>OY979720.1:3792090-4992090 GCA_963855995.1 Muricea muricata | reverse complement strand
CTACACTTAGCAAGTTGCGGGCGGAGGCGGCGGGCGAGAAAACGAGAAAAATAAATTCGCGCCCACTACCAGTCAAATCCTAGCGAACGAAGGAAAGGGCCTGACTTTGTCAGGTTAACTACAGAATAACTATTTTAGTGTAGAAACTATATATACAAACATTTTTAATAGTTTAGAATTGATTGATATTTATAAATTGTTTGCTTTAATAAGGTAACAATAGGGCCATTTATACGAGCGAAAATAAGCCGCGGCTTAAATAGGCCGCGGCTTAAATAAGTCGAGAACACAGCCTTTTATACGCCAGTTTTACTAAATTTATTAAAATAGCCCAAAACACTCGTATAAATAAGACAACACATCATATAAACAGACTTGCCTTGGCCGCGAACATCTTATTAATAAACTAAACTAATAATAAATAATATTAATAAACATCGTATAAATAGACTTGCCTTGGTCGCGAACGAAGCGTTTTTACGAGGTTTTCCCGCCTAAAATTGGCCGCGGCCAATTTAAGACGAGGCCCGAACCCTGAGCTAAAATTAGCCGCGGCTTATTTTAGTCGCAAAGAAATTGTACGTTTATACAGATGTTCTCGACTTATTTAAGCCGCGGCCTATTTAAGCCGCGGCTTATTTTGGTCCGTATAAATGGCCCTAATGTATTGTAGTTTACATATAACAATAAACGTTTGCAAAAACAAGTTGCAGCACTGCAGAATTATTGCGCAGTGTAATCATTGTAATTAGTGAATAGTGATTGATGCAAACTGCTGCTCAAACTGATCTAATGCAGTTATGCAACTAGGGTCTGGGCCACTGAGCTATACTATATATCTGGAGATCGCATTCCCGTCCAAAAAGTGTAATCGAAAACATGGCGGATTGTGACGTAAAACGCGTCACTCTTCCCTATTTTTTTCGGATGATCGCTGACCAGAAAAGCAGTCCAAAGCTTTCCTCCCCCCCTGTTCCCCCTGGATCATTGCCTAAACTTTCAATGCAATTTTCCCCTATTGAAATTTTGTAAACTGCGACTCACTTTGTTTAAAACATGCCTCGTCCTTGTTCCTTTTTTTGGTGCAAGAACTCTCGAAAGAGAAAAGGAATATCTTTTCACCGGTAAGTTTTCCTCAATATTTAACCTGTGCTATAGTTATACGCATTTCTTTTATACGCGAAATGTTCGTCACTCAGTTGTTTTGCATCTCGCCATGTTTTGACGAGATCAAAACTTTTGCTGTATTTTTTCAGCTGAATATGTGGTAAGGCGATGTTTGTTTTTCGTGATTCTATACAAGCTTGTTTTTGCTTTTAAGTTTGAAATTATTAGGAACAGGCCTGACAAATGCAAGCGAAATTTAGTTCTATAATGCAAAGAACTTACAGCTTTGGCTGACACTTTCAAAAGCTGAGCTGTTTTCGTGAAAGTTTAATAGCTAACTGTGGTTTAAGCAGTGATGGTTTAAGTCCTACACTAAGAAGTATAGTTAATGATTTACAGTGCTTCTCAACCGGAAGCCGATTTCATACACACGACGTCGACATGCTTTATAAAATTTACAGACAATTGTTTTTTGATCTAATTACAGTTTTCCAGATAAAGTAAAAAGTCCAGAACTGCTCGGGAAATGGGTTCAACTCAAGGATTAAACAGCTGTTCACCAGTAGAAATTGTTCCTGTGCAAGACAGCCGAGTTTGTTCGGAGCATTTCAGTGCTGAAATGTTTCACATGCTGTGCCAACAATATTTGAAAATCCTGAACTTCATAGCGAGCAAGCGACACCAACAATATTTGAAGTGCATTCTCAGGTCAGTACTTTTCACCCAAAAACTATGCGTATACCAACATAGGCTAGCTTGGAGTTTTTTACATTATTTTGCATTTTTACATGACTGTTTTTATACAAAAAATAATAGAGTTAAATACAATAATGTTCTTAATGAGAAGAACATATCACTTGTTATGGTTAGTGTATGATTTCTAGCATACCAGCATGCACATAGTGGTAGTACTTCAGCAACCATGCATGTTTAAGAAATCTGGGGTGCTGGTTTTTGTTTCTTTATATAATTTATTTTTTCCCTTACACTAACCCAGTCAGTGTTATATATAACAAAATGTATATATATATATTTATAACAGTGAATTAAAATGGTAAATTTATTGACGTTTTCTAATTCCAGGAAGATATCACAGATGGTTTAATTGGATCCACTGGAATGTCATTGGCATATATGTCTAGACCAAGAGAGTATTGAGCTATTGTATTATTTGGAATAGTGAGTCTAAAGCACTATACTATATCAATGGAATCACAGGAAATGCTGGTTATTTTACTCAATATATTATATTACTGATTACAGAGATAACTCGCTGGTTAGGTCATGAATTAAAACATAGTGTGCAATGAACAGCGGAATCAAGGAAAGTTGTCAGAACAATTAAGACATATTTTGCTTATTGTATATGCATTACGCATCTAATGCAGTTAATAGTATCAACATTGTCTCAATAATTTGGGGTTGTGTGTCCAATACTGTCATAATATAGAAAAATTATGCCAGATAAATGAAGGAAGTTAGCAAGTAGATTTTCCTAATATGTACAATAAATCTGTTTACTAGTTGTCGCTAGTACATTAGCTCTGGTATTTCATTACAATTGATGATAATGAAAAGGGTGGAGGATGTATATTTTACCAGAATGCATTAGGAGTATCAAATATAAATAATGCTGAAAAAAGGTGACAAGTTGCACAAAGCTAATTGATAGAAATTTTCAGTTGGCATAAGTAAGAAAATAACCTACTATATTCTGTCCATTCTTCATTAATTTACTTTTTAAAAGATTTTGAACCGCTATGCATTCTGGTAAAATGTGTAACTGCCATCTTTTTTATTATGGTCAATTTGATGTTTATGCTATATCTAGTGCATAGATAGGCTAAGTTCACCCATAAAATTGAGGTAAGACAAGTTGCCAAAAATGAAAAAAATATATACTGATTAGGAACTGGTCATAAAGTATGGGTGGGGGTGGGCTATAAGAATTTAATTATTTAAAGGCTAAAGTTTGTGTGCCCCACCTGTGATTTTTGTACAAATATACATGACCCATCCCCTATTTGGCACTGGAAATTATAATGACACCCCCCCCCCCAGTATATCCTTAAAATTTTCATGACCCACCTCTATTTGCAACTTAAAAAAGTCATGACCCACCCCTCAATTTCTACAGCCCCCACATACTTTATGACCAGTCCCTTACATTTTAGTTTATAGAATAATTCATTAAAAGAAATGTTATTATTTATTAAACAATTAAAACAAATACATTACAATATTCAACATTAAATTATTATTAAAGTTGTATATACACTCATTAAAAATATTTTTTAAAATTAGTTATTAAGTGTAATATTAGTACAATTATTAAAAATGTTGGATTTTTTGCGCCCTGTTCGCCTTTTCTTTTGGGCAAGAGGCATACCAATCTTGCGTGCCCCTTTTCTCAGCAGAGCCAGCATATCATTCCTGTAAATCATAATTTAAGATTTAGTAGACATAGCACAGTATATAGAAATTATTTTGTTTTTGTACATACTCGCAGTTGTTCATTTGGTGGTCTTTTAGGCCACATTTCCAACAACACCCTAATTAAAAAAGAAGTCAATCTATTTATTGCTGTTAATTGTATTTGCACATTTCATACCAATATACACTGTAACTCAATTCAACCTAATATTACCATACCTTTAACCTTCCCAAATGGCTGGTCAGCTTTTTGTATGGAAACAAATAAAAAGATCAATTTTTAATTAAAAATTTACAATAATATAAAGATTAGCAAATCAGGAAATTCAAGAATGTGTTGGCAACCTAACCCTTATTACCATTTGGTATGTGCATTACAATAATAGCCAATAGAAAAGAAAGTGCATAATTTTTACCATTTCCTCCTCCATAGTTTTCATCATCTACAAATAATAACAGATAACTAAGCAATGAACAAAAAGATCCATTTTTACTTAAAAAATATACAATAATATAAAGATTAGCAAATCATGAAATTCAAGAATGTGTTGGTGACCTAACCCTAATTACCATTTGGTAAGTACATCACAATAATAGTCAATAGAAAAGAAATTTTTACCATTTCCTCCTTCATAGTTTTCTTCATCTACAAGTTACAAAAAAATAATTGGAAATAAGATACATGTATGCAAGTAATAAACAGACTGCAAATAACTACTTCAATGAAGTGAACAAAAGATCAATTTTCAATAAATAACCACCCATAATAATATAAAGATAAGAAAATCAAGAAATTCAAGAATATTTGACATGTGCATTACAATAATAGTCAATAGAAAAGAATTAGCGTATAATTTTTACCATTTCCTCCTTCATATTTTTCTTCATCTACAAATTACAAAAAAATACTTGGAAAATAAGATAGATGTATGCAAGTATTAATATAAACAGACTATAGTCAGTACAGATAACATAACTGTTTTATAAAACTCAGATGATGAAATATACTGTATATGAAATACCTTCGTTCATTTCGTCCTGTTTGTTTGCTAAAGGATAACAGATCGTAATAATATATTGACATTTAATTTATTTGACAGGTATTTGTATGTAAGCACATTTGTAAAGGTTTCGTACATGTAAAAAATAAAAAAAATCTCACCTTTTTTCTCTCGTTTGCTATCTGTCACTAAAAAACCACACAATTTTCCGTTATTTTTTTTTATTTGAGCAATAGAAAAAATATAAACCATAAACGATGCTGAGCTATCAGTGAGGGTCGGTAAAGACTATTATTTCAGCATGAAAAAAGGTCGTAACTCAGTTTTAATCAAAGCAAAAAATGTTATGAATAAGCTCCTTTTTTTCAAAACCTCTAGTTAATGCCAAACATATAGTACACTAAAACTCAAACAGTCTTTAATTCAATATAAAATTTAAAAAAATACTTACAACACTTGTCGGATCTTGATCGGATCTGATTTTTTTATTTTTCCCAATTTATTTTTCACAAAATCAGGGGGGGTGAAAATCGAGCCCACTATCCATTGAGCCCCTATTGGTCAGCGATCATCCGAAAAAAATAGGGAACAGTGACGCGTTTTACGTCACAATCCGCCATGTTTTCGATTACACTTTTTTGACCAAAAATATTAAGGAGTGCAGTCTCCAGATATATAGTATAGCTCAGTGGTCTGGGCATTATGGTGACGTCAGTAAGTTAAGTAATCCCTCAATTACCTACACTAACAACAGTAACAACAGTTATCCCCAATTAACCTTCGCCGACGTGTAAAAGCTTTGTTTTCAGTCATGTTACATTTGTAGCATGGGTTTTCAAGTTAAAAATATGATTCTTGATACTTTCTCAATTACTTAAAAGATATAATGTACAGTTTATATCTAGCTGAACAAGGACTAAATGCCGCGAAGGTAAGTAAGGTTGCAGGATTTAGAAGTACATTTTTCGTGTAAAAGTATGAATAAAGAAGTTCGATTGTTCGATTCAGTGCTGATTATAAATAGTCACAGAATATATAGATACGTAGCATTTTAAAAAGTGTTGTAACATCGATCTTTGACAGGGTGTTTGTTATTTTTTTGGTATATTACCTATATTATGTAACCTGTAAAATCGTATCTATGAAAGATAGCTAAAATTATTGATGTTTACAGTTTACAAATGTACAAATAATGAATGTTTTCATTCGTGCAATGGTAAGAATATTTTCATGACATGAAAGATAGGGCGTTCCATCTTTTACTGAAAAATATATGTTACACCAAAATAGATGATTGCATATAAATGCAAACTCTTGTGCCCTAGACCGGCATTAGACCGGAGTGTTGAATGCATTCATTGTTTGGCGATTGCATATTTGCAGTCAACTAAGACCAGTGTGGCAGTTAATATGTTGGATTATATATACAAACCTGGTTGCATTATAGTCATAAAATTAATATAAATCCTACCTGTTTTTGACAAACTGGTTGTATTTTTTCCCTTATTTATCAATTTCAAGGTCCTGGGCATGTCACAGGCATGAATTAGTAGGACCCTTTTCTCATGTCTGTTTGTACTCACCCGTATGGGGCATCAGCCTCCAGGACACAAATACATCAGCATGTACTAAAACTAAACAGAAAAACAATTTATCACATGCATTACATGTTCCTGACATGCTTATGTCACTCATTTTCCTGTGTTTTAGCAGTTAAAGTTGTTTTGTTGTAGTGGCTTCATTCCAGTTGTTGCGGGTTTTGTTACATGCCAAGTACATCACTACACAAAATGCATAGACAGTTCAACACTGGACAACCATTTGTAGATCCACTGAACAAAAAATAGCAAAATGTTTTTGATTTGAAAGCTTCAGTGGACATGCTATACACTATTCACATTGCCACACATACAAAGTGTCAAATTAACATTTTGGGTGGTCGGTATGGGTGTTTTAAAAATGTACTTTCATAGCAAGACAGATATTGCACAGTTATGAGTGCTTTTGGTGTTTTCAAGGTTGGTTTACTTAGACAAAAACATTTTGATATTTTGCTCAATAGAATACAGCTTAATATATAATTAATATTTATAACATTGCTAGTAACCATTGCATATAATTTTTTTTTCAGGATCCTATGTCCCTGGACAAATTTTCCTGTCTCATTCAATTTCAAAATGACTTTTTCAACACCACAAAATACAACAGGTCAAGCAGACAGAAAAGGTGTAAATGGAAGATACCTTTTGTTGGCTGCAATTGTCATTATCTTTATAATAGTTTTAATGATAACTATGGATGTTCGTAAAGATAAATCGGTACATAAATTTAATGTTGTTGCCAGTAATCGCCTGTGGATACATGGCAAAAATTCGAAGTTTCATTATGGTATAGTACTGGACTGTGGTAGCAGTGGAACCAGAGTATTTATTTATTATTGGCCAGATCATAATGGTAATCCAGAACACTTATTAAATATTCAGCAAATGATTGATCGAGATGGGAAACCTGTACGGATGAAAGTACGACCGGGTGAGTTCGCGAGGTTAATTCTTGGGTGAATCAGAACTAAGTTCCTAACAATTAATTGACATTGCTCTCTAACAATTAATAGACATTGCTCTTAAGACAAATACACTTTGATTTTCTTTTATCATCCACCCAACTTGAAGAAATTTCTCTTCTCGTGCACACTTTGATTTTTTCTTCTCATCTGTTTGAGTTGAAGTAATAGCTAGTAAACAAGAAAGTATAAAATTGATTAGTGATTAAACTTCTTTCTTATATTAAAATGGTTTGATCAGAAACATTTCCTCTATTTGTCTCAGGGATTTCAACATATGAAGACAAACCTCAGAATGCATCAAATTACATCTACCCATTGTTAAGACATGCAGCAAATCACATTCCAAAGGAAAAACATTCTGAAACACCTCTATACATCCTTGCCACAGCTGGCATGAGATTGTTATCCAAGCAGAAACAGGATGCAATCATTAATAATCTTGTCAGTGAAATACCATTGCGCTTTGACTTTCTCTTCTCATCCACTCAAGTTGAAGTAATAACTGGTAAACAAGAAGGTGTAGTATTTTCTGACTATTTGTTTGGAAATTTACCTAAGTTGCTTACTGTTGTTTGGTATTGTATTGAAGAGGTGATCAAATATAACTGATGTGTATATATATCTGTTTTAGGTATATATGCATGGATAACAATTAATTATGTGCTGGGAAGGTTCAATCATTCTAATGGCAAGTTTTGGATAAGCCTTCATTAATAGCTTTTTTTAAATCTTATCACTTTTCATAGATTAAGAATATAGTGTTTTCTGATACTCTAACTGCTTAATCCCTTAACTGCTTTTTTACTGACTGTATACTATGTACAGTACTGCAGAACTTATCATAGTTTCTAAAGTTGACTGAAAACCATGTAGTTCCTGTTAGTCTTGTTATTTACAAGCAGGAACAGCAACATTTACCATATGGTGAAATATGTTGATAGCTTGTTGTTTTAATCTAAACAGATCATGTTCGTGGTAATTCAAGTTCAGCTAGACTACGTAAACGAACTGTTGGTTCTCTTGACATGGGTGGGGCTTCAACACAAATCACATTTGAAGTACCAAAATCTGTAAGTACTGAAAATAATTCTCAGAAGAATCATTTGTTTGAAGGTGTTGTTACATATTGTTCTGAAATGTTCTGTATGTGCAACTGGTCTAACAAATCATATCAGCATATAAATCACAATGGTCAAAATTGTTGCAAGACAAGTTGTATGAAGCATTACAGAAAGTAATAATGGTTTCTATGCTTTCGGCAAAGATTGTCTTTAAGTGATGCTACACTGTGAGTTGAATTGTAAACATTGGAGTTTGTAACAAAGTCTTAGGTAACAGACAAAATACATAAAGTTGTTCTGTCATGGGTGGATTTTCTGGGTGGGTTAGGGGTAGGTTCCCCCCTGCCCCTAATTTTTTCTTAACCTCACTAGAATGACTTTAGTTTGCATGGCTTGTGCCCCACCTAAAATTTTTCACCCCTCTTGTGAAAAAACTGAAAATCTGCTCTTGCGTTCTGTTTTGAAAACTCACTTAAGGTGGCTCTAACATTGAACTGATTTGAGCAAGCCTGCCTTTAGCTTTTAAAGTTCCACAGATTTTTTATTTGCTGCCACATTTTTGTACAGGAGAAACTTCCAGCTCACCTGACTACAGAGGTAAACCTAGGCTGTGATTCTCACATGACCACACACAGTTACAAACTTTACGTCGCAACGTTTCTGGGTTATGGTGCTACCACAGCACGTGTTCGTTATCTGGGTGAAATTCTCACAACGAAAAATAACTCTGTGCACAGGTAAGGAATTTCTTCAAAAGTTAAATTTATGAGAAAATCCGTTGAACATACATGTAAAAAGGCAAAGTTGTTCCAGACCTGAGCCGATAGTTCAAAAACGGGTTAAGTCAACTCTGTGTTAACGCAAAATTAAAAGGAAACCGCAAACATGATTTCCGACTTGGTAAGACTAGCAATTTTGATTTAGAAGGTATCTTTTAAGTCCTTGAGTTTAGCACTCAAAACATCATTTTAAGCTCTAAAACGTTGCCGTTATCGATTTAGATAGCTTTTTTACGCTTAAATCGCTTCTAGAACGCTTAAAACGCGATTTTGATGATTGTTAAAGCGACTTTTTTCACTCGGAAAGAAAGTTTTAAATTTCTCATTTCAACATATTACTTCGCTCATTTCGATGGTGTGAGCGCCGCAAACATGATTCCCGACTTGGTAAGACCAGCAGTTTCGATTTAGAAGGTATCTTTTCAGTCCTTGAGTTTAGCACTTAAAACATCATTTTAAGCTCTAAAACGTTGCCGTTGTCGAAACAACTGCTAACACGTTCCAACAAGTCTGTTCACAAGCTATTAACAAGATGCCTTCGCACTGCTACCAACTGCTATTAACAACTTGCAAAGTAACAAGCATGCGGAGTTGTCGTACTGTAGCAAGGTTGACAAAACAAGGCTGTAAGAATATTGTATACCAATGCTGCAACAGGTTGTTTGTGAGGACAACTTTGTAATAATTGGTCTGATAATCCCATCAATTTTGTTACAAGTTCTTAACAGCTTGTTCTAAACTTGTTGAAATCTTGAGACAAGCTTTGTGAAGACAACTCGCAGACAGGGTTGTTACATGATGTTTGGTGCTGTTACATCGAAAAAATCCTGCCAAAACGACCCTTGGGTCTTGTTTGAACATGGTATCATAGGTATCACTGACATTAGGTATATTTTTATCTTTTTCAAGTCACTCCAGGGTGAATATTGATCCGTGTTTGCCGACTGATCTTCGAATCAAAGGAACACACGAAGGAATGAAATATCGTCTAAAAGGAACGGGAGACTTCCAGAGCTGCCGTAGTAAACTGCTTCCGTTACTGAATAGATCTGAACCATGTCTTTCACCGCCATGTTCTTTTAATGGCGTACATCAACCACGTATTTCGTTTAACACTACGGAGTTTTATGGATTTTCTGAGTTCTGGTATTCTGTTAATGACGTGTTGAGGCTGAAGGGCGTATACAATGCGAAAACATTCGATAAAGCATCTAAGGTATGCTGTATATTGATTATCGAGCTTTATTTATACGTTTAAAGTAAATGATTCATGAGGTAAACACCGAAGCCTGTTTAGTCAAACGACACTAAATACTGGCAAGGGAGAGTTTCGATGAAAATCTTCTTAAAATTGTTTGGACACACACCTGTTTTTCAGCATTTCGCCGTTCCGACCAAGTCAGAAATTTGTCTTTGTTCAGGCCAATTCAGCCCAGACATATATTATAGTGGGCCCGAACTGCTAGACTACACAGAGTTTCCTGGCGAAACCGTATTAATGTTGGCCTCTGTGAATCAGACCCGCGGGTGCAAATATGCATTTTGTTCATTCTTTTTTGTTTCCAGGAATTTTGTGAAACTAAATGGCCAGTGTTGCACAAAAGATTCCAAAGCCGCTTGTATCCATTTGCTGACGAACATAGATTTATGTATGCATTAAATTTCCTTCACTCTATTAGTTTGTTTTTGTTCCTCGTAAAACGCTAATTAACCTGAGTCTTTGACTATGTGCACACGAGGTCGTTTTCGAGCGTTTTCACAACAGTCAAAATGAAAACGATATGAACTAAAAAAATTCTCATTGCATGAAGTTTTTAGTTTTTATCTTTAGACGAGGTTGATGCTGTTTTTATATTATGTCAACAAATCGGGAGCTTTTTGAAATAATTCGGAATGAAAACGTTCGGAAACTGATCACATTTGAAGGACTGCGTGCACGTAGCCTTTATCTGATGGCGCATATATGGCATTATCATGTTTTAAGATATTCAAAGCACTTGTAACCCGTGCGATGTACTCTTAAACATCGTACTTATGGCTTTACAACACTGTATGTAGGTATCAATGTTTCAAATCAGCCTGGATGACGAGCGTACTACACGAAGGCTTCAAATTTCCACAGAGATTCAGAAAATTACATCCAACATTTATGATCGATGGTAAAGAAATTCAGTGGACGTTGGGCGCCATTTTATATCGAACACGATTTCTTCCTCTAAGGTAGGTGCAGAAGCAGAAGTTGTAGAGGGGGTATAGGTTTGGATGTTTGGGGTCGAATCTTGCTCCTTAGATTGTAATGGGCTCCGTAGTTTTGAAAAGTATCGGTTGGTACTTGCAAAACACTATGCCTTGTGTCTTTTACGGTATTAATTGTTTCTGTTTTATAATAAAATAAAAAAATGGGAATTTTAAGACTCCCGTATTTTTTATATAAATCAAATCACCCACACCTATCGTTTTCAGGGAAATGCAAGGAAAATCAAACGTGGTATCAAGCTCCTATCAGTCTTGGATCTATATCGGTGATTCAGGTTTCAAGGTCATTGTATTCATTTGCTCTGTTGTTGTTTTGTTATCAATGTATATAATCTTTACCAAGCCCAGACTGATATCACCATTGGGACGAAGCTCGCCCAGTATTCCCGTGACAAGTAAAACTCCTAACTACCCGACAGACTTCAGGATATCATTGTAACTATCTTATTCAATAAATGGCAGAGACGTATATTTTTGTATATTATTGTATACTGGAAATATTCTTTGGGAAAAGAAAGAAATATGAATTGGCATGTATAATTTTCAGGCGGCTCAGATTGTTTCAACAGCGCATGTATGCACGATTCCAAGAGTGATCGCATTGTATGTTGTAGACATATCTCAAATAAGATTTGATAAGAACTATCGTGCTATAGTACAAATATGATAAAATTTGTGCAGAAATAGGTTTGATTTTCCTTTATTTAAATATATTAAATAGATATATTTTCTGAATACACTTTTTTCTTCTTTCAAAATTTTTATATACATACTGACATTTAATTAGTGCTAGAGTATAAAGTTGTCTCTAATGATTATCCTAAATTAATTCAGCGAGTTTACTCTCTTAAAGATAGCATTCCAGTTACTCCAAAGATCCTCTATTTCTTTCAAATTCGTCGAGAAAATTCTAAATAAAGGGAAGAATGTTTGTAAAGTAATTCACGGATTTTATTGGGGCGTCGGTAGGAAAGTGCTTAAACAATTCGTCCTGCATCTCTCAACTCGCTGGTTCGACTTTCTGTAAGAGCTCCTCAAACTGTCTTCAGACCTCAGTACTTGTGTGCAAAGAGTATAAGTCTGCTGAAAGTCGTGGGTTTCATCGCAGCACTCCGTTTAAAGGGTTAGGTGATACGGGCCCAGAGTATTTGCATGTGGTGACTGCGCCCTTTTGTTGAAGCTAAATAAAAACTGTTTAATGGAACTTTCTCTGATGAAAAACGTGAGGGTACGTTCTTGCCTTGTTCCAAGAGGCCTACCTTGTGACATGTCTGCTTAGAGAACTACCTTAAAGAGATTATGGTATGTTTTATTAAATGTTATAAGATTATTGTATGTTTTATCAGACCTTATCAATTACGTCCATGGTAGCTCCTAATGTCTCCTTGATATATGTAAGGTAAGATACAGTTGCTTCAAGAATGTTGGCTTTGTCTGTCTTTAGGCTACCGCAAGGAACCAAACTTCGCAGGTAATCATAGCATTTCGTTTGACGCAACCTGGAAAAGTGAAGTATAATTGCAAAGCTCTACTTCCAGACCACCGTAACTGAATGACTGGCTTTGGTCGGAAATTTTACACTTTACCGTACTCTAGTAATAATTATGAAGTACATACGCTATCAAAACATGTAAAAGAACGAGAAAACAACCACGCCATAGCATACTGACGTTATTCGGCTAAGGTAAAGTGTAAAGTACCCAAACATGTGAAACGGTTTTACATGTTCTGACATATAATCAATTTAACTGCTTGATCTTTGACAAAGGTTTTGAAGCTACCTTCTTTCTTTCTCTTTATCAAGGTGTTCCATCTTTCTCTGCAAAGCAGTTTTAGCTCCGTCATTTGTACGTTGCCTTTTCCGAGTGTTTTCTCCAAACTTTATTGGACACGTTACTCTTGGCCCTCCCGTAGCATTTCGGTTCTGATTCTGCAGTATTTCTGACGTCACCTTTCTTGCACTGTCTAACTTGACATCTACTTCGTGAAATCGTGGCACTTCTTTCATTTCGAAAATCCGATTGGAGGGGAAGTAAGGTGGGGTTTGGTCTACTACATCTGAGTTGCATGTATTTTGAATTGGTAGTTCGTGACTTTGAAAGTTTAAGGTTTCAGGTAATGCTAATGCTTCGTTGGATTTCTAAAGGATGGCGTAGACATGGTTAGCGTTTTATAGGGGCTAGACCGGGTACAAGTTTTAGGTGATGTTTATGTGAGCTTTATGTAAAAGCGGAAATTTTACATTTTACCGTACCCTAGTAATTACAAAGTACATGCGCCATCAAAACATATTATAGAAGAACGAGAAATAATGACGCCATCGCCTACTGGCGTTATTCGGGTACGGTAAAGTGTAAAGTACCCGTAAAAGCTAGCCGTAGCAATAGAATTGGTTTACTGCCTGTTTGCATGAGAAACATCAGCCTCCTCTGTCTCGCTAACATCACTTAATGGCGTCTGTGCAACTCATTTTCCATGGAAAATCAAAGTTTTTCAACCAGATTCTCACCTTGGGGACTTGGCTCTTCATGTAGACACCCCTAAGGCTTGTTTCGGGCTGTGTTTTCTTTATTTTCATGACTATTTCTAGCGACCTACTCTACTGAAATCTTACCGGAGGATAAGGATAAGGATGCATGGGAATGAACTGTTGCTGGGGTGGAGCCAGCGCTGCTGTGGAACTGGGCAAGTTCGTTGAGTTGGTTGTCATTCCTTTGGATAAAGGTAAGTTTAACATAGACGATAACGGACACTCATCGTCAGAAGTCAATAGTTTGGAGTAGGTGATCGGTTCATTTCCTTCAGTTTTTTTAATAGTTTCTTGATCCGTCCTCTTCTCGTCGGACTTGCAACTTCTTTGATTCGCTGAATGAAATATTTCAAAACCGAGTAAGTTCCTATGTCGATTTTTCTCATATTTTTAAATAGAAATATTGATGGCAAACAATCAAACTATTTTCAAAAACTGACGATAATATACATTTGATTATCACTTTCAGCTAAAGAGCAACCAGTTAATATCGCTTTTTTCTAAAACTATTTCCAAAACGAAACTTTTTAGCTCCTACCTGGTAATGTTTCTTTCATTGTTGCGCGCAAAACACCAAGCTGAATATATTATATAGCCTTGTTTGAAACTTCAGTTGCTTGAATGACTTTCAGTTGTTTGAATTACAAAAGCAAACGCGTGATTCGAGTATTCGCTGCTTGCGTCAAATAACCGCTTGCTTGTGCAACGCAATCTCATGTTTAAAATTGTACCTAATTTGCACAATTTGCATGCCCGAATTTTGGCGGAATTATTCAAAATGGCCGTTTGTCGCTTGCTTTTATTTTATTTACATTTTTTTAAGCAAGGTAAATAGCTTTTCCTTTCGCTCGTTTTACCAGAAGTACGTTTATATGAAATTTTTGTGTTTGGAAGACATCAACAGCGTTATGTAAGGTATTTTATGAAGCATTTTCCTGCTGGATTGATAATAATTGTAACTGTGCACATTGCATGTGGTCGTGGTGATATGAAATGTCGAGCCCTTTTATATTGAATAAACCACTAAAGTAGTTTGACGTTAAGGGCCTCGATTTTACACACATAAAGCATGTAATCTACACATATTTTTACACAGAGAGTATGTGAGAAAAATTTCAAATGAGATCCTGTTAGCTGGATTATAAATGTTGTCTTTTATTAAGCTGGATTCTCCAAATGTACCCCGTACCTTAATGCTCACGAAATTGGCAACTGGAGCCTGCTTTGATAGTAAAGCACCACCAGAAAATTTGTAAGTAAGCTAGTGGATTACCCAGGTTTAAGACTTGGTTGGACTTGTAAAAAATGTATCAACAACAGTAAATTATAAGATGGTAATGCACCATTTAATGGTTTGTCCCAGGTAGGGCAGTATTTGTCTACCCAGTTAATTATAAGATTGACATTTTGGTACAATTATTTGGACAAGTTTCCCAATGTCCCTGTAACTGTCAATTAATCCCATGCATATACCCTAAGCCAATTGATGCCTCAACATGGACATGGTTCATATGATTTTGACTGAATGTATAGTGAAGAACTGAATGACACTCAATCATTTTTGATAGACGTTATAACTAAAGATCTCAAGATGAGCCGGTGTTTGCGGAAGATGCCTCACAGGAAGAACTATGAATTAGAAAGTGGAAAGTTTACAAGAAAATCTGTAAGACTGAATAATGTTAAAGAGAATCTAAAAACTTATCCAGGTTGGTAAATTAGCTGTTCGTAATAGTACTATCTGATGCTTAAAAATATTGTCAAGCTCAGTCGACCCTGTAGCAAAAAATGCAAAATTATTGCTCTTGTCTGGGTGAGATCCTGCACTACTCTATGGGTAACTTGACCAGACTGAGATGCACCAGCCTTGTCCTCTGGCACTTTGATGCTTTCGTGAGAAACGCTTTTGTGTGTATGATGTCTCTCGAGGCGGGCCTTGTGAGGCATTTTGCATTACATATGCAAAAGCATTCCATGCATGAAGAAGCATCATAGCCAACACTCAATAGTATCAAAGTGCACACAGAAGCATTGAAGTGAATGGAGAAGAGGCTGCAGTTTTGCCATGTAAGCATTTCACCATGAAACCTAGTATAATTTTCTGTTGAAGGTGAGTTACCCAGCATTGTTTGAAACTCGGTCAAACGGGCAACTCGCCTCCATATAAACAGGCCCTTAATCTATAGTCTGTGATCAGGTTAGTCTGTGATCAGGTTAGTCTGTGATCAGGTTATTTAGTGATCAGGTTATTTATCAGTTGGAGAGTCTAAGAGACACTCTTTCATTTTAGCTGATTTTCCAATAAACAACTTCAAGATTTTAAAATATTCAAATGTTTGGTTACAATCATGCTTTTCAAAACAGCAGTCTGACAGGGGCACTGTAGCTCCAAAAGTAAGCAATAACATAGCACTGTGTAATTTTTTTCAGTGATAACACGTAACTCAAGAGGGTTTATTTGCTGTGGCATATTCAATTCTAAACTGGAAGAATCCAGTGTTACAGATGTCAGTACCAATGATCAGAAAAAGATCAGTTCAGGGAAAAGTATTGTTAAAAATTTAACATACTCAAGTTCTGACAGTAATTCCAGCAATGACAAGGTTAAAAACAAAAAGGTAAATCTTATTTAAGTGCATATTACATGAGTTTGTTATTCCTTAGTTGAAAAGATATTTTAAACAATATATATTACTGGTATATAACAACTTAAATCTTTTGCAGTAAAGGTGTTTTTCAGCTTGATTAACCAAATATATACAGTATAATAAAGTTATATAGGTTAAACGATTGCTTATTAATATGCATTGTGATGTCACATTGTTTAAAATACAAAAAAATCAAACAAACTAATATATAAATATATCAATGAAGTTAGAAGAAAGCAAATGAAAAGCAGCAAAATAGGGAATAAAAAAATTGTTTTATTATAAACTTTAACTATTAATTTCATATTAAGTAAAAGCCCTTCCCCCATGACTCTACATGTGTTATATTTTTCTTTTTGAGATATTAAGTTGTAAAAGTTTTGATCAAAACCAGATGCTTGATAAGAAAAAAATCAATGGGGGACAACGTAACAGAAAAGGTATTTGTAAGAATTCCAAAAAGACAATATTTATTTGTTGTTCAATTTGTTATCCTGTTATTGCTTTTGTTGGTGTATTGTTTTTGTCATACATATTTTGATAGCACATCCAACAGAATCATGGAAAGTTTACAATTTACGGAGAAGAGCCAGTCCTTTAATGAGCAAGAACGATAGCGAGACATTGAAGAGCGGCAAAAGAAGTTCCAGTTTAAGGAGAACTTCTCAATTGGAAGAGAGTCATGATAAAACACCAAACAATGCCTTGAGCAGTGCAGCAAATAACCAAAGTAACAATTTAAGAAGCACTCCAAAATTCGAGGAGAGTAAGTATAAAACACCGAACAATGTTGCCTTGAGTAGTGTAACAAGTAAAAACAGTTATAGTTTAAGAAGAAGTCCACGATTTGCGGAGAGTGAGAGTAAAACACTGAGCAACGCTACTGTGGGCGGTGTAACGAATAAAAGAAGTTACAAGTCAAGAAGTCCTCAACTTCAAGAGGTTGGCAGTGAAACGTCGAATAACGCTGTCTTGTGTAGCGTAACAAACAAAAGAACTAGCTACATTCCAAGAAGAAGTCCCCGATTTGCGGAGAGTGAGAGTAAAACACTGAGCAACGCTGCTCTGGGCGGTGAAACAAACAAAAGAAGTTACAAATCAAGAAGTCCTCAACTTCAAGAGAACGGCAGCGAAACCTCGAATAATGCTGTCTTGTGCAGCGCAACAAACAAAGAAAGCTACATTCCAAGAAGAAGTCCCCGATTTGAGGAGAGTGAGGATAAAACTCTGAACAACGATTGTTTGAGCGGTGCAACCAGTAAAGGAAGTTGCAAGTCACGAAATCCTCGATTTGAAGTAAGCGACAGCGAAACATCGACCAAAGCTGTCTTAAGTAGCGCAACAAAGAAAGAAAGTTTCCATGATACAAGAAGTCCTCGATCTGAAGAGAGCAACAATACAACAGCGAAGAATGTTGTTATGAGAAGTGTAACGAAGAAAAGAAGGTACAGTTTAAGGAGTCCTCGATTTGCGGAGAAAAGTGGCGAAATTTTGAACGCTGGCGTTGAGAAGATTACGAAGAAGAAAGCGCAGAAAACAAAAGCCAAAGCAAGGAAAAATGAAAACGTCCGAAAGCCATCGGGTTCCGATGTGCAATTCAAAGAACCTAGGACATACACGCTTTCCTTCTCAAACAGTAATAAGGAAGAAGACGTTAAGGAGCCCAAAGGTGAAGTGCTCATGCTTTGATATACTTACTCATTATTATTTATGCTTCAATTTTGAGGGAACTTAAATTCATACACTCAGCTCCACTTGCATGACAAAGGATACACGGGAGATGTGCGGAATGCATCGGGGAAAAGGTAGGAACCAGCTCCCCGTAAATGTACCTGCCAGAAATGGCGAATAAGAAGTGAACGATGTAATTACTAATCAAATATTCTTACTTTAGTGAGGAAAACAGGACCAATGGCTCGGAAGCGGGAACTACGGGCCATGTTGGAAAAACAAGATGAAGGCTATGAAGATGATGCTTTCGAGGGAACGCCATTTAGAAACAGAAAATCTTTACTAAAGGTATATATATATATTCCTAGTAGCTTTTTGTAGATCTTTCACTGTTGAAGTATGAGGTAAAATAAATGACTAATAATGAATGACTATTATGCGGTAAATAAACGACTAATGTGACTACAACTTACCAACCTACGGAAGTTTCCAACGAAATTTGTGGTAACTATAATTCCAAAGCCTGACATGGTAAACCCTCTGTCAAAAGTGACACTCGTAGCTTTTTCGAAATCTCTCGACGTCTTCATATCTTTATTTCAGTGTGAATTGTCTCCAGTGGTTCTTGATACGAGCTTACAGAGTATCAGTACAGACACAGAGTTGAGAACGCCTTACATTTTTAAGACTCCTGTTAACCGTCTACGGCCTGCTGGCCCGCTTCCATCTGCAACATCAGACAGCGACACCATGACTCCAGGTTTATTGAACAGCTTTAACAGGTGCGAATATTAACCAAACTACAGTATGTAGAACCTACCATTCATTAGTAACCTTAAGTTTTGGCCCGTGTAAAGCTAAATATTGGAATGAGGCACCCCTCACGTACTGTCTTCCCCCGAAATACAGTACCAGAACTCGTGCAGAACTTAGAAATGCCACATGACCCTAATTTTTATTCTGTACAAAAACGTACTTCAATTTCATGCACATGTAGAAATCACGTTGATTGCTATGTGAATAAGTTAAAGAGACGCAAAATCCATCTCGTTTGCAATAAAAAGGTAGGTATTTTTGTTTTTTAAAGTTTTTGAGCAAAACTCGAACTTTCTGATTCAAGTCTCAGCTTACAAATTTCACACGACAACGTGTGAAATAATTCATTTTTCATAATTACTTTTTTCTTCCGTGTGAAATAATTTGTCTTTCATGATTACTCTTTCCTTGACGAAAAGAAATGATTTGTTGATATTTTATGGATCTTTTTCAGATGAAATCCAACACACCGCTATCAAAGAAACCCAGCCGAATTTTTCAGAGCAACTCATGTGATTTTAACTGCAACACAAATTACGGTCTCCAAGACTCCGAGAGTGAGAATTGTGAGGACGCAGACTATTATTGGTCTGATACGGAGTAGTTTCATCTTCGACTGGTGGTCGTAAACATACAGACGCAAAAGGAATGACTTATGCGAGAACAAGGGAACTGCGACAAATGGAAACAGGTTCTAAGCCTTGTTTACATTTGTAATTAGAAATAATTAACACTGTGTCGCCCGGGGAAACAGTATGTTTTGTGGACCTAGGACTGCATGGTGATGTTGACGAGGCGAAGCCGAGGGAAATCTGAGGGTCCACAAAACATACTGTTTCGAATTCGTACGGGACACAACCTTGTTATTTACTAAGTGTCAAAGCAGAAGAAAAGTACCACAAATCATTATAAAATGTAGATTTAATTGAACTTTTTAACATTTCTTAGCACTGGTCAATAAAAAGCATGGGTAGTTGAAAACTATTTTTAACTGTCCATGATAAAAACGAATTGTCCACCGCTCTGGGACACTGTCCAGTATCTTCATTTTCACGTGATACGCCCTTGTCCAATAAGAAGCAAGGCTAATTAAAATTTGACAATTAGTATATAATAAGTTAAAATCAAATTTATCAAATCCGACATCACCTTAAAAAGATAGACTACAGCCGCGAAACAAACGCTTTGCTTGCATTTGAACCTCAAGATATCGAACACTTTAAAAAAGTACAAAAGGTGCATAATTTGGTCAATATTCATATCTTCGAGTCTCCCTTTCTTGTGAGCAGAACCATTGCGCAGAACGTGAACTATCTTTTAGCGTGTGGAGCCATTTATAAGGTGATGCCGTTGCGAAGTTGGATTATTTTTTTATTCATCATGTACAGCGGGTGAGAAAGACTTAACTTATTCCGCTGTAATCTAATTTATTCTAATTAAAATTTTAAAAATTTCAATCAACTTGTGTTATGTGTTACGGTTATAGGATAATATAAATCGAATAGTGTTTCTACTAGACTTGGACCAAGTCCATCTCTCTAAAGTCCGAAGGGAAGCAAGGTGCATTTACGCGGGAAAGTTTACGGGAGAGACGGACTTGGCTCACCTGAAACGCGGCAAATTTACCGACCGATTTTTCAGATGGCAACCAATAACCAGATGGCAATAATTTATGCTAATTGCAATACAGCGGAAATAATGTCTTGTTCACTGATCATGTCTCAAAATACACACCACCATTCTGTCTATCTTCGTGTCTGGTATAAATTGCTATGAATTTGCTTCAAGATAGTATTGAATATGGCTTGCGTAAACTTGGATACGATAAGATTAAGGACAATCAGCGAAAGGTTCTCGAAGCTTATGTGGCTGATCGGGATGTCCTTATGGTCGCTCCAACTGGATCTGGGAAGAGTTTAATTTTTCAAATAGCACCCTTTGTCTTCGACTTTATTAGCTATGGCGTACGAGAAAGTATTGGCTCTGTCTGCTTGATCATTGCCCCTTTACTATCCCTAATGAGAGATCAAGCAAAAATAAAAATAACACCTGGTATTAATACCATTTCCCGCCAAAATTGTAAATCTGATTCGAAACTGTGCAAGTGAGCCAAGTCCGTCTCTCCCTCGCGCGCCACTTCACGGCACGTTCGCTTGCGGTGCGATTATTGCAGTTTCAATTCTCTCGGCTCTCTTCGCACTTTAGAGAGACGGACTTGATCCAAGTCTATGTTTCTACCAGTGGTTTCAATAAGCCACGAGCTCAAGTTGCGTCGAAAATGAAATAGGAGAGTGAAAGGAACTTTCTGGATGAAACAAGGAATTGTACGCGGGCAAAATGGAAGCACTCGCGGGAATATTCAAAGATGGCGGTTCTTGTTGTAAAATATTCACACTAATAATTGTTGTACAATAAAATACAAGCACTTCTCTGAGTTAAAGACTTCTTTTCAAGGATAATGTCGTCTAAACGAAAACTATACAAACCGGCACCTGCGGCACAGACTCCTCCAAACACATCAAGGTAAGTATTTTCATCAAAACGTCTGTCAATTGCCAGATTGCATTTATTTGGACATTTGGTTAATTAAAGGCCTTGGAAAATCCAAGGGAGGAATTTTAAAACACAAAATTTCAGGGGTAGAAGTGATGAAAAACCTTCAAAGGGTAGGGTGATCAAGAGGCAAAAATCCAGGGGAGAATTTATGAATCAAGGAAAATTCAAGGGGAGGGGGATAAAGAGGCAAAAATCCATGGAAAGACCTATGAAATCAAATCGAGATTCCCAGGAAATTCTGGGGGGGGGAATAAATTAGATGAACTCAACAGAGTATGGTAACTGAAACAGCGACCCCCTATGTGCGGAAAATAAATGTGATCTGCCATTGTAAAGTTACATTAATTATAATAATTATGGACAGATGGTTTTGGCAACAATGGCAAGACAGACTATAACTTAAACAATATATGATTTCATGTATTCAGTAGTCCCTTGCTGGTGGACAAATGCCTTTAAACGTGTAAAGATAAATCCAAAAATTATTTGCTCTCATGAGCTTCGGTACTTAGAAATAACTCACCAGCAGGACTCCCATCATGTAACATGTGAAAAAACCAATTGGTAGTCATGGGTGATGGACTGATGGTACAAATTACTATAATTTGGCTATAAGAAATATTAAATATATATCTATTTCACCAATTTGACGTTTTGGGTGGGTAGTTGATCTACAACTGTGTTTCTTTGATGTTTAAATTGCTTTGGCAAATTGGATCTACGAGAGATTTTTATTGCCACATTTAGAGTTTTCAAGCATGGGTGGGTAGGTATATATGATATAAGGGTGATCAATTGAATATGGGCAGGTTTAAAGTTTTCCAGTTTCCATCTTAAGGGCCATGTCCATATTCATTTTGCGGCAGATAACATTCGTGGGTGGGTTATTATGTCAACTCTTCAATGTTATCTTGTTTTCTTGTGGCAATTTGACAATTTCTGTTAAAGTATTAGACAAACACAGTGCAGCTGTTCTATTGTTAATAATAATGAATACACAAATGTCTCTAAAACATTTTAAAATAGTGATAGTATTTACTTCACAATGACTCATAAAACATAATAAAGATATAATTGATTACAGAAATGCAATTTGAAGCATTTACTATCAAATAAATCCTTCTATTAGGCGGTCTTTGCCTCAGGGGCGTTTGGCATCTACAGACCCAAGGGTACTTCTGGCCAATGTCAGTCAACAAGCCAGGTAAGAGTTGCTTTCCCAGTTAATTGTGAAACAACTAAATTAATTGTGAGCTGAATTCGTGCCTTGTTTTGTAATATGTTAGTCTAGCTTGGCACAATTAACTCAAAAAATACAGAATTTTTTAGTCTGAATTTGTCTTTAATTTAATAGTGAAACTGATCAGTCACCAAGCAGACATACTCGTCAAGGATCCCATGTGAAAAGATCTCTTAACTATGATTCGGCTGTGGCTGCACGAGTGTATGTAAATATTACATGACTGTATATGTAAATATTACATGACTGTACCGGTTTCATCACAATGTTAAGATCAAAGAGTTGTCAGCTCTTCTTATAATGTCTGAAATAAAATTGACAGGTGCTTCTTTTGATTGAGCTAGCTCAGCTGACATTTTTTAGCAACCTTATCTGATCTAAGTATTTATAATTTTATACATAATTTATGTCATTATATTATTAAGGAACCCCAGTACACCTTCCCACGAAATTTCACCAACAATCAAACATTCACCTGCCAAAGTTCAGCCGTCCTCGTCGTTGTCACTATCAGAACCTGAAGATGAAACAAGAAAACCAGATGTGATCCTTCTCCCTCCATCGTCTTTTGAGGTTTGATTTGTCCTATAATTGCTTCTTGTGTTTGTAAGATGTTCAGGATATTTGTAAAAAAATAGACAGAAAAGCTCTAGAACTGTTTCACAAGCATTATCACCTCGCAGTTCTATAATTCAAGCTCTGATTCTTGGATCCCGGAGGCCTCCATAATCTAAAAATCTGCATGGCTAAATGTTGATGCCGGTATTCGTTAAAGGAAGAGAAATATGTGACAAAAGCATTGCGTTTATCATATTTAGAAGTCAGTTTTGGCTGTGGATGCAACTCATCGCCATGTTAGCCGTGTGGATAACGAGGTCCCAATAAAAGCAAGTTATATAAAGTCTCCTGCTAAAGTAGTATGTCATTCTCCCCAGAGAAAAAGTTCAAGGTATACTGAGTCGAATTAAACTGAGACAGTGAGTTGATCTTATCCTTTTCCGGTTAACAATTTAATGAACATAATTAATACAATTAGCCAGACTCCAAATATCATGATCTTGTAAACTTAAGATTTGAGTTGCTTGAAAAAAAAAGAAATAAAATTCTGATGATATTTAGATAGATATTAGATAGATCAACTTTATGTAGGCCCACTGGTCTCAATCAACAATCTGCCGATTTCCATTAGAAATGTGCTAACTATTACAATTTTAAACTAAATTATTAATATGTGCAAACTATAGTCATAAAAATTTATTAACAAATTTTCTTAAATTCTAACCTAATAATTGGGAGGCCAGGGGGGAGATTTTTACAAAACGGCTTATAAGATATCGAATTTTGAATATCTTCTGGTATTCTATTCCATAATTTATCTCCACTATAACCGAAACTTTTTTTGATAATTCTGTTCTGAGCCTTGGAATAAATAGACCAGTTGCAGAACCTCTTAGATTACAACTATTGACACTGTTTGAAAATTGAAAAACGTTACACAACCTTTGTGGAGCTAATTGATTAACTGTTTTCTCAACTTTATTCTATTTTAACGACAATTTTTGTCCTGTTTTTGTTTCATTCAAGTAACTCAAATTTTGAGTTCACAAGATCATTAATGATATTCGGAGTTTGTGAAAACCAAGACTTACAGTGTGTTGATCAGTTTAGCCCAGGGTTAGCGCTGACCAGCCAGTTTTGAACATTTCCATTGATATTAGGTCTCACGAAGCTTTTCTTTATAGTTATTTGACAGGCAGCCCTCATTATGGCAATGCAGGCAAGATCTGCATTCCTGTGGAAACTGTATCTTCACTCAATGTTCCTGCCATTCCTCACAAAGATGAATCTCCGTCAACTTGTAGCCCTCCTCCAAGTGAAGGTATGCCACACTAGAAATAATTATTGTAATTTGTAATTCTAGTTCAAAAGGGGGAAACATGTTTCAGAGACAAAAAATTCCGACGTTTTTATAAAAACCCCGGCCAACCCTAGCCTAAAGGAAGCCGGATAATTTTGGTCTAAAAATTTAGCAACCTATTTGCTGTGTTTTTGCAGTAGAAAATACTCTTTTTGAATGAGACCGCACGTGCAAAGTCTCAAGTAACGTTGCATTTACCTTTAAGTTTAACAACGAAATACATTTACTTCGGTACTGGATAACAGGAGTTCCAAGTCATGTTGAGAAAAATTTGCTTTTAATAAAAGTGTTTTTCGCTTTACTAAATATTATTTTGCAAATTTGAAGATGGTTCGTTAAGTACGGTTGCTGGTAGCCCCGTCGACCCACGTAGCAAAGCTGTCGAAACAGTCGTCGTTCAAGAAAAAGGTAATCCGAGATCGTATGTAAGTTTCCTCGACAGTGGATCGTGTACGGATGTGTCATTACCGTGTAGAGATGCTCAAAATATTGACCAATCAGAAGTGCGCGTGAGTCAACCTAACTTCGATGATACAGGTACAAGTAAAATGTAAAGGTTATTTTTTGCTGATTTTGTCAATTAAAACTCTTAAAACAAACATTACTTAAAGACATTTAAGTACCCCTTTGATACAGTCGCCTAATATATGCATAAAAAAAGGTAATCGAATAAGTATAGAGTACTCTAGTGCAGTTGTTATTTGTTCTTCAGAAATGATTATTTTCCACTCGAAAAGGCCACACTTTTAGCCAACATTTCTCTCATATTTAGGAGTGTCTAGTATTGTTGGAACATCGAGACTGGACAGTGGGTAAGACTACTAATATTTCATCTAAAGAACTGCATTTAGAGAATGAAAACGTTTTTGAAAATATATAAAAAGAGGTGAACAATCGAGCCTGATCAGCATCTTTCCATACATTAACATTTACCATGAAAACCGTTCTTATTTAGTATTGGGGACGTCACACGGAAGAAAAAGAAAAAGACAAGAGGTACCTGACGTGTATAAGCTAATGACTGACTCTTCCACAGTCCCTAACATTGTTAACATTGCTTATTATTCGTGCAGTGATTCATGGGAATGCCATGAATATGACACAAAGGACCATTGCAATGCCCTTAGTCGTTTTTGTTAGTTTTGCTTCCCTTTCCGTCGCATTCCCATCATTCAGTGCGCGTTCCGTCTTTCATCGCGCGTTCGGAAGCGACTGGGGACGAGTCAGACCCAATGATTCAATTGTCGGACATTTCAGCGATCCTGCACGCCTATAGGACCGATTGGTTATCGAGACTCAGTATAAAATATGCCGCTGTTTTAGATGTTAGTAATGACAAATTCATACCCCATAATGTTTAAACTCAACCCCATATTTTTTTTTCTTCATAATTACAGTTGTACAATCTAAGTACATGTCGAGAGTTGGAAATAAACCATCTAATGTAAAGGTAAGGATCTGTCTCTATTTCTATCAAAAAGCATGAATTTGGCGGAACGTTCTAGATATAGTGCATGCGAAATGATAACCAAAAATGTATGAATTTCGTAGTTAGCTTGAATCGTACGTACACTTTGATTGTACGTTATACACATTGTACAGATGACAAAATTTACCCATTCGATATTGTTCAACACTTAAAATTAATGCAGCTACTCGTTTGTTTTGTCTTGGTGTAGAGAGGTGAAAATGTACATTCGAAAAACACTTCCACTACAACGACCAAGGGTAGAAAAACAAAGGCTGAAAAAGCCTCGAAATTCGTGATCAACAATTTAACAGGCAATGAATCAATTGTTACGAATGCGAAAAAGCCTCTTCATACTTCAACTCCTGCTGACGGTCTTTATCATGTTGAGGACAGTAAACCGAATATAGGCCAGAAAATAGACAGGTAAGATACACGCTGTTGTATGCATAGTTAGTCTGTTATCAGCTTTTGTAATTCTTTACCCTTCATCGATTTAACCTCTGTGCAAAAATCAAGTTTAGTTAAAAACTGTAAAAGGAGGTTTTTATCTTTTCACCGGGCTAGTGTTTGCAGGTATAATTTATTGTGAAGTTGAAGGTATTGAATAAAGTTTCCCCAGTTGAGATCTTAGGAAAGATCAATTGAATAAAGTTTTCCAGGTTGAGATCTCAGGAAAGATCATTATATGATCTTGCTTTGATACATGTCAACATTATGGAGGATATCTTAGGATCTTGTTAAGATATTGCGGGATTTTCAAAAAGATCTTGCAGAACTGGAAAAAAATCTTGCCAAGACTTTACCTTACTTTGACAAGATTCGTTGATCATGTCAGGATGTTGACATGATCTTTCCAGAACTTATAAGATCTCCAACCCGTGTTATTCTTTCTTATTCGTAGGTCATTTCTCTCTGGTGTTCTACGTCCCTCTCAGGTTACATCAATCAAAGAGTTCAATCGAATGAAGCCGGGCAAAACCAAAGGTAAACAGGTTTACAGCGCCTTCAAATGCAATCGTAGTTCAAGACTACGAGCTAATGGTATCAGGTTCATGTATGTCGAGTAATTTCTCAGTAAGTAAAACTCAGTAATTTCATTATTTTCTTCTAGATGCACTTCCGAGCAATGAGGGCAAATCAGAACGTGCAGCTCAGGTATATTTTGTGTTTTTTTTTCTTTTCCAGCATTACCAGAAACAAGTACATATATGATACAATCCTAAATTATACCACAAGAGGTCAGAGCGGGATGGCGTGGCACGTGATGCAGTGAGCTTGTATGCATAGATAGTTGGCGAGTTTTTTCAGCATTCTTGCTGTGAAGCGGATCTGTTATAGTCCTTCAATATAATATTGTATGTTCTTCAATACAGCTATTTCAATTAAGATTGTCTTTTCAAAAGTGTAAAATGTGAACTATGAGTACGTAAAGGATGATGGATTATTGTTTATTTAGGCCTAGACCTCGGGGAGTTACCTTTGTAGCAAGAAAATTTGCTTTGGTATGTTTCCCATCTGCCCATATGATGCTGTTTCAAAGAAATAATTGCGTGGTGAAAATAAGCAATAATCCATCATCCTTTGCGCGCTTGTGCGCACGGTATGCTTTTGGAAAGACAACATTTATTGAATCAGTTGTATACTGTAGAATTTTATGGTGCTACAGTGTATCAAAATTTAATTTGCTAACATTCTCAACATTCTTTAGGTTCGTTCTGGAAAACAGGTTGACGATATCTGCCAGAGTGACTTGATATATGCGAGGCTATGCCAATGGCGGTTTTTAGAACTAAAGGTATCTTACAATATAAAAATTATAGAGTTTGTAGAGTCTTTCGCCGTTTTTACTATACATGGTGTTTTATTATTTATACACTGATTATGGATATTTTCTTTTGAAAACCATAGCAAAGAAACACATTTAAAAAACAAGAGAGACAAGCTCAGGTAATATAAAAATAAACTTAATGCAATTAAAAACATGAAGTTATATACGAGCGATATCTTCACTGGTGCAAAGATACGGAAAATATCTCGCATTGTGTTTCGATAGCTCGCTGTCTTCATGATAAAACAAAGTATGTAATGCTCACAGTTTTAGGTGCGTATTCATATATTTTTTACAGGAATATTTTTACTCCATGTATAAACTGAATCATGAGATGAGAGAACGAAATCATCAACTGAGAATGAAATTGGCGAAGAAGAGAAAAGAAGAGGAAATTGACAGGCAGCTTGAAATGCAGGTGAAGTTTGTATTAAACAACTCGAACTAACGTTGTCCGTGTAGGTAACGAAAGCTTACTAAGGTAAACACGAAAGCTACACTTATGTTCTTTGACTACCTGAAGCGATAAATTGAAAATCGTTGTTTTGGGGAAAAGGCCTTCGTCGGCAAATATCTTTGTGATGTTTATACATTGAGGGCATAGAAATCATATTCATATGCGTATGAAACATCTAGACACGATAAAAATCATGGTTCGCAAATGTGAAAATGTCATTACGTGAAACAACAGATACAACTGCCTGGCATTTGTTTAATTGCATGGGAACTGGGTAGGAACGATGTGAACAAAGATTAGTTAACCAGCCTTTTGGTCAGGGTAAACTAAAACCATTGTATGTTTACTTATGTAAAGTTAAAGATGTTGCGAACTCTGGATGAACAAACTCGAAGATTGATTCCAAACTACGACAAATTTTATGATGGAATTGACACAACCAGGCATCATATAACCCTTCAGGACGTTCTCATGCCGGAAAATGAAGGTAAGTCCTTAACTAAAGTCGCCTTTATTTCTTCAAAACATGCACAGTATACCTCAAAGTAATGCCGTTGTTTAGCTATGGGAAAGCTAGTCCTGCAAACGTTAAACTGTCAGCCTGATCGAGCTGAAAACTCTTCATATAATCATTCCCTTAACCTCATTTAAATTATTTCTCGTAGATGAGTTACTAGCGGCCTTGAAGGAGTTCGAAAACACCGCAGAGGAGGTGGCACACCTTCTTAAAGACAAAGAATCTGAGGTAATGTAAATACCTGTGCTGTATTTGCTGCAACATCAGGCCAGAGTTATCACGTCTTACATAACACAAACTACTAATCGTTGTTTACGTATCTCTTCTAGATTCTATCATTTTCGGATGAAATGCGCGCTCTAGCAGAAACCGTACAAGCAGAAACTGGGGAACATGAAAGGTACTGTAGTTAAAAGTTCATGATGGGCAATTTTTAAAAAATATAGCGTTTAACCCTGGGTTAACGTAGGGTCCAAAAGAAATTTTCCGTGCGGCAGCTTGTTTAGACGTTTGGAAATATTTCTTCTGCGGAAATCTTGTCTAGATGGACGGTAGTTTTGGTTTCTAATGAGACGGAGGTGCAGGGTGTTAGCCAGGTGGTCGTCTGACCGTCCTAGGGACGCCTACTTCTGAATTTAGACGGCTAGATTTAAGTAGACGGTCACGGACGGCCGAAGGGACTATTTTCTTTAAGACAGCAAATTACAACTTGTAATATTTGTTGAATACCTCGATTTATAGTCATATGCTGTTCATATAGCTTATCAATGGTATACATTTTTATTTCTTATCCTTTTGAAAACACAGTATGCCTAAATATGACTGAATTAAAGTGCAACTCCGTAAAAACAAAAAATTGCGGCAACATTCCAAAACACATCTTTTTGTCTGACTACGCCCACAAAACGTGTAGAAACACAGGAGTTAAGACAGTTGCTTAAGCTTTGCTCAGCGCCAACCTAGCTTTGAACAAGCGGCCCCCGTGCATAAAGCCCGTTTTCCACTTGGCGAATTTGTTCGCGCGACGCGAAGCGAAAACAAGAATTCGGCAACGTGATTGGTTAACATTGGTTGGCGAAAAAATTCGCCGCGAACAAGTAGGAACCGTTCCTACTTTTTTTTCTGTTCGCGCGAACAAATTCGCCAAGTGGAAAACGGGCTTAAGTATATGCTTGTTTGTACAGTGCGGCAAAACGGAATGTCGGAGCTGCGATGCGCCGGTGATGCATTGACATGTAATGCTACGACAAGTCTCATATTATGAGACAGTTATTTACGGTACTCTATATGTATATTACAGGTGTACAGAACTGTTAGCTGCTGCAAATTCACTCACTACGCAAGAGCAAAGTCTAAAAGCTGAACTTATTGAAAGAAATGAACCATGATGAGTACCATTCGATGTATTTATTATAATATTTGTTTCATATGGAATCATGCATCTGATGTTAATTTTCTTCATTGCATGTCAACAGTAAAGCGCAACGCCGCTGAATTATATACTGTTATCACACAAAGTGGTTCACATTTTCAAGTACTTTGATATCCATTGATCACAGAAATTCTGACTGCAAAAACGAATCTTAAAGCCAAGTTGTCAAATAAGAGGAAAAAGAGACAAGCAAGAAAATGTGTATGACAAGCCTCATGCGATTCAGATCTGGGTTGGCGTTATCAAATCACTTAAATGCTAACCAAAACAAACATTGATTTCTGAAATGTTTTCAAGTTTATCAACAAAGCTCCTCAAAAACTATGCTCGCATTTGATGTTAGCTCAGGGTATGATGATGAGCCTCTGAACAACCGATATGTAATCAGCTAGATACGTCACGTTTGAGTGTTTGTCACATTGAACCATAAGTAAACTGGAACGGGAGGGATTGAAGCCAATATGATTCAGTTTTTCTGAGTTTTGAGTTGGAATGCTAAACGTCAAAAATTGGGTCGTATATCAAATGAAAGCTATTAAAAAGTTGTATTTAGTGTAAAAATTTTGAAGCTTTAGGTGAAAGACAAACACCTTGAACTTTGAAGAGAAATTTTCCGTGTTTTGAAAAATTGCAGTTGTTTTCGTATTGTTCAGGCATTTATTTTTTGTTTAAAGTCTGACATTAAATAAAACTTTTTAATAGCTTCGATTTCATATGCGGCACCATCTTTGGCGTTCAGTATTTAGGCTTAAAACTCAGAAAAACTAACTTGGCTTCAACTAATATCTGAACTTAGCGTTCCAGTTGTATTACAGTTCAATGCGTTGTCATTGAGCAACGAGTATAAGAGTTTCTGGAAGACAACCCATTTTCCAATGTGCTTTTCGAATATGACATTTATGCATGAGAAAACATATTTATTGCATCGATCCATCCTCTTCGCTTTTTTCGGAGCAGAATTGGCAAGAAAGGCTGGGACTGACTCAGCAAACTGTATTATTTAAAACTACAATAGACTGGAGACCCTCATGCCTTAAGCCCACAAACACAAAAGGTTCGCAAGTCGTAACAAGTTTTTACATGTGCTTTTGTGCTCCACTTAACAACCAGTTTCCAGCTGTTACTTGTGGTAGCGTAAAGTTAAGTTAGTTGAGTGATTCCTTCGCTGTGATATACAAGATAAATAATCTGGTTTTTGAACGAGAATACAAACTTCAATCATGTTTTACATGGAAAGTGTCCCATAGATTGATTTAACTTTCACCGCAGCCAAATGCGGCGTGTAAAAACTTGAAGCCATTCGAAGTTAAACGTAATCAATTGTTAATTAGAGTCTTTGTAGGAAGTTGTGTTCTTGATAGTTAACACGATATTTTAAAGAAATTCTAGGACTGCCAGTATTTGAACGCGGTAGGCTTTCGGTCATCTCTGATTCTCATTTAGGAGGTCATTTGCAATTAAAAGAAAGTGCATCTCTTGTAAAGAAAGCGCATAAAATCAAAGGTTTACGCTCATGTACATCAGGCTTCATTATAACTACTATATGCAGGTTTCAACTTGCTTAGCCAGGTACTTGCTAGTATAAGGGCCTAAACATCAGCATACAAGTCGAATTTACTTAGACCATTTTAACAGTTTACACAACAAGGTCAAGGTAAATGCACTAAATACAATGTCCTGCACGCTCATTTCCTGCAAGATAATTGTGTTACGATACATGCAACAACCTGAAAGTACAGAAAGAGCTCTGTCGCTTCGAGCGAGGGCTTTCCGATAAGGGCCAAAGTCAGCGCTTTGCCCTATTTATTCCATCAATGTCGAAAATTAAGCACTGTGCACAGACTGGTTCACACTCGTCGTAAGAAACGAAGATGACTTTCTGGCCGATGTGATCGAGTGAATTCTGATACTTTGGTTTGTTCACATATTGATTCACATACGTGAGAAGGAGAAAATTCCCGATTTTGTGAACCAGGCTCGAGAGCAGGGCTTGTAAATTTTTGAAAATAGTGGTTACCCTTGGGGCAAGCGACACTGGCAATTTGATAGCCAGAAGCCGTTTCTCACTTGCCCACATTAAAGATGAAATTCTAAAAATGAAGTTGTATAAAGTACAACAACGAAACCACTGTTTGCTTCAGGGCATTAGTCAAGAGATTTTAGTTGCCTCGGGATGTCGGGCAGACGATTTCGCAAGCTCTAAAATTAAGAGCGCAATTGTGTGTAGAAAGTTGTTTAAAAATATCACGCTTTCATGAGCACTGTAGGCCTTTATAAAACCCGATTGAAGCTATCGCGTATCTGCCCGAAATGCTGGATGTAAAATTTGCCATGCAAAGTATAAAAATGCATTTGAAGGTGCCAATAAACAATCTTGAGTCTTTAACGTCTGAATAGTACCAGATGATTATACCAGACTTAAACAGTCTTTGTTTAAGCTTAAGCTCTCTATTATTATCACACAATATCGTAGTTCACTCATGCATGTATTAAAGTGCTAAATTGGCAGGTGCTCAATGCACCTCGTGTGTTCTTAATATAATAACCTGCTATGCCACCAGTCGACGCGGTATGTCAGTTGCAGGTTCTGACCTGCCAGTTTGTCGTTTTAGGCGCTTAACGTTAACACGGTAAACACAAGAGTACGATGTTAAAGCATCAAGCTGACTGTATCAGATAATATCTAGTTACTTTCCTGTCTTCACAAACCGTTTTGTTCATTCGTGTACGAGTAGAGCTGTTATAAACTGAAGATTCCAAAGGGCAGACAACAGACAAATCGTTTGCAGAACACACGGGTGGAGAATTTGGAGTGCTCCAATATGGAAGCAGAAAGATTAATAAAAGGCTACGAACACGAAAAGCATCAAGAGAGAAAACGCAAGGGGGCTCATTTGGAGGCGATATTTAAACAGGCCGCAAAGAAATCGAATCAAGATAATAACAACAAAGATAGCAGCCGACTGTTGAACAAGTACTCAGGCGATGAGAAACTAGTGTCTATAAGGAGCCCTGAAATCCCCCCTTGTAACACCACCTTCGAAAAAGCAGCAACATCTTCTCGAAACTCTTTAGGAAATAATGGAAATGATGTGGAGAATGTTGTGAGTTCCTTTAGGGATGGTGGTAATCACTTGGGGAAACCTAGACATTCTCCTGGGGAAAATGGAAGTCCCTCCGGGAATAGTGTAAACCCTTTGAGGAATACAAAGAACGGCATTGTGAGCAATGGCAGCGCAAAGGTACATGTTAGAAGTCTTTCGGAGAATAAGTCTCATGACGTTGCTTACCAAAAGGACCGTAATTCGAGTTGCGCATCGCGAGAATCCGAGCAGGAACGCTCTGACAGAACAGCAGAAGAGAACAGCCAAGGTAGTCATTACACGGGCTTCAAACAGATCGAGGAGTCCAGTGAATCCACGGGCTCAGAGTTTCCGACTAGCGTCAGTATCAAACAAGAAAAGATCGATGAACCGCCTCCGGTTCAAGTTATCTCGACGCAAAGTCAAGAGGAAGGGAGGAAAAGTTTGGTGCAGGATAACGGCGAGATTGGTGAAGACTGTTTAAAGTTTCTATTGTTTTCTGGCAAGTTATATCGTTGTGAGAAAATATCTGACCTCACCCACGGCTTTTCAAGGTTTATTGGTGACAGCGTCCTTGGAAGAAAAGGTAACATTGATCCTCGCATTTCCGGCATACCTGTAATCTCATGTATCTATATATCTCATGAAACTACGAACATATTCTTGTGTATGTTAGGTAAGGGGAAGGGGAGGGGGTCCCGATCCCCCACATTTCTTTTAAAGCGTCGCCAAAAGTAGCAGATACTTGTTCTTTCTGCATTACTTCATACAGCTTATCTTGGAACGATTTTGGACATAGCATGGTGTGTTGTACTCTGCAGTACTTAGTGTAACAGGAACTGAAGTTGCACGAATCATTACAGCGTTTATCAGCGCCGTAAGGAAATTAGGGTTTGAAGTTTGTTGGTTTCAGGTTTTTACAAAGTTGGTTCTCATATGGATCAAGGACTTGAACAAAGGGAGAAACAGGTGGCTAATACTGAGATGGAATTTCGGGAAGCTCTGAAATTGGCTGTTAAAAAAACCATGTCGCGTAATGATGCCTAGTTTCCACTCTCATATTTGGGAAAATTTTGCAAACGAATAATTGATTTAGTTATCAGAAGGTCAAATTGAAGTTGCAAATTTCAACGACCGTAGTGCCTAACAAATATTTTCGATGGGAAATTAATGTGAAAAAGTTATTTCTTTTGCAAAAATTCTTGCCGGCGGCCAAATACAATACAGTCGGTTTATTTAATAAACGTGGCTTCAACACTTAGCCTCAAGGCTACTTTATAGATTGTTCACTAATATACTCTGTCTATACTAAAATATCTATATATCATATTGCGAAAGTCAAAAAGCCAGGTGAAATTACTTGAAACCGGCAACTCTTCGTATTTGTTCTGGAGTGCGTTCCACTGTTTATATAGTTACTAAAAATTTCAATGGTTCAAGACCGTGTTTTGTACTTAATTTTCAGGCAAGGTAGTGGTTCTGCTTCTCTTCCATAAAAAGATACGAGAGGTTTTAAACTACGTTGTTGGTGTCGTGGATCACTATACTTTGGAAGAACATAACATTATCATTAAAGTCATCAAACATCACACGTATCCTACGACAGCAATTCCCAGAAAATTAGTGGAACAAAGTGCATCAAGACTTGTCGTTGGCTCAAAGAAGCTACTCTATAATCTCCAACCGTTAAACGGAGCTGTGTATTCTGAACTTGTGAAGGTCCTAGATGGCTTTGGAGCGAACTCTGCTGTGGATCATGCTAAAATTACTGAATTTAATGCTATGATTAATGCTAACGCTGACAGACTCGATGGCCAAATCTCAAATGTGCTGGGTAGGATGGGGTTCCCTTACAGAGGTGCCTTTGCCAACAGAAATTTTGTTGCCCCCTCCTACAGTTATATCGGATCTGGGTTTCCTCAGACCAATCCTAGGTACAGCCCCCTGGCAACTAAAGTTACTGCCACAACCCGGTATTCACCTGAGAAGTGTAACGGGGGAAGTTCTGATACACTCTCTGTGTATCAAGAAGCCGAGAATGATTACCAAAGAAGACTGAATGCATCGTACCAAAGAGATGGACACCATGTGAACACTGTATCCGCCAATCAGACTGTTCGGATCACTCCTCGAACAGCCAATAGCAGTATAGATCACATTAGGTCAGCGTCAACGGTGCCAATTGCTCCAAATGCTCGGTTTCGTTCTCCACTTGAAGATGGATCGCTTGCTTCCCGAAATGAGGAAGGTATTTTCACATTACTTTTCTTGCTCCTTATGTCTTCATAAAGAAAGTTTATCAATTGAATACAACAGAAGGCGCTGGCTAACCGCCTCATAAGGCCGTTTGCTTTTGCAAAGATAGAATTTTGTTCAATCCGGGAGCAATGTAAATATACGGCAAGCCAACTGTCCCCAACCAAAAACACAATAATTCGATACCTTTCTTTGATTTGTAGATCTACAGACTGTAGCTGAATTGTGTAAAGAAAGAATGAAACGGGATATGGCTGAACAAGAACTGAAATCCATCAAAGGTAGTAAAATCTTGAAATGACTGATTATAGAACGCCTTTTATAAAGATTATTGTATTAAAAGAGATCTTTCGATTAGAATTCCAGTAAACGTATTATTGTTAAACTTAGCTGCCTTTGAAGAGTTCAAGTCGCAAATGCAACAGCACCTCTCACAAGTCGAGGAACGCATGGTTTTGCTGGAGGCTGAGAATAGGACCCTTAAAGGTAAGTGCATGTACGTCTGCGTGATTTTATTTTTGTCCAAAATCGTCTGAAATGTCGTGAATCTTTGCTCTAGGTAATCTTTCAAACATGCATCAGAATAATGGTTTTGCTGAAAAGAAGTACAATGGTAAGTTAGGCTCCTTTCAGCTTTTGTCTGCACTTGGAACTGAAGTGTAAATTAAAAATAAAACCAGATGTAGGACGCCAGTTCCAGTACTTCATTTATTGTTTTCGACAGCGTAGTTGTTAGTAACTTGTTATGCATGACGCTGAACGAAGTGTGCTTGATTGACTATTGCTTACCTTATCAATGTACGAAGTAAAAGTGTTCTCGTATTTTAGAATTGCGAAGTCAACTTGAAGACCTGTTGAAGTCTGCGTAATGTTTTGCGTGTGGTATGAAGTTATCAATAATCAAGTTGTAATGTACTTACTGTACATGCCATTCGGACATAACATTGTTTATTCTAGAATTTGAAAGGACTCATTAGTACATAAATGTATATATTACTTTAGAAAAAGCCTCACAATCTATTTATGATATTGCAATTGCGCCGGTGGTTCGTTAAGGCCTATTTACATGAACGATTTTACTTCGATTTACGGTGCAATTTTCTTCTTTTAAAAGATGTGAAAAAGTCGATGAGCTACAAATGTCCCTGGTTGATATCTCGTGACAACACGAATACGTAATCCATTCTTTCACATCGTCCGAAAGGAGAAAATTGAAACTATAATTGATTGTGGTTAAAATCTCCCGTGTACACGGGCCTTAAGTGGGCGAAGGACGAGTAACTGACCAACTCCCCTAGTTTCGCTCACCCCGTCGGTAAAAAATCAACAAAAAATCAACACTCGTACAAACAATATTTCTTAAGTAAGCATTTTATTTTTGATATTATTGTAGGTTACGTCGTTTCTATTTTATGAAATTTTGCAATAAAGAAACCAATTGTGTCCAAATCAGCCGGGTGCCTGTCTTTGCAGTATGCTTGTCCATCAATGTCTAGAGGGTCAAATCTCTGAACAAAAAGTCTCTGTTCTTCAGTTAAACCACAATTTGCTAGTCCTGAACCACCAATGTGAAAATCCTGAAAACCGTAAAAAGTGTACATGTGAGTCCCGTAAAACTTTGCAGCTTCTCAGCCTCGCACCCAGGCGCTTTATGTGCTTTCAATACAGTCATACATAGATAGAGATCAGACAAAAAATAGCTAGAGGGCGTGGCTGCTTGGGGAAGTTTTTGAAGAATTGCATGGTGGGCAGCTAAGAGCTTGAAAGTCAAGTTCTTGATTATCAATGGTAATACTCGCCTGTTTAACTAACTGTAAGCAAGGAAATTTCTCTAGCGCCCAGGCCACTTGTGTTTCGTTTTCTTCCGATGTTATTGTACAGGTAGAATAGACCAACGTTCCTGCAGGCTTTAACAATTTCACTGCCTAGTAGGAGCATAGAAAAACTAAACTTCGTGAGTTTTAAACTTGGTTTGAATTTGAAGTACAAGCCTTCCATGTTCCTCTTGCCCGCTCTATGTCTTCCTTTCCTGGTATCAGTCGTTGCAAACCTTTATCGAGCATAAAAGGGCCAGGACAAATTTGCTTACCGCGTTCAAAAGTTTTCTCTGGTAGACTGGAAACGATTCAAGCTCCTGACGTGACTTTTTAAATGAATGCTGAGGCCGTTGACCCAAAGCGCTGCAGGGACCATCGAGTAGGATACGATCAAACGTGCAAGGCGGAAAAGGTGGTTTGACTACTTCTAAATGATTGAAAATAATTGGTTCATTACCCTGCAAATAGTTTTAAGTGCATGTCATTGACATTATTCTGAATTTTGTATTTAGGGTTAACGCTCCCCGGAGTACCTCCTTTGAGAGTAATTGCCAATACGAGAGTTTACATCCACAAACTGGGACAGAGGAAGTCGTCTATGGATTTTTCATACTATTTTAAATTCCTTTCACTGCATAGCAAGTTACTTCAAAGTTAATTGAGACATGGTCTCGAAGCTTGGTCAACTTCGAAGCTTTTATACTGAGCTACGAGTTTAGTTAAAAAGCTTCACCGCATACATTTTTTTTGCATTGATAATATTAAAGATTCTGCGAGGCGGTTCTTTTGGACGATTGTTCCATTATACGTTTATACCAAAAACTCACTGTCTTTACCGCGCGCAAGTCAGCATAAACAGAAACCGCATAGAGGTTGGTCCAGTTTCATGAACAAATCTTGATTAACAATGTTTGAATGACCAATTTTCGAAAGTGTTTCCTATGCATACCTTCTATCTCGTCCTCTTCTCCAGTCTCCCTGACAGCTTTTGTTGCGTCCCATAGAAATGGTTTGATACACGTTAATTTCAAGTTCTGCATATTTCGCGTGATTTTCTCGATTTTTGGCTTGCTTTTGTCCAGAGCGAAGACCGTACCCTAAAGTTACAAAAATGATTGAAAATTCTTGAGAATCATCACAATTCACACATCACAATAGAATTCAATGTTCTCGTTTAACATACCCTATCTTGCATAAGTTGGGCGATGTGCGTTGTTTTCCCACCTAAAAATATCCACGATCCAGTATGTAAAATTTACATATTATACCATAGTTAACAGAGTAAATGGTTTGGAAACTCATTAGAATAACAATATAACTCATTATCTATGTTGATCGACGTTTATGCAAAAATATGGTTCTTCATCGTCACGTGTGTATTGTGTTTTTGCCAAATCCACCACTAGGAATTCTTAAATTACCCTATTGTTAAAGTCGCGGATGGCTAAATTTCCTAAAACGTTGTTATTGGTTAGTTTGGTAAAAATACAATACGCACGTGACGACGAAGGACCTTATTTTTGCATAAACCAGAACAAACACATAGATAATGACTTATATTGTAGTTCTAATGAGTTTCCAAACCATCTAGCCCTATTAACTATGCTGAAACGCAATGACACATTTCAGATCTCATACAAATTGTTTCATGGGAAAATTGCCCCCTCCCCCTACCTGGGGCGGCACACATGTCCAGAACTTTTTCTCCAGGCCTAGGTCCTAGTACGTGTGACGTCAGAACTGACGGTAGGTTTTGGAGGAACGCACAGTGCGAAGAATAACCATTTAGGGATGGAGAAGGGTACAATGGTTCAGTTATGGTCACAGCAATACCACTAAACAGAGGAAATGGGAATAGTAAGATAAAGCATGGACCCATTACACTGGAAAGCGACTTGAAACAAACCACTAAATAGAATGTGAATTAATATTCTCCAGATTCTTTCAATACGTGCAAGTATTTGCTACAGGCCAACAAGTGCAATGGGTCTATTGATATTTAGTATACACTCGACCATGGACTATTACAAATCCAGAGTTTTGATTGGTTTCTCAACCATGGAGTATTCGTAATAGTCCATGGTTGAGAAAAACAACAAAACAAAATACAGTTCAGAGTGTGTACTAAAACAATTAGACAATTAGAAAAACAACAAAACAAAATACATTTCAGAGGGTACTAAAACAATTAGACAACTTGGCCTCGTTGTCTGTGAGCGAATAGTCAACTCGACCTCGTTGTCTAATTGTTAAGTGGCTGCATGAACAGGTAAACAGGAAAAGCAGATATGGTTTGTTTACATCAAGGACAATGCGAATTGTGAGGAAACCTTAAAATTAGAGCAAGAAAATACAAAACTCTCTAAGGAAATGCCTCAAACGGCTGTTTGCACTATTCGTTCCATGTCTCATGACTGTTGCTCTCTATCACACTGTCCCTCCACACATGCAATGCATGCTTTGCAGTCTCGATTACGAAATAGCTCAATAATGCAGGAATATCAAATGCTATAAACACAATAGAATACGCAACGACTACGTTTCAGTAAGACACGCCTTACGGTGTTAAGAATTGAGAATAATCCAGACCTACACTTATTGGTTATACCTGGGTGCAGTTTCTGCACAAAATATTTCATTTCGTGCCATTTCAGCTGTTCCATTTCCAACAAATATTTTTCTCCCAAGAAATGGTTTAGTCAAACCTCTCCTGCATTGACCATCAATATCGGAATATACCGAGACAATATCGCCTCTTTTCATGCCTACACAGAAATTGAAGCCATAGTGGAAATATGTGCATTTTATTTAAACGAGTCAAAGCATTGACCAACACTGTTGGTCCAACCATGCTGAATGCTTACATTGGATGATGCTTTAGATATGTTCGGGGTTTTTTTAAGCTGATACAAGTTTGTTAAACATTCAACATCACTCATCATGGTGCTCAATGCTGTGTACTTTACCAGGTACGTCACTTTACAGGATGATACATTAATAGTACATTAACTTAACTCTTTCACTTTGTCACTTCTATGCGTTTTTATGTCAATAAACTGGCTGGTAGTTTCAGTAAAAACCTGAGACCGTTGTACGTAAGGTGAATAGTGCTAACCACCGGAGAGTGATATTTTCAACTGCCACAGAAGAGCATATTGATCTTGCAAGAGATAAAAAGTGAGTCTAACTCAAAAATGATGAACTTTAATATATTAAAATACAATACAACGGAAACTCCGAAAATTGACAACATGATAAACTTTTACTTCTACGTTTCGACTATTCTTTAGTCATCATCAGGAATGAGAAAAAATGAAATGAAATTATGACTAAAGAATAGTCGAAACGTAGAAATAGAAGTTTATCATGTTGTCAATTTACGAATTTTCCCTTGTATTTTATCAAAGTGGTTCTCGTAATTTAATTAAGTTTTACTGGTTACTGAACATGTTTAGAAAGTGGCAAAAACTTCTAGTGGATAGCACTATTCACGTTTCGTACAACCGACCCTCTCTTGCATTAGAAAGCAGACCTGCGGGTGCAGCTAAAACACCAGGTGCAAATACATGAGCTCCCCTCAACACAGCTGTGCCACACTGGCAACCAACAATGACTTCACTTTTGCATTCACTTGGTTTACTCGATTTAGCCTCGTCATGAGACACCAGTAAAATATCTGTAATATTTGGGTGGAATGTAACCTTGAAAGATAGTGAAGATCCACCACAGTACTCCTAAAATAGAAGTGAATGTCTTATCTCTTTAAGTACAAAATAGCAATTGACTTTCATTTTAGTACATTTGTATGTACGTTGGCATGGCATTTAAATGTTTAGTTATTTCAGATTGGTATATATAATACAGTAAATGTGAAACAAAACCACAAAATTAATGCAATGTTATACTATGCTGTTACAGGTAGGCTGAGGGGGAAATTGTAGCAGGGTAGGAAAAGCAGACAGTAGACTACTACAGCTGTCACCAGGCAAGCTATTTACCTATTTTAAAGCTTCTGTGCCTTAGCTTCCAAACATATTACCATGCATTAGACAGATTTTGAGGAAAGCTGAAGCACTTAAAGTACAAAGCCTTCAGCTTGTGAATTTTGACACGATGCATTACTGTAACTATGTACCTGTTTCAAATAATCTTGAAGAGATAACTTGGCTTCTTCTACTGAAGTTTGCAAGGTGTTTATTCTTACAACTGTATATGATGGTGGTTTGGAAAGATTGGTGAAAATTCTGCCAAGAATTTTCTCCTTAGAATCCTGCTAAGAACAAAGCAGATAAGTTCTAGGATAACTACCACAGCAGAAAATTATTGCTGTGTAATTTGTACTGCAAACTAACTGTCATGTTCTTGGCATAGAACAGAATGCTCAGTAGCTAAGCAGTAATAATAAGGTTCGGCCTACTGCAGAGCACCAACCACATCAGTCAAATGTGTCAGAACCATATGCACACTCCTAAACTAGAAAGTCTAGAATTGTGGATTGGGTGTGTGGATATACTGGAGGGTGGTGGTTGGAAGCTGGCTAACAAAGAACAAAGCTAGTCTCAACCTAATTGAGTGGTGGAACAGTTTCAAACATGTAGTGCTGCTAGCAGGTACGTTATAGCTTATATATGATCTGAGAGCAAAGCTATCATGACAGAAGCGTCAGTTTTAAGCTGTAATAACCAACCCCCCCCCTGTTATCATTTTTTGCAGGGGGAATTGGAGTACCATCTGCAGAAAGTTAGTTAAGTTACCAACTTTGGCAAAGCATTGACCAAGTCATTTTTCATTAGTGTACCAATTTGAGAATTGAACTTATGATATCAGAGGTGAAACGCACTTGTTCTGACCATTGTGCCATCGGCCCCCAAGTCTGGCGCAATGATCAGCTTGATCTTTGATATATATTGTGCAGCTGCCGGGGTGCATTTGAAGTCCCGTACGCTGAAGATCTTCGGCGTGGGGTTTCAAAAATCATAATGTAATTTATAATAAAAGTCGGCGTACAATCATGAATCTTCGGCGTGAACTTTACACAGAATGCACCCTGGTGCAGCTGGTTATAATAATCCTGTTATTGATTAGAATTCTTAACCACACATTTACATGCACCTATACATATTATTGGTTGATAAACCTTGATCCCCAGCCCCCTCCCTAATTAAAAGAGAAAATTGACATTTTCTACATGCTGTTACTTGACACTTGACAGTGTATGATACCTCAGATGTCTCTAATAAAACTGTTGTTGAGTATGTTTTTTCCAACAAATATTCTTTTAAATCTTCAGATACATCAAAGATTTCCATTTTAATTGATTCCTCTGACTGCTCATCCACTTTTTCAATTTCCTTCTTGTTTCACCATTTCAGTCATTTTCTTACATCATGCACAACCATTGTACATTGTACATAACCTAAGGGGACTAGGCCGAGCAAACGTTGAATTCAAAATGGCTGCAATTTTGAAGTGGAAAAACTTATTGTGATTCAAATGTAAATATTTACAAAGTCTCATTTTTATTTAGAAAAAACAACTGCATAAATACGTTGGCAGTGTAATGTGTTAATGTTCCAGAGGGCAGTGTAACCAAATAAATTAAAAATGTCCGGGTTATATGGTTCAGTATTGGGTGGAAATTTTAGGACAATTCATATATTGTCATGCTTTCGAGATCGAGTTTCACGTAAGTTGATGTGCTTTTATATGAAATTCCTGTACATGTCTGTAAAATTTATGAATATTTCCTTATTGTTGCTGTTTTATAAGCTTTTATATGTTGGTAATTGTTTCAAGTAAAAATTGCGGAGTAAGATAAGTACATGATCTTTGACCTCATGCACTTAGGCTTTTGGTTTATTTTTTGTTTTTTAGGCTACCCAGTAAAAAGCAGACAGATATTAAAGATTTCAAACCTGAAACATGAATGTCCAACATTTACCATGTTGTAAGTATAGGGGCTACGTCCATATGAATTCAAGCCAGGGTTCATTCAATGCATGTAAACTCCATGCCGGAGTTACACCATTTTTTACTACATATACTATTGTGATTTGCTAAATGCATCTTGTGTGGAGTCCAACATGGAGTGCATAGAATGCAATCTGGTATTCAAGTCACCTGCGCCACATAAAACATCAAAATGATGTCTAAACCTCCTCACGATCCCAGCTTTGAAAGTGTCAAGTGGGGTGGTAAGATTTGCTCATAACTATGAAAATATTCATCTTGCCATGACAAAAATCTCAAAGCATTGCAGTTCTACCCACCTAGTCATTCAAAATTACAATTTGACGTTTTGCATGGCAATGTGAATGTGGAAGTTGCCCCTAAATTATACAATAGTAACAAGCACATTGAGGGTGACATAGACCACTTTCATAATTGCATGTTTCCAGTCTAGAAAGATTGAAGGGTATTTATATAATTTTGACACTGGCATGTGCAACAGTCCTTCAAACTATATATCTTCTGAAGACTTCATGGCAAAATACCAAATACTCACCAAGTTATTTGAGGTCAAATTTACAAGGATTTGTACCAGATTTTCGAGAGAGGCCTTCTTAGCCTCGTTTTGGTGTTTTTTTCGCACTTGAAAACCCTCATAACTTCAAAAGAATTTGTTTATTCTTTTTGAAACTTTTACATGTTGTTTAGGACACAGTTATCTATAATTTGTGTTGAATCTTTTTTCAAAATCATAATATTTTCATGATTATGGTAATTAGCGGTGGCCATTATGAAAGTGGTGTATGCTTATTTTGTGTGCTAACAACAGATGGAGGGACCCAGGGGAGAAAAATATTTATCCCCCACCTGATCCCTCCATGCATCCAGGAGGTTACTAGACTGCTTGCAATCCCTAAAGGAAATGAGTTGATGAAAGAACGGACTGTGATCACAACTCACGAAGAAATGAAATATGTGTTGCCCGTATAACGCAAAGTTTCCAACCATCAAATGTTTCCATCCATCGATGTGTCTGTTCCGAAAAATTGAACTAGATAATGCTAGAATACTAGCAGTCTCGAAAGGAAGGGGATTTGTACTATTACGTATCAAATTTGATTGACAGACACATTGATTTTGACCAATGGGAATTTTGTGTTATATGAGATGTTTGAAGTCCCTACTTTCATCAACTTCTTTTCTTGAGGGACTGCTGTCAGTCTAGGATATTATAGTCTATGTTAATTATCCTATTGGCTGAGGACAAAGCCACTATAGATCAAGCCTATTTTCCATTAGGCACATTTGCTTGCATGATGCAAAGTAAAAACAAGAATTTTGCTTACAGTGATTGATCTAAATGGAAAACAGGTTTCCCTGCATTTAGGCAATGGTCATACTGCACTCATTGCTCCAAATATGTTTGTAGTTGTTTTAACATGAGCAAGAAATTGACTTAATTGAGCTCTTATTTGGATTTGAAAAGAGTTCACATATAAGTAAGTTTAATTCGTCTTTTAATTTAATTATTTTGTTTGTTTTAGAACGGCATGTGAATATCACACTGGAGCACTGACTAGTACCATCTTTCCTAACGATGTCAGGTCCAAAATATATCCAAGATATGATAATACTACCTTTCCACAAACATGCAAACAGAAATTTTGTACAAATTGTAACCACAGGCATGTTTTATCACGCAGTCACAAACTGCACGACCACAAATCCGAAGTTTTAACTCCAATTTTAAGATTACATTTTTCCCAATTACATGGCCAGGAAAGTTTAAAGCCTGGTGAAATTCCCTTGGCAGCAAAAATTAAGCCACTATCTGCAAAGGAGATTAAACCATTGCTAAAACCTGAAGAGAAATCAAAGGTTGAGGAAACGTGTGAAACCCTGAAAGCCAAACAACAAGCAGAAACAACAAAGACGTTATTAGAGGCAATGGATGAAGCCTTTCAACCAAAGAAAACAGAACCAGAACCTGTCAAAAAGACGATAGTCCAGAGAATTGTTCATGAAATCAAACATTATGCCAATGGATTCAGATTATTGTTTATTAATATTCGTATATCTGTGAAAGAGTTGTGGAAAGTTCTCAATGGACAGGAATTGTCAAGGAGGGAGAGAAAACTTGTATGCGTTTCTTGTTTTGGAAATTGTTTGTAAATCTTAAGGCTATTTAAATTAACTGACAGCACATATTACTTTTAGTTTTTGCGAACTGTATCGGACCTGTTTCGTCTGGTTCCATTCATGGTATTTCTCATCATTCCCTTCATGGAATTTCTTATCCCTGTTGCCTTGAAGATATTTCCAAACATGTTGCCGAGCACGTTTGAAGACAAAACTCAGAAGGTAAAAACTGGTCTCACTTTCAGAAAGACTTTTATTTTGACCAGTACACACGTAAAAACGCACAAGTTGCTACAGACCTACAAACAAGTTGTAGCAAGTCTGTTCACAAGTTGTTCACAAGATGTATTCGCACTGCTTGTTCCGAATTTGTTGGAACAAGTTTGGAACAAGCTGTTGACAAATTGTAACAAGCTTGATGGGACTATCATATCTCTTACAAGATTGTTCCAACAAGACTGATATAGCATGATATAACAATATTGTTACAGCCTTGTGTTATCAATCTTGTAACAAACTTGCTACAACAGGATTGTATCAGAGTTGTTAGAACAACCTTGTAACAAGTCTGATGTTTTCATCAAGCTTGTTATAAGTTGTCAACAAGTTTGGAACAACTTGTTGACAACTTTGGAACAAGCAGTGCGAACACATCTTGTTGACGGCTTGTCTGCAGACTTGTTACAAGTTGTGAGATTTTTACGTGTGTAGTTGATGAATCGACAACTATTTAATAATAAGTTTTGTGTACTGCCATGCAAGCAAATACATACTGATATACAGTATTGGTCTATTATTTTATTACATTCCACTGACAACCGTTTGCCATAAATTGAATTGATTCATTCAAATATTTTTGTCTAGGACAAAGCAAAAAGAAAACAGCTGAAGGTGAAGATATCAATGGCAAAGTTTCTTCAGGACACTGTGGAAGAAATGGCTGTATCTGCCGACAACCAAGAGAATCAGGAAGAAACTAAAGCATTTTATGATTTTATTGAAAAGGTTTCAATTGCTCTTTCTGGAATTTCTCAGGCATTTGAATGTGCAGTACCAGTGTGCTGTATGCTTAAATACCTTCTTATATTAGCTAAAGAATGGACTGGAAATGCTGGTAAAAGCACTAAATGACATCCCTGAAACTGTCTGACATGCTTTATTTTTGTAACATTACTGTGAATCTATTCCAAAGCGTTGAATAATCAAGGATGCAGGGCTGAATAATCACCACAGGATGTTTTTTAGAACCTTTTAACCAACATGGTCATATAGTACCAATGGTTATATTCTTAGCTTTGTTAGCCATTCTTTGTTTAAATACTGTAGTAATAAAAGCCCTGGAACCTACTGTATTAAAGTGATATAGGCGTATAGTGTAATGTAAGTCATTTCTTTTCTTTGATTGTCTATAGTGTGGACATGTGATCATTTTTTTGGTTTTTTCTGTAGATTCGAACGGGTGGAGAGCAACCAAGTAACAAGGATATTATAAGGTTCAGCAGATTATTTGAAGATGAAATCACGCTGGGAAATATGACGTATGATCAGCTGAAAGCAATCAACAGAATGTTGGCTCTGCCGACTATTGGATCTAAAACTTACTTACGTTTTCAACTGAATATGAAGTTGAGACAACTCAGAGCAGATGACGTGGTAAGAAGGACTGTTTTGTCAGTCAGGATGATGAACATTGTTCTACAGCAATGAGTAACTTGCTAAATCATAAATTCTCCAACTAACCTTGCCAGTGTTGTACATACAGTACTGCAGTCTAAAGCGCACAAAAGGTATAGGTTCTTTTCCTGCCTGAAAAGGATTTAAGGACACTGCTAGCTATATCAATTTTCCCTTCCACATATTCCCATACTCGTTATGATATAGTATAAAATACCAGTTTTGCATTTACATGTAATGTTACCACAATGTGGTTGCAGAAATGCGTTAGATGTTTTGCTACTTGTACAGATACTGTATATTGCTAGTATATTAAATGAGCTTACGGCATTGCGTTAGAGCTCAAATAGTGTTGGGAATAAAAATTTATTAATTTACTGCTATGTATATACTATTTCCATCCTTTTTTAGTTGATTAAAAAAGAGGGTATTGACAGTTTAACTGTGTCTGAACTGCAGTCCGCATGTCAAGCACGTGGTATGCGAGCACTGGGCGTTCCTGAAGCGAGGCTGAAGTCACAACTTAGTCAGGCAAGTCACAACATTAAAATGTTTCTTCAGTTTGCCTTCCCTGATTAATAATATAAATCTCGTAGGATTGAGACAATTATGCTCTTGATGGCCTTAACAATATTAGCACATTACATATTAAAGTGGCAGGGACAGTAAGCTACTTTTTAGCAAAAATCTCCTGTATTCAAAACACTGAAGTGAAATTTATTCAAATTTATTTTGCAACATAATATGGGTAGTATTAATCAGATCAAGCTTCAACATACAATTTTAGGCAATATTCTATCAAAATTTCATAAAACTCGAAATGAGGTTTGCCAACAACTTTTCAAGATGTCAAATACAATCCAACTCAGTCCTCGATTAATCATGAACATCGGTACTCCTGTATAATTTTTTGCATTTTTTAATCGATTTATTTTGTGTTTACAGTTATTATTTGTGAGTTTTATGCAAAATTTGCACGTTCAAGAATTACTCAGAATTGCCTGACTCTGCCCCTTTAAGTACATATATAATGTATGGAATGTCATGATGATTTGTTAGTTATCGTTGTCACTTAATATACATTACTCTCATAATGATTTATGTAGTGGTTAGAATTGCATCTTGATGAACATGTACCAGCCTCGCTACTCTTGATGTCTCGTGCTTTATACAACCCCGAAAAACTCGCCAGTCCCGTGGATCAACTGAAAACCGCTTTGTCGACATTACCTGAAGATGCTGTAAGTCGATTAAAAGTTTAAACCTTTCTCTTCTGCTCTCTTTCATATCATACGCAAGCTTTCCAAGTTGTTTTCTTTCTAAAACCTCTACCGCAAAATAAAACGCCTCTGCTCGAAACTCAGGTTGAAGAAGCGGAAATCCTCGCGGCCGAGTTGGCTGGGGAAGAAGCAGATCCCCAAGCAAAGATTGATCTGTTGAAGAAAGAGGAATTATTATGCGAAGAAGAAAGAGTTGAAGAAGAAATCATGAAAGAAGAAGACATGAAACGAAAAGAAATTTTGGACACAACCAAGGTACATGTATGTCTACACATTTAGGTACGCATCCATAGTGTTAACCGTGTTGCTAGAAGGCATCTTAAAAAGACTCTGTTGGGAAATTCACCTGTCACACACACGACGCGACAGTCTCATTGGTCTTCATGATTTTTGTAAACCACAAAAAACCGGCAGTGTACGTAGGTGCTTGACAGCCAAGAGAAGAATCTCGCTGCAAGATCATTCATGTGAAGTGTACTGCATGTACAGGTGTATGAATAACACAGTTTATGGTGCCTAATGCGATGTTTAAGTGTTTTCTTTACAGTTTCGTTCTGCAGTGTGGTAGAATTTGACTGGTTACTGGAGAAACTGACCGGTCATCATGTTCCTTCTATAATGGAACGTTATTTTGAGCCGTGTAAATGTATATGTATTTTTACTAACTAAAAAAGTAGAAAGTACTGTATAAAGTATGAGAGTTAAGTGTATCATGCATGCACTGTATCTACGAGAAGTACGTGTTTATTTGTGGTTTATTAGCTTATAAAAGGGTTATAATTTTTTGTTTGTTAGCTTATGGAAGCTCGAGAAATCTTGTTTAGTCAGATGGAACTACTTAAGGTATCGACAGTACTGCATTCTGTGTATTGCGTCATAGATAGCGTATCATTGGTAGAGCAAACGATCTTTTCTGCAAGCCAACTGAACGTTTCCGCCAAATCTGTGCCTAAGTATATATTGATAACGTGGATCACTATGGTTTTGTTAAGTATAAGTTCCTTGAAATTTGCAAATCTTGAACCTATAACAATTTTTACAGCTTCTTAACAATCTCTGATAGTGGTGCTTGCATGTTGGACTATTTTTTCAACCTCTATCCCATCACCAAAAATGTTTGACCGACTAGTATTCCTTACCTTGTATCCTTGCAGCAGCCTAGTCCATTTTTACGTCGCGATGATGATCAGATTTCCAGAGAAGAATGGAAGACACTGGATCAATCCTGGAAGAACAGCCATGATGCGGATAAAGAAGATCTTCATAGGATACGTGAGGATCGCGATGAGTACCAGGAGGTAATAACCCCCGCCCTTCAGTGCTACACCTTGGTCACTAATCATTGTCGAAATGAATATTGAACGGGTGAAGGGTGTTTTGCCAGTATTGTACTGCATACGGTATAGTAACCAAGTACTGACTATTTATAAACATTACCAATACAGGAACTACGTGAGTTGAAAGCCCTCGATATAAAGAACACAATGAAAGAAAGTGCTGCGTCAGTACGTATTGGAAAACGTGTTGATAAAATGATCGAAGAATTAGCTCATGAATTGGACCATTTTGAGGAGGACACAGAATTAGTTCTTGATCAAGACAAGTAAGATAAAATGGTTCTATGAAAAGTACAAATCCCAGCATAAATCTGGTCGTGTAACCAGACCTTTTAGTCTGAAGACATCAGATCAGATATATTGGGGAGGTTCATATTTGACTTCCACTACCCCTAGTATTGAATGACCATCATCCAAGACCCCCCCCCCCCCCCCGATTAACTATAACTAAACACATGCATTCATTATGATAATGAGGTAAACTGTTTGTGGTAGTCCAATCATTGTATTACTTTCCGGAGAATAGAATACGATTTACATTGCGACATTTTAAATTCCTCTAGATAGTCGCCCAGTTTACCCCATGAACCCACCACTGTTAATATCAAAGTTAACAGAGATGATGTGCCTGTATTTGTCTTGTTTTAGAGACGGAGTTATTACAACAGCGGAGTTCTTCAATTACATGCAAGGAAGGGAAGGATGCCCCAAGGCGACTAAAATGGAGAAAATATCTAAGATTTTAGATGAGGATCATGATGGAAAGATTAGAGTTGCTGATTTAAACAAGGTATTTTGACTTAAAATATGGCGTGGTATAGTGTATTTAACGAATATATTTCATTTTTGCTTGCGTCTGTACTGTAATGATCACAATAGACGTCATAGCGTGCGAAGAACAAAAAAGTACGGCACCACACGAAGTTGAGTTGATGTAGCTGTGGTGTGGCTATGATGGGTGTACTATGTTGTAATGTGGTGTGCAGTAGCGAAGCCAGCGGGAATTTGGTCATTTTAGAAATTGATTCCTTATACGGTCTTTTAACATAGAAAAAAATTGCATTTGTATACCAAATATCGGGCTGTTTTGCCACTGTGGTGTGGTATGGTATGGTGTGGTGCGGTGCGGTGCGGGGCGGTATAGTTTGGTATGGTAAGGTGTGGTGCGGTGCGGTGCGGTGCGGTGCGGTGCGGTGCGGTGCGGTGCGGTGCGGTGCGGTGCGGTGCGGTGCGGTGCGGTGCGGTGCGGTGCGGTGCGGTGCGGTGCGGTGCGGTGCGGTGCGGTGCGGTGCGGTGTGGTGTGGTGCGGTGCGGTGTGGTGCGGTGCGGTGCGGTGCGGTGCGGTGTGGTGTGATGCGGTACCGTTTAGAGAGGGTGATGCGGTACCGTTTAGAGAGGGTGGTTCATATAATGTGGCACAGAATTGTCACTGGTGTGATATAGCACGTAATATTGTCAGGTGATATACAAGAGTGACACGTTCTGGTGTTGTATAAGTATTGTCTTCTTAAAACATTTCCTTTTCACCAGGTGTTAGCTCTGATTGCGGAACAAGATGTTGAGCTGAAAGAACAACAGATATCCGACATCATTCGTGTGGTGACTATGGAAAAACAGGCTGAAGAACAAGTCTCGTAAAGGAACCTCTACTGCAGCTAAGTGGAAACATCTACTTCAGTCTTATACACTTTAATTCAAAACTGAAATACCAGTCATCTCAGATCAATCGGGTAGTTGATTTTTTTAAAAAAAAATTGCAAATAGCCATATGAATATCACTGAATTGAAGCGTAAGGACAATATGCATATAATAATGTATATATAGTGTATATATTATCACTGGTGGTAATACAACTGATTATATATTATTCAAAAATCGAAATTATTGACTTCAAGTTTTTTTCACCACTCGTCTAAGGATTCATGTTTGAAATTACGCGAAGAGAAAGCGAATTTTTTCGGAAAGGAAAGCACACTAGACCTCTATACATTTCTGTATGGAGTTTTCTAGCCTCGGCGCAGAATGCCTTCTGTTTCAAAATAGCGGCATTACAAACGTTTTTCGTTTTGATTCGTGTCAGTCGAATCGTAAAGGCCTTCGAAACTGCAACAAAAATCGGGAGAATAATTAGACACCCTAAAAGTTTAAGAGCTTCCTGTTAAAAATTTGGTACTGTAAAATTTACACTGTTTAGGGTGAATAATTGCTCCTTATATAAATCTTACATTATATGTTACAATTATACGGCAAATCGTACTAAAACACAGTAAATAACAATATACCACGTAAATGAATAAATAAAAGCTATATCTAGATTACAAGGATGGCATGATACTGCAAACACAGAGTACAGAGGTATCACAATTCTTTGCAAAGTATGTACACATAGCAATTAATTATCTTCAGTTGTCGATTGTTTGTCAATAATATTAGATGCCTTTACCTGCTTGACGGAAGGCAAAAGAATTTCGGATTGTCCTCCGATCTACAACTTTCCCGAGAGGATTGTTGAAAATGTAAGCCATCTCATGTTGGCGTTGATCTACCTGCTTGTGGATCGGCAGTCCCTGGTACTGTAGTCTCTGGTACAGGAGTAGTCGTCCTGTGCTCATCAACAACAACAGGGCTTCTCTTGATCTCTCCGCTTGATCGATGTCTTGTCATCATGGTATCCTCAGTCCTCAACTCTTTGACGAAAAAAATGACAAACAGACGTTGACTAAACAGTCCTATTAAAGTGATCAAGCCTATGACCAATATTCCCATGGCAGTGAGCGCCGAAGCAGCAACTGAATAACTTGTATTGAGATAAAATGCGAAGAATAGAGTGAATGTTGCGAGGGTCGTGTAGAGAGTGAAACCGATATACTTGGATTCGTTGAAATTCCTGGGGAATTTTCTGGTCTTGAAGGCGTAAACTGTACTGAGCAGCATTAGAACAACGACGTAGGAAACACTACCGACGTACGTCGTAGGTTCGATATTGCATTCGAGGATTAACTGTTCTGTCTCGCTGTAATACACTTCAGAAGCGGTGCTGAAGTGCGCAAGTTGGCCCAGTAGAGTAATGAGAATCTCGATTGAAATGAGACCAAATGAGATGAGGATTTGAGATTTGGGACGAACCAAAGGAGGACGTCGCTTAGTGATCCTTCCTCTTGTAAACACGCGGTACACTCGGTTAATTTTCATAAAAAGCGCTGAGTAAATCAATGACAGGGCAATACCAGGGGTGACATTGCGCGCGCAGCATATCAAATCTGTCGGCTTTGCGATGAAGGTAAATGGTACAATAAAACACAGTAAAATCCCTGTTAAGATAATGCAACTCAATTCCCGACCTGAAGCTTTAACTGTGCGGTTGTTATGGAAGGTGAGAAATATTAATAGAACAGCTAATGTGAGCATAATAGCGACTCCGGAAATAATGGCAATTGTGATTGAGATCGTGTCGGACCACCTTAAGTGCAAGAGTTCGCGCTTTATCCACCTGTCTCTCCCGGCATTTGGTATGTAACCCGGACGTCCGGTTACACACGTGTTGTTCACAATAAGCTGTAACTTGTCACATTCGTGGCATTTCCAACAATATTCGAAAGGATATCCCTCCCTTTCCAATTTCACGTAACCAAAATTACATTCCGCTGAACAGTAAGATCGAGGGATGCTATCGTTTCCTGCGTTGAACCACATGATATATTCGGCATTCAGGATCAATTTCTTGCCGCTCTTCGTTCCGTCCCACTCGCCAACTAACCCGAACGACTTCCGAGCGCCAACCTGTTGGAAATTAAAGATCTGGTACCTAGCCATTACCTCGCCGTTCTTGTTGAAGTCAAGGCTTGTGTTCAGGAAGTTCTCAAATGAAACATTTCTAAGATGTTGGAGAAGCCTTTCGCGTTTGAACGACACCATGCTTGGACAAATTCCAGTTTCATTTCCGCATAATTCTTTCTGCAAGCTGTGAAGGCCATGAGCAAAGGCAAAGACTGCAGACATGATAGGCTGAAGTGTGAAGCCCTGTGAGACGTTGTGTAGACTTTCCTGCCCATTGCAAGCAGGATAGCGACTACTTGATGCATTTCCAACTCGACACTTAAACCAATCCTCCCAAAATCCGACCAAAGTTTCGTGCTTTTCCCATTTAGGATCGTGCATGTTCAGGTCGTTGAAATACTTCTTAAAACTTGACGATAATCCCTCTTCTGTCAGCTGGATCGTCAGAATGCAGATGTTATTTTGGTCCATGGGAGTCGTGTCAAAGGAATCACTCGCGACCCACACAAATTTTGATGCTTTCTCGTTTCTTTGAGCTGCTTTGGTTAAGCCTTGCGCATGTTGAAGACTGCAGAAGAGTACGACTGTCGATGTGGCAGTTCCCTCGCTTCTCGTTATCATTTCGTTGACGATGTCTTCGTATTCTTTGTCTCGGGCTATTCGCGTGATCGAGTCGATATGGTCAGTGTATATATTGTTTTGTTTGGCTATTGTGTGAAATGCATCGATACCCTTTTCCCCATAGATACCTGGTGCAAATAAAATGGAAAGAAGCCAAAAAATGTTTGTCGCGTTTCTCTGAGTTTGTATTCACGCTGGAAAAGCTGAAAAATATGCCATGGTCATGGTAGTAATCGAACTTACGATCTTTGGAATGCGAGTGCGTTGCTTGGCCAGCTCGTAGCTCAGTTGGCAGAAAATGGCGCTACAATCTTAGACAAAACCTGTTGAGACAAACCATCAAATTTATATTTGCTGTTGTTTTATTTCTTATAGGTACCTCAAAAGTTCGTTCACACACTCCCCCCTAGTCCCATTTCAATGTTGTTCTTCATATTTCACAAACGCATGTGAACGGTTTTACTAAAAACATTTTTTTAGTCACGCAACATTGATTTGGGGTGGAGGGGAGGATAAGTAGCTGAATATTCACAAACGTCTCAACAGTTTTGTCTATGATTGTAGCATTCCTAAGGTCGTAGGTTCGATTCCCGTCGTGGTCAGGCATATTTTCAGCTTGTCCAGTGTGGATATAAACTCACAGTAACACTACGAACATCATTTTCACCAGAGAACACAAATTAAAAGTTCTAGCGACGTCAATTGTAGATCTGCAAGCACTACTGGTAAAATTATGATTATGATTGCGATTATAAGTAGCAGGAAAGGCTAAAACACGAGCGTTTTGTTGGTTTTTACCGTATACTCTCTATTTAGCCCCCGGGGGCTTATTCATTTCAGGACCTTTTGAGGGGGGCTTATTGGAGAGGGGGGAGGGGAGGGGCTTAATTATTCATCCAAAAAACCAGCGATGGAGATTATCTCTTTGAACTGCAATAAACTCAAAATCATCACACAGTATATATCATATAATCATGTATCATATATATATATATTATATATATATATATATATATATATATATATATATATATATATATATATATATATATATATATATATATATATATATATATATATATATATATATATATATATATATATATATATATATTAAAAAGTAAAATCTATGTACAGTTAAAATCGGTAACTCCGAGTTTCACGCTCAAAGGCGATCTTCAGACTGATTAAAAAGTTCGTTAATCGGGCTTATAGTTGCATGCATAAAATTTGTTTTCATGCCTACATTTTGAGATTAGTTCTGATCTTTTGTTCAATAGCTTCCTTTTGTCTGCGTTAACAATACATAACTTCTCTGCTCGGCATAAATTACAATCTCTTGAGCCAGCCACATATGCTTTTGCCCGCTTCAATATTGACCACTTTATGTCATAATTGGTGTTAGTTCTTTTCAGCTCCCAAATGTATTTAGACAAGGACGTGGAGTTTTCATATTTTGGTTTGTTAAAAGATTGCTTGTGCACATTGAATCTTTATGCACATTGAATCTTTAGTGCATATTGCTTGTGCACATTCATTTTTGAGTCTACATTATAGCGGGGAGGCTTATTAGAGAGGGGGAATTATTGGAGAGGGGGACTTATTTCATTTTTTCACTCAAAAGGGGGGGGGGGGTTATTAGAGAGGGGGGCTTATTTGAGAGGGGGGCTAAATAGAGAGATTACGGTATTTATATTTACCTTCAGAGTTGACTGTCAAGACGTACGTCCAATTAAACTTTAGACAAATATCCACCATTGCCGCAGCTTGAAACGAATCTGGTGGCACTGTTCTCATGAAATACTTGTAAAAATCTCTGTCACTTAGCAAAACACTCGTTGACTTGAAGCTTATCTGTGGGATTTCAAATACTTGCAAGATACTTGCAACTTTGGCGGAAACATCACTAACGGACGCGCCTATAACTCCCGCTAACTGTACATCTGGCTCCGGCTGAAGTGACATTTTAATAAACTCTTTTGTGTGGGTGGATGCTATCGTTTGACTTCGGCAAGTGTCGTAGATCTTCGCTTCGAGAGTGATATTCTGAAGAATGGAATCTAGTGCATTCACTTGTTCAATCCCATGGAGCATAGCGTGTCCGAGCATGAAGCCTGAGAGACGAAGTCGGTTCCCACATTTGAGCTCGGTATCTACACTCTTTGTACGCAGTGGAATTAAACCTCCCAATAATATCCTTCCTGGTCTAGCGGCTAAAACGATAACGATAACCTGATAAAACGATACAAAACGACACGATACGCACACAAAACGATAGCGTGATAAATGATAACTTGGTCGAATTGACAGTTTGAGCTTTTAGCTGGAACCAAGTGGAACTAATACGGTTTGCACAAAATAAAGTCAAAAGGTTTAATCAAAACGGCTAAGTCGTACCACTTTCATGACGCTTTTATGTTTGATAGTCAGAACCAGATATTTACATTACGTTATTACTGTGGAATGAGTATTAGCATTCAGTCGGCTCTAGTCTGTTCTGTGCACTTATTACACTTGTTATATCGTTCAATACTCCTGTTCCTGTCATCGCTAATCTCCTGTTTTCATATTTATCTATTTGTGTGTGTCAAATCTTGTTGTAATTCATACCATAAATTGGCCCGGTTTCCCCTTAAATCATGGAAATGAATTGAAAATATTTTAAAGCTGTTGGCCTTTACATGCTCTTATATGTCGGCGCTTGCACAGCACTCACTATCCAATCTTTAATTCATTCGAAATGTCTGGATACTAAAAACCGACTCAGCTTGTTACGATATGCCTCGAATTATATGATACTGTAAACTTTATGCGGGATTAAGGAATTGCATAATATAGATTAGTACCATTCTTCATTTGCTACCAATCCTTTGACAGCTAAACGACACGAAAGTCGCGGCCATATTTGCAGTAATTCATGTTGTAAGATCATGACAAGATCATCGTGTTTTCAAGTATACAGATCAACTAGCAAGTAGTCGACAAAATCAAGCACCGACAAAATCAAGCACCAACATTTTAAGCTGACGTGGAGCTGAAGCTGCTTTTCTATAATTGTATCTGGTTTTTCACAACTGGATTTCGGGGAAAATTGCTTGTAGTAGACGTTATTCACACAATTCCACTGATCCAGTGTACTGATTGGTAGGTAGAATGATTCAATTTTGTTACATTAATATGCGTCCGGTTTCAAATAACCGACTAGAGATGATATTAATTTAAATTTTCGCCGTGTGTATCCATTGTAATTTAGTCTAACTAAAAAGTCTAATGAAAAAACATTTCGTCTAGCCTCCCATTGCGTTCCTCCAAAGTTGGATTAAACATAAACAGATCCCATGTCACTTTGTGCAAATCTTAAAGTGTATATGCAACGAAAAATGAAAAAAATAAAATTTGGAAATTTGGAAAGAAATGGTCTTTCTTGATTAAGAAATTATATTATTAGTGAAGAAAAGCGCTCTAAAAGTATTGAAAATGAACTAAAATGTGCGCCAAATACAGCTATTTTGAGTCTTGACCTGATGAAAGACTGGGAACGAAAATTCCAGGCTTGTGACGTATGCAGTGTGACACAGCGCAGTGTTTACTTTAATAAAAAACTACAAAATATCACTGATCGAAGGACTGTAGCTTGTACATTTCTTGTTAAAACCGCGAAAAATGTCTGATAGCGAAACCTTTGAATCACAGACAGACACAGAACAGTCAACAGATAACGAGGACGTTGTTGAGCAATCGTCGGTTGTACAGCCCTATCAGTTCAAGCCAGTTGCTGAAAGCGATTATGAGGAGGAGGAAACAGACGAAGACGGTATTCTGCGAGAGATTCTAGAGGCAAGATTTAAGAAAACCATAGCTGTTAGTTCATGGTAAGTAAGCTTAACAAGGCATCTAATGGTAAAGCGTTTGTCGCATTATTTATTAGCGTGTTTTGTTTGATATTGTGAATTGATTTTAGGTGCACATGTGGGCATTGTAGTGATGCTTTGTTGGACGACGCGAGGGAAACCAATGTTGTAAAGAGATTCTCGAATGTGTGGCCAAATTCACAAACGATGGAAAGGACGCCGAGTGTATTACACAGCACTGGGACTATAATATCATAACGCATCGAACGGTGTTAGAAACTGCAGGGGCTCTCTTGTCTGATAAGTCTGGAAAGAAGTATCGCAAGCCAACAAGCAGGACTCAAGATGGATGAAACGTAGTTTCGTGACAGATAAGGCGAGAAAGGAATTCAGTTCCTGCAGATGGTCTTATGTTGTCGCAGTAACCACAACATCAAGTGACAAGAAAGTAAAATGAATAAATTGCGCGCAAACAGGATATGGATACGACATATTTCGGCAATCTCAAGTGAACGAAAACATGATATACCCGAGCGTGAACAAGCATGGAACTTTCTGTGATTAAAATATGACTGACGTACGAATTGAGGTGCTTGTAGTCCTAGCTCTAGATTTGTGACTTTGTAATATTTTGCGTTTATAGGTATACTCAATTTCGTTTTTTCGTACTTCGATTAAGAGATTAATATAATTTCATAGTTCGGACTGTATATATGCTAAGCCTAAAGCCCTTTTTATGCGTCGAACTCTATAGTAGTGTCAAATACAGTTCAGTCAACATGTCATTACTTTGTCTGAATTGCATTTGAAGCGACAAAAATCCTGTGTATAAAAAGGGGTATACACCACAAAAATATTTACAATATGTCACTATTAGTATTCCCAAATAATGACGTTTGAATATCGTCATTTTGGGAATCTATATATAAGCGAGAACTACATTGCTATTAGTACTACACAACATTTATTATGGATTTCGGCGGCTCTTAAGCGATAAATCGTTTTGTGGTGATGCTATCGCATCTAGTTAATCGATGTATCATATCAATTTATTTGGATTTTGTTTAATTCACCAAAAAATCCAAATTTAACGCAGTTGAAGCTAAATTGTTTATAGTATTTACATATAAGAAGAGTGCGCTGTGTCACACTGCATACGTCATCACGACCTTTTGGCCGCGCCAGGAATTTCATCAGCTAATTTTTTTATAGCCCAACTTTAAACTAAAAATTCACACACTTCTAGTTCGAATTTCGCAACAAGGTTGGTATCAAAATGATCAGAAAAGATGAAATTTTCAGATGATGTAAAAATCCCAAAATCGAAATTTTCATTGCATATACACTTTACAAATGTTATCAAAGCGTACACTAAAACAGTTTAAATGTTGCCAGAGGATCTCGTAATATCTAGTCAATGTCACAGTGGCCTTTCCTACTTCCTCTCAACAAGCATATCTACCTAAACGAGTGTAATTACAATACAGGGGCCAGTTGTTCAAAAGCCAGTTAGCTTATAACCCTTGGTTAACGTAAAATTTCTTTCCAAACTTTCCAGTAGCTTGTTGAAAGTATTGCGAGATATTTCTGTAGAAATCTTGTCTGGAGCAATAGTAGTTTTGGTTTGTAAAGTTTTAAAATAAACGGATATGTAGAAACACAGAAACTGAAACATTGTGTTAAACTTTAACCCATTGTTAGTGCCAACCCAGCTTTGAACAACCGGCCCAGGTCACGTTGATTACAATTCGTGCTAGTAAAATTCTTCTTTCCTTGGAATTTGGAAAGAGGTTATCTGGTTTTGTAACACCGTGTTTTTTTATTTCACATATAAGCTGGTTATCCATTGGCATTGCATTAATGGCCATCTGGTTTCCGCAGGTCCTAAATATGAATTCGCGTGCTCTTTGTTTAATTACCCCTCATTTATTTACCTGATGAAGGTCCGTGAAGAATGTCAAATTGGTAAATGTATATGTATATTATTTGTCTTGAAATAGTTTTTTGCACGTGTTTTACTTAATTCGGTTGCCATGTAAATGATTGCTATGCAGGTGACCGCACACAATTTAACTAAAGAAAACCCATTAAGACGCTTACATTATCATAAACTTTAAGCGTTCCAATTTTTAAAGCTTTTATACGTTTAACTCTGCATTAAATTTCTCTTTCCCTTTGGTCACGACGTGGTAGCTAAGAAACGCCTTGTAGAAACAATCGCTTATACAATCTCATTAGCCATCCTCTTTGTTAACCGTGTCTTTTATTGCATGATCTGTAGGCTCTAAGCCAGAATTAATGTCTTTCTGTACAAAAGGAATTTTGCAGTTGCTTTTCCAAATGTATTGAAGAAACTTTTCCTGAGTAAAACGCGCCATCAGCCCCAGACTGTATTATTTAACATGTCAAAATGATCCGAACTATCTAATCTCATCCAGAGGAAACAGTAACATTACCTAGTCGTGGACTCTTATATACCCGAGTCACCTATTTTAAAGTAGTTTGCGTGACAGAGTCAAAATTAATGTCAAGATTGACTCTTACCTTTGTTGTTCGATTCCACTTCTGCGATTATTATTGACATAAGAGTTAAAACGTCCAAGATGAGGCGAAAACAGCATCTCGATTTTGTGCCAAACATTTCAATATTTTTTAACAGAAGCGTGCCAAAATGTAATCGTCAAAGCGACTTATGTTGGACGTTAAAAACGTTCCGGCGACCTGCATGATGTTCAATGAGTAGCTATAATTTCAAATGGAAAATATGCTGGCTGATCTTTTAATTAAAAAAGATGTTTTCGGCTTTCACGCTGAATGTGATTATGTGGACACATATTGTATTAGCAAGCAGTAAATTGTACTATCAATCATTAAAAGAGTTAAGTTTACCGAATCGCCACCTTGAGACGTAATTAGTCTTGATCATTTTGTATGCCAACCGTCTCCTGTTTGAATATAAAGAAATGAGGGCCAGCGAAACACGGACTCATATTTCTTCAGAGACCTGGAGTCATGGGCTCCCGGAGCTGAAGAAACTGCAATATGCTGACTGCATCCGAATTTAACATTGAAACTTTAAAAAGTCTTCAGATTTGCAGAAAATTTCGCTTAGATGATAATATATCGTGCTCACACCCGAATATCTAGATATAATATTATGATAGTAGGAAATATACAGTGTTTTATTTAGAGTTTAAGTACATCTAAATATCAATTTTATACGATTTTACTTTTACGTTTCAATCAATAATATCCCAGAAAATGAAAAAAATGCACCTGTCTACAATTGTGTTTTCACCACTTGTTACCAGTTTGCTGAAGCAAGCTGTTAACAACTTGTAACAAGCTTGATGACATCATCATCATACTGGTTATACGGTTGTTATAACAATTCTGACACAACATACTGGTTACAGGGTTGTTAAAACAATTCTGATCGTGACGTCTTTACAACCTCCTCGCTGGGCAACTCAGTAGCACGATAGACAATGAAAACTTTCTGACCAAACAAGCCAATCAGATTTACCAGACCAATGATGAGGTAAGCTCCTGAAACTAAAAACATATGATGAGCGCTGTCAGTGGTGTTGAGGTAAAATGGAAAAAAGCCTGTCCAAACTGCACAAGTTATGTACATTGTGATCCCGATGTATTTTGATTCGTTGAAATTCTTTGGGAAATTTCTGGTCTTGAATGCGTAGAAGGTACACAGTAGCATGAGAACCATTACATAAGACAAGTTGACCGCAAATCCAAGTTGATTAACCATGCATTCCAAAACAAGCTCTTCTTCATCAGTGTAGTAAATTTCCTGAGGAGATACAGGTTTAACAGCAAACAAAAGGGCGGTGAACAGTAGCTGTACAGTGACGAGGCCGAAAGTGATCAACAGTTGCATACGAGGTTTTATCAATGCAGGTCGAGCGGCTGTAGTTTTGGCGCTGGTGAATATACGATATATTCTGTTGATTTTCATGAATAAAGGTGCATAGCACATAACAAGCGCGAGTCCTGTCACCAAATTCCTCACGTAGCACACGGAGGTTGTAGGTTTCGCGACAAAGAAAGGCGGTACGATAAAACACATTCCGATGCCAGCTAACATTACACAACACAGTTCTCTCCCACTTGCTTTTAACAATTTGTTATCTTTGTAGACAATAAACATTATAAATATACCCAGTGTTAAGACTAGAGCGATCATAGAACATATGGTAAATGCTATAGATAAACCGTCGCTCCATTTTGGATACACAAGTTCTCGCTTCACCCAACCAGTTCTTTTCGTGTTTGGGACCCACCCTTCAGGGCCATTCACACATGTGTTATTAAGCACGATTTGTAGTTTGTGGCAAGTATTACACTTCCAGCAACACTTGAAGTCGAATTGGGGTATCTCTTCTTGTGTTTGATCAAGAGAACATTTTTCTGAGCAATACGATGCAGGTCGGTTATGCTCTCCCTTCAACCATTCTACACCTTTCATGTCAAATTTTAATGTTGAGTTGATTTTGCCATTGATTAGCTCACCGTCCCAGGTCCCCACTCGGATGAATTTGTTTCCTTTTCTGTAGTTCATGATGTCGTACATGCCGCTGACTTCATAGTTCTGATCAAATTTGACAGTTATGTTTAAAGAGGGATCCCAAAACGAAACATTTTTAAGGTGTTCTAACAACCGTGGACGTTTAAATGTTGCCATTTTCGGGCATAGTCCTCTCCGATTCGGGCACAGCTCTTTTTGCAGGCTATGCAACGCATGCGCAAAAGCGTTCACAGCGTTGATGACGACTCTAACAGGACTGTAGGTGATATTTGTCAGTGACTCGTTGCCAGTACAATTTTTGTTATACTTAGAACTGTTTATTTCTGGAATGTTGCATTCAAAGCGATTTTCCCAGAACTCTTGAAAATACCTGAAAATATAATTAAGCCTTTTCAAACGAATTCTTCCCCCCCCCCCCGTTTCGTCGAACATATTTTTCTCGCTTTGTTAGCAATTTGTGGAGGCTAACCTCACACTGGTTTGCATGCATGAACAGCTATTGTAACTAGTCTGAAATATTAATATCTTTTGATTGAAGAATGATAGTGTAACATACACCTTACAAACCTCTTATTTCGTGGATAATTTGTCAAATTCAAGCTGGAAAAATATTTTTTAAACTTTGGTGAAACTTCACCAGTTCTGACCATGATCGTCAAAGCTCCCAGGGCTACTTCCCCTGCAGTTGCCACTACGTCAGGTCTATTGCTCCAACCATCGCTTCCAATCCATGTGAAATTTCGAGGGGCAAGAGAGCTTAGGTTCTTGGCAGCCTCGAGTAAACATCGAATGTCCGTCTGTGTACCGTAGGCAACAAGTACACTAACTTGGCTCTGTTTGGCTCTTTGAAATATTCTCGTTATTGTTTTGTTATAGTCCTGAGGTTTAGGGAATGCGCCGAGCTGTTCTTTGCTATCAATACATATTCCATTTCTCTCAGCAACTTTCCAGAATTCCTTCATTCCTGTTGTTCCGTACGTTCCAGCAGAATTAACAGTTGAGACATAATTCCAGCCATTCTTCTTTATAACATCAACTAATGCTTGCACTTGTAAGGTATCCGGTGCTACTACTCTCAGGAAATAGCTGTAGATATCTTTATTACTCAGCGTTAGGCTTGTCGATGCGTAGCTTATTTGTGGTATTTGAAATACCCGAAGAAAACTCGCAACCGTTTCCGAGGCACCGCTACTCAAAGGACCTATTACTCCTGCTAATTGGGTGTTGTTGTTTTTTTTCAAACTCATGATAATAAAACGTTTGGCAGCGTCAGCTGCAATAGTTTCGCTTTGGCAGGTGTCATAAATTCGAGCTCCTAAGGTGATATTTGGTAAGAGTGTGGCATTTTTATTTACTTCATCGATGGCAAACAGCATTGCTTCCATGTATTGATAACCTGGTACTTCGCTAAACACACCGCAATTGTTTTCATTTTCGGTGCTTTTCTTGTGAAGTGGAAATATTCCGCCCAAAGTGATATTACCTTGTACTTCGATGTGATCTTAAAAGAAATAATTAAGTATAGAAATTAACGAGAATGCCTTAATTCTGTCTATAAAACCAGTACGCCATGTGCGATTGTTCTGTTAACTTTCGTGTTGTCGACATCGCTTGGGTGCTTAAACTCCCCAAGATAAACGCATTGTGTGTTTGGTTTGATAAAAGGAAAAGCGATGGATTTTTATGTCTCGTTTTTAGAAATGACAAATGATCTATGAATCTAAAGATGCAGAAGCACAACTAGTTGGCCTTGTTTAACGTTGTCGCGAAATGTTTCTTTATATATTCGTTGCGACATGTTGCGTCCAATACTGGATTAATATTAAGTGGGATTATTTCAAAAAGTTGTGTTGAAAGAGTTTTCAGTTTCGAGAACTGAAGCGTACTTTCTAGAACAAACGTGAACGATGCATGCTTGTGCCTCGACCTTCAGAAACGTGAAATCGTGAATCGGCTAATCACAAGGACCGCATTAACCCAGATACAGACCAAGTCATGTATCTGCCAAGTCATGGACAAACCTTCCTGTAAAGTGCACATGACACAGAAGTGTTTCTTGTCTTAAACGACAGAGTTTTTAAAACTGCAATGTAGGATTTTACTTTCTGTGTTTCGTTCTTACAACTATAACCATCATGTACACATGCACATGCTTGAATGATAAAAAGCATAATAAAATTGTTACGTTGTTTGTAACCCTCCCGTGTTCAATTCCTTAGCTACAGTTCTTTACATTGAATTACTGCCAGGTTTAGACGGGTTCAGCCTCGTATTATTACTCTTCAAATTACACCTATCAGATTTGGAGAACATTTTTGAAATAATTTGTGGACGATAATTTCCAATTTTCGTGATATATATGAAATTCTTCTTTCCTTTCTTCAAGAGTTTTCCAATTTAGTTTCGTTAAAATATCAGCAGAATTTCATCCCTACTAGTTAGGTCCTCGTTAATGTTGTCAGCAATATTAGTGAGTTTAAGCAAGCGACGTTTTGTCAACACGGACGGCAGCCGGAAGTAAGTTGCGTTGTTATAGATGGCGAATGATGGCGTCAGCCGTTCTTGTTTGAAATCATGAACGTGAAAGTTGAATGACTGCCGTTGTTGATTTCAAACGAGGACGGCTGACGCCATCATTCGCCATCTATAACGAAGCAACTTACTTCCGGCTGCCGTCCGTGTTGACAAAAACGTCGCTTGCTTAAGCTCTCTATTGTTCAGCATCATTAGTAATCACACCTGATTGCGGGCTAATTGAGGCTCAACAATGCTGAACAGTATTGTCAAAGAGTAGATACTACAAAGAGGTGCAGCTTGAAATATTAAAATGGTTACTAATACCGGGGGGAATGCTTCTGTTTAGGGCACTGGCTAGGAACATGGCGCCCATGACGAATCATCACGCAAGCACATTACGCTTTTTTGACTGAAGCTGCACCTCTTTGTAGTCTCTACTCTAAAGTATTGTTGACAACATTAAACAATTGTCCATTGTTGTTTTCATCAACTCTAAACAGGTTATTGATTTTCTGCTCCGTATGGTCGATTCACATCTCGTTCTTTTTGAATTTCGGTCAGCATTAGCAAATTTTATGTTATTGTTAAGAGCTCAACAGGAAGACATGAATCAATAACCGTAATACCTTCGCTGCTTCCGTGACGTTCTGTTTAAACAATTTCATTTTATGAAAACAAAGATATCAAACATTCATTGATGTCTCCTTATTTGTGAATGGCGTCGATATGCATGACGTCAAGTTGTTTACATCACCTTTTCAAACAAGTTGAAATCAGTTTCAACATCGAAACACGGAAATAAAAATCTGTGAAAGTAGTTACACAAACGTTTAAGGATTCTTTCGTGTCGGACAATACAGCACTTTGTTTCATATACACTTTCAGGATATTTGATATTCTCTTTCGTTTTTGGGAACATCATGTGCTGCCTGTATGGTCGGTCTATCAGATAAGAACCGGAGCTGGTTGGGGTCTTAATTTCTATTAAAAACATGAGCAATTGATGTCGAGTATTTTGATTGTGTTTTGACGTGAACATCAAGCCGTAAGCGCCTAATCTCAACCTTGAGACCTCCAAAACATCTTCAAAACCACCCCGTTGGTGAACGTGCAACTTAACACCACTGGATTTCACATAATGTGATCAATACTGTGGCGATAAAACTGCCGGGCGGAAATCGAATTCGCAGAATAAATATCAAAGCCCAACATAGTGCTTTTAGTAGAGCCATAAATAGACCAGTTTCATAAGGTTATATATGTTTATTGAAAGTGACGTTTCGTCTTAACATAAGACATCTTCAGACTAAATACAGGCTAATGTATCTTGTATTTAGTCTGAAGATGTCTTATGTTAAGACGAAACGTCACTTTTAATAAACATATATAACCTTATGAAACTGGTCTATTTATGGCTGTACTAAAAGCACTATTTGGGCTTTGATAAATAATGTGATCACATAAAATTTTTGGCTAATTAATTCTAAATTTTGCATATATTTTGACAGACTACTATACCACTTCAAGCATTTTTTATAGTGTTTGACGTATGACATTGCATGAAAACAATTCACTGAATTCTTTTAAAATAGCCATTAAAGTGGAATGAATTGGACACAAACCTTTTTTCGTTGAAATAAAAGCTGAGCTGCATAAACCAACATTTAGGAGTAAGATAAAATATACAGCTTCATTTCTTCTTCTTGACGATACCATAACTTCCTTGTTGTTATTCAATTCGTACTCTTCAAACTCTCTTATAGTAACTCTTATAGTGGGCTATTAATGCCTGAAGAGGATAAATTAGAAGAAAAATGCAATCCTCGATACTAAAGTATCAACATGAGAAAACGGTTTTTGAGTACCTTTTAAAGCTTAGTACTTCGAATTCGGCTCTTCAGATCATCAGGCAACTTAATGCCTGGATCTGCCCACGTTTGCATGATATAATGCGCGAGTGTTTCACGCGTGATCTTTGGGAAATGCGTCAATTTGAATTTTTGCGCGTTGCAACATTTATTTAGGTATTTGAATCAATTCAGGGGTTTGAGCCAAGTAGGAGTAAAACGTGTCAGGCTACATGAATAACTAGAATGTATAACATATACAGGGCAATGTTTTTGGGTTAAAACTCGTTCTTACCTTGAAATACTTATTGCATATATAATATCCGAGTGAGACAGTTAACCTTTGAACTTCTGATAAATAATAAGCTTGTTATTGCGAGCTACGTCTGTGTTGTTCAGTATTAATTGTTGATTCGTCGTCAGCTTTCCTCGAACAAAAACACGGATCGACCCAAAAATCTATATCTTAAACATTAGGCTCGATATTTGTACAATAGCATGCTTCTGTTTGATCTATTGGATGAAAACGCAATGCTGTTCGAAATATGATACCCTTTACAGTAAACGGTAGACGTTTTCAATATGGCCTGTGGATATTCTCCACGCAAAAAACGCGTTCGGTTTGCAGCAGCATAAATTGTATGCTTTCGCACTATTTTAAAGCCGAATTGCTTAAACGAGACTTGGAAGTATCTTAATGTAATCGGGAAAGTGTTCTTTTCAAAAGAGAACACTACTTAATGCTCCGATGAACGATTCTTATCAGCGAGAGCTCTTCATATTCATTCCAATATTACTCTAACCAAGGCAGGCGCGGCGTGGCCCACCGGGACACCGGGAGATTTTCCGGAGGGCCACCAAAAATTTGTAGCTTGTGGGCTCCCAAGACAAGCAATATTTTCCCCAATTTCTTTAGTCAAAATCAATAAATTATTTGTAATACCTGCGCCTGCTAGTCTGATTCTAATTTTCACTTATGGAGCAATAAAAGCAAAGGAGAGATTCCTAAATCATGAAAAAATCTACAAAGATTTCGCTTGCTTTGATCCAAGAAGGTTCAATGAGCTGAAACAGGCAGGAATTCCTTCGTCTGCCACAAGCAAAGTTTGCGAACTTCTTTAAGACAGAGTTAACAGAGAGCTTCTGCGGACGAAGCTGGAAAGTTTTGTGGGTTCATACCAGAGGCTCGCTATGTCTCTTCCAGAGGAATTCGAGATCCTTGCCAGTGGGGAAGAGTGAGAAGACGATGGCGATGAAGAAAAAAACGATGTCTCGACGTGCAAAGAAAACAGCAAAACGTGCAAAGCGTGTTTTACTTGTGCATACAAAGTTCTTCATCAATACAGCCTGAACAGCACATAATACTCAGAGTTATACACAGTGTATCATTTCCTGCTGACTTTGGCCATTAATCGAGTGGAATGCGAAAGATCGTTTTCAAAGTTGAAGCTAATCAAGACAAAGCTGCGATCCACTCTGAGCCAAGAGAATTTGGACAGCCTAATGTTAATTAGCGTGGAGAGTGACATTCTAAATAGAGTGTCGCTTGCAGAAGTTGTTGATAAGCTAGCATCAACGTCAAAAGAATTAAAAAGGTTTTTGGCCATCTAACAAAGATCATCTTACGAGTCACATGTTGAAAAAAAACACGCAGACGGACACTGTAAAATAGTGCAACTACTTGGAAGAAAAATTTCATTATTTGGAGACCACTGACAGCTAGTAACATTGACTATTTGTGGCAATCCTTTTCATAAAAATATTTTATGATAATTAAGTTTAAAATTCATGTAATAAAAGTTGGTAGCACCATTCACACAATTTCGAATACAACGTGTTTGCAAAAGTTATTATAAAAAGATACAATTGTTCTTCACCAGCACCTCCCCCCTCGCTTAAAAATGGGCCCCTAGAACGTTATCTCCCGGTCCCAATTTGATAGCCACGCCGCGCCTGAACCAAGGTCAAGCGACAATTTTCCTGATTCATTTCATAATCCTCGAAACCTAGTGCATCTCTTTGTACCAATTTCGCCAAGTTTAAACTGCTGCAGCTCTGTTGAAATAGGTTGCTCAATTTACATGCTATTTTTGGCCATACATGTCACGTGATCGTTGCCACGGCAACCAACTGTATAGCAAATTAAAGATACTATTGGGACAAAAGTTAAAACACTTGAACCGCGGTCATGAGAGGCTCGAATAATTTTTAAATAATTTTCAACCTATTTTCGTGTATTGGCAAAAGGAGAGCCAGGCATTAATATACCTGAGGATGTAAGCTGTTCTTCGCCTTTGCGCGATTGGCTCGCGAGTGTATTTATTCAGGCAAGATTGGATAAACAATATCTTGAGATCCAGTTCTAAATCGAGATTGACTGATTTCGTGAACTAGGGTCAAAGTTTATGAAAGTTAATTACACTTTGCAACTCTCTCTTGTGTTTTACCACAACTCGCATCGAATTTCGTCCAAACTCATCTCAACTTTGAGCACGATTGAGATTTTGATGAAAATTGGGCTCGTTGAAGCATGCACTTGTGAGAGTTTATTAATTCATAAAGCTGCTCAAAGGATCTTGGTAAACATTTCGACTTCAATTTCTCCTCGCTTACCCAAGGAATGAGAGTTCGAAAAACAGCCACGCAAACTCCTGTTTGTCAACACACATCTACTTTCATTCTTATCATTCAACCAGGGCTTAGCTTCAAGGGATAAAGGTGCTGAACTAGTTTAAGGAAATGGATAGGATGGTTGGGTGATTGCAAACGATTGTTTCAATTTTTCCGTCACACGTTCACTTTGCATGCCAATCTGCCTTTGTTTGAAGGGAGAGCATCTATCAAAATATTGAGGATGTGATATGTCAAACATGAGCGACAGTGCTTCATCGGGATATCCAAACACCGAGAATGAAGTTGAAAATACGACGCGTAGTGGGATGAGCAAAGGCAAAGACTGCAGACATGATAGGCTGAAGTGTGAAGCCCTGTGAGACGTTGTGTAGACTTTCCTGCCCATTGCAAGCAGGATGGCCACTGCTCGATGCATTTCCAACTCGACACTTAAACCAATCCTCCCAAAATCCGACCAAAGTTTCGTGCTTTTCCCATTTAGGATCGTGCATGTTCAGGTCGTTGAAATACTTCTTAAAACTTGACGATAATCCCTCTTCTGTCAGCTGGATCGTCAGAATGCAGATGTTATTTTGGTCCATGGGAGTCGTGTCAAAGGAATCACTCGCGACCCACACAAATTTTGATGCTTTCTCGTTTCTTTGAGCTGCTTTGGTTAAGCCTTGCGCATGTTGAAGACTGCAGAAGAGTACGACTGTCGATGTGGCAGTTCCCTCGCTTCTCGTTATCATTTCGTGGACGATGTCGTCGTATTCTTTGTCTTGGGCCATTGTGTGAAATGCATCGATACCTTTTTCTCCATAGATACCTGATAAAATAGAAAGAAACCAAAAGTTGTTTGTCGCGTTTCTCTGAGTTTATATTCGCGCCGGAAAAGTTGAAAAATATGCCATGGTCATGGTAGTAATCGATCTTAGGAATGCGAGTGCGTTGCTCTGCCTGTTTGTAGCTCAGTTGGCAGAAGATGGGGCTAGCACTCCAAAGCTCGTAGGATTGATTCCCGCCGTGGTCAGGCATATTGTCCGGTTGTGATATAAACTCAGCACCACAAACATCATTTTCACCAGAGAACATGACACCAAGACACGTTAATTAAAATCATAAAAACCAAAAAAAAACAAGCACTACTGGTAAAATTATGGTTATGATTGCGATTATAAGTAGCAGGAAAGGCTAAAACACAAGCGTTTTGTTGATTTTTACCGTTTTCTCTCTATTTAGCCCCCCGGGGGCTTATTCATTTCAGGACCTTTCGAGGGGAGCTTATTGGAGGGGGGGAGAGGGGGGGCGGGCTTAATTGAGAGGGGGGCTTATTTATTCATCCAAATAACCAGTGATGGCGATTATCTCTTTGAACTGCAATAAACTCAAAATCATCACACAGTATATATCATATAGTCATATATCATATATATATCATTTTTGAGTCTACATTTTTTGGGGGGGGGCCTTATTAGAGAGGGGGGACTTATTTCATTTTTTCGCTCAAAAGGGGGGGGGGCTTATTAGAGAGGGGGGCTTATTTGAGAGGGGGGCTAAATAGAGAGATTACGGTATTTATATTTACCTTCAGAGTTGACTGTCAAGACGTACGTCCAATTAAACTTTAGACAAATGTCCACCATTGCCGCAGCTTGAAACGAATCTGGTGGCACTGTTCTCATGAAATACTTGTAAAGATCTCTGTCACTTAGCAAAACACTCGTTGCCTTGAAGCTTATCTGTGGGATTTCAAATACTTGCAAGATACTTGCAACTTTGGCGGAAACGTCACTAACGGACGCGCCTATAACTCCGGCTAACTGTACATCTGGCTCCGGCTGAAGTGACATTTTAATAAACTCTTTTGTGTGGGTGGATGCTATCATTTGACGTCCGCAAGTGTCGTAGATCTTCGCTTCGAGAGTGATAATATTGGGATAATCTATATTATTAAGGAATTGCATAATATAGATCAGTACCATTCTTCACTTGCTACCAATCCTTTGACAGCTAAACGACACGAAAGTCGCGGCCATATTTGCAGTAATTCATGTTGTAAGATCATGACAAGATCATCGTGTTTTCAAGTATACAGATCAACTAGCAAGTAGTCGACAAAATCAAGCACCAACAAAATCAAGCACCAACAAAATCAAGCACCAACAAAATCAAGTACCAACATTTTAAGCTGATGTGGAGCTTAAGCTGCTTTTCTATAATTGTATCTGGTTTTTCACAACTGGATTTCGGGGAAAATTGCTTGTAGTAGACGTTATTCACACAATTCCACTGATCCAGTGTACTGATTGGTAGGTAGAATGATTCAATTTTGTTACATTAATATGCGTCCGGTTTCAAATAACTGACAAGAGATGATATCAATTTAAATTCTCGCCGTGTGTATCCATTGTAATTTAGTCTAACTAAAGTCTAATGAAAAAACATTTCGCCTAGCCTCCCATTGCGTTCCTCCGAAGTTGGATTAAACATAAACAGATCCCATGTCACTTTGTGCAAATCTTAAACAAATGTCATCAAAGCGTAAACTAAAACAGTTTAAATGTTGCCAGAGGATCTCGTAATATCTAGTCATGTCATAGTGGCCTTTTCTACTTCCTCTCAACAAGCATATCTACCTAATTCCTATTCGGCTTTCACGCTGAATGTGATTATGTGGACACATATTGTATTAGCAAGCAGTAAATTCTACTATCAGTTATTAAAAGAGTTAAGTTTAGCGAATCGTCACCTTGAGACGCAATTAATCTTGATCATTTTGTATGCCAACCGTCTCCTGTTTGAATATAAAGAAACGAGGGCCAGCGAAACACGGACTCGTATTTCTTCAGAGACCTGGAGTCATGGGCTCCCGGAGCTAAAGAAACTGCAATATGCTGACTGCATTCGATTTTATCATTGACACTTTAAAAAGTCTTCAGATGTGCAGAAAATTTCGCTTAGATGATGATATATATCGTGCTCACACCTGAATATCTAGATATAATATTGTAATAGTAGGAAATATACAGTGTATTATTCAGAGTTTAAGTGCATCTAAATACCAATGTTGTACAATTTTACTTTTACGTTTCATTGAATAATATCCCAGAAAATGAAAAAAATACACCTGTCTACAATTGTGTTTACTCCACTTGTTACCAGTTTGCTGAAGCAAGCTGTTAACAACTTGTAACAAGCCTGTTGACATCGTCATCATACTGGTTACAGGGTTGTTAAAACAATTCTGATCGCGACGTCTTTACAAGATCCTCATTGCGCAACTCAGTAGCACGATAGACAATGAAAACTTTCTGACCAAACAAGCCAATCAGATTTACTAGACCAATGATGAGGTAAGCTCCTGAAACTAGAAACATATGATGAGCGCTGTCAGTGGTGTTGAGGTAAAATGGAAAAAAGCATGTCCAAACTGCACAAGTTATGTACATTGTGATCCCGATGTATTTTGATTCGTTGAAATTCTTTGGGAAATTTCTGATCTTGAATGCGTAGAAGGTACACAGTAGCATGAGAACCATTACATAAGACAAGTTGACTGCAAACCCAAGTTGATTAACCTTGCATTCCAAAACAAGCTCTTCTTTATCAGTGTAGTAAATTTCTTGAGGAGGTTTAACAGCAAACAAAAGGGCGGTGAACAGTAGCTGTACAGTGACGAGGCCGAAAGTGATCAACAGTTGCATACGAGGTGTTATCAATGCAGGTCGAGCGGCTGTAGTTTTGGCGCTGGTGAATATACGATATATTCTGTTGATTTTCATGAATAAAGGTGCATAGCACATAACAAGCGCGAGTCCTGTCACCAAATTCCTCACGTAGCACACGGAGGTTGTAGGTTTCGCGACAAACAAAGGCGGTACGATAAAACACATTCCAGCCCCAGCTAACATTACACAACATAGTTCTCTCCCACTTGCCTTTAACAATTTGTTATCTTTGTAGACAATAAACATTATAAATATACCCAGTGTTAAGACTAGAGCGATCATAGAACATATGGTAAATGCTATAGATAAACCGTCGCTCCATTTTGGATACACAAGTTCTCGCTTCACCCAATTAGTTCTTTTCGTGTTTGGGACCCACCCTTCAGGGCCATTCACACATGTGTTATTAAGCACGATTTGTAGTTTGTGGCAAGTATTACACTTCCAGCAACACTTGAAGTCGAATTGGGGTATCTCTTCTTGTGTTTGATCAAGAGAACATTTTTCTGAGCAATACGATGCAGGTCGGTTATGCTCTCCCTTCAACCATTCTACACCTTTCATGTCAAATTTTAATGTTGAGTTGATTTTGCCATTGATTAGCTCACCGTCCCAGGTCCCCACTCGGATGAATTTGTTTCCTTTTCTGTAGTTCATGATGTCATACATGCCGCTGACTTCATAGTTCTGATCAAATTTGACAGTTATGTTTAAAGAGGGATCCCAAAACGAAACATTTTTAAGGTGTTCCAACAACCGTGGACGTTTAAATCTTGCCATTTCCTGGCATAGTCCTGTCCGATTCGGGCACAGCTCTTTTTGCAGGCTATGCAACGCATGCGCAAAAGCGTTCACGGCGTTGATGACGACCCTAACAGGACTGTAATCAATTTCGATATTCGTCAGTGACTCGTTGCCATAACAATTTGGGTAATTCGGATACTCGCTTCTGTTTTGCCTGCAATCTTGCAATGAAAACGACTCTCCCAGAACTCTTGAAAATACCTGAAAATATAATTAAGCCTTTTCAAACGAATTCTTCCCCCCCCCCCTTTTCGTAACTAGTCTGAAATATTAATATCTTTTGATTGAAGAATGATAGTGTAACATACACCTTACAAACCTCTTATTTCGTGGATAATTTGTCAAATTCAAGTTGGAAAAATATTTTTTAAACTTTTCTGAGACTTCGCCAGTTCTGACCATGATCGTCAAAGCTCCCAGGGCTGCTTCCCCTGCAGTTGCCACTACGTCAGGTCTATTGCTCCAACCATCGCTTCCTATCCATGTGAAATTTCGAGGGGCAAGAGAGCTTAGATTCTTGGCAGCCTCGAGTAAACATCGAATGTCCGTCTGTGTACCGTAGACAACAAGTACACTAACTTGGCTCTGTTTGGCTCTTTGAAATATTCTCGTTATGGTTTTGTTATAGTCCTGAGGTTTAGGGAATGCGCTGAGCTGTTCTTTGCTATCAATACATATTCCATTTCTCTCAGCAACTCTCCAGAATTCCTTCATTCCTGTTGTTCCGTACGTTCCATCAGAATTAACAGTCGAGACATAATTCCAGCCATTCTTCTTTATAACATCAACTAGTGCTTGCACTTGTAAGGTATCCGGTGGTACCACTCTCAGAAAATAGCTGTAGATATCTTTGTTACTCAGCGTTAGACTTGTCGATAAGTAGCTTATTTGTGGTATTTGAAATACCCGAAGAAAACTCGCAACCGTTTCCGAGGCTCCGCTACTCATAGGACCTATTACTCCTGCTAATTGGGTGTTGTTGTCTTTTTTCAAACTCATGATAATAAAACGTTTGGCAGCGTCAGCTGCAATAGTTTCGCTTTGGCAGGTGTCATAAATTTGAGCTCCTAGGGTGATATTTGGTAAGAGTGTGGCATTTTTATTTATTTCATCGATGGCAAACAGCATTGCTTCCATGTATTGATAGCCTGGTACTTCGCTAAACACACTGCAATCGTTTTCATTTTCGGTGCCTTTCTTGTGAAGTGGAAATATTCCGCCCAAAGTGATATTACCTTGTACTTTGATGTGATCTTAAAAGAAATAATTAAGTATAGAAATTAACGAGAATGCCTTAATTCTGTCTATATAAAACCAGTACGCCATGTACGATTGCTCTGTTAACTTTCGTGTTGTCGACATCGCTTGCGTGCTTAAACTCCGTAAGATAAACGCATTGTGTGTTTGGTTTGATAAAAGGAAAAGCGATGGATTTTTATGTCTCGTTTTTAGAAATGACAAGTTTTTTTAGTGGGTTTTTTCCTTGTATTGTCAGAAACATCGATTCACAAAGGATTGATCAATGAATCTAAAGATTCAGAGGCATAACTAGTTGGCCTTGTTTAACCTTGTGGCGAAATGTTTCTTTATATATTTGTTGCGACATGTTGCGTCCAATACTGGATTAATATTAAGTGGGATTATTTCAAAAAGTTGAGTTGAAAGAGTTTTCAGTTTCGAGAACCGAAGCGTACTTCCTGGAACAAACGTGAACGATGCTTATGCCTCGTCCATCAGAAACGTGAAATCGTGAATCGACTAATCGCAAGGACCGCATTAACCCAAATACAGACCATGTCATGTATCTGCCAAGTCATGGACAAACCTTCCTGTAAAGTGCACATGACACAAAAGTGTTTCTTGTCTTAAACGACAGAGTTCTTAAGACTGCAATGTAGGATTATACTTTCTGTTTTTGGTTGTTACAGCTATTACCCATCATGTACACATGCACATGCTTGAATGATAAAAAGCATGATAAAATTTTTACGTTGTTTGTAACCCTCCCGTGTTCAATTCCTTAGCTACAGTTCTTTACACTGAATTTCTTCCAGGTTTAGACGGGTTCAGCCTCGTATTATTACTCTTCAAATTACACCTGTCAGATTTGGAGAACATTTTTGAAATAATTGTGGACGATAATTTCCAATTTTTGTGATATATATGAAATTCTTCTTTTCTTTTTTCAAGAGTTTTCCAATTTAGTTTCGTTAAAATATCAGCAGAATTTCATCCCTGCTAGTTAGGTACACGTTAATGTTGTCCGAAATATTGTTCAGCATCGTTAGTAATCACACCTGATTAGGAGCTAATTGAGGCTCAACAATGCTGAACAGTATTGTCAAAGAGTAGATACTACAAAGAGGTGCAGGTTCAGTCAAAAAAGCGTAAGGTGCTGTCGTGATGATTCGTCATGGGCGCCATGTTCCTAGCCAGTGCCCTAAACAGAAGCATTCCCCTCGATATTAGTAACCATTTTAATATTTCAGGGGGGGACAAGCATTCAATATTCGTCATGGGCGCCATGTTCCTAGCCAGTGCCCTGAAGAGAGGAAGTCACCCCCTGAAATATTAAAAATGGTTGCTAATACCGGGGGAAATGCTTCTGTTTAGGGCACTGGCTAGGAACATGGCGCCCATGACGAATTATTATGCAAGCACATTACGCCTTTTTGACTGAAGCTGCACCTCTTTGTAGTCTCTACTCTTTAGTATTGTTGACAACATAAAACAATTGTCCATTGCTGTTTTCATCAACCCTAAACAGGTTGTTGATTTTTTTCTATGTATGGTCGATTCACATCTCGTTCTTTTTGAATTTCGGTCAGCGTTAGCAAATTTTACGTTATTGTTAAGAGCTCAACAGGAAGACATGAATGAATAACCGGTAATACCTTCGCTGCTTCCATAGCGTTTTGTTTAAACAATTTTATTTTATGAAAACAAAGATATCAAACATTCATTGATGTCTCCTTATATGTGAATGGCGTCGATATGCATGACGTCAAGTTGTTTACCTTGCCTTTTCAAACAAGTTGAAATGTTTCAACATCGAAACACGGAAATAAAAATCTGTGAGAGTAGTTACACAAACGTTTAATGATTCTTTCGTGTCGGACAATACAGCACTTTGTTTCATGTACACTTTCAGAATATTTGATATTCTCTTTCGTTTTTGGGAACATCATGTGCTGCCTGTATGGTCGGTCTATCAGATAAGAACCGGAGCTGGTTTGGGTCTTAATTTCTATTAAAAACATGAGAATTGATGTCGAGTATTTTGATTGTGTTTTGAGGTGAACATCAAGCCGTAAGTGCCTAAGCTTAACCTTGAGACCTCCAAAACATCTTCAAAACTACCCCGTTGGTGAACGTGCTACTATAGTGCAACTTAACGCCACTAGATTTCACATAATGTGATCAAATGAAATTTTTGGCTAATTCTAAATTTTGCATGTATTTTAACTTGTCTATAGTGTTTGACATACGACATTGTATGAAAACAATTCACTGAATTCTTTTAAAATACTCAGCCATTAAAGTGGAATAAATTCGACACAAACCTTTTTTCGTTGAGATGGAAGCTGAGCTGCATAAACCAACATTTAGGAGTAAGATTAAATATACAGCTTCATTTCTTCTTCTTGACGATGCCATAACTTCCTTGTTATTCGATACGTGCTCTTCAAATTCTATTATAGTAACTCTTATAGTGGGCTATTAATGCCTGAAGAGGATAAATTATAAGATAAATGCATTCCTCGATACTAAAGTATCAACATGAAATAACGGTTTTTGAGTACCTTTTAAAGCTTAGTACTTCGAATTCGGCTCTTCAGATGTAAGCTGTTCTTCACCTTTGCGCAATTGGCTCGCGAGTGTATTTATTTATTCAGGCAAGATTGGATAATCAATATCTTGAGATTCAGTTCTAAATCGAGATTGACTGACTTCGTGAACTAGGGTCAGAGTTTATAATTACACTTTGCAACTCTCTCTTGTGTTTTACCACAACTCGCATCGAATTTCGTCCAAACTCATCTCAACTTTGAGCACGATTGAGATTTTAATGAAAATTGTGCTCGTTGACGCATTCACTTGTGAGAGTTTATTTTGTAATCAATTCATAAAGCTGTTCAAAGGATCTTGGTAAATATTTCCGCTTCAATTTCTCTTCGCTTATCCAGGGAACGAGAGTTCAAAAAACAGCCATGCAAACTCCTTTTTGTTAACACACATCTACTCTCATCCTTATCATTCAACCAGGGCTTAGCTCCAAGGGATAAAGGTGCTGAACTAGTTTAAGGAGATGGATAGGATGGTTGGGTGATTACCAACGATTGTTTTAATTTTTCTGTCACACGTTCACTTTGCATGCCAATCTGCCTTTGTTTGAAGGGAGAGACATCTATCAAAATATTGAGGATGTAATATGTCAAACATGAGCGACAGTGCTTCATCGGGATGTCCAAACACCGAGAATGAAGTTGAAAATACGACGCGCGGTGGAGCATTTTTGACGAAATTCGAGGTGTTTGGATAGCCGATGAAACACTGCCTCGAGTGTTTGATATATCTTCTCAAACAAAACAAAAACTACGGAGTAAAATCGTAAAAATCTATGCTAATTAAGACCGGGATATCCATACTTCCTTCACGGCTATGATTTGCTTTGTTTTAACTCGATGAATTATTAAATATGAGTTTGAGAATTGTTGATCTCAACCGAAAGAAACTACACCGTAGTAAGTGGACTCGTTCCTTCAAGAAGTCTATTTTGTCTTGCCATTTTTTTGTCTTTGATGCTGGTTCAGAATCATGCGTATGGAAATTGCATATCCTCTCAATCACCAATATTTTACATTACCCAAATGCTATTCCGTTTTATTAAAGAGTACCACATAGAATATAAAACTAATTTACAGAAGTACCATAGTAGATCCTATTGAAATCCTATTGGAAATGTAACTTTGAGGTCGAGAAAATCAAGAAAAAAGTGCATTAACCGTTTTGCGTCTGTCTGTTTACGTGTCTACTCTACAAATTTACCATACGAAACCCTCCTACGTTGTCTATTGGAAAATTAGTACGTGGGATAGAAATGTAGAAACGTCCGCTACAAAAGTTTTTCAACAGTGAAGTCGCTTGACTTCCGTGTGTTTTTACCCTGTTCAGTTGAATGAGTTTGTCCTGACCGTGACGTCACCAGCAGCTCCTCATTACGCAACTCAGTAGCACGATAGACAATGAAAACTTTCTGACCAAACAAGCCAATCAGATTTACCAGGCCAATGATGAGGTAAGCTCCTGAAACTAGATACATATGACGAGCGCTGTCAGTGGTGTTGAGGTAAAATGGGAAAAAGCCTGCCCAAACTGCACAAGTTATGTACATTGTGATCCCGATGTATTTTGATTCGTTGAAATTCTTGGGGAAATTTCTGGTCTTGAATGCGTAGAAGGTACACAGTAGCATGAGCACCATTACGTAAGACAAGTTGATTGCGAATCTGAGATGGTCAACTGCGCATTCCAAAACAAGCTTTTCTGCCTCGTTATAGTAAATCTCCTTCGCCGAGATCGGTATACCAGTAAAACATAAGGCGGTGAACAGTAACTGTACAGTGACAAGGCCGAAAGTGATCAACAGTTGCATACGAGGTGTTATCAATGCAGGTCGAGCGGTTGTAGTTTTGGCGCTGGTGAATATACGATATATTCTGTTGATTTTCATGAATAAAGGTGCATAACACATAACAAGCGCGAGTCCTGTCACCAAATTCCTCACGTAGCACACGGAGGTTGTTGGTTTCGCGACAAACAAAGGCGGTACGATAAAACACATTCCAACCCCAGCTAACATTACACAACATAGTTCTCTCCCACTTGCCTTTAACAATTTGTTATCTTTGTTGACAATAAACGTCATAAATATACCCAGTGTTAAGACTAGAGCGATCATAGAACATATGGTAAATGCTATAGATAAACCGTCGCTCCATTTTGGATACACAAGTTCTCGCTTCACCCAACCAGTTCTTTTCGTGTTTGGGACCCACCCTTCAGGGCCATTCACACATGTGTTATTAAGCATGATTTGTAGTTTGTGGCAAGTATTACACTCCCAACAACACTTGAAGTCGAACTGGGGTACCTCTTTTTGTGTTTGATCAAGAGAACAATTTTCTGAGCAATACGATGCAGGAGGATTAGCTTCTCCCTTCAACCATTTTACATCTTTCATGTCAAATTCTAATGTTGATTTGATTTTGCCATTGATTAGCTCACCGTTCCAGGTCCCTACTCGGATGAATTTGTTCATACCCTGTTCTTTTCTGTAGTTCATGATGTCGTACATGCCGCTGACTTCATAGTTCTGATCAAATTTGACAGTTATGTTCAAAGAGGGATCCCAAAACGAAACATTTTTAAGGTGTTCCAACAACCGTGGACGTTTAAATCTTGCCATTTCCGGGCATAGTCCTGTCCGATTCGGGCATAGCTCTTTTTGCAGGCTATGCAACGCATGCGCAAAAGCGTTCACGGCGTTGATGACGACCCTAACAGGACTGTAATCAATTTTGATATTCGTCAGTGACTCGTTGCCATAGCAATTTGGGTAATTCGGCTGATACTCGCTTCTGCTTTTTTCTGGAATCTTGCAATGAAAACGACTTTCCCAGAACTCTTGAAAATACCTAAAAATATAATTAAACCTTATAATTAAACGAATTCTTTCCCTTCTGTCCCTGTTTCGTCAACCATATTTGTCACGCCTTACTGGCGATTGACGAAGGCTTCACCAGGTGATCTGAAAACACGGAAAAAGTACTGGCACTAGTTGTCAATTGGATAGAAATCGTGACCATTAAATTCATCATGAAATATAATTTATCTTGTTTTTAAAGATCTGCCAGACGTACAATTTACTTCGCTAAACACGAGTCAGTACTAAGTTTCGAAAAGTTTTATGAAGAAAAATTAAGATATAAGTGATTAAAAGCAGGGAAATTGATTTCTAATTAGTAGCTCATTTTATTCATAGTCACATCAGTCACATCATGGTTTGACTTTTCAATATCTTGTATAAAAATGATCATTTATGGACATATTCAAAAATGATGATTTATAACAAACAATTATAACAAGGATGATAATTTATAACTAACCTCTTATTATTTCGTAGATAATTTGTCAAATTCAAGCTCGAAAAATATTTTTTAAACTTTGGCGAAACTTTACCAGTTCTGACCATGATCGTCAAAGCTCCCAGGGCTGCTTCCCTTGCAGTTGCCACTACGTCAGGTCTATTGCTCCAACCATCGCTTCCTATCCAAGTGAAATGTCGAGGGGCAAGAGATCTGTGCTTCAGGGCAGCCTCAAGTAAACATCGAATGTCCGTCTGTGTACCGAAGACCACAAGTACAGAAACTTGGCTCTGTCTGGCTGTTTGGAATATTCTTTTCATGGTTTCTTCATATTCTGACTGAGTTGGAAATGCTTTGAGCTGTTCTTTGCTATCAATACATATTCCATTTCTCTCAGCGACGTCCCAGAACGCCTTCATTCCTGTTGTTCCGTACGTTCCAGCAGAATTAACAGTCGAGACATAATTCCATCCAATCCTCTTTATAAGGTCAACTATCGTTTGTGCCTGGAAGGAATCCGGTGGTACTACTCTCAGGAAATAGCTGTAGATATCTTTATTACTCAGGATGATACTTGTAGAAGAGTAGCTTATTTGTGGTATTTCAAATACTCGAAGAAAATTCGCAACTGTTTCCGAGACTCCGCTACTCAGAGCGCCTATAACACCTGCTAATTGAGCATTGTCGTGCTTTTTTAAACTGATCGTTATAAATTGTTTAGCAGCATCAGCTGCGATAGTTTTGCTTTGGCAGGTGTCATAAATTCGAGCTCCTAGGGTGATATTTGGTAGGAGGTCAGGATCTTTATTTACTTCATCTATAGCAAACAGCATAGCTTCCATGTATTGATATCCTGGCACTTCGCTAAACACACCGCAATCGTTCTCATTTTCGGTGCTTTTCTTGTGAAGTGGAAATATTCCACCCAAAATGATATCGCCTTCTACCTCGATGCCATCTTAAAGAAATAATTTAGAATAGAAATTTTAAAATGAGACCGTCAATGCACATTTAGTCTATTAGTACATCACAGTCTATTTACAGATAGGGTACATACTATTTACGTACTTTTGAAGTAAGAAAATCGATTATAGAGTATTATAACGGTATCGGTTGAAAACAATGCTCTCTCTGACTAGTACATCTCTCATAAAAGCTCCCTCTCTGTAGGTGAAGGGAGTTAGTAAGCCCATCGCTTGTAGTTTTTTATTTTGGATTCACTTCAAAGGACAGTTTGTGCAGGACTGTGTTCACAAGTTTTTTTTTTTGTTGTTGTTCGAATTGCAGATTAGCAACCCGGAACTCATGTTTCCATCTTGGAAAAATTGTAAAAGAACATAATTATGTTGCACTGTATATGCTGGCAGAAAATTTTGATGCTGATGAACTGGTTATTACTTCCTTTCTTCAGAGATAATTGTCGCTTTCAAAAAACCCAGCCCTAAAATATCTTGAAAATAGTCGTTGAGTCCAAGGAAGGGACAACGGAGAGGTAATAAAAAGTTAAAGCAACAAGAAAAGGCAGGAGAGGGTATTTTAAAATAACCACTGACATTTCAATCGAAAAGGCGAGGAAGTTTGACTTTCGTGAAGTGGAGGAACGGATGACGTCATCAACGACTGCTCTGTTCACTTCCTTGTTTTAAAAATTGTCGCCCACTTAAACTCTGCATTATAAACACATTGTGTGATCGGTTTGCTAGAAGCGAAAATGATCGGTGTTTACGCCTCGTTCTTTAGAAATGTCATTTTCCCAATTCATTGCCTTGTATTGCCAAGAAAACACAAAGCAAGGAAACACAAAGGACCGATCTAGGCATGTGCAAATTGAATGACGTCGTAGCTGTTAAAACTGCATTTCTAAATCTAAAAGCAATGAACATAAAGCACTTTTTGCTGCAAGTTTGCAACGCAATATTGATATTGGCTCGTGTTGTACTCTGCTGAAAATTTGTCCATACAAGTATCCTCAGGACAGACAAGATTAAGTGGAGTACAATCTAGTATATCAGTGCAACCACGCAGCGAGTCTGTGCTATGAATGATGTTATTCTTTCCACTCCTATAAATAACAATCTTCCAGACGCTGCATTGCATTGCAAGTTGCACAAAAAATTACCTCGTTCAATATCACCTTAAAAGTGTTTCTTTATAGGTTATTTTGCAAAATCTTGCTTCCAATAGCAAGTGCATCTCTTCAAAAAGATTGATCCGGAGTATTTTCAATTTTAAAAACCGAGGATTGCATCCCGAATCAAAAGTGATCGATTTTTCGGCCTCGTTCTTCAGAAACGTGGATTCTTTTGTTTATAGTCAGAAACAACTAAGCACAATGCGGTGTCAATTAACACAAAAAGGACCAAGCCATGAGTCTGTCCTAAAGTCTGCCGCACACGATAACTATTTGCTGAGCAAACGTCACTCGTGCCTGTCAGCTCAGCCGATAGGTCACCGCGTATGGGTGGGCTTTATCGAGTTTTGTGTCTCATACAACCTTTCTCTTACATCAAACATGTTTGATACGTGAGAAATAATTGCATGAGGCGTCATAAATCCGTCGTAAAATCCACCCGCACACGTTGAGATATCGGCTGAGCTAACCCACCCATGAGTATAACTTTCGCTTAGGTAATCTTCCCTTCAACACGAACACAACAATCAAGAAGAATACAATCCGTCATTCCTCGATATATACTTAAACATTGAAAGTAACTACATAGGACTTTGTTGCTTTGAAAAGTTCCGAGGACGAATGCCCTTTGGGGTCTTCGTTCACTATTACAAACATTAAAATTGACGTCTAACGCAGACTGTTAGCGGACTTTAAATCGTATTTTGAAGCAAACTGTTGACCGTTTAAGTCATGGCAATTTATGAATTCAAACTGAAACAGGAATTGCATAGCTATTCAGCTGTTCTCTGTTGACATGCTTTAAAAATATGCATGACTTTTTATTGCCTGTTTGCTATAAGCTGCCTTCCGTAATTTGAATCTAAAGGGGCCGATTGTATACGAAGGCTAGATAGCCCTATCCATGCACCAGATAGTGATTTTTCTAACTGCCGCAGAAAGGCATGATGAGCAATGACATCAGGGATATTGAACTCCTAAGAGATAGAAGAATGACTTGAACTCGAGAATGCAAAAACTTTGATGTATAGGTTTTAACAGTTACTAATGACACGTTTTAGAAATAGAGAATATATATATTAACGTTATTCACTTTTCGTACAACACACCCAAGGTCTCTAATAGCGAAAAACATCTTTGCAAAATCATATCCGGATCTCGTTTCCAAATAAACTGTCGGTCGCGTTCGTTGAGTCCAGCATTAATTAAAGCAATTTAAAACTAAATTTCTTGTTCTAGTTTATTGATACTGCATGAATCATAATTTTGTATGCCATTAAAACATGCAATTTAAAATTCAAAATATTTCATCACATATAAGCAATAAAATACATAAAGTACGTGTTATACATAAACTTTATTGTTTAATCTTGGCAGACTATATATATATTACCACATTACAGCCTTTTATCTATATAGTGTTCGACATATGATTTAGTGAATACGAAACGCTACACGTAGATGTTATGAAAACAGTCTACTGATTTAAGCTAGCAAATAAATTTCACACAAACCATGTTGGCCTGAAGTCAAACATAATCCAACATTTAGGAGTAAGAGAAAACGCACAGCTTCAAATCTTCTTCCAAAACATAAAGATGCCATGACTTCCTTGCGGTTTCAGTGTTCACTCTTTCAGTTCTCAAAAACAACTTGTATACCATAGCGCTTCTTAAGAGTATGAAAATGAAATATTGATGTGTTTCCGGCTATGCAAACAGGATATATTATAAGAAAAACAATCATTGTTAGCCGAGTGTCGAAAGTAACAAGACGAAAAGAGTGTTTGTGTGCATTTAAATGCTCAGCATTTCGGCTCGTCAGATGTAAGCGGTTTGTGAACTTTGAGCGATTACTTCGCAAGTAATATTGATTTTTCAGCAGGTGGAATTATGAGTACTTTGAGGTCTAAATCGGTATTGAATGGTTTCGTTTACTGATGAAAGCAATGCCGACTTTTCTGGCAAGTCACGAAAATTAAATCTTAAATTTGGGGTTTTAATTCATATGTACTAGATTGGAGAATGCTACGAAATTCCACCTCCTACCTCTTGTGTCGCTCGCTATTCCCAACAACAGACCCGTCAACAGCTATTAGCTACAATCGAAAAAACAACCCGATAATTTTGATTGGCATGTATCGTTTTTAATTACTTTTTGTATCCGTTGACTGTATGATTGTTCGCCGGCACACTCCCTCCCGTAGGGCAAGGCCTCCCGGAATTAACCTAATTCGCATTAGTGGCAAAGCATTGATTAGTGCAAGAATATGTTCATGTTATGAACGTTGACAGTTTTGCCTCTCCTTATAATATTGTCTTAATCTTCGCAGCTGTTGTTTCTCTGGTGAAGATATGTGTACAATAGAGGTCTTGCCTTTAAATATTCCACCCAGTTCAAGCTTGATAGGCAAGCTATGTTTTCTGCTTTATTTCTTAATGCCCCCCTTTCAGTCGTTAAAACTTATCTTGGAACTTCTCTTGTTTGTACAAGAGAGAGACGCATGTCAGAATATTGAAGGTTTATAAATCTCAATCGAGAATCCTGCATCTAAACCTTCAAAGAGTCTTCACAATAGACCGATCCCGGCTATGCTGATTGACCGGCAAAACAATGGGTAGTTTTCCCAATGGAATACAGAATGTCCGATCAACAAACTTAAATTTATAAGAAGTTCAAGCTGTTATCGATTCTTTTGCAAATGTACCTTTAGAATGCTTGATTATAGGACCGACATTTGCAAATTTGTAACAATCGGGGTTTTTTCCACGCTGTATATCGAAAACAAATTTTAGCTTGTCCGACGTAGCAACAGTAACTAGGGAGGGAGAACAATAGATGCGGGATCGGTCTATTGGAAAAGACTTGCTTATCCAATAATATGTTTTCCTTATCTCAACAATGCCAGTTTGGAATAAATGTGTGTAGTTGTGGGGATACAGACTTCGCAGCGTTTATATGTATGAGCCATCCGGTTGCATCCGGAAGTTTATCTGTTCTCAATGATCAAATATTTCACAGTATTTTTTTACCCAAGTATACTACAACATTTTATTATAAAGTAACCCATATATAGTAGCTCAAAATCTAAAACTGAATTACAAAAGCACCATAGAAAATCCTTTTGGAAATCTAACTTTAAGGTCTGGCAAGTCTAGAAATACAACTTTAGTTATAGTTATAGTTCGGTGGATCAACCACTTGATGTCTGTCTGTCTTTTGGCGACTGAATTGAATTGACTTGTCCTGATCGCGACGTCATTACAAGCCCCTCGCTGCGCAACTCAGTAGCACGATAGACAAGGAAAACTTTCTGACCAAACAAGCCAATCAGATTTACCAGGCCAATGATGAGGTAAGCTCCTGAGACTAGAAACATATGACGAGCGCTGTCAGTGGTGTTGAGGTAAAATGGGAAAAAGCCTGTCCAAACTGCACAAGTTATGTACATTGTGATCCCGATGTATTTTGATTCGTTGAAATTCTTTGGGAAATTTCTGGTCTTGAATGCGTAGAAGGTACACAGTAGCATGAGAACCATTACATAAGACAAGTTGACTGCGAATCCAAGTTGATTAACCATGCATTCCAAAACAAGCTCTTCTTTATCAGTGTAGTAAATTTCTTGAGGCAATATAGGTTTAGCAGTAAACCACAGGGCGGTGAACAGTAACTGCACAGTGACGAGTCCGAAAGTGATCAACAGTTGCATACGAGGTGTTACCAGTGGCGGACGAGCCGTTGTAGTTTTGGCGCTGGTGAATATACGATATATTCTGTTGATTTTCATGAATAAAGGTGCATAGCAGATAACAAGTGCGAGTCCTGTCACCAAATTCCTCACGTAGCACACGGAGGTTGTAGGTTTCGCGACAAACAAAGGCGGTACGATAAAACACATTCCAATGCCAGCTAACATTACACAACATAGTTCTCTCCCACTTGCCTTTAACAATTTGTTATCTTTGTTGACAATAAACATTATGAATATACCCAGTGTTAAGACTAGAGCGATCATAGAGCATATGGTAAATGCTATAGATAAACCGTCACTCCATTTTGGATACACAAGTTCTCGCTTCACCCAACCAGTTCTGTTCTCGTTTGGGACCCACCCTTCCGGGCCTTTCACACATGTGTTATTAAGCACGATTTGTAGTTTGTGGCAAGTATTACACTCCCAACAACACTTGAAGTCGAATTGGGGTATCTCTTCTTGTGTTTGATCAAGAGAGCAATTTTCTGAGCAATACGATATAGGAGGATTAGCTTCTCCCTTCAGCCATTTTACATTTTTGTCAAATTCTAACTTTGATCTGATTTTGCCATTGATCATCTCTCCATTCCATGTCGCCACGTGCTCGTATTTGTTGACACCCTGCTCTTTTCTGTAGTTCATGATGTCATACATGCCGCTGACTTCATAGTTCTGATCAAATTTGACAGTTATGTTTAAAGAGGGATCCCAAAACGATGTGTTCTTAAGGTGTTCCAACAACCGTGAACGTTTAAATCTTGCCATTTCCGGGCATAGTCCTGTCCGATTCGGGCATAGTTCCTTTTGCAGGCTATGCAACGCATGCGCATAAGCGTTCACAGCGTTCATTACGACCCTAACAGAACTGTAGGGAATGTCAATGTTCTTCAGTGACTCATTGCCATAGCAATTTCTTTCATATGGCTGATACTCCGATCTGTTTATTCCTGGAATCTTGCACTTAAAACGACTTTCCCAGAACTCATAAAAGTATCTGAAAGATGATTAAAACTTTTTAAGATTGCTTTCCCTTGAATATAAGGGTCAGGTTAGGGTTAGGGTTAGGGTTAGGGTTAGGGTTTGGGTTTGGGTTTGGGTTAGATATAGTATTAAAACAGTAATACCACTGTCATAATAGAGATATGACAGTTTTGGCCTTGCTAATATACACCTTACAAACCTCTTATTTTTTCGTGGATAATTTGTCAAATTGAAGTTGGAAAGATATTTTTTAAACTTCGTAGAAACTTCACCAGTTCTGACATTGATCGTCAAAGCTCCCAGGGCTGCTTCTTCCGCAGTTTCCACCACATGGTGTAAATTGCTCCAACCATCGCTTCCTATCCATGTGAAATTTCGAGGGGCAAGAGATCTGTGCTTCAGGGCAGCCTCAAGTAAACGTCGAATGTCCGTCTGTATACCGAAGAACACTAGTACAGAAACTTGGCTCTGTCTGGCTCGCTGAAATATTCTTTTGATGGTTTCTTCATATTCTAACTGAGTTGGAAATGCATTGAGCTGTTCTTTGCTGTCAATACATATTCCATTTCTCTCAGCGACGTCCCAGAACGCCTTCATCCCTGTTGTTCCGTACGTTCCAGCAGAATTAACAGTCGAGACATAATTCCATCCAATCCTCTTTATAAGGTCAACCATCGTTTGTGCCTGAAAGGAATCCGGTGGTACTACTCTCAGGAAATAGCTGTAGATATCTTTGTTACTCAGGATGATACTTGTAGATGCGTAGCTTATTTGTGGTATTTCAAATACTCGAAGAAAATTTGCAACTGTTTTCGAAACTCCGCTACTCAGGGCGCCTATAACTCCTGCTAGTTTAATATGGCTGTCGTCGTCTAAACTGATCTTTATGAATCGTTTAGCAGTATCGGCTGCGATAGTTTTGCTTTGGCAGGTGTCATAAATTTGAGCACCTAGGGTGACATTTGGTAGGAGGTCAGGATCTTTATTTATTTCATCGATAGCAAACAGCATTGCTTCCATATACTGATAACCTAATACTTCGCTGAACACACCGCAAGCATTTTCATTCTGAGTGCTTCTCATGTGAAGTGGAAATATTCCACCCAAAGTGATATCACCTTGTACCTCGATGGCATCTTAATTAAAGAAATAAAGATGTTGATTGCAATATGAACACATTTTGTGATTGGCTTCCTAAGACGAAAGTAAATCATTTATTCTGCAGGATATGATATGATATTTTCATTTTCTGCCAGATTGGTGCTACCGTAACGTAAACATCTGGGGCCGGTTGCATAAAAAAGTGATTAAAGTTAACTATGATTAGTGGAAAGGTCAACCAACCAGAACAACGTATTTTGTACTTAATCACTATTTAACTACAAAACAGTGATTAAAAAAGTGATTAAGAGTTTTATACAACCGGCCTCTGATTATAAGCCCCAGACTTCTATTTAACAATTAGATTACGAGCTTGAGATTTCTATGCGGTGATAGTTGTTGAGGGCGAAGCCCGAATCAACTATCACCGGATAGAAATCGAGAGCGAGTAATCTAATTGTTTTAGTAGAATCAGAGGTCAAACATGGAATATTCAACAACAAAAAAATCTCTAATCTATTTAAAAGAAATCTTTATAGGAAGATGATTGTTTCGCTACTCGCTATCTATCGAGGAATAAAATAGCGAGTAAAGTAACCAATCAAACTACAGCATTTGCTATAGTATACTAGTATGATTTTACTAAAACGTCTTAGCGAGGGTGTGGGTTTATATACGAGGGGGAAGGAGCCTTTTATAAAACACAAGGTAATTGAAACTCCGTACGTAAATTGTCAACATTTTTGACACATTCATTTACAAATTTGAATTTGTAACAGGCATTATTCTACTGATGACACGTAATACTTGTCGAAACGTATAGAATAAAATGTTGACAATTTACGGAGTTTCAATTATTTTGTGTTTTATAAAAATACTATATGGCAGTCGTAAGAAGCCTTTGTGGCAACATTTTTGGGGTAAACATTAATTACATCCTTATACTTGATATATAATTCCTTATAACTCCAAAGATGCACAAAAATGTTAACTTAGGCCACAATAGACTCACACGAAGGAGAAAGAAGTAGGAATTACTTATTATGGTCAGGCCCAATAACGAAGAACAGGAATGTGGATGAATATTTTGTAAAAAGATATATACTCTATGTAATGCAACCAATAAATCACTAAGACAAGATGTTTACTACTTTGTAGCTAGCGACGGAATCGGACACTTTCTGTGAAGTTCTCATCCACGCAAAACGATTAGCTTTATATTTTCTCAGAAAAATTTCTATGGTACAAACGGAGTACTGTGTAATTTTCCAGGAATTGTTGAGTTGGCAAAGTTTTTCAAGAACGCGCCACTCCCTGTACCGCATCAAATTAAAGTCGAGAGAATGTTTCTTCAAAACGTTTGATCATTGGATTGACAATTTTTTCAGCACGTTAGGACAGCAAATAGTGTGATATACAATACGATAAAGAGTCACTCAAGAACTTTTGGTTTGCTTTTAGGTCAGTGGCTAGCTAATATTCAATTTCGCTGACGAATTTTAAAACTGAAAATATTAGTCGTAAAATTTTGAAGTGAATGTGTGCAACTAATTTAGTTTTATCGACACTGTGCCATTAATTCTGTGTTCATGTTAGAATTGAGAAACAGATGTGTTTACACAGCGTTATATAGATTATTAGCAAGTATGTATCCTTCTTTTCCGTGATAGATTGTTACTATATCGAAACATAGTGTTTGATATATGATATGACAAACATTTATAGTTGTTATGATAACAGTCGATTCACTGATCCAGCGTATTTGAAATAAAAATAAAATATTAGCAACGTAGTATAAGTAGAAATTAAAATCAACACAAACCATTTTTTCCTGAAGCCGATGCTGAACATAATCCAACAGTCAAAAGTAAGATAGTAAGTCGATAACGTGACACTTCTTGCTTTCTTGCAAAACACAACGATGCCATTACTTTCTGGTGTTTGTTCGTTGCGGTTCTAGTGTGCAGGCTCTCGTGTCTACAAACAACTGGTATAACTCATTTATAGTTTATGAAAATGAAATATTTATGAAATTCCGGCTGTGGATCGATTGCAATTAATTTCTCTTCAAGGTACACTGAGTCAAGTTCATTATTGCTTTCTAACTGAAAAGATAAATGAAAGCCAACTTTCATTATTGTCGCAGTTTGAAACATCTTGAACTTATATTGGTTTGTTTTCATGCATAGAACTTTGAAAAAGGTTGCATGATCTCTTTCCTGTACTGGCTTAAACATTTCCTATACTGGTTTTTTGCTGTCTACTATATACCCCTTTTACGTTTTTTTAACCCAGACGTCACTAGAGCTTGGTTTAGATATATAATCATGCACAAACTTATCGTGAAAGTGTCGTAAATACCACACTTAAAATTGGTCCCATATGGGGCTAAACTTGTCCTAACAGTGCATTTTGTAAAGTTTCAGCAAGGCTACAACACGTTTACGGCCATGTGGAAACAAACCTTCGGCAAAGGGCATTTTGTATCGCATGAAGTCAGAAATGCGGAAAAATCCAACACAAGCTTTTTGTCAAAAATCCCAGCCGCATAGCAACCGTCTATAATTAATGTCGCGACGATTGGCTGCAATTTGTAGATATCCATATACAGACCTTTGAAGTGCTTACGTCACGTGGTTTTCAATGCATATAAATACAAGGTAAATTTTCCCACATGTTTCCCACATTGCATTGCAACTCTGGCGTGACGTAAGCACCTCTAACGTCTATTAAGGATGTCTTTTCAAAAAAAAAGAATAAACTGTGAACTATGAGCGGGCAAGAAATGATGGATTATTGTATATTTAGGCCCGGATACCCAATGAATTACCTTTGTAGCAAGTAAATTTGCCTTCGTAAACTTCCTATCTGCCCTCGATGCTGTTGCAAAGAAATAATTACGTGTTTAGGGGTGAAAAATAAGCAATAATCCGTCATCCCTTCCGCGCTCATAGTTTACGCTTTTGGAAAGACAACCTTCATTGAATTAGCTGTATATCCCAAATACGGTCAGCTCTAGAATATACGATGGTTTCGTCACAAGATTGAACTAATCATTAAATCTGGTGCTAAACTGAGTTATGTGCTCATGTTTCACGCGCAAATGTGCCGTTCTTTGTTATATTCACGTATTTGACCGACACTGGGACTGGGATAAAATCCCCCTTTGTAATTTTGTTTGAATATATTATGTTGAAAAAGCAGAGTTTGTAGAGTGGCTTATACACCAGATTATTGCACCGCCCCGTACAATAGAAGAACGAAGATGAGTTGTGTTAGGACCTTGATCGCCCCAATCTCAACGCGAACCCTGTCATTTTGAACGCACATGTTCACAAGTAATCGTCTGAGGAGTCTTGGGACTCCTAAAGTATTCAAGTGAACTGAAAAACGTACAAAAACTGCGCAGCTCGTCAGACAACCGTAACTAGACAGAATAGTATTGCCGTCAGTTTTATTTTTATATAGATATTCGTATATGCCTGCACATACATGTAGCATGAACTAATGCAAAATTTCAGAATCCACATGATACTTGTAGTTAAATATGTGAAAACTAAATCTCGTCCTAACTACAATATTGTTATTCACAAGCTGTTAAAAAGGAAAATTTACAAATATGCCTTATATACACCTTTCAGCTATGCCTAATCTATTTTTTATATTGTTTCTCACGGTGCTTGAACTAAAGAATTTGCAGGCCGGAAAGACCTTGAAAAGAGGAAGAACTCTTCAAATTCTTTCAACGCCGTAGCCCTTGAACTTCTTTTTGTTTATGTGAGAGTTGCTAGCTTATGACGGATCGTCTTGTGGCAACTAATCTTTCAATTGTTAAGTCAGGTTGCTGGGATATTGCATCTTCAGTGACGGATCAGAATAAAGCTATCACTTAGAAACGGAGTCGCTCAGCATACTACGGCATCATAACGACCACTTGCGTCGCCGTTCATTTTATCCTCTGTGTGACTAGAGATTTGTCTCCTGTCTTCGGAACCTGGCGTGCGTCTCGGAATAGACCGTGATGTCATGACCAGATCGTCAGTGCGCAAGTCCTTTACGAAGTAAACAATGTAAACCTTCTGTGCAAACAGACCAATCAGCGTGACGAGTCCGATGACGACACTTGCTCCGGAGATGAGATATATGTGCGTCGAACTGTATTTAGTGTTTAAATAAAACGGAAAAAATCCCATCCAAACCGCGCAGGTTATATACATTGTTATCCCGATATATTTGGATTCGTTGAAATTCTTGGGAAAAGTGCGCGTCTTGAAGGCGTAAGCAGTACACAACACCATAAGCACCATGACATAGCAAAGATTCACTGAGAAGCTCAATTCATCAACTTTACATTCCAATACCAACTCTTCTCGGTCGCTGTAGTATGTTTCCTCTGCCCGGACTGGCTTTGCAATGAACCATAACGCGGTAAACATGAGTTGAATCGAAACCAATGCGAGCGTTAGCAATAACTGCATACGAGGTGTGACCATAGGGGGGCGAACCACGGAGAATCTAGCACTAGTAAATATGCGATATATTCTGTTTATTTTCATGAACAGGGGTGCATAACACATAGCCAATGCAAGTCCGATTACCAAATTTCTTGTATAACAAACTGGATTGTTCGGTTTTGCGATAAATAAGAACGGCACTATAAAACACAAAGCTATTCCAGCGAGGATCACGAAACACAGTTCTCGGCCAGAGGCTTTTACCAGTCGATTCTCTTTGTGTGTAACGTAAATAATGACGACGATGAATGTTAGAATGAGACATATCAATGAAATGAGAACGAGAGCAATCGAAGCAGGATCATTCCATTTTGGGTACATCACTTCTCGTTTATCAAATCCAGTGTAATTGACGTTTGGTACCCATCCTTCTGGGCCAGATTCACAAGTGTTGTTCTCGTTGACAATTTGCAGTGGTCCACACTCCGCACATCGCCAGCAACATTGAAATGGACGCTCTGGTAGTGGTACACGAATTGCACTTCGTTTGCAAGCACTTGAACAAAACGAATGTGGTACTCTTTCCAAGTTACGACGCCATTGTATGCTCTTTGTGATCTCAAGCCGTCCATCAATCTTCCCGTGTTGTTGTTCTCCGTTCCAGCCACCGACGCGGACAAATGAACGAGTACCTTGGTGCTCTTGTATGTTCAAAATATCGTACATGGCGCGAACTTCCAAATTGTCGTCAAATTCTACCGTCGTGTTCAATGTCGGGTCAGAAAATGAAATATTTTTTAGATGTTCCAAAAGTCGAGAGCGTTCAAATTTTTTCATATTTTCGCACATGCCTACTTGCCCAGGGCAAAGTTCTTTTTGAAGGCTGTCCAGACCATGCGCAAAAGCGTAGACTGCATTTATTACAACTCGGACTGGACTGAATTCTGGAACAGTGTTTTCCAGGGTTTCATTACCAGTGCAAGTTTTGTTGTATTTTTGTTTGAGTTTCGTTCTATTTCCAGAAAATTGACATTGGAAATGCTCCTCCCAGAACTCTTGAAAGCACCTGAGCAAAATACGTTAAATTAGTTAAATTAGACGCTAGTTGCGGGTTGTTTAACTAGTTAGTATTCCCGAGGTTATACTAGTACATTGATCGTGGCAGTGGACTACTGTGTTGTGTGATTTTGTGTGGTGTGGTATCAGGTGTGGTTAGGGAGTACGCGGGAGAAGAGTGCTTCTCTAGAGACTTACCGACATATCAGTTCTCTTGAGTGTGGTTTGGTTTGGTGTGGTGTTATGTGGTGTGGTGTGGTGTGTTGTGGTGTGGTGTGGTGTGGTGTGGTGTGGTGTGGTGTGGTGTGGTGTGGTGTGGTGTGGTGTGGTGTGGTGTGGTGTGGTGTGGTGTGGTGTGGTGTGGTGTGGTGTGGTGTGGTGTGGTGTGGTGTGGTGTGGTGTGGTGTGGTGTGGTGTGGTGTGGTGTGGTGTGGTGTGGTGTGGTGTGGTGTGGTGTGGTGTGGTGTGGTGTGGTGTGGTGTGGTGTGGTGTGGTGTGGTGTGGCTTGGTGTTATATCATGTAGTTTAATGTGATGTGATGTGCTGTGATGAGGTGTGGTGCGATGTGTGATGTGATGTGATGTAGTGTTGTGTGGCTTGGTGTGATGTCGTGTGATGTGATGTGGTGCAGGGCTTCCACAATGCCAGGATTTTTCCTGGCAGAAAAGGGAAACTGTGTGGGAGAGGGTCAGTATCAATAGCATATATTATACAATCTTTTCATTAGTTTATTGTCTCTTTCTTTTGTCCAATCCCACCCCCTATAAGGGGGCAGCACTATGCAAATTACTTGTGGAGGCCCTGATGTGGTGAGATGAGGTGTGGTGCGATGTGGTGTGATGTGGTGTGGTGCGATGTGGTCTGATGTGATGTGGTGTGGTGCTGTGTGATGTGGTGTGATATGGTATAGTATATGTATCCACACAAATAAATTTTACTAACTCTTTATCTTTCCTTTCTTTCGGATAGTGAGTCCAATTCAAACGCAAGTAATAGTCTTTAAACTCCTGCAGTACCTCACCGCGTTCAAAGTCAATCTCGAGCGCTCCCATCGCAGCTTTTCCTGCCTTTGCACTAATGTCCTTGATGTTACTCCAACCGTCGCTGCCGATCCACGTGAACCGACTTGCACCATCATAATATCCCGCTGCCTCAAAAATTTTTCGAGCATCAATCTGTGTTACAAACAATACGACCGTCGACATATTAGTTTCACTTGCACTCCTCAAAAGATCTTCAATAACTCCTTTATATTCTTCATCTGTTGGGAAGGCACTAAGCTGTTTTTCTACATCGATACAAATGCCTTCTTTTTTAGCAAGTTCTTTAACATTCCGTATGCCGTTCTCTCCGTATTCCCCGTGAGAGTTCACTGTCGAGATGTAATTCCAGCCAAATTTTTTCACAATATCTATCATCGCTCTGGCTTGGAAAGAGTCCGGTGGAACAGTTCGTAAAAAATAACTGTAAATATCCTTGTTACTGAGAGTCTCGCTTGTGGACGCGTAGCTGATCTGTGGTATTTCAAATACTCGTAAAAAGTTGGCTACTACCAGGGACACTCCGCTGATGAATGCTCCAACAACACCAGCAAGTCGTCCCTTTTTTCCATCTTCCGTCAGACTCATTGTGATAAACTCTTTTGCACGATCAGCTGCGATAGTCTTGCTAAGGCAAGTGTCGTAGATTTGTGCTCCCAGAGTGATGTTAGGTATAAGATTACGATCTTGGTTGATCTTATCTATGGCAAACAGCATCGCTTCCATATACTGGTACCCAGGTAGTTCGTTAAATTCACCACAATCATTTTCCATTTTTTCACTTTTCTTGTGGATCGGGAATAAACCCCCAATGATGATGTCACCTTCTGTCTGCATGGAACCTGGAGAAATGAAATACAGTGTTACAGACCAGCATTAGAAACCAGTAATCTGTAGTCGCATGCATCTTCTAGGCTAGGTGGTCAGAGTTCTAACTTTGGTCGGACCTCTACATGCACTGGACCATATCATGAGATGTTAGCTTACGATCTATGATAAGTAAGGTTCCATGCTAGAGAGGGTGGGGAAGGGGTACAACGGGATACAATGTGCGTAGAGGTGCAGATTGGTGTTTCAAGGAAAGGCAATTCATCACAAGGTGAAGTCGTAAGCTGTAACTTTCAACTATGATCAGTAAAGTATGACAGAGAAGATTTTACATAGAAGATTAAATTTTACAGGGAAGATTAAACATTTGTAAAAAAATCTAAGAGAAAATTTATATTCTTCAAAACTTTGAATTTTAACATCGACCGTTTCTATTCTTCACAATATCGATTCTTCTTTTCAAAGCATTTCTTTTAAGCGCCACTAATCCAGCCAAGGTTAGCGTTATATTTAGTTAGTGACTCGAGAGGCGTTGCCAAGACTTGTCAATGGAGACAATGTGCCGGAAAATGATTGTAAGTCATGCTAATGATACAGGAATGTATTCGTTTTGGAAAAAAGCAGGTATACAACGTGTGTAAATAATTTGTTGGAAGACAAGTAACATACACTTACTAAACCACCTGTTTCAATAACATGAATAATTCGCACGCATGTGAGAAATGAGACTCATAGATAGACTTTCTATCTTAACAGAAAGATTAAACCCCACGGTGTGTGCCTTATCGTCTGATCAAGGTCATGGGGAGGATATAGAGGGTTATTGCTGCGTTAGACAATGGTTTGATCATGCATTGTAAAATGACATCACACACCCTAGTTGTTTTCAATCGTGTCGAAGTGTTATCAAGCGCGTTACATTAGCGTAAAATTTGAAAATGATGGTCGAAACCGAATCGCCATCGGGTATATCGACAGCAGCAAAAGTTGGGGTCACGTTGGCCACGATCATCAGTTCTCGTGTCGCCTTTGTTCATACCACCTGACAAAAGAACTTCAGACTTTGCCGCCAACACATGGCTTGTACTTCACATTTAACGGGTGATGCAACTAACTCTGACACTTATCTCTAGAAAAATAACCGCTCTTTTAATAGGCCTGCCCACGTTAATTGCGACGCCGTTGCTAAGGTATTCTAGCATCCCGTGAGGAGTTTCGGCACAGTAGTAACAATTTACAACGTCCTCGACATCTTTCCCACCATGTCGTATACTTCATTGATGGCTGTGATATGATATACATAATAGCAAATATACCTTATATATCTAATCTGAAAAAATTCAACCAAAACGGTTATTCATTATAGCTTATAGTTATAAGCTACCTTTATTGAATTAAGCATTGAATCTTGTTTCACCATTTCCGGTTTAGAGGATTAGTTCTACAAGCTATTTGCATATGATATAGGGCCTTTTTTATGTAACAGTTACAACATGACAAATTTGGATAGCTTTCTGTTAGATGTAATTATCGGTAAGCCATATGGCGTCATATATACACAGACGACCGAAATTAAAGTCTTTGATTTATTATACGAATTCTTTGACAAGGCGCTGTGGCTAATTCCCAAACTTATTGGTGTTTTCGAGAACGTTTAGTTTTGTTGTGAATAAAGCATCAGCTATAATCCCCCTTATATTAGATCTCATGCAATCTCCTAGTTGAATTAGACGCATTCTTTCGGTAATCAAACGCACCAATAAAAAGTCTTCATTATTTATTAACAATGTCCATCAATATGATTAGAAATCATGCTTCATATGCCTGTAATGAAATAATCCTATATACACTGTTATTCTCGTTTTGTCGTGAAAACTTTATGCTAGTTAAATATACGTTTGAAGTGCCCTAGTGTTTTCCCCAGAAATAACTCAAGCTTAAATTCCTGAGTAAAAGATGCGAAAAATAGAGATGCCTTCGGGGGCTGCGAAAACGCTTAAAATATTGCGTTTTTAAGTGGCATAATTAGTACGAAGTAGAGTATTATTTTATTCTTATTCCCTAAAACTTTTTGAAATCAAAGGCGTCTCCTCGTGTAGGTACAGGTTTCGTAAGATATCATTAACCTGTAAGTATGAGAATTTTTTTCATGAAAACCGCAGAGTTGATGACAGACGCAAGTGAATGCTGTGTGTGCTTTATTATTAATGTACGACCAAATAGTATTAACGATATAGTATCAAGATCACAAACCTTTATCATGTAGGATTTGAGCCAATGATCCGTGCCTGTAGAGTGTTAGAAGAAGTAAAGTACCTAACATCTTTTTCACCCTAGTACTTGATTTCATAACAACGTCTTGTGTGTATATAATCCTCATGGCAATGTGTGTCCTCGTTAATAAATATCTCTTGTCCCCCTACCGCTGTATGAATATGTATGATTTATTTTGCCACTAACAAGCTCTTTATGCGATGCCGGACGTAATATATTTAAGCTATATTAAAATCTTTCACAAACTCTTCAACGATCATCGTAGGAACGTCATTGTCCTGCAAGGTTTGGCATTTGAAATCACCTTCTCGTTCTCTTAATCATAGAATCCAGCCAAATGCTTTGTTTTACGCCACGAGGAGGTTTTGTATCACCCACACAATACACACGAATTTTTCCTATAAAGAATACAACCAGTTCAATCCTATTCAGTGTCGATATATAACCCCAGGTACAATATAAAGTATTTATCTGAATATCAGCTAGTGTGGCGTAAATGATCTGACGCAGATATTTCTATTTACCTACTCAAATTGGAAGAATTCCAAATTCAAAAAAACTTGCGATCATGAATGTTGTTGAAAAAAATAATAGAGAAACACAGCTGTGATAGTAAATGTTGCATGGAAGTATATAAAACTGCCATTAATACGAGAGCTCATTAGAAGTACAGTAGCTATAATATCTATTTTTTTATTAACTAGAAACATATACAGTATAGTAATTCGTAATATCTTGCAACTGTCTTGTTTCTACATGAATTTTCTCTGTAAAGAAATACAACTTGTTTTGTTCTACGCCATCAACCTGTACTGACAAGCTTTGTGAGTGGTTGGTTATAACAATAAACAACAATGAACTATAGAAATTGGTTTTCTAAAGAACGAGTCACAAACAATGACTGATCGTGACTCCAATCACAAAGTCCGATTATTTTAGGTTGGTATTTACCCCTATTCAATGTCGATATAACCCCATATATATAAACTGTTTACCTAAATGTTAGGCGCGTGACGTAAAAGGAATATATTATAAGTAACAGATATTTCTCTTTTACGTCTTCAATCTAGAAGAATTGCTGAAAAATTAGTTCTATAGAGAGGCAAAGTAAATAGGAAATGTTGTAATTGAAACTGCTATTAACTATTGAACTCATCAGAAGTACAGTAGCTGGAGATCAATATCTATTATTTTTTTAATTTTGATTTATTCAGAAACATATTAAGTCACTCGCTATATCACGTGACTCTCCTGTTTTTCCCAAGTTATCAATATATATTAATTGTCGCAGGAAAGTTAGCTATTCGTGAAATTGGCAAGGACTACATTTTAGCATATACATTGGCCAACATAGATAATGAATTATATCGTTATCCTGATAAGTTTCCAAAACATCTCTTCTATATTAACTATCGGAAATTATGAGTTGAAGAGATCGTAAAATCAAAGGAGTATTTGACGACATTGCGTCTGTAAATGCATATAGTTCACTGTTGACATGCTCTTTCAGAAAAATAAAGATTATGAACCGAGAACGCCTGCATTTAATAGGATCATCAACCCTTGGATATATTAATGATATATACTGATATATCAAATGATATGTATTATTTACAACATGAGCGTCCTTGTTCTATTAGCATATACAATGCTTGGTCAATGGATTGTGAACTGTCCTTTTGTGTTTTGAATCATTAATGAGTTTCACGTATATAAATTAGCACCTACAAGAGATACGTTTTCATGCGATATTATGTTGTAATCTCTGAAATGAACGAAGTAAATTTGTGCATATACTGTAGCTAATTAAAAAAGGGTCCTTCGACTTTGCAAATCTAAACTCTGATTACAAAAGTCAAAATACGAGACCAAACACCAAAATGCGCCATGGCTTTGCTTCGTGATTGCTGGTTAACATTATATGGCTAATACATGTAGCGAAGTTTTGAATAGTACTAGTCCTGATAACACTGTCCAACCCGTTATTATTAGAACGAATTATTTGAATTTTGTAATTTAGATTTTGGATTTTTGAATGACAACCTTTTTTGGATTAGCTGTATATGTCTTCAGGAAGTCCGTTATGAAGTTTTGACATAGTGCAACTTCGTATCCATGGCTTTGCAAATAGAAATCGCAAGTGCAGTCCCCTGGCTACAAGGTTACGTATTACACCTAATATATTGCAGAGTTTGCTCAAAATACTTCCACTTTAGACTAAGGCACTTAACGGACCGTGTAAGGCACGTATATTTAGTTATAGCACAAAATTTTACAAAACAAGCAAAATAACGTGTATAGGATTATTTCATGACGGCATATGAAGCATGATTTCTAATCATATTCATAGCAGTGTCTATTATTATGAAGAGTTTTTATTGGTTCGTTAAGTTTGATCACAGAAAGAAGGCGATTAATTCAACTAGGAGATTGCATAACATTGTGATCAAGGATGATGATTTTTTGCGCAACCAATGGTCTCTTATTAAACTCTAATTTTGTGGAAACACCACGTAAGTTTATTGTCGCAGAGCTTTCGATCTGTAAGCTCGGATCTTCATCAGTGCTAATAATAATGCAAGGAACAACGAACATATAAGAAAACATACAAGAAACAAGGAACAACTTATCAATGGTCTCTTGTCAGAGTAGTGAGTGTCATGAAGAGTAAGGGCGGGATTCGTTCGAAAGGTAGAGTTAGCAAAATCCTTGCCCCGCTCCCATCACCAAGACAGTGTCTTGTACAAACTGTGGCTACACATCCCCAGCTCTTGTGACGCATGCCAGGATATTAGTGGTCTGTAAGACCATTTACATCTGCACCGCCAGTGATCAGGACATTTTCATCATCAGTTTTTACAAAGCGCCATTTGACAAATTGAATAGGGCAATTGTAAATGCTTGAGATGGTGTGGTACATAGTAACACTTCTCAATACAGAACAATTAGGAATATTTCTATTTTTTCTTTATTAAAAACATTATTTTTTTCTCCATTGAAAGACATTAAAAGAAGTTCAACTTCATTATCATTCAAAGGTATCCTTTCAATGGATGCAACACCACCTCCACAAACTATTGTCAAAAACAGCATGCGATGCTCCATTGGGTAGAGGTAGGGGGATTGGGTCGGGCACCACCCGTTTCACATCACTAGTATGCTGTGTTGTTCTTCTAACTGTTTAGGCATCGAGCATCAATCTTTTCCCGTGATGTAGTGTGTTGAGCTGGAACATCATTGAAAGGTAATCTTTCAATGGGTGTAACATCACCTGCGATGACAAATAAATTATTAACCATGCTTCACTGCGCGTTTCTGCATTGGCCTTAGTGGTGTCCAGCTTCTACTTTCTAGATTAAACAACATTTCCCTTCTCGGTGGTTAAACTGTACTTTTTCACTCCGTCTGCAAGCAATAGTGGCTTACTCTGGACAACTCTACCTATCGAACTATTTTCCACACTTTCAGAAACGAGTCAAGGACGACAACGCGCTTACTAAATCAAAACCGTGTCGTTATGTTTTAAGCTGTTCAGCTATGTGTAACGGTATTATATGGCGACGTCTTTCAAGAAGGTAATTAAAGTCGAAGTTTGCATACTTTATCGACTTTCCGTCGGTCGTTTCTTTCTTGATCGAGCTTTATAATATGCCATTGCGTTCAGTGTCCTTGATATAGGAGTCATTTATTTATGGCCTTGGGTTTAATTCCCAAACACTGAATGGCAGTCTTCAGCTTTTTCAAGTGATTAGATAACATTGCAATAAGAGATGCCACGGCGTTGTTACTTTGTCTACTCACTTGTCCCACTGTGACCATGCAAAACATTGTATATTTCATAATCCTTAACTCAGAAAGCTGCCAATTCAGTTTCTATTATTTTGATAGCACATAATGTAACTCAGAATGGACAATTTGCATGTTAGACTAACTTTCAGTCGAGCCAAGACAAAAAAAAAAGTGGTAAAAGTACCACAGTTAAAAAGAGCATCCTAAAATTAGTAGAATTGCCAAGTTTGGTGGCGAAATGTTGTAAAGCATGGAAAATATCGCCTCGCAAAGTTTGCAAATTTGTATACATTTGTATTACGCGCGCGAGGAAAAAGTTTCCACTTTTCAGCTAAAATTGTATCAAAAGTACTAGTGGTAACTTTTTCCTCGCGTAATACAAATGCATACAAATTTGCAAACTTTGCGAGGCCATATTTTCCATGTTTTACAACATTTCGCCACCAAACTTGGCAATTCTACTAATTTTTGGATGCTCTTTTTAACTATAGTAAAAGATTTTGTTCGTCTTGCCTAGATTGAAAGTTAGTCTAACATGCAAATCGTCTATTGTATGACGCCAAATAAACTGTAATATGCGTCGTTATAATATATGAGCTACTAACGCCAATATCCTTTCTCATTGATAGGAAACTGTTGATCTTGCCATGGTCACTTAAATCAAGATATCCACTGCCAATAGGAACGTTTGAGACTCACAGGTGGCACATAACGCATTTTGCAGGTTATATCACGAGAAAACTGCCGAGAAAACTACATCTCACTAAAGTACACAGTCTCACTAAACTGACCAATCTGTTACTGCTCAGGAAATGAAGGTTCCCTATCAACGAGGAAGCTTGGCGCTCGCAGCTTATATATAATCACGCATTTTATAACCACACAGGTTATACCACAGGAATACTGCATCACCGCCGTTGTCTTGCAATTCTTGATAATGTACTATCAAATGAATAGTAACTGAATCAGCAGCATTAAGGCTGTATGTATGTATGTAAAACTTTATTTAAACACGTTGGCCACGACAACTATTTACAGCTGATTTCCACGAGGGGCGTCACACTAATAAAAATATCTAAAGTATTCACAAAGTCACAAGAAAAACAAATTACAACAAAAATAATTTTCAAGTATATATACAAATGTAGATAAGATGGTATATTTAGGTGCAGTGCAATTTAAAACCGGCAATAAATTTCCTAAACGAGTCTGTTACCTTTAAATCTCGAGGCAGACTATTCCATAGCTTTGCACCGTTGTACCCTAGCGATTGTTTTAGGTATTCGGTCTTTGGGTTTGGCAAAGTTAGATCTGTGCAATTGTTCCGCAAATTATTTGAAGTTTGAACTTCATTTCTCTAATTAAATAGTTGTTTTATATTTGGGGCAGAGTAGTCATGAAGAATTTTATACATCAAAACAGCCTTGTTTCGAAGACGCCTCTTATCAAGTGTCTCCCACACTAAGCTTTCCAAGACGTCTGAAGAACGAGTTTCATAGTTGACTCCACTGATAACCCTGGCTGCTCTGTTTTGACATGGAGGCAGGCAGTGATAACGCCGTGGCATCTTATTGCAATGTTATCTCATTACTTGAAAAAGCTGAAGACTGCCATTCAGTGTTTGGGAATTAAACCCAAGGCCATAAATACATGACTCCTATATCAAGGACACTGAACGCAATGGCATATAAAGCTCGATAATAAAAAAACAAACGATTGACGGAAAGTCAATGATGATTATGCAAACTTCGACTTTCCTTCTTGCAAAGATCTCGCTCTAAAAGATCATTGAACATAACTGAACAACGTAAACATGAGTACACGGCTTTGATTTGGTAGGTGTTGTCGTGTTTCATTGACTCTTTCCTAAAAGAATACACTTGAAAAGTGTTTTCGCATCCATGCTTCATGCCTTCTTGCAAAGACCTCACGACTAAAGATCGTTAAACATAGCTACACAACATAAAACATGACTACACGGCTTTGGTTTAATAAGCGTTGTCGTCTTAAGCTCTTTCCTGAAAGAAAATACTTGTTGTAAAGGCTTTAAAGTGTTTGCGCATCTTTGCGCATCTATGATTCTTGTACCGTATGCTTTGGAAAGAGGTCCGCCATATATACAGGCACAGTGTAGTGGTTTAGTTAGCTAAACCACTACACTGTAGTTTTACAGTGTGGTGGTTTAGTGGTGCCTTGAAGTCTTCTCGTCGCTGTTTCTCGAGGAAGACAACTTGTCTTCTTGAACAAAGGGAAATAACGGCGAGAAGCCTTCAATGCACCATCCCAACACGGCCGTCCCCAACAGTCAAGTTAAGAAAATTTGCTTAAATATTAGTTAAATACACTAGGCAATAACGTTTGCCTCCTTGGCCTCGCGGTACTGCCTAGTGTTTTCCTGCACTCCACGCCCAGCTTTTACTTAAGTGTTTTGGGTGGATCGGGGACCGACCTGTCCAACTGAGTGGTGAAGAATTAAACTTTCACAAAAACTCAGTTGAACTTGAACGGTGCGCGAACCACCCAAAATCTAACGATATAGGAAGCTCGAAAGACAGTTACCTTTACCTCTCGGCCGCGGAGGGAAAGATGTTTGCCAATGAAAACTCGAACGTGTCTTTTCTTGCTGATCAGCATGCAAATAAAAAAAATTACAAAAAACGCCCCTTAATGGCGTTTCTTTTGCAAAATAAGTAAGTGAACAAGAAGTAAAGAGATTAGAGAATCATTTGAGTGAGAAATAATGGCAAAAAACTTCATTCTCGCAATAAAATCTTACTTTAAGCTGCGTACAAAGATCATGAAACATTATACATACGGGTATTTGCTGGCGGACGAATGCTCATCTGACGTCATTTGCTTCTGGCACCGAAGAAGAAGGTTCGACGTTTATGTCTGCTTGATGAACATTTTAAAAGTCTTCAAATACCTTCTAGAATTTCTTGAAAGTCCTCAAAATGCCAATTGATTCAATTTTCAAGATGCAGAGGAGACGTCAGGAGCAAATTCGAGCTAAAAAGACGAAGAAATGGAATCAAAATTGCAAAGCCAAATATGCCGGCGTCGAAAAAATTCAAAATCAAAATGGCGTCGTCTTCTTCTCCAATCTTAAAGATGCAACCAAAATCGTTCAATGACGTCGGGCATAAAGAATATTGGGTATTTATTAAATATGTAAGTATTCTTTAACTATTCTACGCATTAATAGTGGATGTTTTAAACATACAAATTCATCTTCTAGGCCTGCTTACCACGCCGAAATGTGAATTTTAAATACTATATTCCATGACTGAGTTTCTATATTTTCTCCAGAAAATATTTGAAGGGAAGCCTGTGAATGGAGCACCACTGAGATCATGAAAACAGAATCTATTTAAGGTAAAGTATATTTTTATGTACCAAAGTATGCGTGTTTTAGAGTCTCAACTGATTCAGCCAGACAGAATTTGAGTTTGCTTGTCTTTAAGAGTTTGAATATATTCATATCGAGCATATTGCATTTTACATTTTAGATATTTCAAAAATATATTGCGAGACCACGACAGCCAGAGCCCCAGAGGCACACCCTAAATGGAGCGTCAAGAGCAATGAAATGGTGAGAAAACCAAAAAGTACAAAATACATACTGTTGTTGCAGATTCTCTATCCCCCCCTCAGGTTCTACTCCCCTTGATTCATATTAATCCCCTCCCCCCTCCCCCCGATTAATAGGGAGGTTATGATTGTTATCATTATCATATATAAACGGCTGTGTCAATAGCTTCAAGACTATTCTTTCTAGACCTTTCTTTACTCTTCATTTTAAACGTACAATTAATTATTTCGCAAAAGCAAGAGTAAATACGAAAGCCTATCTTAATAAAATGATTCGGTGTGTAAAATATTTTTCGCGGTAGTCGTAGCCGATCTAAATTCGCAAAAATTCGTTATCAGTCCGACATGCCATCATCTTAAAATATCGGTATCAGTTTTTAATTGATCTTTGACGATTTTTATACGAGCAAAGAATTAGCGCCGTATCGGTGTAACTCCTTTGTCTTGGCATACCAACATGGTGGCTGTGACGTCACACGAAATCGCTCTGTAGCACTGAACTCCATATAATACCTGGAACGATAACTTGGCCGCCATCTTTGAAGCCAAATTAAAGCCGCCATTGATAATTAGAAGGAACAACAGTCACCCATTTTCTAACACTGTTTCAACCCCAGAATAGCACCCGTTTAACCTTGTTTTAAGTCAAATATCTTGTAGGTCTTAAAACAGGGTGAAAAGGGCGCTATTCTAGGGTTAAAGTGCTTATGAAACGAAATTTTCTCCAACAATTTTCCTATTGCATTGGAAAGATCAGTTAAAATCACTGTATAACTTCTTTGATAGAATTTTTGTAACTGCCTTACTTTTCGAGATATTCAATTTTATTTGATCTGAAAATTACCTAACCAGTGACGTCATACTGCATAATGAGCGACTGTTAGATTGCTTATTTTGTAGCATATAATAGTGGAAAATAACTAAAACTACACTAACATGTGTGTAGGCTATGTTTAACATCCAGACCTGGGTATTTAGGTGTTATATCTTGAGTACTTTTTAAATTAATTCAGCTTTTTTGAAAAGTGATTATGCAGTATGACGTCACTGGTTAGGTAATTTTCAAATCAAATTAAATTGAATATCTCGAAAAGTAAGGCAGTTACAAAAATTCTATCAAAGAAGTTATACAGTGATTTTAACTGATCTTTCCAATGCAATACGAAAATTGTTGGAGAAAATTTCGTTTCATAAGCACTTTAAAAACGGCGTTTAAAAATGGGTGACTTATGTGGCTCATGTTTATAGTAAGTCTGGTGTTTTCAAACCTTTCAACCGTTTTACCTGCGTTTTTCTCTTCTTACCTAGCGATTATGTAACAGTTTCATTTGATTCCAATTATTACTTTGTAATTATTATCTAAAATTCTTCCATTTCAGAAGGCGATGGGAAAGATGACCAGAATAAACGAATCTTTTACCCGAAAAAGAACAATGATCCACAAGAATGAGAAAACTGACATAAGTACAGTGCAAACTTTACAAATGTAAAACACACGATACTTATTATCCAGAGATCAAAGGGGATTTAAGTAAATTTCAACGCTTCTTCTCAAAAGAAAAAGCCAAAGGAAAATGATTTGGTAAAAATAAATTCATTTCTTCACTCCAGTTTTCGAGGGGAAACAAAATTATAGATATTTAAAGTTGTGTGAATTAATTGTGAATTGAAAATTTGACAAAAATCAGTAAAAATCTCTGCAAGTAGTAATTTAGCTGGTAATTTGGCGTTTCCGCTGTGCATATTCTCATTGTGTTAAAACTATGAGATAAGCGTTTGTGAAATTCTATTGTATTCACAAAGACTGTTACAATAATTAGCATACTTCAAATTAACTTGAGTAAATAAGGCAATTTTTTTTATTTGTAATTCCTACGAGAATAAATATTTCGTCATTCCCATGTTGACTGAACGAGATTAAAAACAGCATTATATTTTTTACGCATTTTAAATTCCCATGGGAAAACAGAGGCTTTGTTTCGCTGCATGCAATATGGTGGGACTTGATATCATAATGATAATCCTCTTTGATCATAGACATAATAAGTATCTTGGTGCTTTCAGGATTGTTTTCGTAAGCACAAACAATGGAACAATTAAGTCATTGTTTGTATGCACTTAAGCGGGCCTACACAGACCAGACGCGATTTCCCAATGGGACGCGTTTCCCAATGACGCGATTTTTCAATTTTCAAAAGCAAATAACACCTTCAACAGAAAGGATTTTTCTAAGTATGTAGCTAGACCAGACAGCTTAAACTGCTCATGTCTTTCCGAACATTGGAACAAAAGAAAAGGATTAAAATTACAAGACGTTGAAAATCGAGAATTCGCGTCGCGTTTTCAAATCGCGTCCGGTCTGTCAGTGCCTTAAAGCAAATCACGCAAGTGTTTTGAGAGCAGCTGCGATGTACCATGCAAATGAAGGCGTTTCGGTTAAATGAGTATGAGAATTGCGGTTCATTAATATTCCAGTCTGCTTGAACTATAAGTATAATTGTATGCATGCATGTATACCTTATCCCTCCAATAAGATAACTAAGGGATAAAGACAGCTAAGCGTTAAAGCTTTTCTTTTGTAGTTTGGCAGTGACTGAGAAAAACAATTTAGTTTTTACATTTCACAATTTCCTCTGCCGTAGGCAAAATATATTCTCATGCTTATTTCACCCAGCCTTATTAGATTTTGGTAAGTATTAGATTTACATTTACTTCGGACCAGTTAACACAACGAAAAGCCCATGCCCTTTCAGCTAAGGTTTAAGGCTTGAAAAATCAATCAAATAATCAGTCTAAGTGGGTTTAAGTAGCTAGAGATAACGTAATTTATCCTTTTATTTTTATTTTTTGTTTATAACGTAATTTATTAGCTAAATGTGTGGAGTGTGAGGGTGTGCGCCGTGTGTAAGTTGCATGGGGTTTAGGCTGATTAAAGGGTTAAAATTTTTGAAAGTATGCCTAAAAACTGAAATCTATCGTGCAATTCCTCAACATAAATTAGTATTTTTATTCAAATTGATATATCTGCATTTGCCGTTGAATATGTTTGGAAAGTAAGTTTAACGTATAAAGTCAAGTAGATAGCTCACCTGTTTTTATGTACGCTCCTTAATGTTTTTATATTCTATCGTTTCTGTTTACTTTTGGCCTGAAATATCCAGATAAACTTAATTTACTACGCATACTTTACCGAAATTTTAATGCTTTTAACTTTCGGATTTGGGTGGCAGTCGGGGTGGTGGCGGTGCATGCGGGTTTATCAGCTGTGAGTGACTGTGCGATGGCGAGGAATGCGAAGGTAACGAATGGAATGCAGGAGTTTAGGACCGAGGAAGACAGCTTAGAACTGAGGCAGGTAGGCAGTTGGTAGGATCAGCGGGGGGACACTTGTCATTTTGGCCTTGGGAATCAAATTTGCATGCTTAAGTCACTAACGTTTGTTGTTTGAATTTGCTAGGTATGCGCGGCTGCTCTCTGGGGAAGATCAACTTAGCAACTGCATTAGCATTTGCAAGGTTGGTCTTCTCTTTGCCGGCTACCCCGGCCAGCTCCTCGAGTGCTACTTCCACCGTAAATAAGTAGAGGTACTTCTACTATATGTATAAGTACTTCTACTTAGGTGGAAGTAGCACTTAAGGAGCTGGCCGGGGTAGGAGGATTTTTTTTATTCAATTTTTCAATTCCCATGGGAATTAAATTTTTAATTAAAAGGGGGTCACATGTAAATTTTGTAAACAATTTATTGAAAATAATTTGTAAAGATTACAATTTGAATAAAAATAAAAGAGAGTAACTACCATAAAATGTATGACTCATTCAAATAACAATAGAAGAAAACAGAACATGGCAGTAGTGACATAGTGAATAAACACAGGCAACAAGAGAACTTGGACTTTTCACGATAAATGTTTATACTTCAGCATGAAAAATCTTTAAAACAACTTGGGACTTCGATGCAAACATCAAAAGCACAGGACGAGTGTTGTTTCAAAATTTTAAAGAAAATATATGGCTCAATAATAGTACATATTTTGCTTTTACAAAGTAGAATGAAGAAACGTTTTCGTAAACTATAATTCTATTCTAAACAGGTATTGAAAGCAATGTTTTTGCATGACGTCTGTGTCATTTCAATAAACAAATAACAGACTTTTCGCCAAACGATTAGAGTAACTTAAAAACAAGTTCCTTGAATTGACTCAAATCGATATCTTAAAAGGGTTTTAAAAAGAAAATTCATGGAATCAAAAAGTTGCATCTTATAACATTAAAACACTGACAGAAAACTATCATTTTTTGTTGGGAATTTAATTTTAACACTAAAAAATGTACATGTCAGAAACAAGTGCCACAATAGAAACAAATAACATTAACCGACGTATTTGAGCCATATATATCTTTATGGACGCTTTTAACCTGACAACAATGAGAAAAATGACAAAATGGAACTATACTGTTCTTTGGTTTGATTTTCATTCAGTTCAATCACTATGTTTTAATTCTAAAAACTATATCCCATGTTCCAAGTTACTTTTTCTCAAAAATCAAACAGTAGTGTACAACAATTACGAACCTCTTTAATATATCCATTCCACAAAAGGTTTTTTGGCTTCAACAGCTTACCATTTGTATATAATCTATATATTTGCTTTGAAAAAATACTTGACAAATTTTTTTTAAAAAAGAAAAGTTTTTCTTAAATATGCTTGAGGCGAAACTAGGATTATTCATATTAAGTTTTGAGACTTTCTCTGGTTAAAAATATTTCTTAATGAGCCTTCGAAAAAAGTTTTGTTTCAATTTTTCATTTTAGTACACACAACATTTCATGTTGAACCCTTATTAAAATATTTTCACCAGTAAATACAACACAAATTTCCACACTCTCATCAATTTGCAGCAATATTAATTTAGGGTGAACATTAAAAGGAATAAAACAAGTAGTGCAAATTGTCGCCATTACAAGTAGGTAAAATAGCATTTTAAACATTTTGCTAAAGCATAAATATTTAAAAACGTTAAATTTTTTCTAATTTCAGATGGTTTTGTTGTCAGGTTAAAAACGTAATTCTTTGAAGTATAAACTTACCTCTGGAAAGACCATGCTCAAAGGCCATGCCAACCTGTTTTCTTATATTATCATCATGATAATCACACAACAATGTTACAAAGTGGAATTATTTGAACCTTGAAATGAAGTGAACGAAACATAAACGTGCAAAATAATTTCAATTGCCAAAAAAGTCAATCATCCAAAAATTAACCATGATGAGCAAATGAAAAATATTATTTAGTGTATGAATTTTACGGAAGGCAATAAAAATAACAAATAAATTTCCCAAAACATATATCTTTACTTTAATTTAAACTTTTTAGGAAACCAATAGTTAATTAAACATTAAATTCTAGCCAAACATTGAAGAAAGAAATCATAAATTTCATGGACATGATCATATACCTTGAAAAAAAGAGACATGTACAGTGCTTTCATTAATCTTTTTTCATTTCATTATCTCATGCATTTGTTGTTTGTGCATGAATTCAGAATTTTTGTGATTGTCCAATTGCTATTTAAGGCCATGATTGATTGATTTTTTGCTATTTTTTATTCATTATTTTTTAAAGCTCATAACTTGAGTTTACACGATGTTATTCTTTGGAGTATGTTTTTTCTTGTATCTTCATTAAATATTGTGCTACTGACAAAATATGAAACTTTACAGTTACTCTCCAACAAGACAGGATTCATATTTGTATTTAAATGTATTGAATTGCCTGCAGCTTGAGTGCACTGTTTTATTAAACGAGTATAAACTCTTCAATTGTATTTCTTAAGTAACATATGGGATGTTTTTGTGTGTCATTTCAAAATATACTGTAGTTTCATCACTTCAGTTCGGCTGTATTCAAATCAGTTCCACTTTGTAAATATTTGTTTGAATGTTAAAAAAGTTACTTTTCAAAATTGCAAACTAAGGTTATCTCAACATTAAAACAGGGTTTTTTGCATGATAATTAAAACATTTATGTACATTTATTTTTTTGGAAACCACTAAATAAATTGGTATATTGAAAAACTTTTCAATCTGTAAGAATGGATCTTTATATGTGTATCTTCTTTAGTACTGGTACACTTTAATTTAAACATCTTTAGTGAAATATGACTATACAATATTGAAGAGTTATCCGACAAATGTATTTCATCTTTTTCAAACATACTCCTTGTTCTTCAAACATAGCCATGAGTTCAAATTTCAATTTATATATACCAAACGTTGTTGAGAAACATTGCAATTTCAAATGGACTTTTCAAACATCAAAACAAACACTGAAAATTAACATTCAAACAAGACTGAGATGGCAATAAGAAACCCAAGCCAACAGCTGTAAATGCTTTGAGAAGTCCAAAAAGAAGTAATTTTGGTTAACTGTTTTAATGGTCAATAGCCATTTTGCTAACTTCTCACCCTACAACCTTCTCTCAAAAGTATTGACATCAAATACCCTGCGAACGAGTTTGGAAAACTCATTGAACGTTTTAAAACATAAACAGTTTGATATTTTTTGGTTTCTTTAGAAGCATCCTGTAACAGAATTAGTCATTAAAGAACAAACACTTTTGTATGCTTTCCATCAGTGCATTCACTTCTTGCAAATCTGCATACTAACCAAAGATGAGAAACAGTTAATGTTCTTGGAGTTAATGCAGCTACATCCATCTAGAGAAATTTTAATTCAAATTACAAGGATGAGAAGAAATAATCAAAGAGAAATAATGCAGAATCATCAATTACATTACAAAAGTTGACATGTTGTTTGAAAATATGGAAAAATTAAATACCTGTTGCCTTTCAATGTCCCTGAAATATCAGGCTATTCCTGGATATTTCCCTCGAAGAATATCTGCAATATTAGAAAATTGCACAATTAATTAAAGTGTTTATTAAACGAAATTTTCCACAACAATTATTTTATTGCATTAAAAACATAAGTTAAAATCACACTTTGATAGAATTTTTGTACTGCCTTACTTTTTTAGATATTCAGTTTTATTTGATTTGAAAATAACACAACCAGTGATGTCACTGTGCATAATCACTTTAAAAAAGCTACCGGTACATTAGTTTAAAAAGTACTCAAGATATAACAATCAAATACCCAGACCTGGTTGTTGAAAATAGCCTACACACATGCAAGTGTAGTTTCAGTTATTTTTCACTATTACATGCTACAAAATAAGCAATCTAACAGTCACTTATTATTATACAGTATGATGTTGGTGGTTGTGTTATTTGCATATCCTATAAAGTTGAATATGTTGACAAGGAACAGAGTTAAAAAATTCTACCAAAGAAGTTATATTGTTAGCTTATCTGATCTTCCCATTCCAATCATCAAGATGTTGGACAAATTTTGTTTCATAACACTTTAACAACTAATTAACCTTATTGGTTAATAATAACTAAGCAACCATTATAAATTAACAATTACATAACAATTAATTAAGCCTAATTGGCTTAATTGTTAGTTGCAATTATAGGAAACTAATTACTTTTTTAGAATGTTCATCCTTGTAATATTTTTCAGCTAATTTTGAAAAGTCTGTCTGTAAACGAGGTGGTAAATACACAAGACTAAATGTAACAACTTAGAATCAGAGAATCTAGAACTTTTTTCAGTAAAATACCCTTCAGAACTGAAAACATACCGTCTTCAGTCAACGACATAATTACTCCGCCTGCCGTAGGCGAGGCGGAGTTTTAAATTCGCCCAGTTTCTGTTTTTTTTTTTTTTTTTTAATTTTTTTTCGGTGTCAGAAGTCGGTGCAGCGCTCATGGGTGATACCGCTGGCACAAACCGCGTGAGCCGACCTAAACACGGCGTTTAAACTCAATTTCTAGCGAAATGTGTCAACAAAACACGCATTTAAACGTGCATGCTAGAACATCTAAACCGCAAGAAGGTTTTACGTGCAAAGATTCTCATGCAAAATGCTTTAAAACGACAAATTCCAGCGATGTGTCGCGGTGAAGTTTTGAGAGCGTGTTTCCGTCATTTTCTGGTTTATTCCTACTTTTAAGGAAATTTAGAAATTTCTACACAAGAATCAAACGCAAATTCTACTGAAATATCTACATACATACAAAATGAAGATCGGTGAAGGAACTTCGCAAAAATATTCATTTTTGTACTTTCGAACGGCGTTTTTCCTATGCTTTTGACTGAAAACACGACGAACGACACTTGCCAGAGCAATTTGCGTGGCGCGTGGAATGACGTGAGCACGGGGACACAAAAATTGAGGTTATTGAGTGCGAGTTCCCTATCTGTATATATCTGATCTGTGATACAGCTTCTTCTGAATCAGGAACAAGGAACTTGCTCGGAGCTCGGAGCATGTCGACACAAAGTGGTAGTTTCGGCGTTCCTCGGAATTCGTCGGTTTCCGACGCTGCTCGAAGGTTTTCCGAATACTATTTTTTCAAAATTTTTCTCTAGCTCGAAGATTTTGCTCCTTGAAAGTCCTCTAAATTTTCATGCATCCTAACTTTGTTTTAAGGTAATATGCTTTATTTTCTATCATTATTTGTAGCAAAGTACTTAGATTGTGCATAGAGATCGATTTTTGAGAGATCAGACTGGAAATAAGTACAATTTTCGAGTATTGTAAGTTTGTGCTTTCCAAGCATGGCTATGGTCGCATGTAAGATTAAGGCTACCGTTTTCAGTTGAAGTTGGTTCGATAATAATACCATGAAATCCGCTATAGAAACTGAATGAGGTCTTGAATTGTTGAGATTGTCGAAGAAAGTATGCTGAGACAGTTCTATGTATAGAGTTGGTTCTGGTTCAAATTTATTGAAAAAAGGCAATTTAATTTTAATTTTGTGAATTTCGATTACAAAACATGCCTTGGACTGTCGACCAATAGACCACTTTGGCGGTTTTGACGCAAGTGGAAACACGTGCTCGCTAATTGGGAAACTCGGACAAACATGGCGGGACGTAAATATAAATAATACGCAAAATATGGAAATATTTCGCCCTTTTAACACATAAATTTACCATCGTTCTTTGCAAAACAAATATCAAAATGGATAAAAAGTCACAAGAAGACAAATTCAAAGCTGTGAAACTGCCAGAGCTTAAGTTTTATTTACAAAATCGAGGTATCACTGCAAACAGTTATCTTAAGCTCCGACACGTAGCTATAGTATGTGCCGTCGAAGAAATGAATCTTCCAGTGCTCTGTCAAACCAGGAAGCCGATGAAAAGTTGGGTATAAGTCGTCGCTTGAATCTCCATGATGTACAGGTGCCGGATCCTTTGAAAATGGATGTTTTAAACGATTTTAAACATTCTCCTCCCTTCGGCTTATTTGACATATTCAACCACCTGATATATCATTCGTCCGAATACGATAAGCAAGGCCTTGCAGCATATAAATCGTACGAAAACTACCGCTTATTTTACGATGGATACGTTGAATCACTGCTGGCCATACACAGGAAAGATGCTGGAGTTCATGTGGATGTTGCAGCTGCTTTATATTCCCTTAATGACTTGTTAAATACAAAAGGAGAGGATAGCATAACAAGTAACCTTGTCAATGGACTTGCAGACCAAAGCCTGACACAACACCTTGTGAACTGAAAGACCTACCAGTTAGAAAAAGAGGGCTTAAAGATCACGAGGAAACAAAACGAAAAAGGAGCCGAGAATATACGTTTCCCCAGTACCAGCCATACTATCAATTTTGAAACAAAAATTGATTGGCTCAGATAAAAGTAAAGATGGAAACACCACTGGTATGAAAATAGCACCCGAGAAGCATGGAATAATGGAGAAAAAGCTTATACAGTATATAGTAAGCAACAACCAAGCAAATACAGATTGCTTCTTGGGAAGTCTTGAATTTTCAGAGAAAGAGATAGACAATGTTGCTTCCCTTACTAAAAAGCAGTGGCAATGTAAGCAATGGTATGTGCACAAAAGAGGATTTATAACTGCCTCAAAAGCTAAAAATGTCTACACAAGGCAGATTTCTGCTGAGAGGCAACCTGAGACTGATGTCTCTGTTCTTGTTAACTCATTAACTCAGCAGAAAGATGTATCAGTGAGACAAAATATCATGGAGGATCCAAAAATCCTCTTGATTGGGGTCTTAAGCAAGAAGAGAGTGCCAGGAAAGCCTACTACAGACTTGAGTCAAGTAAACATAATCAACTTAATTTTATTTCTAAAGGCCTGAGGATTTCAAAAACAAAGTTTACTCGACCACAATTCTCTCACACTGGAGTGTACACTTACAATGTTGTCGCTCGGCTTGCTCCAAGAAAAGGCTTTGTTTTTGAAATCATCAGGCCATTAGAAATCAAATTAAGTTGATTGTGTTTACTTGACTCAAGTCTGTAGTAGGCTTTCCTGGCACTCTCTTTTTGTTTCAAAATTGGTAGTATTGCTGGTTTCTCTTTCATTTTCTCCAGATTTTACCAGAGTGGCTAAACGTTCTTGTGTACATGGTGTTATATCTGAAAGGGGACGTGGGTCATGCTCAATATACTGGGAAAACATATATTCTCAACTCCTTCTTCGTTTTGTTTTCTCGTGATCTTTAAGCGCTCTTTTTCTAGTAGGTCTTTCAGTTCACAAGGTGTTGTGTCAGGCTTTGGCCTGCGAATCCATTGACAAGGCTTACTAGTTATACTATCCTCTCCTTTTGAATTTAGCAAGTCATTAAAGGATCCGGCAGCTGTACATCATGGAGATTCAAGCGACGACTTATACCCAACTTTTCATCGGCTTCACTGGTTTGACAGAGCACTGGAAGATTCATTTCTTCGACGGCACATACTATAGCTACGTGTCCGAGCTTAAGATAACTGTTTGCAGTGATACCTCGATTTTGTAAATAAAACTTAAGCTCTGGCAGTTTCATTGCTTTGAATTTGTCTTCTTGTGACTTTTTACCCATTTTGATATTTGTTTTGCAAAGAACGATGGTAAATTTATCTGTTAAAAGGGCGAAATATTTCCATATTTTGCGTATTATTTATATTTACGTCCCGCCATGTTTGTCCGAGTTTCCCAATTAGCGAGCACGTGTTTCCACTTGCGTCAAAACCGCCAAAGTGGTCTATTGATTTCGTCAGGCGATTACAGACTTGTGAGAGGAGGGGGGTAGCCTAATTACTAAAATGTAGTGAAAAAAGGACTTTCCATCTAATGGTGGGAGCAGGTTGGCGGGAACACTGGAGAATAAAGGTCCTGTCACAATGCAATTTTTCTTGCAACTTGAAATGCAATTCTACTATTGGGAGATGTAAAATTGGCAAATGCAAGTTTCCATCACAGTTTGCTGGGGTTTTTTAACGTACCAAACATTTGTCACAAATTTACTTAAGAGTAGATTTTCCCTGTAGCAAAAAAGATGGCAAATGTCGATTTTACCAGAGTGCATGGCAGTCTGAAATTGTTTAAAAAGGCAAATTAACGTCTTTTGAAGAACAGACAGAAGACAATAGGTTATTTTCACACTTGTGTTAAAATTTCAATCCAGTAGCTTTGTTTCTTGTCATCTTTTCCCACGTATTCTTTCTTGATACCTGCAATGCATTCTGGTAAAATCGACATGTCGCCATCTTTTTTGCTACGGTGAATGCAAGGAAAAGTGCACCGTGTGACAGGGCCTTAAGGGTAAGAGGTGGATAGAGAAGGAGACGGAGCAGTTACAAGTGCAAGAAAAATTGCACCGTGTGACAGGGCCTTGAGGGTGGGAGGTGGATAGGAGGAGACGGAGCAGGATGTGGGAGTCGTGCAAGGTCGGGAGGTTAAAAAAGAACAAGGAATGTTATGCTTTTAATGCCTTTTAGACTTTTCTTGAGGCAATTAAAATTCAAACTGTCAAATCCAAACACTGTACAGAATGGCCGACTTTACGTGGTCTTTAGTTTTTACACAACCACTTGCATTGTTATCTTTTGCAGTTTGTTTACCATTTCAGTTATCTATCTTCAATAGAATTCTTTGAAATTTGTTTGTAGATCGACAAAATGCTTAACCTCCTCTCAACAACTGGCAGATTATGAAAAATGAAATTGTTAAAGGTATTGGAATATTGCATGTACAATATTGAATATGGGACAATTTGGGACGGTATAATTTTGGACATGACGGTTTCATTCTCACCTAATTTGACGATTATTTTGTGGGTACACATACCGTGGAATCTCATGTGCTCCAGAAGCATTTTAATCTTAGAAAAAGTCAAATAATGATGAACTGTGTTTTAAAAGAAAGTTAGAATCTTATTTGGTTCAAATCAATTGAATTATGGCCCAAGAGTTCATGAAAACACATACAAAAGGCTTTCTTAAAAAACTGAAATATCAAATCTAGCAATTTTATATGTTATGCCTCTAAACAACACAATTCTGTTTCTAAAAATTGGTACCCTACTAGACCTATATGCATGATTATACTAATTTGGACATATTTATTTTTACCCATTAAAATATAAATTTGTGTTTAATCATTCGTGTTTGTCATTATTTGACTTTGTAATGTTGGTTAAACATAAGGAGATTGAGGTGACTTTGCCAGAAACAAAAACATCCATTATTATACTAAAATTTCAATATATATAGCAATTAAAACTAACCACAGGAAATATATTTCTACTTTTTAATTGAAATGTTTCTGTTATATTGCACTATATCATATTTTTGATAAAAAATTACAACACCTATGTTATTTCCTGGTTTACTATCTCAATCATCTTTTGTTTAAGCTGGCTTTGAGTGTTCATTTGAAAGTTTGGAAAGTTCATTTGAAAATCACAATAGTTCTCAATGTTATATTGGACCCTTTAAAGTTAAAAAAATACTTTGTAATATTTTATACTACTGGTAATTTATCTTAGATACAGACTTTGTGATTTTGTACTAGAATGTTGACTTTCAAACTTTAAGATGAACTACTTATTAAGGACAAAATAAGCTAGCATATTGTCTTTTGTTTACAAAGTGGAACTTGTTTGGAATTGAGATGAACTGATGCAGTTGTTCTTTAACTTTATCAATTAATTACATATCTTAAATGAAAAAGAAAACCACAACTTGCCAAATAAATTCTGTGGGCTCTTTTTATTAGCAAAGAAAAGATGTGGCGGATGTAAGAATTTAAGAGTAAAAAAGTTTCCTTGGACTAAAAAAATTGACAGTATGCCAGATTTTCTAGATAAACAAGCAGTACAGATGTTGGCCAATAATAAGTATAAGTAACTACAATTTTTAATTTTAAAAGTTTTCTATTGATGCCTGGATACAGTAAATACTTTACCAGAGTTCTTCGTATTACATCGACTTGAAAAAGTTTTAAGTCACATGAAGCTTTTAGTTGATACTATGCAATTTCAAATTTTACAGACTTCTTAATTAACATGCCAAATTTACCTTGTTGAACATAAGGTCTTTCCTGAGAAAAAGTAAAACTGTCTGGCATTATATGGAGTAGAATAATTTAAATTAGTTTGAGACTTTGATTTGATAACAATTTTGATTTGTACTATTTACAATACAAGTGACCGGGTTGTATCGGATATAGAAACCCAAGCTGAAGGTGAGATATCTGACATACACAGATGCGAATGTTGTAAATGGCTTGTGAAACTCGTCAATTTTATACATCAGATCTATAGCAAAGTGATTTTGAAAATACCGATTCTGTAAGATGAGAAAATGATTTCTTTTGTGTTTCCTGTATGATTTATTACTTTATAAGTTTCTTAATTAAAATTACAACATATGGCCTACTGGAACTTTTTATATTGTTTGGTTGTGGTGAATTTGTATTTTGGCAATTGAAATATTTCTGAATTTGTATGTGCATTTCCTTTGCTTCAGTTCAAGTTTACATTTCAAATATTCCACTTTGTAATACTTGCGTGGTAATAATAATATAAGAAAACAGGTTTACATGGCTCTTGAATATAGTCTTTTCAACAAGTAAGTAAAGATGAATTTATACTTCAAAGAGATATGTTCCTAACCTGACAATGGTACCTTCCAAAAAGACTAAATTTAAATTGATTCTTCAAATAAATTTTTTACTTTTCAATCCAAGATCAATCTAAGTTATGTATTTCTACTTTTATTTTGGTCTCTTTAACACTGAAACTATCAATTGTATATAAAGCAACTTCACTATCGAGTGACTTCATTAGTTGCTGGGCAAAGCCAAAGCATTGATTTTTCGGCTGTTTTCAATGAAAAATAGAATTTTGCCCAAAGTTATCTCAAATAAATTATCACAATTTGAAAAAAAGCTTCTGTTCTTGTGCCCACCAGAAAAATGAGATGTCTGAGACTTTCTTTGTATTTTTTTGCAAAAAATAGATTGCATGCACTGTTATGCAAAGAAAAGTGTAAGAGATTGGTTTCTGAAAAATGTCGTGCTACACACAATATTCTAAAAATGCTTGGTTTTTATTCTATGTATTTTTGAATTTTTTGTTAAAAAAAAATAAAGGTAGCAATGTTTAGTGCATTTCACATTGTCAGGTTAGAAACGCAATAAGAAAAATGTGGCTCCGAACATTACAGCTTGGTCAATTTGGAATTTATAAAAAAATCGTTTCTTCGTTGTTTTTCGACGTTTTGAAGGGTTGTTTCGAGTACAAAAAAGTATTTTTAGGAAGAATTATGTGCCCACGTTACATGTCTCAAAGCCATCAAAATTCGTTGGTAATTCGTGCATGTATTTTTTCTGACTTATAAAAGCACAATTGATTAAAAATAATATTTTTCTTTTGACAAAAATACCTTTCTTCTGTGAGGCTGGCTGTATTTGAAAAAGCGTTGGTCAACGCTCCGCCAAAACTCGTGGGTTTTCTCCGGGTACTCCGGTTCTTCCCACTGGGAGAGTTGACAGGGTAGTTACATATGGTTATAAAATGTGACTAACTTTTGAAAACCTTTCTACTTAGACTTGTTAAGCCTTCTCGTCATCTCTATCAGTTGCATGTTTTGAGCCACATGTTTTTCTTTGTAATTGTGAAACAACTCGCTATATGCTGGGTAAACCTTTGCAAAACTCTCAAAATTTATCACTTCAAGTTGTTTCATTGTTATAATATATTTTGAAGTATAAACATTTACTTACGTTGAAAAGACCCAAGTTTTTTAGGACTTTGTTCATTCACTTGTGTTATTGTTCTCTCTGCCATGTTCTGTTTTCTTCTGTTGTTATTTTAATAAGTACAATGTGTGGTAGTTAATCTCTTTTTATTGTTATTCAAATTGTATGTAATCTTTACAAATTTTTTCAATAAATTGTTTACAAAATTTACTTGTGACCCCTTTTTAATTAAAAATTCAATTCCCATGGGAATTGAGAAATTGAATAAAAAAAATCCCCCTACCCCGGCCAGCTCCCCAAGTGCCACTTCCACCTAAGTAGAAGTACTTATACATGTAGTACAAGTACTTCTACTTATTCACGGTGGAAGTAGCACTCGGAGAACTGGCCGGGGTAGCCGGCAAAGAGAAGACCAACTTTGCAAGTGCTAATACAATTGCTAAGTTGATCTTCCCTAGAGAGCAGCCGCGCGTACCTAACAAATTAAAACAACAAACGTTAGTGACTTAAGTACTTAGCATGCAAATTTGATTCCCAAAGCCAAAATGTCAAGTGCCCCCCGCTGATCCTACCAACTGCCTACCTGCCTCAGTTCTAAGCTGTCTTCCTCAGTTCTAAGCTCCTGCATTCCATTCGTTACCTTCACTTTCCTCACCATCGCACAGTCACTCACAGCTGATAAACCCGCATGCACCACCACCACCCCGACTGCCACCCAATTTCGAAAATTAAAAGAGTTAAAATTTCGGTAAAGTATGCATTTTAAATGCAATTTATTTGGATATTTTAGATCAAACGTAAACAGAAAAAGCTCGTACATAAAAACAGGTGAGAATTCTATTTAAAATTTGCTTGCAAAATATAAAACTTAATTCGCATTTTTCTTAGTTAATAGTATAGATCAATTTAGTTGATGTTGAAACCTACTCTTAACTGTTTTGTTAGAAGTGACGACAGATTTTGGTTTTTAAGCATACTTTCAAAAATTTTAATTCCTTTAATAAACCTAACCCCATGCAACTTACACACGGCGCACACCCTCGCAGTCCATACATTTAGCTAATAAATTACGTTATAAACAAAAAAGCAAAATAAAAAGATAAATTACGTTATCTCTAGCTACTTAAACCCACTTAGACTGAGTTTTTGATTGAATTTTCAAACGTAAAACCTTAGCTGAATGGGCATGGGCTTTTCGTTGTGTTAACTGTTCCGGAGTAAATATAAACCTGGGGCCGGTTGTATCAAAGGCGTTTAGCTTAAACGGTGGATAAGTGAAATTTAAAAATCAGTTTTACACCTAGTACGGAACCGAAATTATGAGTTGAAATAGAATAAATATTTAGTTTTATATATAATTGTTCTTCTCAGGTCAAATAACTTCAGCTGGTTTGTTTATACAACATGGAAACGTGTTTCATATTTTTGACTTATCCACCGTTTAAGCTAAACGCCTTTGATACAACCGGCCCCTGATACTTACCAAAGTCCAAGGCTGGGTCAAATAAGCATGAGAATTAGGCAAAAATAAAAAGCAATTGAAACTCAACAGATTCACTAAAGTTGTTTTTTTTTTTGGCAACTTATATCCTTAAGTGTAGATGACATGCAATTTTTAATGCCGTAATTCTCACACTTATTTAACCGAAACGCCTTCATTTGCATGGTACCTCGCAGCTGCTCTCAAACCACCTTCGTAATTTGCTTTAGTGTACACAAACAATGACTTCATTGTTCCTGCTTACCAAAACAAATCTGAAAGCACCAAGATACTTATCATATTAATAATCAAAGAGGATTCGCATTATGCAGTAATTACCATAAACAGACGCATCACCATTGAAACAAAGCATGCCGTATTCCCATGGGAATTTAAAATGCACAAAAAAATATAATGATCCTACTGATTTGCATGGATGTATGAACCAAATTAGCTAAGAAACAAAGAAATGATATATTCCCTTGGGAATTTAATGTAGCAAAAAGATGGCGGGTGTTGATTTTACCAGAATGCCTTGCGGTCTGAAATCGTTTAAAAACTTAAGGTAAATTAACCTCGTTTGAGGAACAGACAGATAGGTTATTTTGTCACTTGTGTTAAAATTCCGTCCATTAGCTTATCTTAAATATCATTTCACTGGTATTCTTGATTGATACCCGCATTAAATTCTGGTAAAATCGACATGCCACCATCTGTTTTGCTACGGTGAATTGGAATACAAGTCACATTTTCTCGCTTTTTAACCAGAGAACACATTCTTTAAAGGTAGAACGACGGAATTGATCGTTTACAATCGACGCCATCTTTGTTGACGTTTGAAACACATGGCAACCACAAAGTATCTATTCATTATATCTGATCCTATCGAGCCATACATCTTTAAAGTATCATTCATAATACGCTAAAACTAACGATGAAATAGTAAATTGACACTAGTGTTTCGCTGTAAACAGCTGAAGTAATCTGCAGAGTCAACCAAGATGGCGCCCAATCACACGAAATGACGGCATGTGCAAACCAAGAATAGTGACAAAATGCATCAACTATAATTTAGTGGCATTATTACGAAACTTAACGAAAACAAAATAACGTTCAATCCTACATGTTATTTTGTTTTGTTATTAGAAATATCCAAATCCAAATGTTAGAGACGAAATTTCCAGGCGTTAAGGTATTGTTTCTTTAAAAAATATTGTCGACATTTACGATATTTTTACCTGTTTTTTGACTCGAAAATTGACTGCCAAACTCCTAGATATTCTATTTAATTATTTTGTTGAATGTATTTGATATCAATGTTATTTCAATCCAATTTTTTTCACTTAATTTGCTGTCTTTTCTTTTTCATTAACGAGAAATATCTATTAAATCCTCTTTGATCCCTCAATAATAAGTATCTTGTTTTCTACTAACTTGCACATTACCACTACTTTCTATTACAATGTCGTGTCTTCTTATTCTTGTGGATTGTTGTTTTGTGGGTCTTGCCGTCCAGGATCGTTCATTCTTTTCTCTTCTTGTGCGTTTTTTTCACATCCCATCACCCTTTGCAATAGTAGAAAGAATTAAGTCATGAGATGATAGTTACGAATAATTTATAAACTATAACATGATAAGTTTCTTGTACGTTTGCATGGTGAATACAATATACTTATTAAGCTTTGTGGAAACACCACGTAAATTTATTATTGCAATAATAAATTTACGTGGTGTTTCCACAAAGCTTAATAAGTAAACTATAACATATTAAGCACTTATTGGATGAGGTTTTTGTGATATGCGAAATGATCAATGTCGAGGTAAGAGTTATCAGCCGAGCCGAAGGCGAGTCAGATAACTCTTACCAAGACATTGATAATTTTGCATATCACAAAAACCGAATCCGATAATTGCTTTATTATACATTGTAAGTCTTTTTCCTCGAGCAATTGACGAATTTCGCCTTCGGAAGAGCTTAAAAAGCAAGATGCCATAACATGAAACAGAAAATATCGAAAAAATGTTGTTGCCATGCCAACCATTGATGCCAACGAATACCGCATACTGTAATAATCTGCACCGTAGGCTCAACATGCAGATAACTCAGTTATCTGCTAGCAGATAACTGAGCCATAGAATAAGAATACATAGAAGGGCCACTCGCGTCGGAGCCTTTGGAGTTTTTGAAGCCGCGCATGTCGCATTACGCACGTTATTAGCATTTTCTCAGCCAGTCAATTGCATTTTCTGGCCAATAGGAATGCTGAACTGGCTGGTGGCAGCCAGTAAACTGCATAAACATAGTGTGACATGTTGCACTGCTGAGTGGCCCTTCTATGTATTCTTATTGTATGACTGAGTTATCTGCAGATTGTGTGATAGTCGCATTTATCTGCATACAACTGACCAATCACAACGCATAAAACAACTGCAATGTATAGTAATTAACACTTATTGACTGAGACCGAGGGAAACAGTATGTTTTGTGGACCAGAGACTGTCGATGTCGAGGGTCCACAAAACATACTGCTTTCCCGAGGTCTCAGTCAATAAGTATTTTATTATATACTGAGTGCCAAAAGAGAAGAAAAGTACCACAAATCAATCAAACATGTGTAAAAAGGATTACCTTTTACCTGACATGGCTACGTGAGGCTTTGTGGATTTGTTGTCTACCGGTGAATAAAAGTAATGTCCACCGCTTAGCTACGTTGCCAGGGAGACAATAGAATTTCTCCACTATCACGTGATACGTTCTTAACCAATAAGAAACAGGAATAAATGAACTTTGACACTCAGTATATTATAAAATAGTATTAATTAGGCCGGCCAAATTATTGTGTAAGCTGTTAATATGAAATTTTTTATTAAAATCTCGAGAATCATTAATAAATCGTGAGCAAAACACAAAAGAAAATCATAGCCGTGAAGGAGTCTTTATTTCTCACACGCACACAACTTGCAGCTACCCTAATTTATGAATTTAGATTAAAATATCTCGAGAATTAAACAACACGTAAGGAATGTGTAAATTCTTAAAGCTCTTTCGAACAATAAAAATTAATATCTCGCACTAATCTCTCTCAAAAGCTCTCTCAAATTTATTGCCGATATTTCTTTGAGAATTACTGTGCACGTGAAATGTAACTTATATCAAAACTAGCTTACTTCAAGCTGTTTGGGAATCAAGATTTTACGTGTCAACGAGATCAAATATGAATCTAAGATGGCAGACAGCGCATTAAATTTCTATCTTTACGACCAACTCCCCAACGAAAGGCTTTAATTCGCTCGAAAGTCGAATTTTGTTTTTTTTTATTGTTTCAGGTGGTGAAAGATCCTGTGTGCTTTTTACAGTACTACCGACACTAGCAACGTTAGTGCGAGATGTTAATTTTTATTGAAACAAAAGCTGAACTGCTAAAAAAATGGAAACGACAAGATAAAATAAAAAAACTTACTTTCACTCTATCTTTGGATCTTCTTGGCTTCGGTTGTTCTCGTTTCATCATGCTGTTTATGGTTTCATCTGGTTGGCGCACTCTCTTCATGGAGCATCAAGGCGGTCCAGTAGGTAACTAGCTCACTCGTGTCCAGTCAACCAACATAAAATAAGGAGAAAATTAATGTTACAAAATATTTTAGAATATAGGACACTAAGCTTTAATTGAATTGACTTTAACAAACCGTACATTGTGATAGTATTTGCATCTTAACATCTGATGGAGACGGCTTGTGATTTACTTCTTATGTCGATATGAATTCTTTCCCATCTTGTTGCATCATTAGTTGATGGTTGTTGTATTCACTTTTTACTTGGCATTCTTTGAAAAAAAAATTACGATGTTCAGAAAACTGTTTACAAGATAAGCAAAGAAAACTACGTTCACAAGCATTAGAGAGGACTAAGTAATTATAATAGGCGTGACAGGTCACAGAGGTTAGTCGACGAAGAAACTCATGGACAAATTCCCGGCATGATGATACCCCGATAGCAAGAAATACAGCAAGTGTAGAACGTGTACGTGTGAGCTTAAACTGTATGTATGCAACTCCAAGAAAAGCGCAACACAAAATGGCGGAATTTAAAGACATTTCTGGTGTCATTTCCAGTTCCCTAACTTTCGCGGACAAATATATTTATATATTTTTCTCAAATTTTTTTGAAGTAAATCTAGATGGATTTTGTGAATAAACAAATTTAAAAAAGTATTGCCCACGTTAGGAAACTAGAACGGGCGCCCAAGAATGCCCACAATTTCTCCAATCTGGATTATATTTATTGATTGCGCAAATGACTGATAAAAAATAAGAGAGTAATAAAATACCAAATGGTTTCCTCTTCAAGATAGTGTCATACATGCGCGCGGCATTTCGGGATATTTGGGAAAACTCGTGTTGAAGTTGAACCTAAGGCAACATGCCAAGTACATGGATGACGCTATCCTGCTCAGGAAACTATTTAGTGATTGTCTTACAAAATGATGACAGTGAAACACAAGTCAACGCCACGGCATTTAAATTTCTCGTGTAGGATTGTTTGATCCTGCACAGTAATAGCCAAGTGGCGCAATCGTCAGAGCAAACGCCTATCACATGTGAGGTCGTGGGTTCAATCCTTACTTCAGACTCGTGACACCCATGTGAGGAGTTAGTCAGTCGTGGGTTTATTCCGGGTACTCCGGTTTGCGAATGTTGACTGGATGGTTAAAATTGTAAAATATCAGTAATCACCGGAACACGGGTACTTAACTAAACTGCTGACGATGAGGCGGAACTCATAATGAATTAATGAAAATGTGTTTCACTGTAGTTATCATATAATGTAATTGCCAAGCTGAATGAATAATTCTCCAGTAACTACGTCATATGAATAACTTACAATTATGAGAGTAGTGGGGGGGGGGGGGGGGGGGGCAGCATAAAGATTGAAGTAGTGTCAAGGAAGGGGTACTACCCTGACGGGTACTAGGCGAAGAAGTAGAGTAAACAGGAGGAAGAAGATTAAATTGGAGTAAATAAGGGGGATTGGGGTAAAGAAGGGGAGAAGCAGGATAAAGAAACCAGTGGAAGGGGGTGCTATCCTGGAAGGAGTACCCGGGAAAGAAGAGGGTGAACAGGAGGAAAAGTAGATTGGAGAAAAGAAAGGGGAAATTAAACGGATCAGGAAATTCAGACTTGCAATTCAAATGAAAGGCAGCTCATTGGTCATGTAAACACTCGTTGAATCATGGTTCTCGCTTGCCTTTAGCTTGGAATCATCTTTGAATTTGAACTGAAAGTCTGAATTTGCATGTTTCTTGTATAGAGTGCAGTGTATCAGAACAGAAGAGGTTTTGAAGAAAAAGAAAGAAAGAATAAAAGTAAGTTAAAATTTGTAAAGAATAATGAAGAAACTATTGGTACAGCACTTGATACATGATGATAATCATCATTATAAACTCTCTATTAATCCGGGGGGGGGGGGTATAATAGAGAATTTGCAATGATAGTAAGTATATTGTAATATTTGGGTTTTTACCACTAAATCCTCTTGAAAGTTCTTTTTGGCTGTGGCTTCTCTCATCACAGTTGTCTGTGCTTGTCTTGCAAAATCTCTGGAATATCTATAACGTGAAGGTCAATATTTAAGATTAGAAAAATAGAAACCGTAAAATAGAAAGAAATTTAAATCGTGGCGAATACTTTTTACGGTCTTGCTGGCATGACAAAAAGAGAGTATAGATTTATAAGATCATGTTGATTTATCCTTTATCTGAACTATATTTAACTTAGATTTTAAAATAGATTTCACCCTGGTAAGCAGACCGAATGGGTTTTCAAACAAGATAACATTTAATGACTAAAACGTGCACAGAATAGTTAGAGAATGCTTACATGTCGAATAAAAATCCAATACTTTTAATGTCCAACTACACAATAGCGATTTTCGTTGCATTTCTAGACTGGAGAAGAAGACGACGCCATTTTGATTTTGATTTCTCCCGACAACGGCAGATTTGTCTTCGCAATTTTTTTCCATTTCTTCGTCGTTTTAGCTCCAATTTGCTCGTTGTGTTTCTTTCGTACCTTCCTCGCCATTTCCGTACAACCAATGGACATTTATACTCAAGATTAAGACTGTATTGAGACTTTCAAAATGTTCGTCAGGAGACATAAAAATCGAAGCTTCTTCTTCGGGTTGCAGAAGCAAATGACGTCAGACGACCTTTGTCCGCCAGCAAATACCCGTATGTATAACATTCAATGATCTTTTTAGGAAGCTGAAAATCAGTTTTTATTGCGCGAACGAAATGTTTTTGCCATTATTTCTTACTCAGGTCTTTGTTCTACTACTTTACTTCCAGTTTAGTTAGGTAACTTGCCAAAAGAAACGCCTGTAAGGGACAATTTTGCATTTTTTTTTTATTTCGATGCTGATGAAGAAGAGAAGACTCGTTAGAGCTTTCATTGGCAAATATCTCTCCCTCCGTGGCCGAGAGGTAAAGACAACTGTCTTGACTTCGATTTTGGGTGGATCGAGGACCGGTCCAGTTCAACTGAGTTTGGTAAGAATTTAATTCTGATCGGTGCTCGATCCACCCAAAACTGAATTCAAAGCTGGGCGTGGAGTGCAGGAAAACACTAGGCAGTACCGCGAGGCCAAGGAGGCAAACGTTATTTTCCTAGTGTTGTTAACTAATATTTAAGCAAATTTCATTAACTTGACTGTTGGGGACAGACCTGTAGGGTTGGTGCATTGAAGACTTCTCGTCGTTATTTCCCTTCGTTCAAGAAGACAAGTTGTCTTCATCGAGAAATAACGACGAAAAAGACTTCAAGACACCACTAAACCACTACACTTTAAAGCTACAGTGTAGTGGTTTAGCTAGCTAAACCACTACACTTTGCCAATAATATATGGCTGACTTCTTCCTAACGCTTACGGTACGACCATGGATGCGCAAAGATGCGCAAACACATTAAAGCCTTGAAAGCAAGTGTTTTCTTTTAGGAAAGAATCAAGGACGACAACGCTTACTAAATCAAAGCCGTCTAGTCATGTTTTAAGTACTTCAGCTATGTTTAACGATCTTTTACCAGATCTTTGCAAGAGGAAAAGTAAAATTTTGCATCATTATTATTAACTTTCCGTCAGTCGTTTCTTTCTTGATCGAGCATTATATGCCATTGTGTTCAGTGTCCTTGATATAGGAGCCATATACTTATGGCCTTGGGTTTAATTCCCAAACACTGAATGGCAGTGTTTTGCTCTTCCAATGAGATAACAAGATGGCACTGTAGAACGCGTGGTTTTATATAAGCTACGAGCGTCAAGATGTCCTTGATAGGTAACTATTGATCCTACAATGGACACTTATGTTCACTGCCAACAGGAACGTTTCCAACTCACAGCTTGTACATGATGGATTTTATAGGTTGTGTCACAAGGAAACTGCAGTTCGGTCGTAAAATCAACTTGTTTTCAAGGTTGCCGGGTTTTAAACATTACTGACACTGTTAATGTTGTAGCTCGGAATTGTAAAACAACGGCGGCAATGCAGTTTTCTTGTGCCATAACCTGTAAAATGGGTGGTTTTATCATTTATATAAGCTACGACCGCCAAGCTTTATCCTTGATAGGAAACAATTGATCCCACCAACGACATTTGTATTCTCTACCGATAGGAACGTTTGAGACTTACAGCTTGTACATAACGCATTTTATCGGTGAGTCGTAAAACCAACCTGTTACTGCTCAGCAAACTACCAGTTCCCTCGATCAACGATAGTCGATGAAGCTTGGCGCTCGTAGGTTGTGTAAAACCAAGCATTTTACAGGTTATAGCCAGGTTAGCAGTATCTGCAATGTTTCAAAGCAACCACGAATAGAAACTGACAGCCAACGTTCTGAGTTAAGGTTTGTAGAATATACTACATGATTAGTTACAGCATGACCAGGCATATAGTAAATAACGCATTGCCATCTTGTTCCAAAGTTATCTTATTACTTGAAAGAGCTGAAGACTGCCATGCAGTGTTTGGGAATCAAACCCAAGGCCATAAATACATGACTCCTATATCAAGGACACTGAACACAATGACATATAAAGCTCGATCAAGAAAGAAACGACCGACGGAAAGTCAATAGTATATGCAAACTTCGACTTTCCTTCTTGCAAAGGCCTGGTCATAAAAGATCGTTAAACATAGCTGAGCAACTTAAAACATGCCTACACAGTTTTGATTTAATAAGCGTTATCGTCTTTGACTCTTTCCCGAAAGAAGACATATTCTTTACAGGCTGTACAGTGTTTGCGCATCTATGCTTCATGCCTTCTTGAAAAGACCTCGCCATAAAAGATCGTTTAACTTAGCTGAACAACTCGAGCGCCAAGCTTCATCGACTATCGTTGATCGAGGGAAATGGTAGTTTGCTGAGCAGTAACAGGTTGGTTTTACGACTCACCGATAAAATGCGTTATGTACAAGCTGTAAGTCTCAAACGTTCCTATCGGTAGAGAATACAAATGTCGTTGGTGGGATCAATTCTTTCCTATCAAGGATAAAGCTTGGCGGTCGTAGCTTATATGGTTATGGCACAAGAAAACTGCATTGCCGCCGTTGTTTTACAATTCCGAGCTACAACATTAACAGTGTCAGTAATGTTTAAAACCCGGCAACCTTGAAAACAAGTTGATTTTACGACCGAACTGCAGTTTCCTTGTGACACAACCTATAAAAGCCATTATGTACAAGCTGTGAGTTGAAAACGTTCCTATTGGCAGTGAACATAAGTGCCATTGTAGGATCAATAGTTACCTATCAAGGATATCTTGACGCTCGTAGCTTATATAAAACCACGCGTTCTACAGTGCCATCTTGTTATCTCATTGGAAGAGCAAAACACTGCCATTCAGTGTTTGGGAATTAAACCCAAGGCCATAAGTATATGGCTCCTATATCAAGGACACTGAACACAATGGCATATAATGCTCGATCAAGAAAGAAACGACTGACGGAAAGTTAATAATAATGATGCAAAATTTTACTTTTCCTCTTGCAAAGATCTGGTAAAAGATCGTTAAACAGCTGAAGTACTTAAAACATGACTAGACGGCTTTGATTTAGTAAGCGTTGTCGTCCTTGATTCTTTCCTAAAAGAAAACACTTGCTTTCAAGGCTTTAATGTGTTTGCGCATCTTTGCGCATCCATGGTCGTACCGTAAGCGTTAGGAAGAAGTCAGCCATATATTATTGGCACAGTGTAGTGGTTTAGCTAGCTAAACCACTACACTGTAGCTTTAAAGTGTAGTGGTTTAGTGGTGTCTTGAAGTCTTTTTCGTCGTTATTTCTCGATGAAGACAACTTGTCTTCTTGAACGAAGGGAAATAACGACGAGAAGTCTTCAATGCACCAACCCTACAGGTCTGTCCCCAACAGTCAAGTTAATGAAATTTGCTTAAATATTAGTTAACAACGCTGGGAAAATAACGTTTGCCTCCTCGGCCTCGCGGTACTGCCTAGTGTTTTCCTGCACTCCACGCCCAGCTTTGACTTCAGTTTTGGGTGGATCGAGCATCGATCAGAATTAAATTCTTGCCAAACTCAGTTGAACTGGACCGGTCCTCGATCCACCCAAAATCGAAGTCAAGACAGTTGTCTTTACCTCTCGGCCACGGAGGGAAAGATATTTGCCAATGAAAGCTTTAACGAGTCTTCCGTTGTTCATCAGCATCCAAATAAAAAAAATTGCAAAATTGTCCCTTACAGGCGTTTCTTTTGGCAAGTTACCTAAGTAAACATGAAGTAAAGTAGCAGAAGAAAGACCTGAGTAAGAAATAATGGCAAAAACATTTCGTTCGCGCAATAAAAACCGATTTTCAGCTTCCTAAAAAGATCATTGAATGTTATACATACGGGTATTTGCTGGCGGACAAAGGTCGTCTGACGTCATTTGCTTCTGCAACCCGAAGAAGAAGCTTCGATTTTTATGTCTCCTGACGAACATTTTGAAAGTCTCAATACAGTCTTAATCTTGAGTATAAATGTCCATTGGTTGTACGGAAATGGCGAGGAAGGTACGAAAGAAACACAACGAGCAAATTGGAGCTGAAACGACGAAGAAATGGAAAAAAATTGCGAAGACAAATCTGCCGTTGTCGGGAGAAATCAAAATCAAAATGGCGTCGTCTTCTTCTCCAGTCTAGAAATGCAACGAAAATCGCTATTGTGTAGTTGGACATTAAAAGTATTGGATTTTTGTTCGACATGTAAGCATTCTCTAACTATTCTGTGCACGTTTTAGTCATTAAATGTTATCTTGTTTGAAAACCCATTCGGTCTGCTTACCAGGGTGAAATCTATTTTAAAATCTAAGTTAAATATAGTTCAGATAAAGGATAAATCAACATGATTTTATAAATCTATACTCTCTTTTTGTCATGCCAGCAAGACCGTAAAAAGTATTCGCCACGATTTAAATTTCTTTCTATTTTACGGTTTCTATTTTTCTAATCTTAAATATTGACCTTCACGTTATAGATATTCCAGAGATTTTGCAAGACAAGCACAGACAACTGTGATGAGAGAAGCCACAGCCAAAAAGAACTTTCAAGAGGATTTAGTGGTAAAAACCCAAATATTACAATATACTTACTATCATTGCAAATTCTCTATTATACCCCCCCCCCCGGATTAATAGAGAGTTTATAATGATGATTATTATCATGTATCAAGTGCTGTACCAATAGTTTCTTCATTATTCTTTACAAATTTTAACTTACTTTTATTCTTTCTTTCTTTTTCTTCAAAACCTCTTCTGTTCTGATACACTGCACTCTATACAAGAAACATGCAAATTTAGACTTTCAGTTCAAATTCAAAGATGATTCCAAGCTAAAGGCAAGCGAGAACCATGATTCAACGAGTGTTTACATGACCAATGAGCTGCCTTTCATTTGAATTGCAAGTCTGAATTTCCTGATCCGTTTAATTTCCCCTTTCTGTACTCCAATCTACTTTTCCTCCTGTTCACCCTCTTCTTTCCCGGGTACTCCTTCCAGGATAGCACCCCCTTCCACTGGTTTCTTTATCCTGCTTCTCCCCTTCTTTACCCCAATCCCCCTTATTTACTCCAATTTAATTTTCTTCCTCCTGTTTACTCTACTTTTTCGCCTAGTACCCGTCAGGGTAGTACCCCTTCCTTGACACTACTTCAATCTTTATGCTGCCCCCCCCCCACTACTCTCATAATTGTAAATTATTCATATGACGTAGTTACTGGAGAATTATTCATTCAGCTTGGCAATTACATTATATGATAACTACAGTGAAACACATTTTCATTAATTCATTATGAGTTCCGCCTCATCGTCAGCAGTTTAGTTAAGTACCCGTGTTCCGGTGATTACTGATATTTTACAATTTTAACCATCCAGTCAACATTCGCAAACCGGAGTACCCGGAATAAACCCACGACTGACTAACTCCTCACATGGGTGTCACGAGTCTGAAGTAAGGATTGAACCCACGACCTCACATGTGATAGGCGTTTGCTCTGACGATTGCGCCACTTGGCTATTACTGTGCAGGATCAAACAATCCTACACGAGAAATTTAAATGCCGTGGCGTTGACTTGTGTTTCACTGTAATCATTTTGTAAGACAATTACTAAATAGTTTCCTGAGCAGGATAGCGTCATCCATGTACTTGGCATGTTGCCTTAGGTTCAACTTCAACACGAGTTTTCCCAAATATCCCGAAATGCCGCGCGCATGTATGACACTATCTTGAAGAGGAAACCATTTGGTATTTTATTACTCTCTTATTTTTTATCAGTCATTTGCGCAATCAATAAATATAATCCAGATTGGAGAAATTGTGGGCATTCTTGGGCGCCCGTTCTAGTTTCCTAACGTGGGCAATACTTTTTTAAATTTGTTTATTCACAAAATCCATCTAGATTTACTTCAAAAAAATATATTTGTCCGCGAAAGTTAGGGAACTGGAAATGACACCAGAAATGTCTTTAAATTCCGCCATTTTGTGTTGCGCTTTTCTTGGAGTTGCATAGATACAGTTTAAGCTTACACGTACACGTTCTACACTTGCTGTACTTCTTGCTATCGGAATATCATCATGCCGGGAATTTGTCCATGAGTTTCTTCGTCGACTAACCTCTGTGACCTGTCACGCCTATTATAATTACTTAGTCCTCTCTAATGCTTGTGAACGTAGTTTTCTTTGCTTATCTTGTAAACAGTTTTCTGAACATCGTAATTTTTTTTTCAAAGAATGCCAAGTAAAAAGTGAATACAACAACCATCAACTAATGACGCAACAAGATGGGAAAGAATTCATATCGACATAAGAAGTAAATCACAAGCCGTCTCCATCAGATGTTAAGATGCAAATACTATCACAATGTACGGTTTGTTAAAGTCAATTTCAATTAACGCTTAGTGTCCTATATTCTAAAATATTTTGTAACATTAATTTTCTCCTTATTTTATGTTGGTTGACTGGACACGAGTGAGCTAGTTACCTACTGGACCGGCGTGATGTTCCATGAAGAGAGTGCGCCAACCAGATGAAACCATAAACAGCATGATGAAACGAGAACAACCGAAGCCAAGAAGATCCAAAGATAGAGTGAAAGTAAGTTTTTTGATTTTATCTTGTCGTTTCTATTTTCTTTAGCAGTTCAGCTTTCGTTTCAATAAAAATTAACATCTCGCACTAACGTTGCTAGTGTTGGCAGTGCTGTAAAAAGCACACAGGATCTTTCACTACATTAAACAATAAAAAAACAAAATTCGACTTTCGAGCGAATTAAAGCCTTTCGTTGGGGAGTTGGTCGTAAAGATAGAAATTTAATGCGCTGTCTGCCATCTTAGATTCATATTTGATCTCTTTGACACGTAAAATCTTAATTCCCAAACAACTTGAAGTAAGCTAGTTTTGATAGAAGTTACATTTCACCTGCAAAGTAATAGTTGAAGAGATATTGGTAATAAATTTGAGAGAGCTTTTGAGAGAGATTAGTGCGAGATATTAATTTTTATTGTTCGAAAGAGCTTTAAGAATTTACACATTCCTTACGTGTTGTTTAATTCTCGAGATATTTTGATTTAAAATCATAAATTAGGGTAGCTGCAAGTTGTGTGCGTGTGAGAAATAAAGACTCCTTCACGGCTATGATTTTCTTTTGTGTTTTGTTCACGATTTACTAATGATTCTCGAGATTTTAATAAAAAAATTTCATATTAACAGCTTACACAATAATTTGGCCGGCCTAATTAATAAACTATTTTATTATACATTGCAGTTGTTTTATGCGTTGTGATTGATCAGTTGTATGCAGATAAATGCGACTATCACACAATCTGCAGATAACTCAGTTATCTGCTAGCAGATAACTGAGTTATCTGGATGTTGAGCCTACGGTGCAGATTATTACAGTATGCGGTATTCGTTGGCATCAATGGTTGGCATGGCAACAACATTTTTTCGATATTTTCTGTTTCATGTTATGGCATCTTCCTTTTTAAGCTCTTCCGAGGGCGAAATGCGTCAATTGCTCGAGGAAAAAGACTTAAAATGTATAATAAAGCAATTATCGGATTCGGTTTTTGTGATATGCAAAATTATCAATCTCTCGGTAAGAGTTATCTGACTCGCCTTCGGCTCGGCTGATAACTCTTACCTCAACATTGATAATTCCGCATATCACAAAAACCTCATCCAATAATTGTTTAATATGTTATAGTTTATAAATTACTCGTAACTATCATCTCATGATTTAATTCTTTCTACTATTGCAAAGGGTGATGGGATGTGAAAAAAACGCACAAGAAAAGAAAAGAATGAACGATCCTGGACGACAAGACCCACAAAACAACAATCCATAAGAATGAGAAGACACGACATTGTAATAGAAAGTAGTGGTAATGTGCAAGTTAGTAGAAAACAAGATACTTATTATTGAGGGATCAAAGAGGATTTAATAGATATTTCTCGTTAATGAAAAAGAGAAGACAGCAAATTAAGTGAAAAAAATTGGATTGAAATAACATTGATATCAAATACATTCAACAAAATAATTAAATAGAATACCTAGGAGTTTGGCAGTCAATTTTCGAGTCAAAAAACAGGTAAAAATATGGTAAATGTCGACAATATTTTTTAAAGAAACAATACCTTAACGCCTGGAAATTTCGTCTCTAACATTTGGATTTGGATATTTCTAAAAACAAAACAAAATAACATGTAGGATTGAACGTTTTACAAAAATAAGTTTCGTAATAATGCCACTAAATTATAGTTGATGGATTTGGTCACTATTTTTGGTTTGCACATGCCGTCATTTCGTGTGATTGGGCGCCATCTTGGTTGACTCTGCAGATTACTTCAGCTGTTTACAGCGAAACACTAGTGTCAATTTACTATTTCATCGTTAGTTTTAGCGTATTATGAATGATACTTTAAAGATGTATGGCTCGATAGGATCAGATATAATGAATAGATACTTTGTGGTTGCCATGTGTTTCAAACGTCAACAAAGATGGCGTCGATTGTAAACGATCAATTCCGTCGTTCTACCTTTAAAGAATGTGTTCTCTGGTTAAAAAGCGAGAAAGTGTGACTTGTATTCCAATTCACCGTAGCAAAACAAATGGTGGCATGTCGATTTTACCAGAATTTAATGCGGGTATCAATCAAGAATAGCAGTGAAATGATATTTAACATAAGCTAATGGACGGAATTTTAACACAAGTGACAAAATAACCTATCTGTCTGTTCCTCAAACGAGGTTAATTTACCTTAAGTTTTTAAACGATTTCAGACCGCAAGGCATTCTGGTAAAATCAACACCCGCCATCTTTTTGCTACATTAAATTCCCAAGGGAATATATCATTTCTTTGTTTCTTAGCTAATTTGGTTCATACATCCATGCAAATCAGTAGGATCATTATATTTTTTTGTGCATTTTAAATTCCCATGGGAATACAGCATGCTTTGTTTCAATGGTGATGCGTCTGTTTATGGTAATTACTGCATAATGCGAATCCTCTTTGATTATTAATATGATAAGTATCTTGGTGCTTTCAGATTTGTTTTGGTAAGCAGGAACAATGAAGTCATTGTTTGTGTACACTAAAGCAAATTACGAAGGTGGTTTGAGAGCAGCTGCGAGGTACCATGCAAATGAAGGCGTTTCGGTTAAATAAGTGTGAGAATTACGGCATTAAAAATTGCATGTCATCTACACTTAAGGATATAAGTTGCCAAAAAAAAAAACAACTTTAGTGAATCTGTTGAGTTTCAATTGCTTTTTATTTTTGCCTAATTCTCATGCTTATTTGACCCAGCCTTGGACTTTGGTAAGTATCAGGGGCCGGTTGTATCAAAGGCGTTTAGCTTAAACGGTGGATAAGTCAAAAATATGAAACAAGTTTCCATGTTGTATAAACAAACCAGCTGAAGTTATTTGACCTGAGAAGAACAATTATATATAAAACTAAATATTTATTCTATTTCAACTCATAATTTCGGTTCCGTACTAGGTGTAAAACTGATTTTTAAATTTCACTTATCCACCGTTTAAGCTAAACGCCTTTGATACAACCGGCCCCAGGTTTATATTTACTCCGGAACAGTTAACACAACGAAAAGCCCATGCCCATTCAGCTAAGGTTTTACGTTTGAAAATTCAATCAAAAACTCAGTCTAAGTGGGTTTAAGTAGCTAGAGATAACGTAATTTATCTTTTTATTTTGCTTTTTTGTTTATAACGTAATTTATTAGCTAAATGTATGGACTGCGAGGGTGTGCGCCGTGTGTAAGTTGCATGGGGTTAGGTTTATTAAAGGAATTAAAATTTTTGAAAGTATGCTTAAAAACCAAAATCTGTCGTCACTTCTAACAAAACAGTTAAGAGTAGGTTTCAACATCAACTAAATTGATCTATACTATTAACTAAGAAAAATGCGAATTAAGTTTTATATTTTGCAAGCAAATTTTAAATAGAATTCTCACCTGTTTTTATGTACGAGCTTTTTCTGTTTACGTTTGATCTAAAATATCCAAATAAATTGCATTTAAAATGCATACTTTACCGAAATTTTAACTCTTTTAATTTTCGAAATTGGGTGGCAGTCGGGGTGGTGGTGGTGCATGCGGGTTTATCAGCTGTGAGTGACTGTGCGATGGTGAGGAAAGTGAAGGTAACGAATGGAATGCAGGAGCTTAGAACTGAGGAAGACAGCTTAGAACTGAGGCAGGTAGGCAGTTGGTAGGATCAGCGGGGGGCACTTGACATTTTGGCTTTGGGAATCAAATTTGCATGCTAAGTACTTAAGTCACTAACGTTTGTTGTTTTAATTTGTTAGGTACGCGCGGCTGCTCTCTAGGGAAGATCAACTTAGCAATTGTATTAGCACTTGCAAAGTTGGTCTTCTCTTTGCCGGCTACCCCGGCCAGTTCTCCGAGTGCTACTTCCACCGTGAATAAGTAGAAGTACTTGTACTACATGTATAAGTACTTCTACTTAGGTGGAAGTGGCACTTGGGGAGCTGGCCGGGGTAGGGGGATTTTTTTTATTCAATTTCTCAATTCCCATGGGAATTGAATTTTTAATTAAAAAGGGGTCACAAGTAAATTTTGTAAACAATTTATTGAAAAAATTTGTAAAGATTACATACAATTTGAATAACAATAAAAAGAGATTAACTACCACACATTGTACTTATTAAAATAACAACAGAAGAAAACAGAACATGGCAGAGAGAACAATAACACAAGTGAATGAACAAAGTCCTAAAAAACTTGGGTCTTTTCAACGTAAGTAAATGTTTATACTTCAAAATATATTATAACAATGAAACAACTTGAAGTGATAAATTTTGAGAGTTTTGCAAAGGTTTACCCAGCATATAACGAGTTGTTTCACAATTACAAAGAAAAACATGTGGCTCAAAACATGCAACTGATAGAGATGACGAGAAGGCTTAACAAGTCTAAGTAGAAAGGTTTTCAAAAGTTAGTCACATTTTTATAACCATATGTAACTACCCTGTCAACTCTCCCAGTGGGAAGAACCGGAGTACCCGGAGAAAACCCACGAGTTTTGGCGGAGCGTTGACCAACGCTTTTTCAAATACAGCCAGCCTCACAGAAGAAAGGTATTTTTGTCAAAAGAAAAATATTATTTTTAATCAATTGTGCTTTTATAAGTCAGAAAAAATACATGCACGAATTACCAACGAATTTTGATGGCTTTGAGACATGTAACGTGGGCACATAATTCTTCCTAAAAATACTTTTTTGTACTCGAAACAACCCTTCAAAACGTCGAAAAACAACGAAGAAACGATTTTTTTATAAATTCCAAATTGACCAAGCTGTAATGTTCGGAGCCACATTTTTCTTATTGCGTTTCTAACCTGACAATGTGAAATGCACTAAACATTGCTACCTTTATTTTTTTTTAACAAAAAATTCAAAAATACATAGAATAAAAACCAAGCATTTTTAGAATATTGTGTGTAGCACGACATTTTTCAGAAACCAATCTCTTACACTTTTCTTTGCATAACAGTGCATGCAATCTATTTTTTGCAAAAAAATACAAAAAAAGTCTCAGACATCTCATTTTTCTGGTGGGCACAAGAACAGAAGCTTTTTTTCAAATTGTGATAATTTATTTGAGATAACTTTGGGCAAAATTCTATTTTTCATTGAAAACAGCCGAAAAATCAATGCTTTGGCTTTGCCCAGCAACTAATGAAGTCACTCGATAGTGAAGTTGCTTTATATACAATTGATAGTTTCAGTGTTAAAGAGACCAAAATAAAAGTAGAAATACATAACTTAGATTGATCTTGGATTGAAAAGTAAAAAATTTATTTGAAGAATCAATTTAAATTTAGTCTTTTTGGAAGGTACCATTGTCAGGTTAGGAACATATCTCTTTGAAGTATAAATTCATCTTTACTTACTTGTTGAAAAGACTATATTCAAGAGCCATGTAAACCTGTTTTCTTATATTATTATTACCACGCAAGTATTACAAAGTGGAATATTTGAAATGTAAACTTGAACTGAAGCAAAGGAAATGCACATACAAATTCAGAAATATTTCAATTGCCAAAATACAAATTCACCACAACCAAACAATATAAAAAGTTCCAGTAGGCAATATGTTGTAATTTTAATTAAGAAACTTATAAAGTAATAAATCATACAGGAAACACAAAAGAAATCATTTTCTCATCTTACAGAATCGGTATTTTCAAAATCACTTTGCTATAGATCTGATGTATAAAATTGACGAGTTTCACAAGCCATTTACAACATTCGCATCTGTGTATGTCAGATATCTCGCCTTCAGCTTGGGTTTCTATATCCGATACAACCCGGTCACTTGTATTGTAAATAGTACAAATCAAAATTGTTATCAAATCAAAGTCTCAAACTAATTTAAATTATTCTACTCCATATAATGCCAGACAGTTTTACTTTTTCTCAGGAAAGACCTTATGTTCAACAAGGTAAATTTGGCATGTTAATTAAGAAGTCTGTAAAATTTGAAATTGCATAGTATCAACTAAAAGCTTCATGTGACTTAAAACTTTTTCAAGTCGATGTAATACGAAGAACTCTGGTAAAGTATTTACTGTATCCAGGCATCAATAGAAAACTTTTAAAATTAAAAATTGTAGTTACTTATACTTATTATTGGCCAACATCTGTACTGCTTGTTTATCTAGAAAATCTGGCATACTGTCAATTTTTTTAGTCCAAGGAAACTTTTTTACTCTTAAATTCTTACATCCGCCACATCTTTTCTTTGCTAATAAAAAGAGCCCACAGAATTTATTTGGCAAGTTGTGGTTTTCTTTTTCATTTAAGATATGTAATTAATTGATAAAGTTAAAGAACAACTGCATCAGTTCATCTCAATTCCAAACAAGTTCCACTTTGTAAACAAAAGACAATATGCTAGCTTATTTTGTCCTTAATAAGTAGTTCATCTTAAAGTTTGAAAGTCAACATTCTAGTACAAAATCACAAAGTCTGTATCTAAGATAAATTACCAGTAGTATAAAATATTACAAAGTATTTTTTTAACTTTAAAGGGTCCAATATAACATTGAGAACTATTGTGATTTTCAAATGAACTTTCCAAACTTTCAAATGAACACTCAAAGCCAGCTTAAACAAAAGATGATTGAGATAGTAAACCAGGAAATAACATAGGTGTTGTAATTTTTTATCAAAAATATGATATAGTGCAATATAACAGAAACATTTCAATTAAAAAGTAGAAATATATTTCCTGTGGTTAGTTTTAATTGCTATATATATTGAAATTTTAGTATAATAATGGATGTTTTTGTTTCTGGCAAAGTCACCTCAATCTCCTTATGTTTAACCAACATTACAAAGTCAAATAATGACAAACACGAATGATTAAACACAAATTTATATTTTAATGGGTAAAAATAAATATGTCCAAATTAGTATAATCATGCATATAGGTCTAGTAGGGTACCAATTTTTAGAAACAGAATTGTGTTGTTTAGAGGCATAACATATAAAATTGCTAGATTTGATATTTCAGTTTTTTAAGAAAGCCTTTTGTATGTGTTTTCATGAACTCTTGGGCCATAATTCAATTGATTTGAACCAAATAAGATTCTAACTTTCTTTTAAAACACAGTTCATCATTATTTGACTTTTTCTAAGATTAAAATGCTTCTGGAGCACATGAGATTCCACGGTATGTGTACCCACAAAATAATCGTCAAATTAGGTGAGAATGAAACCGTCATGTCCAAAATTATACCGTCCCAAATTGTCCCATATTCAATATTGTACATGCAATATTCCAATACCTTTAACAATTTCATTTTTCATAATCTGCCAGTTGTTGAGAGGAGGTTAAGCATTTTGTCGATCTACAAACAAATTTCAAAGAATTCTATTGAAGATAGATAACTGAAATGGTAAACAAACTGCAAAAGATAACAATGCAAGTGGTTGTGTAAAAACTAAAGACCACGTAAAGTCGGCCATTCTGTACAGTGTTTGGATTTGACAGTTTGAATTTTAATTGCCTCAAGAAAAGTCTAAAAGGCATTAAAAGCATAACATTCCTTGTTCTTTTTTAACCTCCCGACCTTGCACGACTCCCACATCCTGCTCCGTCTCCTCCTATCCACCTCCCACCCTCAAGGCCCTGTCACACGGTGCAATTTTTCTTGCACTTGTAACTGCTCCGTCTCCTTCTCTATCCACCTCTTACCCTTAAGGCCCTGTCACACGGTGCACTTTTCCTTGCATTCACCGTAGCAAAAAAGATGGCGACATGTCGATTTTACCAGAATGCATTGCAGGTATCAAGAAAGAATACGTGGGAAAAGATGACAAGAAACAAAGCTACTGGATTGAAATTTTAACACAAGTGTGAAAATAACCTATTGTCTTCTGTCTGTTCTTCAAAAGACGTTAATTTGCCTTTTTAAACAATTTCAGACTGCCATGCACTCTGGTAAAATCGACATTTGCCATCTTTTTTGCTACAGGGAAAATCTACTCTTAAGTAAATTTGTGACAAATGTTTGGTACGTTAAAAAACCCCAGCAAACTGTGATGGAAACTTGCATTTGCCAATTTTACATCTCCCAATAGTAGAATTGCATTTCAAGTTGCAAGAAAAATTGCATTGTGACAGGACCTTTATTCTCCAGTGTTCCCGCCAACCTGCTCCCACCATTAGATGGAAAGTCCTTTTTTCACTACATTTTAGTAATTAGGCTACCCCCCTCCTCTCACAAGTCTGTAATCGCCTGACGAAATCAATTGGTCGACAGTCCAAGGCATGTTTTGTAATCGAAATTCACAAAATTAAAATTAAATTGCCTTTTTACTCCGCCTGCCGTAGGCGAGGCGGAGTTTTAAATTCGCCCGGTTTCTGTTTTTTTTTTTCGGTGTCAGAAGTCGGTGCCGCCGCTAATGGGTGATACCGCTGGGCACAAGCCGCGTGAGCCGACCTAAACACGTCGTTTAAACTCAATTTCCAGCGGAATATGTCAACAAAACACGCATTTTAACATGTATGCTAGAACATCTAAACCGTAAGAAGGTTTTACGTGCAAAAATTCTCATGCAAAATGTTTTAAAACGACAAATTCCACCGCGAAACTTTACCGAGGAGCGATGAGAGCGTGCTTCCGTCATTTTCTGTTGTATTCCTACTTTTAAGGAAATTTAGAAATTTCTACACAAGAATCAAACGCAAATTCTACTGAAATATCTACATACAAAACACAATTTTTAACATGTAATAGTCAACAAAAAGGGACAGGAAGGTTCTTTATCAAAAAATTGCTCCAGAAATGTTTTAAAACGGCAAATAAAAGGTAAGAGACATTTTACATTCCAATTCCAGAAATACATATGTTAGTCTAAAGTTCCCAACAAATTATATCGTGGAGACTTCAGACTTAATAGCTTAGTCTAATTTTTAATTTTTGTTGTTTTTATGAGCGATTTTAATACTTGTTTTGTTAGAACGTCACGTTGAATAGTTGACTCAGAGAAAGGATTTCAAATTGGATATCACAGAAAATACAGATCACAGAAATACTTTTAAGTCGATTACTGTAAAGATTGTTGCTATAATTATTAAAATAGCAAGAAAAAAACTCAAAAATGCAAAATAAAAAAAAGAACAAAATTTAACTTAAATTTAGTAAAATTTCAACTGGCACTTTCTTAATTTGCCAAAACTTTATCAGACACCCTGCCTATATACCAATGTTTTAACTGACACCTGAAGCTTTCTGGAAGTAAATACTTTGTCAGCATGTCGAAAGTCTAACTGACAACTTGTGGGCATGTACAGGTCAAAGTCTAACCGACATCTTGTCAACAAGCCAAAAGCCTAACTGATATCTTTTCAACAAGTGAAAAGCCTTACCGACATCTTGTCAACAAGCCAAAAGCCTTACCGGCATCTTGTCAACAAGCCAAAAGCCTAACCAACATCTTTTCAACAAGCCAAAAGCCTAACTGACATCTTGTCAACAAGCCAAAAACCTAACCGACATCTTGTCAACATGCCAAAAATCTAACTAGGAGCATATCAACATGTCAAAAGTCCATTTCAAAGCTTGTCCACATATCAAAAGACTAACTCAGATCTTATCAACATGTCAAAAGTCTGCTCGAAAACTTGTCAACTAGTCAAAATCCTTACCAACATTTTATAAACATGCCAAATATTTACCTGACACCTTATCAACACATCAAATATCTAATTCAAAGCTGGTCAATATATCAAAAGGCTAGCCAACATTTTCCCAACAAATTATATTGTGGAGACTTCAGGCAGTGTGCTACAGAATAGATTTAATAAATTGATGGATTTAATAGACTGATGTATTGTATACACTTTTAGTAAAATTTTCTTTACTTGCAAAATAAAACAGCTATTTGTTGGTGGCATTATGGCAAAAGAATCTTGTTTAACATATGTACTATTAAAGTCTTTAATCTAAATTAAATTCTAAAAAATGCAATCCTACTAGGACTCTGGACAGAGTGCCTGGCAGGTCACTCAGACATTGATTTTTGGTTATCTTAGTGATTGCATAAGATGTGCTAGCAATGTCTTAAAATGCCTTGGAAGGTACCATAATAATAATTGATTTAAAAAGGAATTAGTTGGACAGAACAGAAATAAGTGAATGTACCCCACCCCCAATGAACTTTCTAGTTACAGCCCTGCCTGGCCTTGTGCCCATTTTCGTTTGGCAGGCGGAGTGAACGCCTTAGCAGGCGTCTTGTTAAATCAACGTTTATTGAATCTCTTTATCAAGGTCAGCATCAGAGTATTAGCTACAGATTAAGATTCTATTTTTATGAACGACCGAACCACTCTGCAAGCACGTGCAATTTACCAAACTTTCTTCCGAAAGATTGGGCTTAATTCAAGCTCGATCTCCAAAAAAATCATACTCATCTACAATCAAAATACTCCTCTACAAATTCTGATACAAAATACAGCATATTACCTTGAAATACAGCTAGGATTCCTCGATAAACGATACAAAAATGTCCCTGTCATGTTTCTAACACGTCAACATGGTCTCTCGTTATCTATGATGATATATGACATAGAGACAATCGTGCGTGTATGATGCATGGCATCATATATGCGTTCATTTGTATGTTGCATGGGGGGGGGGGGGGAAGGATTGCGGGATCTAAGGAGCCGGCCACTGGTCAGTTTTTATCTGAAAAAATGGCCGAAAACTCGTTGGTTCACTCGATTGCGACCCGTGAAAACGAAGAAGCATCCTTGGCCAGTTCAAGCGAAATGGACGTCGAATTAGTCGATAAAGGTTAGTATTAATTTTGTGGTGTAGAACTCTTCTAGTACGCTTTTAGCGCGCGTTAATGACATACGTACAGTGTTTATGCAAATTAAGTTCAATCATGAAATATTCAGTAAACGAAATTAATTTTGGCTGTCGACTGACTCGTTACCTAGAATTTGGAGTGTGTATCGAGAAGTGGACTGTCTTGGTATCAAGAGTACGAGAAAGAAAGTTAACTTGTAAAACTGACTCAAACGATTCCTTATCTGTATTAAGCCTATAGCCGGAATCTTCATTCGTGCTAAACCTAGTTTTCATTTGTTGATACTAAAGCCATCCTCGGCAAATTATTCAAAAGAGTCTACAGTTCAGTATCTGTTTTCTTTTACTACAAGCAACTGCTGTTTTTACAACCGTCGCGTCTCAATAGAAATTGGAAAGCAGACATTATAAATTACAGTTTTATTAACTAACTAGTATATGTGTATTTAGTGCTGTTAAAAACTGCAGAAGTGTCAAGTGAATTGGATATCTTACATTTGCAATCTACACTGCACTTTAGCATTTGAACTGTCAAAACTAAATATACTGATGGCATATTTTTTCGAACTTCTTAAAATAAACGGCTGCATGATCAGCCTGATTTAAGACACATCAATATTTACATTAATTTTATACACTGAGCATTCCTACATCTATTGGTAGTATATATAATTTTATGTGGTGTATATTAAGCCCTTTTACAATAACTGAAAATCAATATCCACTGGATAACATTGTGTAGCTTTCTTGTTACTGGCCTGGTATGTATAGTGTAACCACTAACTGAGAAAAAGTAATGATGGCTGCAATGCAAACAATTTAGCAGTGATTATGTGAGATAATTCAAACCATTGATTAAATATTATAGTTACATTTCACCATTCAATTTTAACAGTTATGGTACCTTGGCTAACATCATGAGTTAAAAACTACTGGTAAAATGGTTTCTTTAAGTCCTGAGACAGTTTGATACATTTTAAGCTAACTGTTGTGCAGGTCAGGAATCATTCTCAGATATTTGAGGGGTTTTTCTCCTGCTTACATACTTATATTTTCATGTTAACCTAAGAAATACAAGACAGATCAACTTTGACATTTCGGGCAAGCCTCTTTTTTGGGAAGTTAGTGAAGAATACGTTTTCTCTTGAGAGAGTGAATATCTGTGTACATGTTGTGAAAGATTACTAGTATGTAGTCATATAGCTTTTGAATCATAATTAAGTCAGCAATAAAGTCTAACATGTTTCAATGTTGTCCTCCTTGGTCTAAGCCATATTAATTTTTCAAGTTATTGAATTAATAACATTAAAAATCTGTGCTATCAGTTATCAATTAAGACCATAAATTATAGCACTTTGCTGCCACATACAGAAACTTTAAACAAACAGGATAACTGTTGGCAAAATATTTTGTACATCAGATGAACAATGTAAATCCTATTTAAGTATTAGATACCATCTCACAAATTCACAAATTATTGCACATAGTCAATTAGATTAAAAAATACTTTGCACCATCAATAATCAATATAATCATGAGTTTAGTTTTCATTTGGTCATCACAGTTATATAGCTGAGTCATCTTTGGTTATGCAATGTATTGCCTCTTTTGTGAGCCAGATTCAAATCAGTCATTACATCTATTATGATAAAGATTGAAATGGAAACGTCTAAGGCAAAAATGATGTTCAACTTCACTAGCCAATCACTAAAAAAAACAACAAACATACAATATTAAAAAAAATATGTGCTTTAACAATGGTGCATTTCTTTGGAACCAAATTTGAATAGACATAAGAGGAAGTTAGTCACTCAGTTCTATCCCAAAAATGAATTGAAAAAGGAAATAAACAAGTTGACAAGGTCAACAATGTTTGAATAAAGTTTTACAGCTATCTGTGTTGATACTAGTAGCATAGGCAGCCTGACAATTTAGTCATGCTATGCAAATTTTAAATAATTATCATTAGAAATTGATTGTTTTCACGGTCAATAAACAGCAAAATATTTGCATAGCATGACTAAACTGTTGGGCTAACTACGCTAGTGATTGATACTTGCTCTACACTACACAACATTTGCAACCTGGCTTTAAACTAAGAAACTTTAAACTTTGGCTTTTGTGATATTTAGGAGGCAATTATTACAATGTAATCATTAATAGTACTTTTATATATAGTAGCCCAATTTACCAATCTTCTGCGGCCGCTGTTGGCAGGGACCAGGTGCTCAAAGCAATGTAGTGTAAACAATTTATAAATCAAATTTTAACTACTCCAATCTATCTTGTGAGCAACTGAACATATGCTTTGAACACGAAATATGTGTTTACTAATAAACACTAATAAGTGTTTTCTCATTTTCTGAACAGGCTTCTTTCAACTGGCCAGAATTCACTTACAGTATTTTCACTTACAGTAATTTGTACAGTAATGTGTCATCTAATTGTCAGTAATGTAAACATCTTCAGCATTCTTCAAGTCATGAAGTGTCGAACGCCTGATTCCGGGCTTGCACGATAATTCTATTACCTTAAAATTACAGAAAAACACAGTCCGAAATGATGGTTCAGTTTTTATATATTAAGACTAACGTTGTCAATTTTTGAAATAAAATCCTTCAAACATTTATCAAAAATTAATTGTTCTGCCCCCAAGGCAATTTTAAAGGTAAAAGCAGTAAAAGACCGTCACAATGACCGTAACATACCGGGTGTCTCAAAAAAAAGTATCGATGTTTGATTTGTTATACCGTTAAAACTGGTCGAGCTGTTTCGCTGAAATAGACTTCACTGAATTCCGAAAGGCCTAATTTAAATTTTGATATATAACTTAAATTTTGATATATTTAAGCAATATTGAATGAGATATTGCAGTTTCATTTCGAAGAAACAATTTTGAAAATACTTAAAATTACCATAAATCGGGCTATCAAATTAACATCTAATTTAATTTTGTTCTTGTCAACACAACGCATGATAAAAAAATATTTACACATTAGATGATTTATTCATCTCAAAAAGCTGCCCTTGGACATATATACAACGTGGTGTTCTGTTAACCATGACATCAAGAGAGTGCTGGATTATTTGTGCATGCAGTCTTTGGCACGCTAAAATGATTGCCTGGCGGAGCTGTCTCAAATTCATTGGCTGGTGCTAATGCGGGACGTTGCAGATTTTTTGCTTCAAATAACCCTAAAGAAACAAGTTGCAAATCGCCAGATCAGGAAATCGAAGCGGCCACGGCGAATCGCCCTGAGATTAAAGGTTGCTTTTTCAAAATTTTCAATACTCGCGGAAAAATAGCAAATGTCTTCGAATAAATTTAATATGCCGATTTAGTCAATTTTTTCGCTAATTTTCAACCAAACCTCAGCTTAAAACATTTATATCTCGTTCAATATTGAATGACGTTCAAGCGCCCTACACCAAAATTTAAGTCAGGGTTTTCTTAATACCATAAAAGTTATTTGAAAGCCATAGCTGGTGTAGTTTTTACATTATATTAAATTAAACACCGATACTTTTTTTGAGACATCCGTTAGTTTGCGATTTATTACGTACGTCACGTAATAATGTAGAATTTAGTATTCGCAGATTAAGCTTAATTTAACATGGTGCTCAAATTATAACGAAGTCGGATACTGATTTCGTCCCTCATTTCTGCCCCTTACGTCAAATATGCAAGTTCCTTGAACATTGATATCCCTTGTACAGAACACAGTCGCAGATCATGAAGCACAGTGTAGGGAATAAATTTTCACGGTGGTCATATCGGTGGAGCAACTGCATTAATGAAAAAACTCTGTTTATTTTTCGCTCTGCTGAACTTCAGCACTTCGAAGTTACTCTTCTGACATGGTCGCCTGACGTCACAGGCAAAGACACCATACTGTGTACAGAAGTGAGTCAAACAAATTAGCAGCTCGCATGTTGAAATTCAAAATACCCGAATAACAATGCTATTGGTTATCTGAACTATTCTTTAGAAATGACTAACAAATAGAGTTGTATCAAAGGTACTTTGAGTTTTAAATTTATGTCTGATTTATGTAACCACAGTATATACGGATAAACAGTAGGGCATTTGGCGGTGCAACACGGCGCCGCATCATTATGCAGTTTACCGGCTGCGAACAGCCAGATCAGTGTTCTTATTGGCCAGAAAATGCAATTGACTGGCTGCGATCATGGTAATGACATGCGTAATGCGATATGCGTGACACGAAATTTTTTGACTTGAGTGGCCCTACTGTTCATTCTCTATACTGTGGTTCTGACACGGCTGGCCCTATTGTTCGTTCCCTACACTGTGATGTAACTCCACCACTGCTTATACATGTATACGCTGCAAATTTTGCTGTATACTGTATGTACTACAGTATAATACATTTCTTGTTACCATCATTTTAAACGCTACTGTATTCACCAACCAATGGCAATTTGTTTATTTTTTTCCAAATTTCACAGCAAGTAGTTGTCAGAAAAAATGCGAAGTGTGTGGTGTGTTAAATCACATACGGCGAAATGAATGCTCGAGGTGTGATACTGCCTTTCCCAGAAGAAAATTAAAGACGCCGGTTGTAAATAAACAGCCTGTATCTAAAACGAAAGAAAGAATGTTATCATATGTAAGTGACTGCATGAATTCAAGCTATAGCCTATGTATAGCAAAAAGAAACAAATTTTCAATTACCCTACAGTACACTAAATAACTTTTCATACGCAACTCGTCTTTCTGGCTTTTTTAGCTTATCAGTAAGAACCTTTGAAGTGATTGTAGTATCGCTTGTTAAGTAGGGGATCATATTCATATATTCATGTTCACAGACTGTAAAATAAATTGATTTCAAAAGAAATTAATTGTGCAAGACACGAATATATGAGTATGGTCCCACTCACTTATCAAGCAATTGATGCCCTTGGTTGTTAAATTTTCGTAGCGTGCTTAGTTTCTCAAATATTTAAGGACAAATGGCATTAGCCGTCCGCCATCTTGATTCATAACTAGATCTATTTTAATGCGTCACAACAGGGTTGACTCAGTGTGTAAAACGTGCTGTCAACGATAGTTAATCTCAATGAAATATTCTTGAACACATCGCATTATGCGTAAGACGTGTAAACACACAAATCCAGACGAACTTTAACGTTAAACATGTTCACTAATTTCTTCTTTAAAAAAACGTTACCCAGTTGTGACATCAATAATTTTTTTCACTATTCAAGATGGTGGATCACTAGTGTGTTTGCCTTTTTTTGTTCTTTGATATTCCAGAAACTAAGCATGTTGTCGAAATAATATATTAACTACTTCAAAGAATACTATCGATAGAACAAAATAAAAATATACTGCCATATCCTTTTAATTACTACAGTTTCTTACACTCGTCAGTTTTGGTTAACCTATACAAGAACCAGTGAACTAGAAGGTGCAAAATTCTTTATGGCCTTTTGTTACCTTTCTTACAATAACAAAATTATATTTTCGTTATATTAATTTTCTAGGCAAATCAGCTGCACCTGAAAGGATATGACGTGGTCATAATGACCAGAAAAAGCAACAACAGGAGGCAAACACATAGCTCTACATGGCTGTGGGGTACAGAAGGGACTGGGGCAGCGTTTGTTGGCACAAAAATATGTTCTTTGGCAGCAAAAGGATTTGGTAGTTTTGTGAAACCATCAATTCACACGTCAGACAGCTCTTTAAATGAGGAAGGTTTGGCAACAGAGGTAGCACAACCCATTTCAACCTTAGACTCCCAAATTGACCCCCTATCCACAACGCATTGTTCTATTTCGGCAAATGACTGTCCCAGTGCTCATTTAAATACAAATTCTTTGTCGACTATATCAAGCCCATCTACTAAAACATCATTAGCAGATTCGTCTTCCTCTTCAGAAAATAACAGTGCGTCTTCGCCTTCAGTTAGTGGATCCATTTTGTCAAAGTCAACTCCAACTACGACAAAACAGAATCCTGTGTCTCACGTTTCTACTTATCAAGGTTTGTACATTATATAGCAAACCTTGATGCTGTGGCCAATTGTATATTACGTAACTTAATGTTTCGAGATTATTCCAAGATTCGTTTGCTGCCACCTTTTGAAAACTTGAAAATATTTCCAGTGTTAGGAGTTTTAACTAAATGTCAAGTTAACATAAGGGCCGTGTTATATTAAAAATACAATCGCTCGTCTAAATTTCTGACTGCAGGAATATTATTCACATTTCAAAAAGTGACAGCAACTCCAGCTTTGATTATCCTTATTATTTTGTAGGTCGTTCTGTCGCCTTGTTGGATGAGAAGAAAAAGGTGCATGCCTACGGAGTGGTTACGGGCCATTCAACTGTAGATGGTTGTGCAGTACCACCAGGATGTCTTGCTGTAAACGTAACAGCGGTTTTAATGGGATGTACTCTTTTACCCACTATGGAAAATCATGTGGGAAAAGAATTAGAGGTTATTAAGGAAGCTGGGAATTACATTTGGCCCATGACAAGGCTGGCCCTGCCTAGTCATTTGCGACCTGTTTCTGGTACACAATAGACACCAAGTTTGTAGTCTGTGATTTTTTTAAAAAGCATTACTTATTTTAGAGAATTCAACCTGCTTCTATTGTATGTATAAATTTTTTAGACTGTTAATTGTTTTTCCTTTTCCATCTTCTTTTATATTTAATTTCTTTTGTTTTATGTGCTTTTTATTAGATTTGTTACAATCGTGCCTCTTAAAAATGATCGTCCACAGCTAGTATATACTCAAGATTTAATAGACGGGGCTAACTTACTATACTTTCGAGTGTTTTTAATCGTAGCGATATAAACGCCTTATCTTGGATATGACTTTCGACTGAACAAACCAGTATTTAAGAATAAATTCGACGCGAATTCGTTTCTCCCCCTTTCCTTTCCCTTCAACGTTAATTATGACGTTTGCACTGGTCCTGTTTTGCTGTTGTAATAGCCTGCGTGCAGACCCTAAGCACAAAACGTGTAAGCGATTTTTGATTAGGGTGTGCACGCATGCCACTGTTTTCACAATTGACTAGAATTGAAGAAAATGAAACACTCCAGTCCTAACGTCAAAATATAAATACATTTAAAGTATATTCATGAAAGAAAATACAACTACTTCACTCGTTAATTCACGCATTTATTAATGTGTAAGAGTGTTATAAATCTTGGTCTATCCCTCGTTTAATCTAATAGGCTTCGTACAACTGAGTTAAAGTTCAGAATTGAAAAAATACTCATACTTTCGAGCCTTATTTTTTATTATTCATCTAAACATAGGTTACCAGGTCATGAGAGTATTTTCTAGTAATCACTAATAGCACATTTGTGCATGGACAATTGCTGCTGTGTCTGGTGATTTTATGTTGGTTCAATTCCAACCCACGGCTTTGAGTCCATGTATTTACACAGTGTCCTAATACATTGCCTGAAAATTTGTTTGTGTTCAAAACTGAAATAATATTAATTTTTTAACTATGCATGTGCTGATTTCTAATTGTCTGAAATTTTGGAATTCTTCATTCTTTACATATAGGTTAAAGCACGAGGGAGTAGATATATGGATATCTGATACCGTACCCCAACTCTGAAACATTTAGATAATAACAATGAAATTGTCTGAAATTTAGGAATTATTCCTTCTTTACTGAGGTATAATCATGCACAAAATTTCAAAACGTCACTATGCTTTAAAGTTGGTGACAGAAATTTCACAAACTCTTATAAATTCTACGTTAATATTAGATATATGGATATTTGATACCGTACCCCAACTCTGAAACATTTAGATAATAACGATGAAATTGTCTGAAATTTTGGAATTATTCCTTCTTTACTGAGGTATAATCATGCACAAAATTTCAAAACGTCACGATGCATTAAAGTTGGTGACAGAAGTTTCACCAACTCTTATAAATTCTACGTTAGCATTAGATATATGGATATCTGATACCGTACCCCAACTCTGAAACATTTAGATAATAACAATGAAATTGTCTGAAATTTTGGAATTATTCCTTCCTTACTGAGGTATAATCATGCACAACATTTCAAAACGTCACCATGCATTAAAGTTGGTGACAGAAGTTTCACCAACTCTTATAAATTCTACGTTAGCATTAGATATATGGATATCTGATACCGTACCCCAACTCTGAAACATTTAGATAATAACAATGAAATTGTCTGAAATTTAGGAATTATTCCTTCTTTACTGAGGTATAATCATGCACAAAATTTCAAAACGTCACTATGCTTTAAAGTTGGTGACAGAAATTTCACAAACTCTTATAAATTCTACGTTAATATTAGATATATGGATATTTGATACCGTACCCCAACTCTGAAACATTTAGATAATAACAATGAAATTGTCTGAAATTTAGGAATTATTCCTTCTTTACTGAGGTATAATCATGCACAAAATTTAAAATCCCAAGACGGGAGAAATGACTGTTAACAAGCTCAACCTCTTCACCAGTTGTTCCTGAAGCTCCTTCCTGCCAACGACCACCCCACAATACCTACGAAGAAATAATGCAAACTACAATTCACACTTTATTCATCTAATTAATGACTGATTACCTGACAGACATGTTGTGGAACATTATGAGTCAACCTACTAATGACTTCTGAACATACAGTAAGAGATTTAAGTGCTATCAATGTTAATAAAAATCAAGAATATTTTGTACAGGTCACAGTATAAATTACCTGACATGACCACGAGTGTGCCTTGGCATGCATCACAGACAAAGCTGGCTTCATTGATTGAGAAGCTGCAGGATCATGGATGGTCAGCCATGGCCAATATTTACAGATAACATCATACCAAAAAAATTGTACATTCTCAGGCAAAAGAGATATTGTCTGCAAGTAATGGGCATAGCCGTACATTTCTCCATAATACATATTAACAGCATGCTGGGCAATAGCATGACGACAAGCAACCATTTCCAGTCCAGTTTCATCTAAACCCTTCTTTCGCTTTAAGTTGTTTGCTGCAGCACGCCATGTTGATGCACCACAAAGATTATTATTGCTGTTAGTTTCCTAAATTGAAAAAAGGCTTCTAATCAAAATTAAAATTACAATGTTAACATTGAAAACATGGCTATTCCAGACCTATAGACATGTCAACAAGGGTAACTGATTTATGAATAAACAAATTTCTGAAAAAAAATCAAATGAAATTACTGACTTCAGAAAATAGCAAGAGGCTTGAAAAAAGAGCTTGTTCATAATAAGTAAAGCCTGATAAAAAATCTGATGGTTTCTGAGTTATATCTTTCTTTAAAATGGCAGGATATTTCAAAGATACTGTGCAAATTATTTTAGATTAGCACAGATACAAGACAAGTACAGTACCTCCTGTGCTGATTTTTTGTACACTTCTTGGATATGACTGTCAACTTTTGTTTTTGATGCAATAAAGTGTTCTTGGTAGTATGACTCATTATGCTGTCTAATAAATTGAAATTGGATAAAATTAACCATAAAATGAAAATAAAAATATATAATCAAACATTTTAATTGGATATTTCAATAGGCCCATACTTTCCAGCTGACTTGAAACGATACAGTTTCATGTTAGCGTCAACATGAGCTGAATGCTGGTCCTGGTTGCAGCAAGGGCATTTCATGAAGTCCTTTTTCATTAGCTGATCAAGTTCATACTTGCAGTATTTCCATTCCCGAAATGCGCTACCAAATGTTGTTGCATTAATTGCTGCTTCCTTCATTTAAAAGACAAAAACAAAAGATATATCACATGCATTCCTATGCATGTTTGACCAAGACTTTTTTCTTTCTCGAGACATGAATAGAAATTGTCAAACAAAATTACTGTATGCTCCTTTGTTTTGCTTTAACTAGTATCCTAGCTTTGCTTAATAACTAGTATCCTAGCTAGATCATATTTTGTTCAACTAATATCTTAACCTCCCTAGTAAGTAACATACCCTTCCTTTCTCTGAGGAGTAATCTTCTAAGGATTTCAAAAAAGCTCTTTCAGACACCCCTGGCATGCGCTTTTGCATCAGATCCCACTGCATGAATAAATCCACATCAAATATGTGGATAATGTTACAGGGACTTCCAGGCCAAAATCCAAGCCTAATGACACTTTCTAACGACCAAGGAGACCAGAAATAATTGCAAGCTGAGCATCTAAAATCAACTTTGTCCAAATCAAACCTACCTATAACAACACAGCAATACAATAACCTGCAACAACACATGTTAACGACTGTAATATATATATATATATATATATATATATATATATATATATATATATATATATATATATATATATATATATATATATATATATATATATATATATATATATATATATATATATATATATAATATATATATATATATATATATATACACAAAAACTTGTCTGTTTCTTGTGATTTATGCTCAACTTTCTCCGGTATTGAGTGCTCTTTTAGTTCGAGTCCTATATATGCTATGTACTTTTCGTATCTTTCTTTTATATATATATATGAGTATATATATATATATATATATATATATATATATATATATATATATATATATGATTATATATATATATATATATATATATATATATATATATATATATATATATATATATATATATATATATATATGCAGAAGGATACTTTTGCATGATTGGATTATTAGTATAATGTGTCTGTAGACTGACTGTAGTAGTAGTAGTACCTTTTATTGTTATAATGATGCACTGACTTTCTGTTTGAACAGGAACCATTGTTGCACTACATTTACACAAGGGGCATTGCTCCACTTGCGGAGGGAACTGGCAGTCTAAAAAGTGAAAAATACAGAAAAAACAATGAATCAATTGCAGTTGTTTTAAATTTTTATGCTACATAAATAACACAATATTTTATAAATTTTACAATAAACGTTGCAATGTTACAGAATAATAAGCACAAAACATCATGATATGCCAGACCTGTTTTCTCAGTCTGTAATTACAGTACAATGTACATACATTTTGTTTTTAGTTGACCATCACATGTGACTGATAATTTTGGTGCCATAGCTTTATAATAACCATTATAGACCCCATCTCGGTCATGTAAAGGATATTTTTGGTGAACTTTTTCATCACACATTGAGCATAAATTTTTTTGCTCAACACAATCCCTACAGTTAATGACACTTTCATTTTTCAGGCAACTGGAACAGATTTTGGTTTTGGCTTCAGCACAAGATAAAACAGTTTCAAAAATGTTTTGACGGCATGATTCCCAATTACTTGATAAATTATCCACCCTGGTTTTCCATGTATCTTTAGTTTGCTGCTTCTTGATTTTTTCCATGCCTTCAACTAACTTTTCACATTCTTCAATTACTAGTGATAGACCATCATCTAAAAACATTTACCATGCACAGTAAAATTAACATAATTTTGTACAGTACTGAAATTTAATGCTTTTATGTATACTGTATACAGTGTATACTATACTACATACACTAGGATAAGAATGCCTTAGTTTACTTTAACAATATAAGGATTATTAATCTAACTGTATATCAATCAGTCATCAGATTGAATGAACATTATGCTGTTTACACCTGGGTGCATTCCGTGTAAAGTTCACGCCGAAGATTCGTGATTGTACGCCGACTTTTATTATAAATTATATTATGATTTTTGAAACTCCACGCCGGAGATCTCTGAACTTTTGTGTATGGAATGCACCATGGTGTTCATGGACTCATTATTGATCTTGTTACCTGCCAGTGACTGCACGTTTTCATTACTTGTGTCATCTAGATTGTTAAAGATATTTTCATCTGTATTTGAAGGTATATCTACAGAAAAATGCAAATTGTTGAACAAGAAGTGTTTTATTCAAAATATGATTAATTTAATCAAGGGGTCGGGACAAACGTACAATATGTTTAATTATAATTAAACATTAACCGAAACATGGTCTCTAATAGTGTTCAATGATTTTTGTACTCATATTCTTGGCGTTTGACTGGTGCCATTTGCATTTTACAAGTACGAAGTTCTTACATCATACGGTTTTTTACCTATTACAAACTGAGATTTGCTTTGTCCTACAGACTACAATACATGTTCTAGTCTAGTACTCCATATTAAACGTATAGCTAGTCGCACAGGCACTGTCAAATGGCCATATAATTGGTTGTTTATAAGGTATTTGATATGTGTTGTGTGTGCTGAAGTAGCCTTACCATAACAAGTTTCTAAGAGATTCCTGTTTCCAGTTTCATTACGTTGTCTTTTCCCAATTTGATGGCGTCGCCGAGTACGTGTTTTAGAAATTGGTCTGCCACAATCATCGAGAAATTTTATGACGCTCTCTTTCTTTTTCCTAGTTCTTGGCTTGCGAAAGTCTTTCCCCTTTTGAATTAAGTCTTCAATCTTAGCCGCAAGACGCTCCTCCGATATTTCTTGTGTTCTGAATCGAACAGTCCTTCCACTAGTGGATTTCTTTGAATTCTTTCGCGGTTGATCCACCATATTGGTTTGCAGATTTGTCGCGCGGTATAGGGATCTAAGTTTACCTAGGTACTAGTCATAATAATGAACGCATATATGATGCCATGCATCATACACGCACGATTGTCTCTATGTCATATATCATCATAGATAACGAGAGACCATGTTGAACACGTAGAGCTAAAAATTTTAAAATTCGGAAACATCCGGAATTCCGTCGAAACCCGAATCTGTGCGATAAAACTCGGCCAATCGCGACAAAGCGGAGCGGGGTACAAGGGAACCGGGGAGGAGGAAATGGGCAGCCTCGTCCCCAGGCGCTCTGATTGCTTTTCTTGCGCCAAATACTGTTGCGTGTCCGTGTTCTCAGTACGCGAAATTAATCGTCAATCCATCAAAGTTAAAACATGACAATAAAATGCTGGTTAGGATTAGGGTTTGGATTAGGGCTTAGATTAAGATTTATATTAGAACACGGGATTATTACCGGAAATGGCCAAATTAGTCATGATTTCTGGCCCACAAAAAAGGACTGTAGAACAATACCAGGAAAATTAATGTTCTCTCTTACGGCTGTACCTGCTAGGTTTATTTATTGTAGAACAATTAAAAGGATTGAAACTCCCTACCCAATAGCACTTTAGAACTGAAATCCAAAAATTTACGACTTTTAGCGATGCAATTAGAGACATATAGTAGACTTTTAGTGTATATCAGGGTGTTAGCTAGCCCATATAGTGTCCGTTTGACGGACTCTTCCCAATTGAGATAACTAAGGAACTTTCCCAATGAAAAGTGGGAAGTTTCTATTTTACAAGATGAATGTGACTGTGAATATTTTTGTTTACTTTTATCGTTATCTATATTATAAAGAAAATACTGTAAATAAAAACAACATTTTCCCAATATACAAAAACGGACTTAACTTTGGTTTTCCAGCCAACACCCTGTATATATGACTATTCTTGAGACTAGCCTGCGAGCAGGCTCTCTGGGGAAAGAAAAAGTGGTAGGCTTTCCCGTATTTTATTTGTTTACGAAATTCAGGATGCTCTTTCACGCTATGATAAAAGATGTTGTTCGTATTTCCTGCACCAAAATTTAAACTATTATGGAAATTGTCTGTTGTAAACATAGCGCTTGAGATCAGACAGCATTCTCTAATCTATAGGTTGCCTAGCCATGAGGTATTTTTGGAGGTTGTCTTTCCAAAAGCGTGAACTATGAACTATGAGCGCGCAAGGAATGACGGATTATTGTTTCTTTAGGCCCGGATACCCAGGGAATAGACGTTAGAGGTCTTACGTCACGCAAGAGTTAAACAATGAATTGATATGCAATGTGGGAAATATGCGGGAAAAATTTACCTTGTATTTATGTGCATTGAAAACCGCGTGACGTAAGCACTTCTGAGGTCCATTACCTTTGTAATTGTAGAATTCAATTTTGCCGTCGTAAGTTTCGCATGTGTCCTCGACGCTGTTCCAAAGAAATAATTCCATGTTTCGAGGTGAAAATAATCTGTCATCCCTTTCGCGCTCATAGTTTACAGTTTAAGCTTTTGGAGGACAACCTTCACTGAGTTAGCTGTACATAAGTAAAAACATACTCCGAATAACAATACTATCAGGCAAACTCAAGATATGAGCCATTTAAATACAATAATGGTTTGAATAAAATTACAGTGGTGATATTTCGATTTTTACTAAGTAATTTTCTGTCAATTGTGTATTATTTTACAGTATTTAAATACCTCATATCTTAAGTTTAAAAGAACATTGTTGTTCGGAGCGTTTTTTCTTGTTTTCCTTAAGTTGTCTGCTAGCAAAGGATTAGATATATGTCAGACATATATGTATGGGTCATTTGTGTGAAATTTCCTACCATTAGCGAGGTTCTTCCAATACTACCACTACCGCTACCTTTTCCTGACTTACAGCGAACATGATTCGCTGGAAGGAATTGGTAGTGGTAGTGAAATCAGAACCTCCCTATTGTTCAACATCAAACACAGATTGTTTGTTGCTGCTGACTCAGTGACGTTCGTCTCCTGGCACAGACAAGATAATTTCGGTATTACGAAGCGAATCAATCATATTTCTGGCATTTTCCATAACGCAATAATTAAAAAAATTCTTCACGTATTTGAAAGAGCTTTTGAAACAAAGGGGCTGTTTGCCATCTTAGATTTTCAAGAATATGTATGTTAGGTCACAATGAATCAAGCGTTATATACTGAAACGCGATGCACTCGAGACGGAAAACAACCCTTATTTATTTATGTCAACTACGTACATTTACATTATAGTTCTTTCAAATGAATCCAATTCAATTTTTATCCCCAACGGCCTTTAGATAAAAAGCATGCCTAGCCATTGGGCTATCTAGCACGCATTTTTGCACAATTTTTCATCAAAACCAAAGGAGCCAGAATATTTATTCAACACAAGGATGGACTTATTTGGGGGCAGGGTTTGTAGGGGGAGGGGGGAGGCTTTGCAGGGGAAGGTGCAACCCCTAGCCCTAGATAAGGAGGAGTGCAAGGGCAGGGGGATATGCTATGATAAAGCAATAAAAACTAGTAGAAACAAAGTAAGATACAGTAACTTCAGTAACTGATGGTATTTGGCACGCGCACATGCACACAACAAGATCATGCTGGATCAGTCCCCGACTTAACAACTTAAAATTTAAATATTTTTGCTTCTGCAAATAATTGCTTGGCCTGCAAATTCAAAATTATCTTCTCTGTTTTGCCCAGTAATTTTTTTACCCAAGTGCGCATTTAAATCACCCTAAATTCATTTGGCAAACTAAGAAAACACTATTTTTCTACAGGAAATGCTGGTAAGCCAAATTCTGAGGGTTGGCTCATGAAAACAAAGTGCAGACTAAAGTAATTCCAGAGATTTAATTATAACACAATGCTCTGTTAAGTACTTAAAATGTTTTCTAAGGTTGAGATACTATAGAAACATCTGCTTGACAATATTGTCTATTTTGATTGTTCAATAGCAGGATTATTTCCACCTCTTCTCATCTTCATTAATACCCACACAGCAAAAAAACTACCATAACAAGCAAACACAACCTAAAAACAATACAAAACAGGCTTCTAAAATTTGTTTGTGTAAAACGCTTGGTTTTGGTGGCATTTATGTTAAAATTATGAATATAAAAATGGGTTACAAAAAAATCCCTTAAAAAACTCCAGACTGCAAAGTTTGTCAACGGTGCACCCGAGAATTTTTGAACAAGAAAATCTTGGCGCACCTAGGGGCGGTTTATAGCAAATTTTACACCCTATTTTGGCCCAAAGCGTTGTATTTACATTGTATTTTGCAAGGTTTTTACCACTTTTCTTTCTTTGGCTGGCTTTCCAAGCGCACCTACAAGCATTTTTGCACACCTGCACCTCAATATTTTGCTTTTGTGCACTCGAGATCTCGTCAAAAAGTGCCATACTCTGCAGTCTGGAAAAAACTGATAATGAAAGTGGAATTTGGAATGGCCTAAAGGAATGTGGTATAGATCTTTAAACAAACTGTAGTGTAGATGAAACATGAAGCTACTTTTTTAAGACACGTGAATTGTGAAAATGCTTTTCCCCCGCTGTGAAATATGATCCAGAACCCCCCTTTACCACCCTATCAGCTATCACATGTTGTCTGGGCCTCTGGCTATTCTCGCACTAACAGCACAATATGGAGAAAATACTCGTACACATACGATAAAACAACCTCACGTTTATACAGTCAGTGTGTTGTCACTGTCATAAACTAGTAAATAATATGAACATTTGAATAGTGTGATATTGAACTTTACTTTGCACTTACATTTCTTCGTCCTTTTACAGTAACATTGTTAAAGTAAACTTGCCATCCTTTCAAATTTGATCCTTCGGCGCTCACCATATTCAAGCAGATTATCACAATGAATTTTACCGCCTGCTTGCTAAAGAACTGAAAATATATCCTATTTCAAAGTCTCCAAAGGAAAAATTAAATTATGCAACAAGTCAAGATGGCGACCAAATCAGAACTTAGTCTCCCAAATATAGCCCTCGGTCACTGAACTTAAACTAAAACCCGGACCACTAAAAGCTGGAACTCGAAAATTCTGAATACTACCACTGATACTACCAATTCTACAAATTTAAAGCTGGAATCTCTAAAACCCAAAATACTAAAAGGATGCATGAATCTGCAAAAGTCGAACTAAAACGTGATTTTCCCGTTTTCAATAAAAAACACTCTTATATCCGCCGGTAGCACCCGTCTATCCTTCGTACAACCGATCCCGACTGTTTTTCAACATGAATGAAGTTTGGAGGATAGTGATCATATACCGATCATTTGTTTATTGGTTTTGAAACATTAAAAAGGTAAATACAAGAAAGGTACTCAATACACAAAAAAACTGCAGTTTAGCTAGGCTTTAGCAAACCGCGGTGTGTTCCCCACTGTATAAAATCAATCCCAAAAATGCGCTATTTCCTGCGATTTAGGTATCGAATTTTTAGCTACAGTTTTAGGAACTGCGGGATTTTGCAACTTTACCACCCAGAAGCGCTGTAAGAAATTTCATAAAGTTATGGGCCTCCCTCTGGTGTCCCGGCTCCAGCTCAATTTTAAAGCTTATGGCTCTTGAAACAAAAATATACACATCGATTCGTATTACACAATCCTAATAATGTGTGGGAACAACCTTACAACAAACCCACCTTCCATTAAAGACAGTGTTACAGTGAAATAGAATTTGAATCAATCTATATTTTTTATATTCTAATGCAGGATTTTATGCGTAAACAAAATTCGTGTGAAATTTAGAGTGAAATATAGTAATCTGTCAACATAATATCGTGTCAATAGGTATATTATTATTAGATATGGGCCGAATATATCTCCTTATGAAAATAGATTATTTTATGCTTGTGTTTCCATGGTACAGTGACATGACAGACCATGCTAGAAGACCCTTCCAAAAGTCCACCTAGTTATGTCGACACTGGAAGTTTCAAATTCAAGTAATAATGGTTTGTGTATAGTTCGTGGCGTACAAGCTCAAATAAAACTTGGCAAACCTGTGTAAGGGGGCCCTCAAGCCTCTCAGGGTTAAACGAGTTAAACCCATATTTGTCATATCTTGTTCCAAATGACAGAGTACGTATTCACATGATTTGGGCTAACCGAAGAGCAAACGTTCATGAGATCAGATACTTGGTGGGTAATGATATATTTTGGCACAAAATTTTAAACGTAATGACTGGAGTGACAAATCCTCACAGAGAATGTGGAAAATTGAAAAAATATGCTTTCCGTTTTTTTTTCAGACGGTATTAAAGCTGTGTTTATCCTTCTTGAGAACAACACGCAATGAATACAAACAACAGCTTGTTCATCACAATAGTCGCTCTTTTACTATTCTTAAATTCCATGGAAAGTGTGTCTTCTTTTCAACAATGTGATTCAATGACCAAATATCTCGAGAATTTATACCAACGTTTAGTTATAAGACGTATAAAAGATCCTGGGAAGAGAAGGAACTTCACAAGCTCAGGTAGGTCAAACATTGCCCTTCTTTCACCATATTTTCATGAGGTGCCAAAGATTCTTTCGTGTAATTTTTCCGTTCTTAGGCCATGTGTTGCTGATAAATGTCCTATTACCACAGAAAAATAACAAAATACTTAAATGTATCCATTGTATTATTATAAGGTGGAAATAGGATTAAGCTGTGATAAAGTCACTAACATTGCCCAAAGGCGATGCTCGTTTCGTTTTCCATAAACTTTAAAAAGGCAAGTACCCATCAACGAGGAAGTCAAGCCTAAACTCAAACTCATTCCTAAGGATACGGAAGAGCATTCCCCACCATGTTTGACTTTGTGTTGAGTGAATATATTCTTCTTGCAAATTCCACATGTTTTGATAATCTTGCAGTGAATTGACCTCATTACTCAATAAAAATCATAATACACAATTTTTCAAACAAAAAACCAGCTTAATGTCGCACGCTTCATGATGAATTGCAGTATATGATAAATATTGTAATGTACAAAAATTGTATTCAACTAGTCGCAGTTTCGCAGAACAGTACTTACATTATAGCTTGGAGAAGCACCTTAGTGGTATTTGCATTTTCTCACCAGAACCTGGATTTTTTGTAGGAAAGAGATTTGCCGCACATTAGCGAACTAAAGTTGCATTATTATTATTACGAGCATTTGTTATTCCTACCAAGCTTGCATACTCCTTTTGTGCGTGATTTCGGAATTTCGATTAATTGTGTCAGCAAGTTCGGGTTTCATGGAATTTTCTTAATCATTGCTTCTTGCCGAGCAGTTTTCCATCAGCATGCGTATAAATCTACAAAGTACAAGTTTAAAAGCAGGATTTTATATTTCACAACGCCATCACGCTGTAGGTGGCTAAGAATTGTAATAATGAGAGATTTTTTAGATAAATTACATCAGGAAGGATTTACAACAACGTCATTGTCGCGATTCCCAGAGTAATTCCACTGATGTGACATTTTCATTTCCTTATTACTGAAATACTTTCATATACGGCCATAAATTCGTCACACATGTCGTTGGTTCATGCACGGGTATATCAGCGACCTTCACATTGGTCAGCAGCGAGGTTATCAAGCATTTTGACGTCGTTATAACGATTTTGACGTCGTTTTCCAGGTTTAGCTTAACCTAGGGTTAACTCAAAATTCAAAGCAAATTTTCCAAGAGCTTATTTGTAAGCTTGAAAATATTTCTTCATGCATCTTGCCTGGATCGATCGAAATTTTCCTGTCTCAAGTTTTAAAAGAAAGGGATGCATTGAAATGCACAAACTAAAACAATAGGTTAAATTTTAATTAGCTTTGAACAACTCGTCCCTGGACTCAGAAAAGAAAATAAACTCGAGTCGGAACCTCGAAGTTTGTGTAGCCACGCATGTCGTATTACGTATATTCATTATGCAGGTTCTCGTCAATTGCCTTTTCTGGCAAATAGAAACGCTGAACTGCTCTGATCCGCCATTATTCTGGCTAGTCAATCGGATAAAAATAGGGAGACATGTTGCACAGCTGATTGGCCCTAGCTACTGTTTATCATAGGCGGTCCAATTCAGTATGTAGCTTCCTATAGAGATCAGTGCGCACTGATCTCTATATGAAACTGCACACTGAATTGAAATTTAAATTTTATTATAAAATTCTTGAATGGCAGTCAACGCAAGGAAGACTGAAAAACTCAAGATACAATTAGGATTAAATATTAACTATATTATTAATATTAACTATATTATATGGGCCGCCTATGTGTTTATTCGCTATACTGTGCAATGGACATGACGGAGGGGAATTTATACATGACGTAGAAATCAGGGGCCAGTTGTTCAAAGCTGGGTTAGCACTCATCCTGGGTTAAAGTTTAACCCGTTGTTTTAGTTTCTTTTATTTTTATATACACCTCCGTTTCTTTCAAAACTTCAGAAACCAAAACTTCTATTCATCAAGACAAGAATTAGACTTCTAAAGAAGTATTTCTAATCTTCCGTACAAGCTGCTGGGAAATTTCTCTTGGATCTGACCTTAAGCCAGGGTTAAGCTAATCTGCTTTTGAACAACTGGCCCCAGTTGTTAAAGTTCAATGTATTTGTTTCAAAACACGAGAAACTAAAGCTACCATGGACCCAGACAAGATTTGTGTAAAAATATTTCAAAACCATACGAGTAAGCTGCCCTGAAATCACCTTCAAACTTTACGCTAACCCATACAAGTTGGTAAATAAGCGAATCGACTATTGAACAACCCAGAGCATTATATTTACAGATTGAAAAATTTTAAAAAATATAGAAAACTGCAGTAGTCTTACTTGACTATTGTATCTGTATGCAGTATATATATTCAAGTATATCAATGTTCAATCCACTGTATGGTTAAGAAACATTTATTCAATTAAAAAATAAAAATATTAAAATGGAAATAAAAGTCACAGCAACTCAGAGTACGTTTCACGCTCGCTGGCGATCATCAGACTGAAAATTTTAAAATATGCATATGTGTAGGTATTCAAGAGTTATAATTACATGCATAAAATTTATTTTCACATGTCTACATTTAAAGATTAGTTCTGATCTTTAGTTTATATTCAAGTATATATATTTAAGTATATATACTATATACATAGGAGAAAACAGGATCGTGAACTGCATTCGACGCGACTGAAAAGCGACTTATAAAAGTATAAAACAGGCGTGAAGGATATATTATGTTAATCATAGAGATTATGAATAACGAGGAGACATCAAGGTAAAATTTGAGAACACAGCTATTGGATAGGGGGGGGGGGCATATTCAAGCCCCGGGACCAAAGAAGTCGTTCGAAGCAGCATAAGCTCCTCATCTGAATTTACTATATCAGTAAATTCCTAAAAGCCTCTAAATTTACTCATATGGTAAATTTACGACAAGCCTAACCCTAACCCTAACCCTAATCCTAACCCTAATCCTGAAACCAGCCCCACCTTACGTCCCCCAACCACCCACCCCTTAAGGTGCAATCCTTAAAGTGCAATCTTACTTTTATACGTTTCGTATGTCTAAATGTTACGGTGCACTAAACTTGTTCTGAATTTATTATATTAGTAAATTCAGAGGCGTTTAAGAATTTGATATCTTCTATCCATAAATCCGTGACCAGATGCTTGTGATTTATAATCCCAAATTTGCCGGAAAGTTCTAATTATATCCTTAGAATTAAACGCGAATTAATCGTTTAACGAGATAAAGATATCATCAACTTACATTGCAAATAGCAGCCGTCTGTAATTTGAAACTACTGCAAACAGCATGGCAAGTTCTGATATATGAAATGCACGTTCCATCCTAAACTTGAGTCTGCGTCTCAGATGTCGTCAGGTCGGCATTCAATTGTGATCACTCATCCTAGCTGTTCAACATTCTCAGCCCGTTTTGAGAGGAAAAATTCGAAAAACGAGTTAATATGAAGCAAATACAGTAACCTTGTAATCACCTCGCCTTCGGTGACTAATTGTTAAATATATATCTAATATATCAAATTCTAAATCGTGAACTGAACACAAACTATGTTGGCTTAAAATGGGTACATTTTTAGTGTAACTTTTCTCCGAAATCCAATATTTGACATACAGGTTTTAAGCAAATATATTTTATTTGGCTCCCCTTGGAATTCGGGCATTTTCGAAGCCGAAATAAAAATATTTTTTACCATTGTATCTTTATTGCTTCAGGTATAGTGAAATAACCTCAACCTCGTTCCCAGGGGCTTGGGGGACCTGCCCCTTGCCATGTGGTGGACAGAGGCCCTGGAAAAAGCTGGTTATCAAATGAATCCAAATATATTTGGGAAATTTATTATGGAAATCAAGTACTCAATAATATGGCAGGAAAATTTTCCAAAATATATTGGAAAATCTGGTCATGTGACAACCAGCCTTTTCCAGGGCCTTCTATCACACGCTCCAACACGGACGCCCTGGGAATGAGTTGAAATAACCTATACCTTCCATGTGATACTTACAAAAAGCTTATACCTAACATTGCTAATACTTTTAACTGCGTTTAAATAAAGATGAATTCGATTCCCCATTTTGCCAGAATGGAATGTTTTCATGGACACATTTCATAGCTGACAAACCTCCTTTACACAACTAAATTCTCCTAGACAAATTTCACGTGCTAATTGTTTTATGACCGTGTAAATTGGGATTTTTCGACAAACACGGTTGCATAAAATATTTTATCACCGCTAAACAAGAAAGTGCAACGAAAAATACACCAGTCCCACTTGCAACGCCTTTATAGATGCTCTTGCAAAACCTGACCCTTTCCTTGATCACAGTCACTAGCTTCCTTAATAGTCTATGCCTAAATACACCAAATGATAAGGCTCAGTTGCATGTATATTTTCTCATTTTCTTTCTTTCTGTTACTTTGCGCCTTTTCAGAATTTTCAGTTTTATCCTGCTTTTTTTTTGCCAACCCCAAAATCTTTCTGGGACCAAAGGTCAAAAATTCCTAATTTACAAGGTCAAAAAACATTTGGCATATGAAATTTGTCAGAGAAAAATTGCCCGTGAAAAAGGGACTTAACGTGTTTATTCCAGGTACAGCATGGAGAAACTCAAGTCTGCGCATATACTTCAACCTGTCAAACGTGATAAAGGTTCGAACAAAAATACTCCGGGCAAATATTATTCTTCACCGCGGGCTGATGTCATTCACGCAGATACCCATATACCAAGCCTCATATGGACTTATTCTTAAAGATATAAATTCAAGCAAAGTGCTATTTAATCGGACTCTTGCGAGTGATGGCCTGGGAAGCTCGAGAAAACGATATTGCCTTGTTTCGAACGTCTTAAATTTGGTCCGACGTTGGAGAAACTATCCTGAATCTAATCAAGGCTTGTTACTCGCAGTCCACGATACTGGAAAATATTCCGCGACACTCCAAACGTTCTACCCAAAGAAAAACATCTATGTCCCGGCACTAGCACTGTACTTAAAACCTCCGAAAATTTATAACAAAGTTTATAAATTGATACCCAGTGAAGCTGTGGAAATTATTAAAACGAAAACTTAACTTGCATGGAGAAATTCCTGTAAATATATGCATGTATATATGTGTGCGTGCATCTCCAACAAAGTCTAAACGCTGATCTAAATAAACCTCGTTCATCGTCTCAGTAATCGAGCAGTAAGCTCATCCCCGCCATCTTGATTTCAAGCAAATCTATCTGCAGAGGGTTGTCCTCGTGGGGAGTGGGATGCGGTAAAATGAAAAAAATTAATTACTTTTTTTCGTTAAAATACTTGCTATTAATACTACCCCCTTCCCCCCACCCCAAATGGTCATGGTCTAACAGAAGGAAATTTCTCCAAACTTGGAACCCTGTTCGTACGAATATTTCTCACATTTTGGTCATGGTAGGTTTTCAAGATGGCGGGTGTTTTTTAAGATTCTTATATAAAACGAGAATGAAAACAGCCAGATATTCATAACATTCCTAAATTGAGATCAGGTTCAGGGTTAGGGTAAGGTTTACAGGAATTACTTAAACATCTGTTCATTCGTTCTCGTTTTAAGAATCTTGAAAAACAGCCGCCATCTTGAAAACCTATACCTATCGTCCATCCCCTTTAACCATGACCTTCTAATTTTCACTAAATTTTGTTAAAATAACGATTAGGTTATAATACAAATGTATTGACCGTCCTCCATCTTGGCTTGCCAAATTCACTTTTCCCAGCGGATTTACTAGATGTGTGATCAAGGTTTATTAAAATCAGTCATATAACAACACTCTCGTACAACATAGAGAGGCTAGTACCTGGTTTGTCAATGCATCGCCTTGCATATGTACGTGACTGCATGTATATGGCAGCAAAATACAAGATACTGATAGTTTACCTACATCAGACATATTTATATTATTGTTCATTTTGTAGCTATATATACATATAGTTATACATGTAATGCAGCATGTATGTGCATTCAAATTTAACTGGACTGAATTCTTAGCAAATTTTTGGCATAGCGTCGGCAAACCTGGGATCAATACATAATAGACCGAGAGATCTTGGGTCACCAACCTAACAGGCTTAGTGAGGGTTGTGACAATAAAAGGCAAAAGAATCAGTTTTCTAAACGCCTACTTACACGATACGACAAGTCACTTGCAATTCTTATTCTGGCGCATGTAACCGAGTATGGCGTTGCCGGGCACCGCATGGACATGACAAACACGACATTTATTTGTAAAGGTCAAAATTTGACATAGACAAATAAATGTCGTATTTGTCAAGTTCAAAATTTGACCTTGACCGACACGAGATTCATTCTGTCTGCGCCGAAATACGCAAATTATCTGTAGGCTCTTAACCAATGAGAATACAGGAATATAGTACAATGAATAATAATAGTATAAATATGTGCGAAGATCTCAGAAATGATGGTGTCAGCAGTCGTATTAATACGCCAGAATGACAGCAGTATACCTCAAGTTGTATCGTGTGCACTCTTAAAAATCTCGCATCTTGTAGCAAGTCTGGATACAAACCGTCAACAAGTTGTGTTCGCACTGCTTGTTACAAGTTGTCAACAAGTTTGGAGCAACTTGTTGACAACTTGTAACATCCTTGCTGATTTTGTCAGACTTGTCACAAGCTTGATCCAACAAATCTGTTACAATCACGATATAACAATATTGCTACAACCTTGTTTCATCAACCTTGTGACATTGTTGTTATATCGTAACTGTACCGGACTTGTTCGAACAACTCTGCAGGGGGGTCCGGGGGAGGAAAACTAGAATCCCGGAAATGCCATTTCCGGCGATTTGGGCACTTAATTTGGGGTTCACTTTGATTGTAAAAATGAGCTAAATTGGGCACATTTTTTACAAAGAATGTGAATAATGTATAACGATTTCAAGAAAAAATGCATCAGTTTGGATATTGATTAGTGAATGTGAATTTCTGATATCTATACTAAATGCTTATTGAAGTCAAATACTGATTTTATGGGTCCTATAACAATATAATTAGATATTGACACGAGAACAGGGAAATTTTGAAACTATCTGGTTAATTTTGGTGTATTCTTCCAGGGAAAAGAACCAATCTAACATTCTAACCATTCTAACACACTATTTAACACAACATTCACGTGATTAAAATCACGTCGGACGGATTTTTTTTGGGGGGCTTAGCCCCTCCTTAAAAAATTTTGGGGGGGGGGGGCTCGAGCCCCCAGCCCCCTGTTCCTACGCCACTGCATCAAGCTTGTTACAAGTTGTTAACAGCTTGTTTCAAACTTGTTCCAACAAACACGGAACAAGCAGTGCGAACACAACTTGTTGACAACTTGTGAACAACCTTGCTACAACTTGTTTGCGGACTTGCAACAACTCGTGCGTTTTTACGCGTGTAAACGGGCGTGTACACGTGTAAAGAATCACAAACATGTTGTTATTTTAGGTTGGTATTTACCACGATCTCTGGAGCGTTAAGACGCTATTGGGTATCAAATTACAATATAATGTGAAACAGATGTGGTTTGAAATAAAAATCATAAATCTACATGTGGATCACATGTGAAACACATGTGATTTCCATGTGTTTTCTTCATAAGGGAATTCATACGCCATACTCTGTTTTATTGATAGTATACTGTATTTATTTATGGTCATGGCTAAAGGGGATGGACCAGAGGTAGGTTTTCAAGATGGCGGCTATTTTTCAAGATTCTTAAAACAAGAACGAATCAAAAACCAGACATTTATAGGATTCCTAAATTGTGGTTAGGTTTAGGGTTAGGGTAAGCTTTATGAATGCTATAAATGTCTGGTTGTTGATTCGTTCTCGTTTTAAGTATCTTGAAAAACAGCCGCCATCTTGAAAACCTACCTCTCGTTTATCCCCTTTAGCCATGACCATTTATTTATTCTTGACTGTCATGTCGGCCATGTTGGTGGTGAATTACAACCTGGTGAAGGTGGTGGTGAAGTACGACTGGTTGTGCTCACCAACCAGTGTAGGTCTGGCGTGTCCTTAGAGAACGGTGCAAGTCAGGGTTGCCAGATCACTGCATTTTTGAGGCCAAATCTTCAACAATGCTCTTTGGTTTTCTTTGTACTTGGCTTTTGTTTTCTTTGTTTACTTGACTACACTAATGACGATTTGGCCTCAAAAATGCAGTGATCTGGCAACCCTGGTGCAAGTCAAAAGTGCTACAGTTCCACGTATAAAACGTAGTCACTCTGTACATAATTATATACGTAAGACGAATTACACTATTTTTATTAGTGTACAATACGGTATGCAATAACTTTAAATCAACTTACACCTGAAGACCATCACTATAAAATTTAACATGAAGTATTCGCTACGTTCTATATTGAAAATTCTGTACAAAATATATTAAGTTCTATAAACAAATTCTACAAACAGCGCGTTATAAGTTCGTTAAGCCGATACAAAGATAGGATTAACCGATCTACTGTACATAGGATGGTACAAAGAGAATAAAATTTACCTGCCCCTCCCTACTTGAAAACGTTCATATTGAACATTCTATACACCTCGGCCCTTTTACATTATGCAAGAGACAATCTCCGGTGATGTTAGAATGAGTTAACATCAAATTAAGTTACTTATCTTCATAGAGATTTGTCCTTGTTGTCAGTTCAGACATTCCTAAGAGACTTTCAGCCTGTCTTTGTTGGCTGTCTGCCAGATCGTCCAGACGGTTTCTAACTGCGGCCACTTCTCGCCTTTGTTGATCCTGTAGAGTAATAAAAATACAAACTTTTTCGCTGGAGCCCTTCATCCTATACAGACAGAGAGCTTCATATGCACGCGCAAAAGCAGTAACAAACCTGCAAACACGTTACAACAAGTGTTTTCACCACATGCTGTTGACAAGTTGTGTTTGCATCAAAGCTGTTGGAACAAGGTTGGAACAAGCTGTTAAGAACTTCTAACCAGGTCTATGGGAATAGCAGACTTGTTACAAGGTTGTTCCAACAAGACTGGTGCCGTGAGAATATAAAAATATTTTTACAGCATTTTATTGTCAACTTTGTTACAATCTTGTTAAAACAGTTCTGCGTCGACACAGGTGTTCGGACGCGATTTGCCAACGCGACGAGATTTTTCGATTTTTAAAAGCGAATAAAACCAGAAAGTAATTTGGCTAGATATGTGCACCAAAGATTAGAGAAAAATAGAAAAGGATTAAGGTTAGAGGACGTTGAAAATCGAAAATTTGCGTCGCGTTGTCAAATCGCATCTGGTAGTTATCGGTAACACTCAGATCTTTCTCTTTTTTCAAGAAAAAAATACAGATTTTGTAATCTGCACATAAAAAAGTCCCGTTCTCTGATAAGCCTTCCTGTCGGCGAAGAGATTAACTAACACATTCTATAAGTATGTTTTTCTTTACTTTGATTTGTTTTTATAAACGAAATTATCGTGAGGGAAACCAATCAACACACCCGCTTTTAGAGGTCAGTTAAAAGCTTCAGATAGAGGAAGGTCATTGTCATACATGGGGGATAACGAAAGATAAAAAACATTGATCACATCAAGTTGCCAAGCTGGTACATTATTAGTTCAACACAATTTCACCTGGTCAAACATTTGTGCTGGAAATTTGAGCGGTGTGCTCGTTATTGCTTGAGGAAATCCTGTATCTGTGTTGTTCAACATATTTCTGAAGTCCACTTGACGTTTTTTCAGCTATATAAATGAATGAAGATGATATAAATTTTGGCGTGGGAGAATACATATACATATATAAGATATTATGCAAAACATAATCCGATGATTAGCATTTTGAAACTTAAAAACCAAAATATGAGTCAAAAAAGAAAATCGAGTGAATAATCAACATTCTGGTTACACAATTTCATGTTTTTTCAATTTTCCCTCGTGTTGACATAACTGTAAATCAACACGGATAAAGGTTCATATTGTTCTTAAATAGTTTATGGGTCGGACCTCTCATTTACTCAGGGAGGGGAAGGGGAGTAATTAAGGCGTTAATAGGAGGGAACTATGTTAGCTTACCCGATCAAACTGTTTCCGCAATCTTTGATTCTCAGCCTCCATGTTGTTTCTGTACGAGAACAAAATCAATTTGAAACAGATTAATGTAACTACAGTGAAGGTGCCTGGCCGGTTGTAGTACAACTTTGTCATCTTTGTTAGTTTGGTAGTGTATGATCATGTTCTGTAATTAAAAGTACGCACGAGTATGGAACACGACATGCATATTTACCATCTAGCTGTTTAATATACATTGCTATATTCCTGCTTACTTGAGAGCAATCGAGCATTTAATATGTTAAAAAGCATTTGACTACGAAATATGAATAGAACAACTGACCTCACTGCTTCTGTCTCTGCTCGAGCCATTTCCTCTTTTGCTGTCAACAGTTTAATTGACTCTTTCATGTCTGCCATTTCATGTTTGTATTTTTGCCTCTTCTAAAACATCGACAGTACGCGGATATTTAAATGTCCATTTTCTATACTAGCTTTAATATATTTTACTGGGTTTTTTCCACAAAGTCTATGAGTACTCCAGATATAATACTGTAATCCCCCCATTCAGGCCAAACGGGTTGACTTTACAGACTATCGAATGCACATTCACCTTGATCAATGCATCCATTTTCTTTTTCGTAGCTTTGACTTCATCCAGCAGTTTTTGCTGTGTCTCGTTGTTTTTATTCTCCAGTGACTCTCTCTCTAAGTTCAATGATTTCCTTTAAAAGAGTATATTAAGGAATCGGTTTTGATTTCAACCAGATTTAGGCTCAATGGTTGAGGAATGGCAACTACACAAGCCTTGTTAACATTTAACTCCTTTGTACAGTAATTCAACTTAATTTTAAGCACGTCCCCCTTACACAGTAATTAAACGGTTGCTAATCACATATTTGTAGATTATTAATTAACAGGGGCCGGTTGTATCAAAGGCGTTTAGCTTAAACGGTGGATAAGTGAAATTTAAAAATTACTTTTACACCTAGTACGGAACCGAAATTATGAGTTTAATATAATAAATATTTAGTTTTATATATAATTGTTCTTCTCAGGCTCAATAACTTCAGCTGGTTTGTTTATACAACATGCAAACTTGTTTTATATTTTTTACTTATCCACCGTTTAAGCTAAACGCCTTTGATACAACCGGCCCCAGGACTATATGTTATATGGACGTTTACAGATTCCAAGGTACCCGGCAGACAATGAATGTACTACATTAGCAAACTTGTAACCGGAGTGTTGGTATAACGGCTAACCTTGTTTCTTCTTTATCCTTCTCGTGTTCTTCCTGGGCATGTTGTAGATCGGATCGGGCGATACCTATAATATGCAAAAATGGTTCCTCTATTTTATCGAGAGGTTCCCTGGAAGATCCGCCTGGCCGAAAATAGATAACACTTCAGTCTTCATGAGAAGTTCCTACCAATTTCGTCGTTCAATAAATCTACAGTATTCTTCAGCCTTTCGTTTGCTGCCATTAATTGTTGTTCGCTGTTTAAAACGCTAGAAAAGAGAACACAGACTATTGAAGTTCTAACTTGCAGTGTATATATGAAAATTTAATATTAATATTCATAGTCAATCTATAGTGCTGTCTTATGTCTACCTTTGTAGTTGCGCTTGTACTTTCTGCTGCTTTTCCTTTATCTCCTGTGTCTTGGCTTTTTCCTGTGAATTTTAGCGTTAATAAAAAAAGATAGCGTTGGTTTGGGCAAGTAAATAAAAACCGTACAGTGCAGTGCAGTGCAGTGCAGTGCAGTGCAGTGCAGTGCAGTGCAGTGCAGTGCAGTGCAGTGCAGTGCAGTGCAGTGCAGTGCAGTGCAGTGCAGTGCAGTGCAGTGCAGTGCAGTGCAGTGCAGTGCAGTGCAGTGCAGTGCAGTGCAGTGCAGTGCAGTGCAGTGCAGTGCAGTGCAGTGCAGTGCAGTGCAGTGCAGTGCAGTGCAGTGCAGTGCAGTGCAGTGCAGTGCAGTGCAGTGCAGTGCAGTGCAGTGCAGTGCAGTGCAGTGCAGTGCAGTGCAGTGCAGTGCAGTGCAGTGCAGTGCAGTGCAGTGCAGTGCAGTGCAGTGCAGTGCAGTGCAGTGCAGTGCAGTGCAGTGCAGTGCAGTGCAGTGCAGTGCAGTGCAGTGCAGTGCAGTGCAGTGCAGTGCAGTGCAGTGCAGTGCAGTGCAGTGCAGTGCAGTGCAGTGCAGTGCAGTGCAGTGCAGTGCAGTGCAGTGCAGTGCAGTGCAGTGCAGTGCAGTGCAGTGCAGTGCAGTGCAGTGCAGTGCAGTGCAGTGCAGTGCAGTGCAGTGCAGTGCAGTGCAGTGCAGTGCAGTGCAGTGCAGTGCAGTGCAGTGCAGTGCAGTGCAGTGCAGTGCAGTGCAGTGCAGTGCAGTGCAGTGCAGTGCAGTGCAGTGCAGTGCAGTGCAGTGCAGTGCAGTGCAGTGCAGTGCAGTGCAGTGCAGTGCAGTGCAGTGCAGTGCAGTGCAGTGCAGTGCAGTGCAGTGCAGTGCAGTGCAGTGCAGTGCAGTGCAGTGCAGTGCAGTGCAGTGCAGTGCAGTGCAGTGCAGTGCAGTGCAGTGCAGTGCAGTGCAGTGCAGTGCAGTGCAGTGCAGTGCAGTGCAGTGCAGTGCAGTGCAGTGCAGTGCAGTGCAGTGCAGTGCAGTGCAGTGCAGTGCAGTGCAGTGCAGTGCAGTGCAGTGCAGTGCAGTGCAGTGCAGTGCAGTGCAGTGCAGTGCAGTGCAGTGCAGTGCAGTGCAGTGCAGTGCAGTGCAGTGCAGTGCAGTGCAGTGCAGTGCAGTGCAGTGCAGTGCAGTGCAGTGCAGTGCAGTGCAGTGCAGTGCAGTGCAGTGCAGTGCAGTGCAGTGCAGTGCAGTGCAGTGCAGTGCAGTGCAGTGCAGTGCAGTGCAGTGCAGTGCAGTGCAGTGCAGTGCAGTGCAGTGCAGTGCAGTGCAGTGCAGTGCAGTGCAGTGCAGTGCAGTGCAGTGCAGTGCAGTGCAGTGCAGTGCAGTGCAGTGCAGTGCAGTGCAGTGCAGTGCAGTGCAGTGCAGTGCAGTGCAGTGCAGTGCAGTGCAGTGCAGTGCAGTGCAGTGCAGTGCAGTGCAGTGCAGTGCAGTGCAGTGCAGTGCAGTGCAGTGCAGTGCAGTGCAGTGCAGTGCAGTGCAGTGCAGTGCAGTGCAGTGCAGTGCAGTGCAGTGCAGTGCAGTGCAGTGCAGTGCAGTGCAGTGCAGTGCAGTGCAGTACAGTACTGTACAGTAGTGACAGGTTAAACAAAATCTTAGACTGCGAGCAGTCCCTCTATTTTTCGTCGTCAAATTATTTTCGTCGTGCAAAATTTCAGGCTGGTACCTAAAATTTTACCAGCCCGAAATTTTGCACGACGAAAAATAGAGGGACTGCTCACAGTCTAACAAAATCTTAGCTTCTTGCATTTTGCAATTACCTTCTCCAGTTCATCAGAACGATCAGTCGTTTGCTTAAGTTGACTACGTACGATAGACATCTCTTGCTCTAAGATTTCCTGGGAAATAAAGAGAAAATTGAGGCTGATAGAATGCGCTCAACTTCTAAGTTGATGTATGTGCAACTCATCATTTCTCAGAGATGGTACTTATTGTACGCGAAGGTTATCTACTCCTCTTATACGGCAGTGATCGAGCAGTTTTAAAGCATGTTCTACAGTTCGTTGTCGACAACATATACTACATAACTAGTCTAACAACTGGTCGCTAATCACCTTAACTTCATTGACTGATCTCAATTCCTCTTCAAGTTTCTTCACTTCTTCATGATGCGAAATTTGCGCATCACCTTTCTCTCTGTTGTACAAACGAAGTGGTAAACATTGAACTCACAGAAATCCCTTGTCTTATCCTATGCGTTGTTTTGGATCGGTCAACTAATGGGGTACTTGGTCTATTGTATTTTATTTAATTCGTAGTGGTAAGTACTGACCCTAGTGAAAACAAAATCTCAATAGTAAACAATCTCAAAACAAACAAAGGTTGGGGTACCTTTCTAATTCTGCTATTTTGCCTTCTAATTGTAAGTTGCTCTGTTCCATATAGTTAAGTTTTTCCCATTCTTTTTCCTTAGCTATCTGTTCCCTTTTACAGGCCTCTTGCTCCTGATACAAATATGTCGTACAATCATGTCATTTAAGATATTGATAAAATAAATAAAACTTGGTTTACGAAGTGGCATAACATGCCAGGTATGAAATGCTATGGAATTGTGTGATGCTATGTGTATGGTATGCTGTGTGTATGGTATGGTATGGTATGGTATGGTATGGTATGGTATGGTATGGTATGGTATGGTATGGTATGGTATGGTATGGTATGGTATGGTATGGTATGGTATGGTACCTATGACCAGTGTGGCTGTGTGGTATACAGTAGTTGCTATGACGAGTGTGGTATGGTATATTATGGTATGGTATGGTATATGGTAGCATGATGCTATGACAAGTGTGGGTGTGTGGTACACAGTAGTATAGTATGGTATGGTATGGTATGGCATGGCATGGTATATGGTATGGTAGAATATGATGAGGTAAGATATGGCATGGTATATGTTATGTTGGGATATAAGATACAGTACAGCATAGCATGTGATACAGTCTATAAAGATGACAAAGGCAGCAGGCCTGGAAACAGTGGTGGATTCTGGAAAGGATGTTCCGAGTAAATATTTTGGTTTCTAGAAAATATTTTGCTCAGAAAAATCAGATCTATCCAAAATTTATTCCTCGTTGTTATTATACATATTATACATTCATGAAGATTCGTACAGTATAATTTCTTAGAGTTTTTTTTTAAAATAGAAACAAGGCACAAATCTTGAGGCTTTTTATATGAAGTGTCGCAGACAATGTTCAGAGCTCCTGCGTCATCTGGCTCTTGTCTTGGTAGCCATGGGGTACCGTAACATTCCAAAATATACTTCTCAGCCACAGTACCAAATAAAAACTTAACAGTCGCATCTGAAATGTTTACACTAGTCCTAAACTTTTCAGCTTCTACTACATGGGAGTAAATCTAGACTGTATGTACACTAGCTGTCTCATCTCCAAAACGCTAAGTGGATCTTAGGCAGTATATACTGTATATATGGTTACGGGACTGGGCATATTTCATCAATATTTCATTAATGCTTAAAGTGTTTATGCAACGAAATTTCACCCCAAAGTTTTATGGCCTCAGTGTAAAGTTAACGTAAAATGGGTTGGTAACTTCTTTTACAGAAGTTCATCATTTTGCTTCTTTCGTGAGAAATTTGGCTTTGAATAATATGCAAATATCATACTTATGACATCACAGTGCATAATGAGCTTTTAGTGCTGTAGGAATTTTTCTTTCAGTATCCATGATAAGTTTCCAAAAGTTGCACTAAAATACTGCAAATCGGATTTGTAACTTATGATTTTGGAATTTTGTTCGACAAAATTAAATTGTTTGAAAAATCTATGTTGTTTTAAAACACATTATGCACTGTGATGTCATAAGTATGATATTTGCATGTTTTTCAAAGCTAAATTTCTCACGAAAGAGGCCAGACAATGAACTTCTGTAAAAGAAGTTATGTAGTTATCAACCCATTTTACGTTATCTCTACACAGAAGTGAGAAAACGTTGGGGTGAAATTTCGTTGCATAAACACTTTAATAAAATAACACGATAGGCAGATTAAAGAATTATTTTGTTACTTTTCCAACTTGCCTCATAAAATTGTTCAGAAATTTTTTAGTCCTAAACCAGGTTCCCAGAAAGAAGAGACGTTTCCCACTTCTGATAGGCAGTAAGATTAAAAATGAACTTACTTTCTCACCAATAACAACATTTAGATGTTCCACTGTATTATCCAATACTGTGATTTTATTCCGCAGTGAATCGCATTCAAGTTTTAAACTGTCTCTTTCTCTCTCCAGATCTCCTCTGTTCTTCGTCAATTCCATTTTAACATTTGTTATTTGCACTTTGTGTTTGTGATTTGTGTCCAAAAGTTCACTGGATGAAAAATCAGTTTGAAACATACAATAGCGTTATTAAGGCCTTTTAATTCTAAGCTACAGATTAATTCGTGTTATATCAAATATATAATATATGCATGTTTATTCGAGAACTATGTTCCATGCCAGAAAAAAAATCAGTTGACGATTACATCGTTTAGTTCAGCAGTTTCAATTTTAGAATTCCTAACCTTTTTAATGCATTACATTGTTTTTCGAGTTCGTACACTTGGGTGATAAACTGATCCTGAAATTTATGATGGCAGAAATAATTTTATAAAATAGTAACGCTGTTCATTCGACGTGGACCTTGAAAGAATATCTTGATCACATACTTGCTGTTTATCATTCTTCTCCTTCTCATTTTGTAGACGCTGGCACTGGGATTTCAGCGTTTCAATGACAGCCTGAAGATGAAAAATTATACACGCTTAATTTAAGTATTAGTTATAGCGGAAAGATAAACCAGAATTGCGCATTTGATACTCAACTGATATTTAACTACATAACAGGTTAGTTAAAATGTAGTTAAGAGCTTTATACGTCAAGCGGACCCGATTAATAATGCGTTATGCCGCACGAAGCCCCTCGAAAACTCACCTCTAGTTCTTTGCAGTGAGTTGTGGACTCTGCCAGTTGACGTGCTTGAAGTTTAGAAACCTAACAAGTGAAAAAAGAATTATGATTGGCTCGAACAATTAATTCAAAGCACACAGCCAACCGCTTCAAGTCTGGCCAAACATTGACTACACTCGTCCTTCAATCGCGACCCTATCTAAAAGTCAACTACGTTTAATCACTCCTCAAATGTCCCCTCACCCCCAAAGCAACGTTGAATGTATTGCTTGGGACACCAACCGGCGGGAAGGGGGAGGTTCCAATTTAGTCACAAGAAGAATGAGCAAAAAATGTACAGTATGAAAGATGAATAGCGTGAATTAACTGGTAAAACTTATATTAAAGTTAAGTATTTTTCAGTTAAAATCACTTTTATATTTTGTGAGTAAAATCTCCTCCAAGTGTCAATGCTTTTTATGTCTTTTTGTGGCAGTAAAAATCACTATCGGGTGGATAGCGCGCTACCACCTTTCGTGCACTGGCCACAGGATTATTGCACGTTATTCGGCTATCTCATAACTTGTTGCAGCTTCGCCTAACATTAGTAAAAGCAGCAGCAAGTTGTGCCGTCACTGAACAACCTGCAAACTGGGCTGCTTTGATGAAAGTCAACAATTAAACTTGCCTTCATTCTGCAACTGCACATACTTTTCAACCTTTTTCGGACAGCGTCTGTACCTAGACCTCTTTACTGTATATTTTTACTGTAGCCTGCAACAAACTTGCGCACTTCTGACTCGGCAGTGTTTAGCTCTTCAAGCTCAAATCCTTCATTCTAACAAACGCTATCTTCAGTTGACAATAAACTTACATGATCAGACTGCAATCCTGCAGCTTCTCGTTTTTCTCTGAGTTCTTCTAATTCATTTAACAAACTCTTTACTTTGAGATTCAGCTGCATGAAAGATTAAGAACATGCATGGAAGTAAAGGATGAGAGTGGTTGAAAGTCAATGATACACTACCTTTAAGCTTCAAACTGACAAAATAAAAGTTGGAAAGAGCGTTTTCACTATGTTTTCACTCAAATGAAATGCATGAATGTGTTGTTTATCTCAGACCTGGGTATTCTCTCTCTGCAACGTTCGGACACGTTGTGAGTCATTCAGTTCTTCATGTTTCTTCAGCAATAAATCTCGTTCGTGTTGTAAGTTTGCAATCTAAGCAGGAAGATTATGTGTACAGTGTTAAAATACAAGACTCTCTCAATTTTGAAGAATTATTGCAGTCTACATGTACTAAAATGTTTTTGATCACAAACATGATGTCAACTAGTCTACATTTATCTTAATTAGAGAATAGAGAGGCCACACCCAGAAGAATGGGAGTTCTAAAAGAGGGCAACACATAATGCAGATGTTTCCACTTGGGGAAAAGTGTTTTCATGGGGACATTGAAACACACACCTGTTCTTCATATTGACTCTTGATTTCATCTTGAATTCTCTGATATTGCAAGTGTTCATGTTCGTACTCAGATTTGAGGAAGGAATAGTCATAACGTAATTTGTTGAAATCACTAAAATAATATGATATAGACAGGAATCAAATTATATATACTTGTCTGTATATGTTAATCAGTTATACTACTATTAGATGCAGTTTAAGGTGGCTGTGGGCATTAAGGAACATCATGGAATTACATTTAACTCAGTACTCATCACCAGATACCTACACAACCCTGCCTCACAAAAATGCCCCAATGACCCCATACCATTCTTGGGAAATCTAACTGCTGTAATTGTACTGTATTTTGTTCTGTATCACTGTAATGGTTGATGAATTGCAATGAAATTTAGCTGTAAAATTTATTTTTCCCAGATTTTATATGATAAATTGCAATACTTGAAATTAAAGCATAAGATTCTTTAGGAATCACCAAATGAAAGCACACAATGGTGGCAAAATCTAACTTAATTTCTATATTTCCCAATAATATGGCAATCGCTATATTACCTTGACAACAAAGTACTATCTCAAATGTTTTTTCGTTTATAATAGTTTGTGTATAGGGTAGGACTGCCTCGTGTAATCAGTCCACAAATGTTTAAACTGTTAAATGTGTGTTCAATTAAATATATAATGTTTTACTGTGTCGCTATTTTGTGTCAAGTATAAATTTAAAGCAGAAGTGTTCAGAATTTAGTGTTTTGACTGTAAGTACCTTTTACTTCTCTGAAGTTCATTTTCTAGGGTTTCCAGCCTCTACAAAGTAAAAAATAGTATGTGAGTACTAGCAACATGAAGCATGCAATGACAAGATTAATTACCAACCACACTAACATAACCTACTGTACCTTTCGATATGGTAGCTCAATTTCACTTTGTAATCTCATTCTCAAAATTTCCACTTTTTGAGGTGTAAAAACCTAATTTCGGCAACAATAGGAAAATAATTAAAAAATATTTATGATGATTTTTCAAGGCAGTATAACATGAACTCCAAGATCTAACCTGAGATCTGAGTTTCTCACATTCCTCGATCTTGGCATCTTTTTCTGTTCTTGCTTTGGTGATAAGATCTTGACATTGTCGTTGCATCTCTTTCATTTCTTCTTTTGCTTCATTTGAAGCTCGCTCACTTCGTTCTTTTTGCTTAAACAGAAAAAATGCTAACTTTTACCACATACTTTTCTGAGTAGGGATGAATTTAAATTCAGTTGAAAATGCACAATGCAAGCTTAAAATAAAAATATTTTGGACTAGGTCTAGTTACAGGTAGATTCTCCAATCACACACATGTGCTAGTTCATTAATCTTGACAGAGGCATAACTAGAAGGGATGTTTTTTTTTTACCTATTTACATTTTGTTTAATTTAAAAAAAGAAACTTATCAAGCATAACATGAATATATTGTATGAACCAATAAACACCACCCCCTTAATTAACACTCTAGTTATGCCTCTTGAGTTCATAGTTTTTTGCAAATCCAAAAAGGAACAATGGCAATGCCACATGTTTGACAGCATAAGTGCCTTATGGAAATCACCTAGCTAATAATAATGTTATATATTGGTACATAATCATTTCACACACACCTCTTGAAGCTGAATGTGTTCAGCTTTCAACATTTCATAAGTTGTTTTTAGTTTCTCCATTCTCATTCGTTGCTCGGTCACAACCGACTCCAAATTTCCAACTCTCTCCAGTTTTTGAAGAATCTCACTCTGAGACAATGGTTGTTCTCCTGCCATTATTAGCTATCTAATAATTGCATTTGGAAGACAGTACAGTAATGTAGGTTGAAATCAGGATTTTTTCAAGCAACTTGATTACTGCATAACATGATTTTGTTGCAAGTGAGAAATTGTAGAATAGAATCTGTGCCATAGTGCATTCTGTGCACCTAATAGTAAGTGCAGAGATCTCTGGCATGCATTTACACAATCAGAATTGAATATGTTGCAAATGTTTTGTTACTTCTGACATGGAGTTTACAGAGAAATTGGGTCATTCCAAAAAAATCCACAACCCACCCACTGTCCATGTAGAGAGGAGGAAAGGGAAATTGTCTAAAGAATATCTTAAATTTGCATAGGATGTCTTATTAGAAAAGGAGGGTATTCACATAGCCAGCTGAGGATTTAGTCCCGCAATGCAAATATTTTCATGTTCATTGACTGTGAAAACAATGAATTTCTAAAGAAATGCATAATGATAATAACTTGAAAATAACTTTAAATTTCCATAGCAGGACTAAATTGTAGGGCTGGCTATGCCACTGGGAGTGTTGTTAATTTCCTCCATGGCGGGATGAATCTTTTGATGGTATATGTATTTCATGATTACTCAGGTACTTATGGTTAAATTCTCATAAAATGCATGAATTAATTATTAGCTACATTGACTTGATCAAAAGCGTGATCAAAAGAGAATGTAAACATATAAATACACACGATTACAAAGCATACATAACATCCCAAAAATTTTGTTGGCAGATGTAAATCTTACCTTATTTATTCTCAGGTATTCTAGTTTATATTAGTAACGTACGTTTAACAACGACGTCAAAGCCCCATTACGAAACAATTATTTTAGCAAACAACCTTCGCTCATGGCATCCAAATTTTCTTTTCAGAAGGCAAACACATGAAAGAACAAGCCATACAACTCACTGTTAACAGAGTAAATGCCTAATTCCCTCTAATGTTGTTAAAAGTGGTTTGATTTTCAATTAACATGGTGATTTTGCGAAATTATTTTGAAATCAACCGCCAGCGCCAGCGTCTTTGACAACGGGTTGGGATGGTCGCCATTGCGCATGCTCATCACGATGTTGCAGGAAAATCTCAGAAAAACTCAAGAGTAACCCTACCTAAAATAAACACATTTTCATTTATAACTTACTTTCTAAAGCAATAATGATCAGTATTTCTTTTTACTTTTACAGTCCTGATCAATCCGTCCCGAGCGTGATCAAAACAGGTTTGCGGCAACCCAAGATAGAAGGAAGACTTGGCCAGTGGACTTTTGTTGGTAAAAACAGTTTTCCTAGCAGATAAAAGTGCTTTTACCGAGCAAAGTGCTTCTGGGCAGTAAAGCAGCGAAGGTTGCCAAATCTTATGGGAACATGCCCACCACCTCCCCCTAAACTATGTTCCCCCCATCCCACATTAAATTACGTCACACATTCGATACACGACGCGTTCTATATCAATTTCGTTACGTAGCATACAGATATACTAGAGCGTTTTTCCCAGCAGATATAAACTTTAATATTATTTACAGTGTATTATTATTTTTATGACCGTGCGAATGATAATTATCTACAAATTACCTTTAATTAGTGAGTGCGAATTTGAATTTCGCTGTGACCAATTAGTTCACTATTCTTGTAACTTAACTTGTAATTCACTGCGTGAACGAATTCGGAACCTAGGACCGGTTGTACGAAAGGTGAATTAGGGAAAAACATAAAAAAACAATGACATCGAGATAGAAAAGTTGCAAGAGATAAAAAGTGACTTCAACTAGAAAATGTTTTGCCAGTTACTGAATATGTTTAGAAAGTTTTACAAAATCTGACTATTCTGACTATTTAACTTTCGTACATCCGATCACGCAAGGATAACAGAGAGTTCAGTAACTTCGAAGTGATACGCAGTGACGTAGGTAGCCCCCTCCCCCCAGCTTAGTCCCAATCAAATTGCTCTCAAATTATTACGTCATTACCCATATTTACAAATTTTTCACATAACTTCAATGAACACATATAAACAGCAGGTATAAATCGGCGCTCTAGATACGGTACTGACTACATATCCCAACCTCATGGACTCGATAAATGTGCTTGATTAGTTAACAGTTTGATTAAATTCATCTGATTGGTTGGCATGTGGTGAGTGTTTATTCAAAATAGCTAAGTTAGTTACCAATTACCATACAGTCTAAAAGTTTTTCCAATCCGCCCCAAATTCCACTAGTTTCAAGCATCATTTAACAGGGGGTTGTTTCTCCTTGTCCCTTTTCCTCATTACTCTCCATCTTCGGGTTTTCCTTCACATCTTCGCGTTTGAATTGCATATGCCCTGAAGACTCGGTGTTGTAGCCAGGGGACGTGCTGACCACCGCTGCTTGCGATACCGTGTTGTTCGTGACCGCCAGCTGATCACTTGTGCTGGTCAAGTGATCGCCAAGAACTAGATGACAGATTTTGGGACCGAATAATCCGATTAGTGTTATCCAGCCAACCAAAATGACCGCAGTGCATTCGGCGACGAGTCGCCCTAACCCATTTCCACGGCTCAAATACGAAGGGAAGAATATAATCCACACAAAACATGTAAAGTACATAGTGAACCCAATATACTTCGCTTCGTTAAAATTCCTCGGGAATTTTCGAGTCTTAAACGCCATCACAGTGCACAGAACCATTAGGAACATGTTATAGGACAACAAAGTGGCGAAAACGTCTTTTCCCATCGAACATTCGAGAAACAACGATTGGGCGTTATCTATTTCACGAGGCACTGGCTCGGGAGGTGTTGGGAAAAACGATATAAGCGAAAAAAGAAGTTGGATAGTTATGAGACCGACGGCAATGAGGACTTGCGATGCAGGGCTGATTAGGATGGGTTTTCCAGCCGATTTTCGTGCGGTTTTGAAAATACGGTATATTCGAAGGATTTTCATAAACAGCGGCGCGTAACACGACGACAAGGCAACACCCATAATTAGAGGTTGACAAATGCATAACGATGAGGTTGGTTTGGCAAAGAGCAGCCAAGGAAAAATAAAGAGTAGAGCAAGACCAAGGAGAATGATCCCAGAGAGTTCACGACTTGATGCTTTGATTAGCGGAACACTACTATGTTTGAAGAATATGATGGCAGTAATTATAACGAACATCAGACCAAAGACCGAGATGGCGAGGAGAACTTTGGATGCAGGGTCAGACATTGCATTTACTGTGGGAAGCTCCATACAACGTGACTGGTTTACATCAGGCACCATACCAAACGGACATTTGTAACAAGTGTTGTTAATGTCATTGACGATTTGACGAGGCTTGCAAGCTTCGCATTTCCAGCAACAATGGATGTCGTGATGGCCCTTTCTCTGTCGGTAGTATCCATTCTGGCACGCGTCACTGCATACTGATTGGTTTTGTTGTGTCCAAACTAAGCGAGACAAGTCTAAAACAAGGCTATTTGCACCATACCTCCCCACGCGTATGTACCTGTAGCTTCCGTTGTATTTCCTGAAGGTATGAATTGAGTGATTGCGACGAAGGTCCTGATGTTTATCAAACTTCAGCTGTTCTCCATTACCCCGACTTTTGAATGTCACATTCTTTAAATAGTCACGTAAGGTTTTTCTGTCGACTGGCGGTTGGCTGCACGCAGACTCATTGAAACAGTTGTGTAGCGCATGCGCCATAGCGTAGACTGCATTCACAACCGTCTGGACTGGTGCACGGGGAAAGGGCTTAGACGACAAGCTCTCATTACCGGAACAGTTTTTGCCGAAGTAAGGGTGAACACCTGGTGGATCGCAATGAAAATGGCTTTGCCAAAATTTTTTCAGCCACGTATTGTTGCGATGATTGCTCGGGTCAGACACATTCAAATTCTCAACGTACTCGCTAAATCCTTTGACTGGTTCATCGAGTTGAGTTATTGTTATCGCGCCTTCGACAAAGCTCTCAAAAGATTCGAGGGCATTTAAATTATTTCCCCAACCGTCGCTTCCAATCCAGTAAAACCGTCTAGTAATTTTACTACGGTTTAAAGCCTTGAGGATCTCACGCGTGTCGCGAACATCTACAAACATTACAACCGCGTTGGCTCTTGGTTCATCATTCAATTTCTTAACAATCTTGTCGTAATCGTCTTCCGATGGGAACGCGTCTAGCTTCAGACGTTGCGCAATACATATGTTATGGGCCTTTGCAGCCACGCGAAAGTCTTCCATTCCTTTTTCACCGTACAGCCCGTCCGAATGGACCGTGCTGACGTACGTCCAACCAAGTTTTTTACAAACGGCAGCCATAGCGTTGGCCTGTTGCGTGTCGGGTGGAATGGTTCTGAAAAAGTAACTATAGATAGTCTTGTCGCTCAAAACTGAAGCCGTTGAACCATAACTTATCTGAGGGATTTCGAAAACCCGCAAGAAATCTGCGACGACCTTGGACAGATCACTGGAGTATGCACCGATTAGTCCTACAAGCTGCTCTCCGCTTTTCGGCGGAACCAATGTTAACTCTATTAGCTTCCGAGTCCTTGCAGCCCCGATGACCTACAAGGCAAAAAAGATAGGTTTTATTTAAAAGGTTTTTGTTTTGAAGATATATGTGCACATTGGGGTGTGGTCGTGTGCTAATCATCTTTATACTAGCAACTTACAGCTAAGCCGATTGCATTTACAAAACATCCAGAAATTTAACAAAAATGACCTTCGCAGTCAATCAAGTCTGATCAAACAATCTTCAGTTGTCTTCTCATCAATCATTATACGATTATTTTTATCTTCAGGATACAAAGATTTATGACTTTTAAGCGCAGTGGATGTGCAACTTCGTCTAAGTTTGAAACTGACATCAATCGGACAGTTTTAGTGATAAACCAACCGAAGTTATCCACCTGATAGAAAAAGTCAATTGAATTTCACCAGAGAATTTGTTACACTGCAGAAGAATGAAAATGAAACACTTATGTTATGTATATTACAATTTAGACCCAAAAGCTGGTTTAGTGGCTGAATTTCTTCCCCTGAATTTAAAATATGTTAACTAGGGCAGCTTCAGGAACAGATTTCGCAGCACGGAAACATTGAGTTGTAAGATGTGCTAACACAGAAACGGCAAAGTAGAAATTTTAACAAATTTTATTCATAAAATTACCTGACTGTAACAACTGTCGTAAATTATTGCACCCAGAGTAAAATTAGGAAGGATTGTGTTGTCATTGTTGATTGTATCGATGGCGTACAGCATGGATTGCAAATATTGATATCCGGGCATGCTCTCGAATCCTTCCCCACATACGTTTTCATTAGGACCCCGAAGGTGAAGGGAAAATAGACCGCCCAACATCAGATTTCCTTTCTTCTCAATGAACTGGTCTTCAAAGAAAAAATAACACGTTAGAAATTACTTTTTCAATTTGTTTGATTCTATCACCAATGTACTCCACTGTGGTTTCATTTCATAAAGCGCGGTGCACTATAGTTCAGTCTGGCGTTCTACTTTTAACGATGAGGGGATTGAGACTTCCGCATTAAAACCGACAGAGCAAATGCTCGCGGCTTTCATTATCTCGTTGCTCGTTCGTATGAAACGAGTCTCTGCGGGTTTGCTTTCATAGAGAAAGTGCACAGAGTGGATTTGGAAAAAGATAATTAAAAAACAACGAATACAGCGAGCAAGAAAGCAACAAGAGTTGTCGTAAAGACAGAAATGTTTCGGATAATAAACAAACACATTCGCAGTAAATGTATGGAAATATACACATTTATGTGATGATTAATAAGAGTTAATGTTTAAAAGAGCTAGAACAGGATAAAACAGGATAAAGCAAGATTAACTCGCTTCTCATTTCCTCTAGGCAAAGTGGCTTTATGTAAACATTCAGAAATATATGATCAAATATTGATCACTCGTCTACATCCTCGTTCCTAGCATTCCCACGAAAAAAGAGCACTATAAGGGTTACAAGTGTACTTTAACAAGCTATCTCGTTTACATTGATCATCTTTCAACAGTAATTAGTCATACGCTGCAGAGCAAAACCAAATGTATACGAATTGAAAAAATAATCCCTCGACCATGCTTTGGAAACATCTCGTTCAGCACCAGAAGAATTATTCATCTTTGTACACACAAGCAATAAATCGATAATCAATGTCTTACCCCTGTCGTCGTCATCATTTGCCAATACGACTTCGGGAAAGCTCAAGATGGCTAAGAACAGGAACAATTTCATCTTCAAAAGTTTACTCCAAAAGCAGAAACCCTCGAGTTACTTCAGCTTTCCTCCTATATAACAACACACAATACCATTTCAAGTTGTGCCACAAAACTCAATTATGCTTTGACTTTGCAATTGACGGGAGGAAGCATTGTTTCTATTTTGTTGAAACCGAAAAAAATTGTGTCTGTCATGCAACATGCATGTCATGACGCTGCACGCCTCAGTTGCATGTGCATTAATATCAAGTCACTTGTGTGCGCGGAAAAAGCGAAAACTTTCATTTTAAGGATTTTTACAAATTGAAAATTCAAAGGTCAGGCTATTGATGTTAAATCTGCAACACAGATATTTAACTTTATTTTATGGTTATAGTTGTTTTACTACTGCAAACTAAAACAATCGTATTTTCCATATTTTCACTTGTGACTATACATGAAAAAATATGTAACGCGTGAAAAACGCGTGTGTTTTCCCGCGGGATTTATATGTTCTCTGTTCGCTTGTTCCGACTTCTGACCATATAATAAAAAGAACATTACACGGTAGCTTGAAGATATGAATATTATTTTCTCATGTTGGAAACAATATTTACTCGCAAAAAAATTCATATTGTCGCGCCACCGTGTAATATCCTCTATGTATTTTCGAAATTACTATAAAGGTATTAGCATGCATGAGTATCAAGACTTAAAGGGGATCTATCTAACATTTGTGCGAATTTTTGACATTGTTTAGTCGACTTCTATTGTGCTGAAACTAAATATATACGATGAAACATCTGACTGTCACGTCAACCTTTGTTAATTAAGAAAGGAGAACTTCAAAATTCTACCGGAGGGTCGTGCATTCGACGGGCAAGTCCTCTAATCTCTAGATTTTGCAAAAGCTTTGATCTGCCTAAACTATTTGTACATGTACGAATGCATCATAATATGTATATATCGTAACTCTTAGCTATATCAATTCAAATTTACATGCATTATTAAACATTAATTCCCACATTAATTCTGACTAACTTGTTAAGAAAATGTCAAGAGACGTTTACTCATGCTATAGCTCTTCTCACGGAATAATGAAGCTGACGAAAGGCAATGCTTGTGAAAACCGCTCACATGCTACCCAGGAAAAGTGATTCTATATAAAAGCTATAGCATTCACAAATTATGAAGAAATTCCTGGGGATATATACATATATCCTCCTAAGATAATAACGATGCCCACCTACATACAGAGGCTCCTTCCTTCAGATGATTAAAAGAACTGATGCAAGTATATACATGTTTGTAGTTATTTATGCATTTTCACTTCTACTGTTTATATATTTATACATATTGCGAACGTTCGGCCATATCAAATAAATTCACCGATACTCATTAATTCACTTTTGACATTAGTTTACGACCTTTAACGAAGTTTACGATCAAAAATGCTAAGCAGTACAAATAAAAGGCATATCATATTGAACGTAACGAACGAAAACACGTTAAACTGCGCACAGATCGTCAAAATTGCGCACTATTCTTTGCCTTCGTCATTACTTCATTAGTCGTAAACAAAGTCCTTAAAGCTCATCAAAATTGACAAAAGTCCACGATTATTATAATTCTGAATTTCCTGTGCACGATTATTGTCGAGAAAAGCCCAAGAAAAGTTTCCTCATGCAGTCATGTTCATGCCAAAATTGAAAGTGTGAAGTGACTGATTCTGTTAAAAACTTCAGTTCCCACACTATCTGAAGAAAAAGCGGTTTTTAACCCTCAGCCGTAAGTTATGAGATTTCTTTGTCATTCATACATGTTCCAAGATAACAACACCACACATTGACGCTTTTTCTTTCATTTTTTCAAAATGACTCACGCAGGCATGAATGTGTGTAGTTATATTTATGTTTTCACAAATGAAATTCACATTCCTGATTAAATTCGCTTTCAGCTGAACGTATATGCTAGGCTAAGTCTACAAACAAAAACTATACAAATGAAAAGTGACTGGGCAAAAACGTTGAAATACAATTGCGTAAGACCAGATGATATTATACTGAAACAATACCTCGCTTTTACGTCATTAGTCGTGAATAAATCCTTAACACCACTGCACTCTTTAAAGTAATATGAGTATACAATAACATTTAAAATCATGAGGCAGGCATGGAAATCAATTTAACATCCACTTACTTTCAAATAGCCGATTCCAAATTGTAATGAGTCCGAGCAAATTGAACGAATCGTATAGAGAATATAATATGATACACTTGCATATAGCGTAAGTTTATGTTAAAAAGATTTGCAAGACCACTCTTTATCAATTTGAACACAACAAATTTTGGGGGTTTTTTACATGGTAAACATCACAAATGCATGTAGGAGCAATATCCACTGTATTTTCAGGCTGCGTTTGTTTGTATAGCATAACTCATTTTTAATTGTGGTCGTGCGTACACTGGTCGCAAGCCAATCGCACGTCTTTGTGTCGCAGCTGCATTTGCTCCGAATACACACAAATGACAGAGTTAGAGCCAAAAAGTAATAAAAATACACGATTATGGTAATGTTTTGCCACCCATGCTAGCCAACACTTTTAATCAATGATTTTCATTTGAAATGCTAAAATATTAACTGCAAAATTAATCATTTTTGATTTTGAGGCGGAATAGATGGAATATTATACTGCAAAAAATGTCTTTCTAATTTATAAAATATTAAGTTACAAAGACTAGTACACTCGGAGGCTTGCAGCTGCGCTAAGGCAGGCGCTGCAAATGTCCACATATGGCAATCAGTGTGACTTGTGGGCAAAAAATGAGATTTACAAAAACTTCATTACAGTTAAATTATACATTTAGCCTCTCTTACACTATAAGATCTTTCGGTCAGGCCAAACAACTACAATGAACTACCATGCATTGTAGGAAGAATATGAGAAACATATTTAAATGAAATAAATGCTTTACGTAACGATGAACATTAAAATATGAAAGATATTAATCAACAAGCCGAAAGATTATCCATCTTCATTTTTGGAAGTTTATTAAAATTTCAATCAGAGCAAGGAAATATACATTTCGACGTTTCGAAACGTATCTGCAATTTCATCAAAACTCGATCGAATGTCAGTTATCAGAGTAGTAAAAAAATACTTGATCATCACTCAGGACTCTCTGGTTATTTATCTGTTGCTTTTGTTCCTAATTGTATTATGACAGTCGGAAACTTTATAAGATTAGAAACCCAAAGCCTACATGCGAAGGAGAATCGGAAATCATCCATGAGATTTACTCTATGTTGAAAAGCAACTAATTTTATCGGGATACCGATAGTTTTTTCACGTGTCTCCGTATCTTCAAACCCTACAATGCGTATCAAATCGATACATTGCCGTTTTATTCCTTCGTTCAGTATAGAAAGTAGTAAAAATGATGGATGTATAATCACAGGATTTCTGTCTATTGACTGACATGTGTACTTCAGACGGTCGTCTCGATTTGCATGTTTCGTCCTCCGTCACTGATGCAACCCTACACGCAAGTCCAAACTCCGTACGACCGTATTGTCGATTTGAAAATAAGAATCACATGAGAAAGTCTCAAGACAAACTCTTAATCTGTCAATCTTATGAAACTAACGATACGACCAAGAACGATCCCGCAAAATCTTATACTTATGACGCAATGCAATAGAATTGGCACATGTCACTGCCGGTTTAGCCCTATATATCCATACTGAATAATTAAATACAATAGAATGTCAATAAAATACTGTTTTTCTGCAGTTTAATACCGGAAGACACGTGGTGAAGCAGTCACAATTATTCTGAGGGTGCAGTCAAAACGCAATTGGCATTTCTCCCCTATTCAACCAGGTCCTCTTCAACAGTCATGAATAACAATTGTTTACAAGCAAACAAATTTACGTTTCTCTTTGACAAAAAAAACAAGTCAAAAAGTGATCTTGCTACCCAAAAATATCACGTATTTTAGCATGGAGTGGGGTTAATCACTAACGCCTTACAGGAGTTCAAACACGGATCACTTCTAATTTTTTTATTCTAAAATTGAAATACATTTGCATCTATGGTCACGGAAACTAATCCCTCTAATACTACTTGACTTTGGTCACACTATAAATAAATGCCACTCTTCTCCGCGAAACTTTTTAGACTATGAAAGATAATGAAAACATTGTTTTACATGACGTTTTCTCATGTCGAAGTTCACGAAGGATCATGGGAAGTGGATAAATGCCAATATTCTTAGTCAGATTATTTTCTCGCAGTATACATAATTGCAAAATAATTGCATGATAATATATATTAGTAGGATCATACCAGTATATACTATTGCAAATGCTGTAATTTGATTGGTTACTCTACCGCTATCTATTCCTCGATAGATAGCGAGGAGCGAAACAATCATCTTCCTATAAAGATTTCTTTTAAAAAAATTGCTCAAAAATCAAATTTTTTGTTGAATATTCCATGTTTGACCTCTGATTCTACTAAAACAATTAGACTATACTCGCTCTCGATTTCTATGCGGTGATAATTGATTCGGGCTTCGCCCTCATCAACTGTCACCGCATAGAGATCTCGAGCTCGTAATCTAATTGTTAGTTATAGCAGAATCATACTAGCATACTAATGCAATGTTTAATTTCATTGGCTACTGTACTCGCTATCTATTGCTCGATAGATAGCGAGTAGCGAATCAATAATTTTTGGTGTGTCTTTTTTCAATTCAAAGACAATTTGTAATATTCTTTTAGCAAAATGACTTGAAAATCAATTATTTATCTCAGATTCTACTAAAACAATCAGATTACTCGCCCTCAATTTCTATGCGTTGATACTTTATTCGGGCTTCGCCCTCATCAACTATCACCGCATAGAAATCTCGAGCTCGTAATCTAATTGTTAAATGAATAATTGCTCTGCATGTTTGCACAGGCATAAACATCTGACTTCGAATTTAATACAAGTGGAAGTGGTGACATTAAAAGATATAACAACAACGTGTACCAACACAGCTTGAGCAAATATGACCTATTGCAAAATTGGTGTGTTTCTCAATTCTCGTCTACATGTCACTTTACATACGTCAGATACGTGGCATGTAAACCTTACATTTTATTAAGAAAAATCAGTCTACGCTTAGATTGTACACTGTTTAGTTCTGAATATCAATGGAGCAGCTTATATACGTGCTGGAACTCCATAAAACAACATGCATGGCGAGCACAACAGTATCATTCGACTGAACAAGTATAAGCAAGCATTTCATATATAGCTTTGTTATGCGTCTTCGGTTGTGGCCGAAGACGAGCCGAATGCTTCTGCATGTTCGCTTAAAAAGCTTATGACAGGCTAATAATGCACAGCATTTCGTCTAGAAACATCCTTAGAATGCGCAGCAAAGGTCGCTTGGATTCGACAATCTGTCGAAGGTGCTTCTGGCCAATCTTTATCGATAGAAAACTGCACCGCCTTCAAAAAGAACTTTGACAAGTGCAATTTTTTAAAACCCAACACGTCTTATTTTCTTAGATGATTGTTGCGGAATATAAATATTGCACTTTTGGTATAATATGCCGCGAGATTTGCAAGCTGTAGTCAGTGTAGAGAAATTTAGAAAAGTACGCTGATTTCCCTTGTCAAGACCGTTTTCGGCATTGTTCTTGTCAAGAACGTTTTCAAGGGTGAATTTCACGAGTAAATTTCTTTGTGAACTAGAAAGGTCATTCCAACCCATCGACAATGAAGCAAGTTATGAGTAAACATTCATAGTCTGAGTCTTCTTCCATTCCGACAGAGGTAAACCAATATTGCCACAATATAAAGCATACCTTGTAAAAAGCTGAAAAGAATCCTCGCTGAATCTCGCGACAAACTTCGTCAAATGTTGAATACTACCAATGCCACACAAGCAAACATATTCCCAGTATTTCGACAACTTTTAGCCGACTAAATCAATAAGAGAACCCAAAGTTTAATAACTTACTGTATGTCTATAAGCGGAGGCAAATATTTTTCTTCCTGACAGACACGGAAAAACACTTATATATGAGGTGGCAGAAAGGGAGGAATAATTTAATATATTAAGATGAATTCGCTGTCTTGTTTTTTTTTCAGCGTATCTTTGTTTTTTTTTATGTCAGATTTTAAATCAACAATTAATAATCACAATAACAACACTATAGAGGCTAAGTTAAACATCTTACCCGACATTCCGATGTTTGTGACAGCATGAAGTGTAAAATAAAGTGAAAATGGACAGGACATTATTACATATGCACAAAAGAAATTTTTTACTCAAGTGGCTGGTAAAAGAACTCACTGTCTGATTTTGTGAAAACAATCTATGGATACACCTCACCTGTTACACCTCCCCTTTTACGGAAATTCAGAAGAACTAAATGAACTATTCATGCTGCTTACATAAAGAACTTTTTTTGTATTTTCATTCTTCGTTTTGCTAAAGTTGTCGGTTACAAAAATATTTTGGCAGCACATATTAAATTCCACGTCCCGTGCCGTGAGAGAGTGGGTCGCTCCAAGATGTAACAAGGTCGACATTTCTCCTGTTGCTATAAATACCGTATATTGTCCAGAATCAAGCTCATCATGGTTTTGCGTGCCGCTGTCAAGTACATGGGAAGCAAACTACACATTAAAAATTTAAAGGGAAATGGCAACAAAAATTTTTATCGGCTTATTTGAAAGAGACTCCAAAACAATATATAGAAGTCTATTACAGAATTTTTATATCTGCTTTATTTGGTGAGATATTTTGACTTGAAATTTTTAGTTGTCCGCCATCTTGGATATTTGTAGATATGCATGATACGTCATAACTGGGGTCACGCAATTTTTTTTCTTACGACACAATGATTAATCTTCTCCAATAACCACATACATGGTAAGTGTTTCGGATTTCAGCACCGACTGAAAAGATTTTAAACAATATTTGATTGTAGGTAGATATTTAGGAGAGGCTTTGAATGGCTTATCCCTGTTGTGACGTCACCAAAACATTGTTAATGAGGTTAAAAGTTAATCCAAGATGGCGGACAGTTCGATTATTCAGGTGACAATATCTCCCAAAGTAAAACAGATTTAGAAATTTTGTAAAAGATGTTTATATATTACTTTTAGAGTATCTTTCAAATGAGACAATAAAAATTTTTGTTGCCATTTCCCTTTAAACTAGCACTGAAGTTAATTCCCTCTCGTAGTTTAGAATGCATTCTATGCGTAAAGAGAATTAAATTTGTGTGTTGCAGTTTATCATAACTTGAAAGAGAGCTAAACGTTTCTATTGTGAGAGGGCTAGTGTTGATCTTAATATATTTATTCTGCTGTTTCTATTTTTTACCAGTCCATGTCAGGTAGTGCATTTTAGCTGCCTATTTTACTATAATTCCACGTGTACAATAACACAATGACACTATTGCTTTTGCGCTGAAAATATTTTAAAGCATACCATCAGTGCCCTGCAGGCCTTCTCCTCTTGCAGTCGTTAAGCAGTGATGTCATTATCATTCTCGTAGCCAGAGCCCGCGATCACGGGCTTTGGGTACACAGCCAAAAATGAACAACCTGCTCTGGCCTGATGAAAACAGCATTGAACAATGTTTTGCTGCCCACATTGTTCAATGTTGTCAACAATATTGTTCAGCATTGTTGAGCCTGGACTAGCCTGCAATCAGGTGTAACAATTAATATCCTTATAATAATAAAATCTTTCAAATCCTTGAAAAACCTGTTCAAATTTACTTAGCATCAATCGCGTTTACATAATCATTAATTGGCGTTGGGTAATATGCAGAAAGTAATAATGTAGTGATTAGGATGAATGTATTGTAGTGTAACTCCCCTAAATCATACGTAACTCTCGTTAGAGTTATGAAAAAATTATAACTCTCTAACATCTTCATAATGTTGACAAGAGAGAGTTACGTAGAAACATAACTCTCTCATGTTAGCTTAAGCAAACATCGGGAGAGTTAAGAAATTGGGCGTGGTCGTTTGGAAAGGTGGGCGTGGTTTGGGCGTGGTTCGGACATAACTCTCCAAAAACATAACTCTCCATTTCATAACTCTCCTAATAGTCATACCCGAGCAATGTAGGCAGCACAACATTGTTCAATCCTGTTTTCATCGGGCCAGAACGGGTTGTGCGTTTTTTGCTGTGATGCCAGTGCGCAAATCCTATCCTCCTAGCGGCTGTCTTACTAAAATCTTAATTTCATTTTCTATTGTTTTTACCGACGAAACCTAGTCCTATTGCATGGAATGCTATTTTCTTATCCAAAACCAACTCCCTGTTCCCATTTACCCCTTCAAGGCTGCAGAAATAATAGACATAAAATGCAATGATACTTCTCTATTTTCTCAGTAAAAATTCATCACAAAATCACGGATTTCGAAGGGCATTTTGGCTCGAACCAATCTCCTGTGGCGGAATTTCGCGCGGTCAAGAGCTCCGCTGCTCGAGAACTATATCCAACAAGGCGGATTTCTAAGGCACGCTGAGCATGCGCAAGAAGTCGAAACATGATTCGTGCGAGTACGCATTCTATATCTATCACTTCTATGTCCAGGATCCTGCATAGACTCAGAAGGACTATGAGAAGGACTGTGAAGGAGACTAGAATGACTGGAAATACGAAGTAACAATGGACGATATCCTTGGGATAAAAGAGGAATGATCCATTTCCAGTCTTAACCCGCCTTGACATTAAAAAACAAGATGACCTCTAGTTGATTATCATTGTTGGCATGCACGACCAAACTCGGAAGGCGTAGGCAAAACAAATACAAGCAAGCTCTAAACTCGTGATATAATATTCGTTTCCTGGCTCGCTATTTTTTCTGTATCTACGGAGACCGCCCCCCGGATACGTTCAATTGCTTGTTTTGGCGTTTGCGCAAGCTTATTGCCAAATATGGACTGCCGATGGAGTAAATATTTACAAACAAACGCGAGTTAAAAAATCACTTAAAAATAAAATCGGAAACATTTAACGTTGCCGCGCATGCCTTAGACGAATGCTCTTTGCTTTGAATGTTCAAGGATTCTTTACCATCTAAATGTATAGCAAATACCACGATGTCGGTGATCATTCTTTAGCATAATTATGTCATTTCGTTGCGCATTAGTTTTTGTCGGCCTGATGATTATCATTCCGATATATAGGATATGATTCGACGTTTTGAGACCCCCTTATTGCGAAGCTGTACTTCTGGTATGTAAATTACCCTGTATAGTTTGACATAACTATCTATGTAACGATCAATCGATGTTTAGTGATGCATGTAAAAGACAGAAACAAAACTACTGTACAGTACTAACACTCGCCTTTGAGAAGAGCATTTAATAAAATACCTTTTATTTCAGAACCGCATCAGATAAATGATCAGCTAGTTCGTGTCATTCTGAGACTTCAATGAGCACAAAGAAACATGTGCTGTTACTGGAGCATGTATAGTACATGTTATAATTGTACACGTGGAATTATAATGATATAGACAACTATACCTGACTTGGACAGATAAAAAAATTAGGAACAACAGAATATATTAAGACCAACACTGGACCTTGCACAATAGAAACATTTAGAATGCTCCCGGTCAAGTTGTTATCATGAAACGAATCAGTGGAAAATTGACTTTCTTGACTTTTCCCATACTATGTAAGTTATGGTTTACAACATATTACCAATATTTTATAAATAATTTACAGTTATTTGAAATTTATATACTATATCAAACTATGTATAGTCTGTAAATGCCATCTACAGTTCATTTACGGACAAAGTACAAAGTATTTACATGCTGTGGGATGAATGGCCATTTTTCAACCTACGATCATTATAGACTAGTTATAGCTCTCGAAAATATGAACACTTCTCTAATGTAGATACTTCTCTAACTTAAAGACAGAAGTCACATGTATATAAGGGTTCGGTTTGGAGAGGTTGCGTTAGATCATGTTACCATTATTCCTTTACGTATACGTACTCAATGATATTACAAAATTTATTGTTTGAATGCATAAGGGGATAGATTGAGCTAATTTTACACTCAAGATTACAAAGAGTAAAAGTGATCAAGTAGGAACTGGGTTTCAGATTTAGTTGCTTAAAGCAGTTCACTGAATAAGAGAAGACATTGTCACTAAGCTGTATAATAACAGTTGAAAGATTTCTTATGAGAAGTGATAGCCCAGCAATGGCATATTGTTTCTTGAGATTTCCACGACCTACCAGGCCTGCCATAGTTCAGGTCAAATTTTAAGTATCTAATATTTGTCGAGCGTTCCGATAAAGAATCTTTGATTGCGAAAGATTACGTGGGAGTGCTCTCAGTACTTTTTTGAATACTTCATGTGCATCACACAATTCTCATGGTAACTGGTAAGGAAGGACCAGTCTATGAAGGAATTTAGACACACAAAGCTGCTTCGTACGCCCAAAAACTTTACGACTTCTCAAACGAGCGCTATCAAGATGTTCGACTATACAGTCTATACAATTATGTCTACGAGAAACATTTCTTACGACATTTCCTGTCGTGTCACCTAGCTGCAATATTTTCAACTTGTTTCCTTTCCGCATTTTTCATAGTAGCTAATTTTGAAGCAAACCTCTTATGAGAAGAACACACAGTTAATACACACACGCATCATCATCATCACAACATAATTGGTCGAGCAACGCAAGATAAATTGGTAAACCCATTTGTATGCATTTTTTCCTGATATTATGTCCAGATAGACAAGCATATAAACTCACCAGCATAATATAAACTGGGAGCGATAGGAAATCTTATTGCATAGGAAATGTGCGGCCCTCATAATAACAAGGCGTATCTGGTATCAAGCTATGCCACTAGGTCAATATTGAGCAAGCGCTGTATATAGAAATGCTTCGATCTTCATCAAACGCCTTGCTATGAATCATGGCTTTGGCAACTGTATTTTGCCATTGAAGTGCTCCTATACCCACAATCCTTATCAATCTTTTTGCGACTTTTTGGCCAACAATAATTTACTTACACCCCCCCCCCCAAACAGACAAAAAAGCTATACATACATAACATCGAATAAAAAACATCATCGATTTTCATGGAATTTAAAAACTTCTTAAATAGGCGGAGCAGTTGAAGATTCGGGAAGAATCTAATCACGAGAACATTAAAACTACCCACACAAACTTCATTCTAGGTTATTCTGTTTCTGCTTTGTTTATTTCACATATGCAACCAACTGATATGCCATGCATGCTCGTACTCAGGGCCTATGCTGATTTGCAAAATTATGCATATGCATAATTGCAATTACGTTCGGTGTCTCCTATATCAAGGCGACATATATATTCCTTTACCGGAATCGTGTTTGGTGGAAAATAAAAATCAGACGAGTCTTTCAGATTGTTTGGATGAAAATCGTCTATGACGTGTTAAAGGCAATTTGAATACAATAGACATGTTTGCAAAAACAGGAAAATAGAACATTAAAACAGAAGCTTCTCGGTAGTATTAAATGTTCTCTCTAATGGCAGATGACGTAAACAATGGACACTGAGGACATGTACAATGGGTTGGCTTCGAAATTTGCAAGGTATAATTAAGGTGTAGCTAGGATTCCAGGCAAATAAAATGGCAATGAAAACGATTATTAAAAAGGCTTTCGAAATAATTTTGACACAAATAATAGCGGTAAAAATTCACTTTATTACAGCGCCGTTTCGATGTCATCCATGCATTATTTTCAAGTTCAATATGAAAGTTCGTTAATGATCTCATGTAATTATTTGTTTATACACGTAGTGATCTCGTAATGTATGTATAGAGGCGAATAACAACGAACTTTAATCGCTCTTGAAAACGATATAAAGATGGCATCGGAACGCTGTACTGATAAGATAGTTTTTTGGTCCGTTCCCTTTGTGTCAAAAATAAAGCATGATGCAGTTCAATATAGTTTGAATCAATATTTCCTATAAAAATATGACATATCGCGTGCATGGATATAAGCTCTAGAATAGAACAAGTGGCTTCAATTGCATTCTTTTCTAACTTGGATAAATAACTCGTCATTGGACATTAAACTTGTGACTCATTGCACGGCATAACATAGTTTTACTATGGGTCAATGGATGACACTTTTTGAAACAAAAAGATAACTGTAATTTACTGAAAAAAAATCCATGTTTCAATACACAAAGCTCTTTCAGGAGGCAAATAAGGCTTTAGAATTCTGACATAACAATGTTGAGCTCAGGAAGCGATATACTCCCAATCACTTACAAGCATTAATATTCATTATGAGAGCATGAAGACAAAAGATACGGATAAGCATGAGCTCATGACAATTACGCGCGATACTTCACGAAGAACGATCACACAAATTCTACATATGTACAACCAAGTATGGTGAAAATGATATTTATCTTGGCAGTATTACTGCTCTGTGACTACTGTTCGGCAACTGTTATTCACGCTAAAGGTTTGTAGCCTTAATATTATAATATTAAAATTTTTGGTTGTTTAGTAGCCAATACGTTTTAAATAGTAATGAGTGAGTATAAATGTTGCGTCACTTGGGAACTTGTCACTTTCAAAAAGTCAAAGAAAATTCTTTCTATCGTCTTAATACATGACTTGGGTTTTGAAGTTTCTTGGATAAAAATATGTATATCTAGTTTTGTTAGCTATATTATTAGCTATATATATACGTATATATATATATCAGCGCAATATTTTTAAGATCAAGAATCTTTAACAATCAATTTCACTGCTGGATTTAGGAAACTAAGGATATTAGATTGGCTATTTTTATGTAAAGTGCTAGCAAAATTCATCGAGAGTATAGTCAGAATTGTAATGAACTCAGATCAAAGCTTGTATCGAAAAGCTATATGTTACATACATGCATGTCTATAATAAAGCATTTTTTGTTGTGAAGCTCGTTTGATCATAGACACTCAAAGTTGAGTAGCCTGGAGTGACATTTGATCTCTTTCAGATCAACTTTTAACTAAAACACATTCAATCTGTTTTCCTTTTCTTAGATTTTACTGTTATTGATAAGGAAAGCACCTGCACGGCTGCACCCCCTACAGGGTTCCGTTTTATGACTATCATCTTATTGTGCTGGAAAGGACTGAAAGGCGGCATGAGGCTCAAGTTTTGACGATAAAATCCTGTAAAATTTGACATATGTCATATATAATTAATGGCACAGCTATACACTAGGAAAACAATCCAATGAGTCGACATGCACCTTTTCTCATTTTAATGAAACTCACTTCACCCCTGTGGCAATGCCACAAAACAGCAATGTCTTCCCATCATTTGAAGTGTCAATTGTGCTCGCAGCAGCCTTGCCTTGCAAGCTGCCGCTGGGAGACCCATGCACCATGAACGTCCACACTTTAATTGACATTAATACGACAAGTGAAGAGAAAGGGCTAGCTTTTCACGTCTTCTCGGATAACGAGGTTAAAATCGTCGGTACCTCAAGTGCATATCAATATGGCAGTAGCTAGTAGGGAAAACCTGCTGGCAGTCAGGAACAGTGCGGAGTAAGATCAAACAAAATCTAAGCTCAAGCGCGTTGATGCGCATACGTGTTCAGCAGTAGCTACGGTTGCAACCTGGACGTCCTGGAGTTCAGTGCAACTTGTTTTACCAATTTTGCACACTTAAGTGTGCCAAGCCATGGGAACACGTTTTCATGGGAAGCTGTTCGAAACAATTAGTAAAACAACTTAACAAAAATTTCTCGCGATCGAAGAATCCAAAGCTAATCAGTGTTCATGTTGATTTGTATTGACCATCTCTTCACGAGTTTAATCATGTCAACGAAGGTGAAAAGGAAAACACTTGGATAAGGTTAAAAATAGAGCACGTGTGGCTTTATTATTATGTAAACACTTGTGTCTTTGGCTATTGTATTCAGATCTGGGCTTGGCAAGAGGGATACAATTTGACATTAACATAAATCTGGCATACATATTTTCTATGCACGTCTATCCGGTCGCGATTGTGTTCTTTGAAAAGACCCGTGCCCTAGAGTGACCAACAAGGTCAATTAGTCATGAGACATTCTAGTAGCTAAAACATGCACAATATATTAATAGGATTTGTGGTTTTCACAGCTATAAAACAATTTGGGACTGAAAATGAATATTTTAGCGCGCTCATATCTTCTGGTTCTTTCACATTGTTATTTTTATTCCTTTATGAGATTTTGCTGAAAATTCCGGATCAAAAAGTTATATAAAAAACTCTACGTTCAGTTCGCTAGTAAACAAATTCAATTCTGACGAATGTTTTTCCCGAAAGATTGTTAACGAATACCGCACAAACACTACCTCCTCATCTCTTCCGTAGAGTCATGTTGACAAAATGTCATAATGACGTACGTATCAATGTCATCGTAACCAGTTTTCTTTGCTTCTTCAGATGCCTTAGTAACGAAAGGTGACGTCATTCTCGGCGGTTTATTCCCGATCCACAAGAAAAGTCTAACATCGGAAAATGAGTGTGGTGAATTTAATGAGCTAACTGGGTATCAATATATGGAGTCCATGTTGTTTGCGATAGATACGATCAACCGAGATCCGAATCTCTTACCTAACATCACTCTGGGAGCACAAATCTACGACACTTGCCTTAGCAAGACTATCGCAGCTGATCGTGCAAAAGAGTTTATCAAAATGAGTCTGATGCAAGATGGAAAAAAAGGGCGACTAGCCGGCGTTGTGGGCGCACTGACCAGCGGAGTGTCCCTGGTAGTAGCCAACTTTTTACGAGTATTTGAAATACCACAGATCAGCTACGCGTCCACAAGCGAGACTCTCAGTAACAAGGATATTTACAGTTATTTTTTACGAACTGTTCCACCGGACTCTTTCCAAGCCAGAGCGATGATAGACATTGTAAAAAAATTTGGCTGGAGTTACATTTCGACAGTGAACTCTCACGGGGAATACGGAGAGAACGGCATACGGAATGTAAAAGAACTTGCTAAAAAAGAAGGCATTTGTATCGATGTAGAAAAACAACTTAGTGCCTTCCCAACAGATGAAGAATATAAAGAAGTTATTGAAGATCTTTTGAGGAGTGCAAGTGAAACCAACATGTCAACGGTCGTATTGTTTGTAACACTGGCGGACGCACGCAGGCTTCTCGAGACCGCAAGAATGTACGATAATGCACGCACGTTCACATGGATTGGGAATGACGGTTGGACTAATCTTGAGCATATTACCGAGAAGGCACGGGAAGCCGCTATTGGATTGCTCGGGATTGAAATTCAACGCGGTGAAAATATCAAGGAGTTTATGGATTATTTTTTAAATCTTAACTGGACCAACTATCCAAGAGAACACGACCAGTAAGTAACACCACACTACACACCACACCTCATCAAAACACATCACACCACCCCACACCTCATCAAAATACACCACACCGTACCATACCATACCATACCATACCATACCATACCATACCATACCATACCATACCATACCATACCATACCATACCATACCATACCATACCATACCATACCATACCATACCATACCATACCATACCATACCATACCATACCATACCATACCATACCATACCATACCATACCATACCATACCATACCATACCATACCATACCATACCATACCATACCATACCATACCATACCATACCATACCATACCATACCATACCATACCATACCATACCATACCATACCATACCATACCATACCATACCATACCATACCATACCATACCATACCATACCATACCATACCATACCATACCATACCATACCATACCATACCATACCATACCATACCATACCATACCATACCATACCATACCATACCATACCATACCATGACCAACCACACCACACACCATACTAACATAAAACATACCAACTAATTTCAAATCTTTTTTCAGGTGTTTCAGAGAATTCTGGGCGGAACACTTCAAATGCCATATTTCTGGAAGTGAGGCGAACCACAAACAAAAATACAACAAAACATGCACAGGTGAAGAAAGCCTAAAAAACACTGTTCCCGAATTCAGTCCAGTACGAGTTGTAATAAATGCTGTCTACGCTTTTGCGCATGCTCTGGACAGCCTTCAAAAAGAACTTTGCCCGGGGCAAGTAGGCATGTGCGAAAATATGAAAAAATTTGAACGCTCTGACTTGCTACAGCATCTCAAGAATGTTTCCTTCCCAGACGCTACGTTGAAAGAAACCATCAAGTTCGACGAAAATTTAGAAGTTAGTGCCATGTACGATATTTGGAATGTACAAAATCAACAAGGTACGCATTCATTTGTCCGCGTCGGCAGGTGGCGGGGAGAACAAATACGCGGGAAGATTGATGGACGGCTTGAGATTGACACAAATCAAATACAATGGCGTCGCGATTCACCGGTAGCACCACCTTCGTTCTGTTCAAGTGCTTGCAAGCGAACTGAAATTCGTGTTCCGTTACGAAAACGTTCATTTCAATGTTGCTGGCGATGTACGGAGTGCGGACCACTGCAAATTGTCAACGAGAACAACACTTGTGAATCTGGCCCAGAAGGATGGTTACCAAACGTCAATTACACTGGATTTGATAAACGAGAAGTGATGTACCCAAAATGGAATGATCCTGCGTCCATCGTTTTCATAGTTGTTTCACTGATATGTCTTATACTAACACTGATTACAGCAATAATCTACCTTATCCACAAAGATAATCGACTGGTAAAAGCGTCTGGTCGAGAACTGTGTTTCGTGATCCTCGCTGGAATAGCTTTATGTTTTATGGTGCCATTATTATTCATCGCAAGACCGAACGATCCGGTTTGTTATACAAGAAATTTGGTAATCGGACTTGCATTGGCTATGTGTTATGCACCGCTGTTCATGAAAATAAACAGAATATATCGCATATTTACTAGTGCTAGATTCTCCGTGGCTCGCCCCCCTATGGTCACACCTCGTATGCAGTTATTGGTAACACTGGCGTTAGTTTCGATTCAATTCATGTTTACCGCGTTATGGTTCATTGCAAAGCCAGTCCGGGCAGAGGAAACATACTACAGCGACCGAGAAGAGTTGGTATTAGAATGCAAAGTTGATGAATTGAGCTTCTCAGTGAATCTTTGCTATGTCATGGTGCTTATGGTGTTGTGTACTGCTTACGCATTCAAGACGCGTACTTTTCCCAAGAATTTCAACGAATCCAAATATATCGGGATAACAATGTATATAACCTGCGCGGTTTGGATGGGATTCTTTCCGTTTTATTTAAACACTAAATACAGTTCGACGCACATATATCTCATCTCCGGAGCAAGTGTCGTCATCGGACTCGTCACGCTGATTGGTCTGTTTGCACAGAAGGTTTACATTGTTTACATCGTAAAGGACTTGGGCACTGACGATCTGGTCATGACATCACGGTCTCTCTCGAGACGCGCGCAAGGTTCCGAAGATCAACAACAAATGCAGAACACTGTTATTGAGCAGAAGGTCAACGGTGATATGAATTTTCCAAGTGATGGTGTTCCATGTTGAAGCCTAAACGGGACACGTAATGACTTAAGGAACGAAAATCAACACAACACGAAGCGATATTTATTAAATAATAATGAAGCGATATTCATCAAACGAAATTATGATTTAAGTTTACGTTGTATAGCAGACATTGGAAGATTTGAAATATGTACACGAAAGTGATAAACCCTCAAACTCACATTTGTTTATACACAAGTTTAACTCTTTCTCAACCATTTAGGCTGTTTCCGACGATGTAACAAATCGCAAGCGATGTTCTAAAGTTTACATTGCTATAATTCAGTGGCCTCGGGAAACATTAGCAGTCTCTGGTCCACAAGACATATTGTTTCCCGTGGGTACAGTCAATAATTGTTCATTCAACGTAGCAAAAAAGATGGCGACATGTCGATTTTAGCAGAATGCATTGCGGGTATCAAGTAACAATACCTGGGAAAAGATGACAAGAAGCAAAGCTAATGGATTGAAATTTTAACACAAGTGAGAAAATAACCTATTGTCTTCTGTCTGTTCTTCAAAAGCAGTCAATTTGCCTTTTTTAACGATTTCATTTTAACGATGCATTCTAGTAAAATCGGCATCTGCTATCTTTTTTGCTACGGTGACTTATGTGGTAGACAGTAAGATACTAATCTAAATACACGGTGAGATATTTTTCATATCTTCATTGGCTAAGATATCGATCAGGTGACCATATCCTGCCAAAATTTTGTGTTTTTAAGTTATTTTAAAGAAAAAGCGTCGATCATGTTTGTATCAAAAAGATGCTTACAGGTACTTTTGGGTTTAAATAATATGATGTAATTAGTTTATTTATAAGTTTATTATTATTGATCGAAAATTGATATTACTGAGTATGGATTTCGGTCTTTATTAAAATACGACTACTACAGCTGGGCAGTTTGAAGATTTGAATTTCATCTTGTCGCAGTGAAAACAATATTTCACTCATTCGCTGCGCTCATTTGTAAAATATTTGTTTTTACCACTCCAAGCTAAAATTCACATCTTCACGCTGTGCTGTAACTGTTCACCAAAGGCGAGGTAATTATTCGGGAATATTCACCGAGACGAAGTCGAGGCGAATCATGGTTTTAGTATTTTTACTCAAGTTATTTTGTCGTAATTTGTTCAAAATGGCGGCTAGTCGCCATTTTGTAATTTTTTTACTGTTATATTCACGTGTAGGAGAATATAAAGGAAATGTCACGTCATATTGGACCAATCACAACGTCGGATTTCTTATGTTCACTTGCGTAAAAAATACTGAAGATTAATATTAATATCTGCAAGGATAAATGTTTTGCTACAAGTACAGGGTCATGATCATAGAATCATGACAACAATGTATTGCAACTACTCTGGGCTGGAGCTTCATTAACTAACTTACCCAGTCAACTTTCCCAATGGAAGGAAACCAGCGAGAGTACCTGAAAAAAACGCACCAAGTTTAGCTGAACATTGGCTTATATCTTAGAAAAGGGCACTAATTTCTAAATGAGTTTTGTTTACTTATCAAATATTGAAGCTCTCTATTGCTGGCAACCGAGCAATCGGAGACAAAATTTACCAAATCAGGTGCATAAGCACCATATGAGCAAAAGTTTGAGAAGAAACGAAGACGTGATGAGTAAGAACTGTTCGTGCACGAAATCTTGAGCTACTTAATGTTAAGTATGGTTGGTATGGTAACATCACCGACAATAGACATTAGAGGTCCTTACGTCACGCCAGAGTAAACAATGAATTGCAACCCAATGTGGGAAACGTGTGGGAAAAATTTACCTTGTATTTATATGCATTGAAAACTGCATGACGTAAGCACTTCTAAAGTGTATAGAATCTGCAGATGAGCACTCTTTTACTGACCAGAAACAAATGACAAGAAACAGAAAGTTATAATTAGTCGAATTTCATCGCACTGGTTCGGGTTCCGACAACGGTTCCGACCAAATTCCGGACGTCTCCGAATTTTAATTTGTTCAGCTCTTCGTGTTGGAAACGTGGAAGAAACGTTTTGTAACGTTTATGGAGCAATCGTCGCCCTATTTCAAGGTAATATGCTGTATTTTCTGTGGGAATTTGTTGTAGAGTGTTCAGATTGTAACTATGTATGGTTTTTTGGAGATCGAGCTTGAGTTTATAACAATCTTTTGGAAGGAAGTTTGGTGATAAAATTGCACGTGCTTGCAGAGTGGGCCGGCGGTTCATAAAACTGCAAAAATAAAACACGAAAACACACTTAAACAATGTGTTTACAATTTCAGCCCAGCCTTAATTTATTAATGATGAACTCAGCCCAGGTTACTGAATCTTATTGAGTTGATTAGCTACATATCTGAGTTAAAATTCTAGTTTGTTTTCAAAACACAACAGTCAGTCTCACACAATTGCAATAAGGATCTGGAAAGTTTTAAGCGGCAAAAAAAGGCAAAATAACACCATTTCCAGACTTCGTTCAGCCCAGGCTGAACTTGCAGCCGGACTTAAACTAGAATTTTAAGTCAGCCCTACAATTTCAAATAGATTTCGTCCCGCAACACGGAATTGTTCTGCGATTGTTTATACCCCTTCCCCCCCTAGCCCATTGCGGACCACTAAAAATTACACAATCTGACTCAGGAGTTCCAGACAATATGGTCTGAATTGTCTACAAACTGCAATATATGAAACAAGTACCACAAATATGGTGACGAGTATGATAAACAGTACTATAAATTGTGGTGGATACTGTGACAAAGTATTGTGACTATTTCATGAATGTCAATCTGTTATTTGCACTCCATCTTCTTGTAAAGCCAGTTTTCGTCCCAAATATTTTGCAATTGTGGATTACATGGAACCTCCCTCCCCCCATCGCTAAACAATTCCGCGTTGTGGGATGAAATCTATTTGTCGACGGCCCCTAAGTAATTAGTAGGCTGAAACGTGGCCTAGGCTAAAAACTCTCGGTGTTATTTGCCCCTAAAAAGCTAAATAATTGCTGTTGCAGCAAGAGACCATGAAACAAGGCAGAAAATCCTAATTTGTGTACATGGGTGAAAACTGAAAATCTTATTTTGTTTAGAGTGTTGCATGACGGTACCATTAATGACTCGGGCTAAATTAAACCTGCAATCATCTTTCATGTAGCCAATAGACCGAATTCTTATTAATTGGCTTAAAACCAATGATGAAAAGTTAAACATTAAAATTGACAAGTGGCAAATTAAAAAAATTCAAGAATGCAAATTTCAGTAGCACTTGCCAATGATAATATGTGTAAAAAAATATTAGCTACAATTTCTGCTTTTCGGTGTTTGTAAGAATTCGCTGACAATAGCAATAATGCACTGATATGCTCATACTTTGAATATTGTTGTGAGGTGTGGGATGTCTTTGGTCAAACACAAGCTAGACTATTGCAAGAGCTTCAGTCAAGAGTAGAAGTACTAGAATTACCACAAATTGCAGTAATGATGTAGATCAAACAATTGCCCTTAGATGAGATGTACTTAGAATGAATAAAGATAGATAGGAAAAAGACCAAGGAAGAATGATGTATGAACATTAAAATAAACCAACCTCACTAACTAATCTCTTTCCTTGCAAAAGTGAGATAAACTATTTCAAGTGGTGTCTTTGTTTACAAAAACCACAAACAAACAATATGAAAAAAGTTTTATGTATGATGGACCATCTCTTTAGAATTCAAATATAAAAGCAAGGGCAAGTTCATTACTAGTTTTTTTCAAAACAAAATTGCTACTTGCATGTCTAGCATTTGATATTTACTAGTAGAAATCAAATTTAAAAACCTAAATATTGTTACCTGTATATACCTTAGTTGTCAAATTTTCTAGTAATTGCTTATTGGATGGTATTTTATATTTTCAGTCCACCAGTAATTTTACTAGTTTCAGGACGCTCTTTCTAGCTGTAATGAAAGATTTTGTCCATATTGCCTGCATTGAAATTTAGTCTATCATGGAAATGGTCTGTTGTAAACATAGTGCTTGCAGGACCAAGCAGTATTCCCTGCCTATGTGTAACTTAGTTCTGTATTGCATAAAATTGTAATGATTTAATAATCCTTCAGTGAGGGTGATTACGACGAAAGAAGGCACAGAAAAAGATTGCAAGTTCCAAGTTGTTATGTTTAGTCTTGTGTATCTACCACCCCCTTTTACAGATAAAGTTTTCAAAATTAACTAAAAAATATGCACTTGATTGACTGTAAAATAATTTACAATGACAAACATTCTAAAAAATAACAAGACACTTGCTAAGCATTTGCTGAAACTAAAGCACTCTGCTCGTGATGCGTCATGTTTACATGTAAAAATGATGCATCAAAAGCTTACTAAGCAACAGTAATCTTTATATATTGGCTGGTTAGTGGTATAACTAGTGCAAATATATTCATGTATAAATCCACTGGTGTGAATTCTTTTTACACAGAATCCGACTTGGATCTCCATCAAGCTGTTGATATTTACAAAACGTTATGCCAAAATATCATATTCAGCCTATTCACATCAAGATTTAGACACTGACAATATCTTGAAAGCAACATGTGAACTTTTTGTAATGTAATTGGTAATACTGTATTACTTATCTTGAATTTTGAATGACTCTAGATGGATGTACAATTGATTCCAAGAACATTAGCTGTTTCGTTAGTATGCAGATTTGCAAGAAATGAATGCACCAATGGAAAGCGTACAAAGGTGTTTGTTTTTATTGAAATTCTATGTTTTTAATGATAATTCTAATATAGGATGCTTTGAACATGTTTGTTAGTGATTTGGTGACATATGACTAAAAGCCAAGGCAAAGTTATTTAAGTTGCCTACTTTCAAATGAAAAGAAAAATAGGGCATATTTTGGTTGGTTACTTTAGGGATTTTCAATTTCATTTGCCCTGGGCAAACTGATAAAAAATTGAGTTGTCACTGATCTAAATGTGATTAAAGCATGTATGGAGAAACCAAAAAGTAACAAACTATTTTATGTTTTGAAATGTTCATATACTGGAAAACATTTCTCCTGTTTGGTGTCAGAGCAAAATACCTAGGATATAAGTCATTAAATATTCAGTATTTCACCCTTTTTTAAGCTCATAAGGTATTTAATGTCAATAGCTTTTGAGGAAGACCCTAGGGTATGGAAAAAGTAATCTTTTTAAGCTTGTTTGTCTTTTTAAGCTATCAGGCATGGTAACTTTTTTGGCCAATGCCCTATTATACCCCATTTATTCTTTTCTCACAATATAAGACAATTATCATAACAATACAGTTTGTTATTATTTGGATTCAAGTCATTAAGTGAAAAAAGATTGAGATAGTTTTGTACGAAACCCAAGCATGCATAACATGTTAGGACATATGATTTTCAACCATTTTTTCTTTAGTACCCTTTGACCATTAAAACAGTGGTCAACTAAAATCTATTATGAGAATGATTTCTTTTTGAACATCTCTAACAGTTACAGCAGTTAACTTGCATTTCTTATTACCATCTCAGTCTTGTTGAAATAGTCAATTGTCATTGTTTGCTTTGATGTTTGAAAAGTTTATTTGAAATTGCAAGGTTTCTTCTCAACATAGCATGATATTTTTTCTTGAATTAATATTATATTGAAATTTGAATCCAAGGTTAAAACGTTTAATAAGAAGAACAAGAACTAATGATAAATAATGGTCCAAACTTACAGGTCAAAATTTTTTGAATGCACAGGTTTTTTTAGCATTTCCACAAAACTAAATGTACATTGATGTTTTAATTATTATTTTAGTGTTGAGATAACCTTTACATTTTTAAATTTTAACTTTTCTAACATTCGAGCAAATATTTACAAAGTGGAACTGATTTGAATATGGCTTAACTGAAGTAACAAAACTACAGTACATTTTGAAGTGTTACAAAAAAAACAATCAGTAAACAGAATTTATGCCAGAAAAGAAAGACGATTGAAGAGTGTATACTTGTTTCTTTTATCAGTGAAATTTCAATCATAGACTTTAACAAAATTGAACAATCACAAAAATTGTGAATTCATGAACAAACAATAAATGAAATGACACAAGATAAAAGGAAGTGTCTCTGAAGTGTTATTGGAACATATGTTCAATTTCATGTACATGAAAATAAAGAGTTCAAATTAAAGTAAAAATATATCTTTTGGGAAATGTATTTTGAGATTTTATTGTATTTCATAAAATTCATGTAATAAATGATATTTTTTATTGATTTCTTCAAAGATTGACTTGTTTTGGTGATTGTAAATTTTTTTGTTCATTTTGCTTTCACTTCAGTTTAAAGTTCCAACAGTTCCACTTTGTAACATTGCTGTGTGATTATCATGATGATAATATAAGAAAACAGTTTGACATGGCCTTTGAACATGGTCTTTTGACAGGTAAGTTTATACTTCAAAGAAATATGTTTTTAACCTGACAACAAAACCATCCAAAATTTGCAAAACTGTTTGAAATACTGTTTTTATCTATTTGTAATGATGATAAGTTGCACTAGATGGTTTTATTATTTTTACTGTTGACCTTTTGTTAATATTGCTACAAATTGATGACTGTGTGAAAATTTGTTTTGTATTTACTGGTGAAAATACTCTAATAAGGATTCAACATAAAAATACTATTAAAAAAATTAAAACACAACTTTTCCTCTTTGGAACAAAAATTTGTACAATTCTCATAAGAAAACATTTAAAAAATTGGGTTATAATTTTGTACGAAGATTTTAAAAAATTCTGTGAAAACATTTTTTCATAGCAAATATATAGATTATATACAAATGATAAGCTGTTGAAGCCAAACAACCGTTTTGTGAGGTTTATATTTTAAAGAGATGTGTTGTATACCACTGTTTGATTTTGAGGAAAAGTAACTTCGAACATTACATATTGTTTTAAAAATGAATAATAATAAATTAACTGGAGCAAAGTCAACATAAAGAAATATAATTTGATTTTTGTTTTGAATAGTGCAGTTTTGCCATTCTTCTCGTTGTTGCCAGGTTAAAAGCATGCTTGAAGATGTATATGGCTCAAATATGTCAGTCGTTACCTGTTTTTGACATTCCAATTGTTTGTATTAAAATTAAATTTCAAACAAAAAGCAATAGATTTGAATCAGTTAAAGAAAATTCTTCCAATCGTTTAGCAGAAAGTCTGTTATTTGTTTATTGAAAAAATAGACGTGATGAAAAACCACTGCTTTCAATACTTGTTTAAAATAAGATTATACTTTACCAAAATATTTCTTCATTGCACTTTGTTAAAGCAAAATGTTTTTCCCTTTTTATTGAGCCATATATTTTCTGTAAAATTTTGAAACAACATTCATCCTATGCTTTTGATGTTTGCATCGAAGTGCACAAATGCTGACGTACAGTTGTTTCAAAATCATTTATCCTGAAGTATAAACATCTATCTTGAAAAGTCCAAGTTTTTTGTTGCCTGTGTGTTTATTCACTATGTCACTACTGCCATGTTCTGTTTTCTTCTATTATTATTGGAATGAGTCATACATTTTATGGTAGTTAGTCTCTTTTATTTTTATTCAAATTGTAATCTTTACAAATTATTTTCAATAAATTGTTTACAAAATTTACATGTGACCCCCTTTTAATTAAAAATTTAATTCCCATGGGAATTGAGAAATTGAATAAAAAAAATCCCCCTACCCCGGCCAGCTTTTCAAGTGCTACTTCCACATAAGTAGAAGTACTTATACATATAGTAGAAGTACCTCTACTTATTTACGGTGGAAGTAGCACTCGAAGAGCTGGCCGGGGTAGCCGGCAAAGAGAAGACCAACCTTGCAAATGCTAATGCAGCTGCTAAGTTGATCTTCCCCTGAGAGCAGCCGCGCATACCTAGCAAATTCAAACAACAAACGTTAGTGACTTAAGCATGCAAATTTGATTCCCAAGGCCAAAATGACAAGTGCCCCCCGCTGATCCTACCAACTGCCTACCTGCCTCAGTTCTAAGCTGTCTTCCTCGGTCCTAAACTCCTGCATTCCATTCGTTACCTTCGCATTCCTCGCCATCGCACAGTCACTCACAGCTGATAAACCCGCATGCACCGCCACCACCCCGACTGCCACCCAAATCCGAAAGTTAAAAGAATTAAAATTTCGGTAAAGTATGCGTAGTAAATTAAGTTTATCTGGATATTTTAGGCCAAAAGTAAACGGAAACGATATATAAAAACATTAAGGAGCGTACATAAAAACAGGTGAGGTATCTACTTGACTTTATACGTTAAACTTACTTTCCAAACATATTCAACGGCAAATGCAGATATATCAATTTGAATAAAAATACTAGACCATTTTAATTTATGTTGAGGAATTGCACCTAGCTGTTTTTTTTAAAAAACGACCGTTAATTTTAGTTTTTAGGCATACTTTCAAAAATTTTAATCCCTTTAATCAGCCTAAACCCCATGCAACTTACACACGGCGCACACCCTCACACTCCATACATTTAGCTAATAAATTACGTTAGAAACAAAAAAAGCAAAATAAAAGGATAAATTACGTTATCTCTAGCTACTTAAACCCACTTAGACTGAGTATTTGATTGATTTTTTAAGCCTTAAACCTTAGCTGAAAGGGCATGGGCTTTTCGTTGTGTTAACTGGTCCGAAGTAAATATAAACCTAATACTTACCAAAATCTAATAAGGCTGGGTCAAATAAGCATGAGAATATATTTTGCCTGCGGCAGAGGAAATTGTGAAGTGTGAAACTAAATTGTTTTTCAGTCACTGCCAAACTACAAAACAAAAGCTTTAAGACTCAGCTGTCTTTATCCTTAGTTATCTCATAGGAGGGATAAGTTATACATGCATGCATACGTTTATACATATAATTCACTGGAGTAGCAATGTACCGCAATTCTCATACTCATTTAACCGAAACGCCTTCATTTGCATGGCACATTGCAGCTGCTCTCAAACCACTTGCGTGTTTGCTTTAATTTCACACAAATAAGGACTTAATTGTTCCATTGTTTGTGCTTACCAAAACAAACCCGAAAGCACCAAGATACTTACCATGTCTATGATCAAAGAGGATTTTCATTATGATATCAAGTCTCGCTATACAGGGTGTCCCAAAAAACCCCAAAAACTATTGAAATCACCTATTGCTAACATTTGAATGCCCTAGCACTTGTTAAAAAATTAAAATATCTTTGTAAAGTACGTTTGTTTTGCTCATGGGAATATTGATAAAAACCAAATTGAATAGGCTAAAATAACCCATGCATAAAATTTGATTGCATTTTTAATATGCACTCGTAGGTTTAGTTTTTTTGTCTGGCATAACAATGGTTAACACTGAGTATTACTATTAATTATGCGGTTATGTCAATAGTTTATCCACTCGTGGGTTCAATTTAGTGCTAGGCTTTGAAATTCTAACGATAGATCATTTTCAATAGTTTTTGGGGTTTTTTGGGACACGCTGTATTACAGCGAAACAAAGCCTCTGTTTTCCCATGGGAATTTAAAATGCGTAAAAAATATAATGCTGTTTTTAATGCGCGTGCAGTCAACATGGGAATAACGAAATATTTGTTCTCGTAGGAATTGCAGCAAAAAATATTAGCCTTATTTGCTCAAGTTGCTTTAAAGTATGCTAATTAATTGTAACAGTCTTTGTGAATACAATAGAATTTCACAAACGCTTAACTCATAGTCTCAACGCAATGAGAATATGCACAGCGGAAACGCCAAATTACCAGCCAAATTCTTATTAGTGATTTTCACTGATTTTTGTCAAATTTCCAAATATTATTCGCATAACTGTAAATAACCTATAATTTTAGAATACTATCCTGAATGTAAAATTGATTTTTTTTAAATGCTTCTCGAGAACTTGAGTGAAAAAATGAGCTTATTTTTTGCAAATCATTTTCTTTTGGCTTTGCCTTTTGAGAAGAAGCATTTAAATTTACTTAAATCCCCTTTGATCTCTGGATAATAAGTATCTTGTGTTTTACTAATCTACATTTGTGAAGTTTGCACTGTACTTATGTCAGTTTTCTCATTCTTGTGGATCATTGTTCTTTTTCGGGTAAAAGATTCCTTCAATTTGGTCTTTTTTCCCATCGCCTTCTGAAATAGAAGAATTGTAAATAATGAATAGCAAGGTCAAATTTACATGATTTAACTAATTTATTATACGGAAAGCATCACTTCCGGTGAAATGGTGGCCTGTGATTGGCTCAAAGGCAATTTTAGCTGTCCATTACTTTCCCAAAATGGACCGGTGGTCCGTTACGGAAAAAATTATAAAATCGTCGCCGATGAAAGTTGTTTGATTATTAATTATACTTTTGATAAAATTAAACAAACGTGGGAATATGCATTACGAAAATGTTCAAATGCTACAACAGCAAACTTTGTTAAACTATTTTAAAATTTGAAACAAAACAGCAAAATAAAAAGCATTTTTCAAACCACACATGCAAGGTTATTAAAGAATTGCATGACTTGAAGTCCTAATGCCATAAAATAAACAGAGCGATTTCCGGTGACGTCACAGCCACCATCTTGGTGTACCAAGACAAAGGAGGCACACCAATATGGCGCTAACTCTTTGTTCCTATATAAATCGTCAAAGATCAATTAAATACCGATATTTTAAGATGACGGCATGTCGGACTAATAACGTTTTTTGCGAATTTAGATCGGGTACAACTACCGCGAAGATATTTTACACACCCATTTTTACACGAGAAACATATTGGTTTATTGATAAGCAAACTTACAAGGAGTAATTTCAATACAAGAACCTTTTTAATTCTCGACTGGCAAGGATCTTTGTCTTATGGTTAATTTTGATCACTGCATAAAAAGGCTGTTTAGCTTAAAGGGTAATAGCAACAAAAATTTTATCTTATTTGAAAGAGACTCTAAAACAATACATAGAACTCTATTACAGAATTTTTATATCTGCCTTATTTCGTGAGATATTTTGATTACAAATATTGATTTGTCCGCCATTTTGGAAATTTGTGAATATGCATGAATTTTATTTTGTTACGAGACAATGATTAATATGCGCCTAAAACCACACGTACGGTAAGTGGTATGGATTTCAACACAGACTGAAAAAGTTTTGAACAATATTTAATTGTTAGTAGGTATTTACCAGTAGGTTTGAATGGCTTATCCCTGTTGTGACATCATGAAAACATAGTTAATAAGAGTAAAAATTAATCGAAGATGGCGGACAGTTCGTTGAGCATGTAAAGCAGATATAGCGCCAAACCAGCTTTGAAGAACCGGCCTCCGAGTTTTCAAAACAAGTTTAAGTATAATCTGCCTCCTAACTTACATTGACATATCTTCTTGCATCACAAGTTCTCTCTGGTAATGGCATTATTGTTAGATCTGTTAGTGTAGCCTTGATTTGGTCGTTCTATGTTGAATTCTCTTTGATAATTGATTTCGTCGTCACACTGCGTCATTGAAATATAAAAGAATCGTTTCGATTAGATGATAGATTGAGTATTCTCCCCTTATAGGATGGAAACATTTGAGTGTTAGCGAGGTTCAGATTTGACTTCCACTAGAGCTACCTTTTCCTGGTTTACAACAAACCTGATTGGTTAACCGTGAGGAAGCAAAAAATCTGATTGGCTAAAATATAAATTTAAGGTAGTGGTAGTGGTAGTGGTAGTGGTAGTGGTAGTGGTAGTGGTAGTGGTAGTGGTAGTGGTAGTGGTAGTGGTAGTGGTAGTGGTAGTGGTAGTGGTAGTGGTAGTGGTAGTGGTCGTGGTAGTGGTAGTGGTAGTGGTAGTGGTAGTGAACTCTGAACTCGCTTTAGGATACGTTGATTTAGGTCTTACGTGAGGAAGACAATTTGAATGTTACAATTAAACAAATTGCATAGGGAAAAAATTGCCTGGTGTGGTGTGATGAATCTCGGATAATCAAAACAACGATTTATTAAGAAGATTCGACATCGTGGCAATTGAAGTGAGTGCGTCATAATGTATATTTTATTATATTCTATAAATTTTATTATATCTGTTATATTCTAGTAAACATTTTACCAACAAAACTCACTTTCACTCATCGTCTCGTTTGTGTCGTTTCATCATACTGTTTGTGGTTCCATCTTGTTGGCTTTCTCTCTTCGTGAAACATCATCTCGATCCAGTAGGTAACGACCATACTCAGTATTCCGGAATGTATCATTGAAATACAGAGAAAATTCATGTTAAGTTATACGTACAATTTGAAATATAATACTAAAATGAGTCCTTGAGACACGAAAAGAAAACGTCATGACAATAACATACCGTGCGTTTTCATTTGCACCGACACGGGTTATATATTTCTTCGGTTATGTCACTCTTGCTGATTTTGCTTTCTGTTCTGTCTTGTTGGTGTTTCCAGTTTCCTTCATATTACATCCTGTAAATAAAATAGACAACTACTATGTTAAAATTAATTTCAAAGTGAAAAACTAAAAAATAAGTTATCGAGAGGAATACAGTATTTACCCAAAAGGGCATAGCATATCACGGAGGGTCAATTTCGGTGAGCTAAGGGTATTAAAAGGGTGTATTAAAAAACCTCCTATATCGAAAAACTCCTCTACCTGTAAGTTAATTTAAACCTGGGTTAACTTAAATTTAAAAGATATTTCCCATCTGATTATTTATACATTAAGCAAGGAAATACTTCTCCAGGTTTTTGGTTTCTGAAGTTTTAAGGGAAATAGACTAGTGGAAATAGAAAAACTTGAAGCAGTGGGTTAAACTTTAACTCAGGGTGTGCACTAACTAGCTTTCAAAACTAGTCCCTGGTTACAAAAAATACCCGGATTTTTTAGAATATCAGAATTGATGGAAATTTTCGATATGTGACTTTTTATACACCCTGTGTTTAATTGTTTACCGTACACGATAGTGTGATCCATACACAGTGGATGTTCCAGACCTGTGTTTGTACGCTTTGTGAAAGTCGAGCAACATCTCATGTACATGGATTACGCTATCCTGCCCAGGAAACTACTTCGTTATTCCTTTATAAAATAATTACAGTGAAACACGTGTCAACGCGAGTGAATTTGAATTTTTCATGTAAAGTTGTTTGATCCTGCACAGTAATGACCAAGTGGCGCAATCGTCAGAGCAAGTGCCTGTCACCTCTTAGTGGGTTCTCTCCACCTCATATTCGTGACATTCGTGGGTTGTCTGAATGTCCCCGGACACTCTCCAGTGGGATGGGGAAATTGGCAGGGCGTGTTGGACTCGTAAATTGTCAACAATCAACGCGCCCGCGGGGACGTGTTTTACTGTAGTTTTCATATAAAGAAAATTCAGTCAAACTCGAGAGTAGTCAAAATAGTAACTAGGTCAAAAGAGCAAACTAGCCCAACGAATAGCTGGGGTAATAGAGCGTAAATAGGATGGCAATTGAATTTAAGTGAAAGAAGGGGACATAACATAACAAAACTCGTAAGAATATAATGAAGAAGCTTGTAACTGTAAGAAAGGTAAAGGAAAGAAAGAAAAATAAAAAGAGTAAAAATAGGTCTAGAAAGAATAATCAAGAAGCTTTTGATGCAGCAATTTATATACGATAATAATAATCATATATAACCTTCCTATTAATGGGGGGGGGGGGGGTGGCTGACTATGAATCAGGGGAGGGGGGGAGGGGGGTTAGAACCTGGAGGAGGCGGGTGGGTAATAGAGAATTTACAACAACAGTATGTATTTTGTAGTATTTGGTTTTCTCACCATTTGTTTGCTCTTGACGCTCCTTTTTGACTGTGCCTCTGTGAGTCTGGTTGTGGTGGTCTCGTAATGTATTTTGGAAATATCTAAAATTTAAAATGAAATATGCTCGATATGAAATTATTCAAGCCTTTAAACACGAGAAAACTATTCAGATTCTGTCTGGCTGAATCAGTTGAGACGCTAAAAACGCATACTTTGGTGCATAAAAATATATTTTACCTTCAATAGATTGTGTTTTCATGATCTCACTGGTGTTTCATTAACAGGTGAACTGATTCCTGGAAAATAGTATTGAAAATTCAGATTTTGACCTGGCAAGCAGGCCTAGAAGATAAATTTGAAAATTTAAAACATCCACCATTTAAATACGTAGAATACTTAAAGAATACTTACATGTTTAATGAATACCGAATATTCTTTATGCCCAAGTTCACTGGAACGATTTTGTTTGCATCTTTGAGATTGGAGATGAAGACGACGCCATTTTGATTTTGAATTTTTTCGACGCCGGCATATTTGACTTTGCAATTTTAATTCCATTTCTTCGTCGTTTTAGCTCGAATTTTCTCCTGATGTCTCCTCTGTATGTTGGAAATGAAATCAATTGGTATTTTGTGGACATTCAAGAAAGTCTAGAAGGTATTTGAAGACTTTTAAAATGTTCCTCGAGCAGACATAAAAGTCGAAGCTTCTTCATCTGTGCCAGAAGCAAATGACGTCAGATGACCATTGTCTGCCAGCAAATACCCGTATGTATAATGTTGAATGATTTATTTACGAAGCTGAAAATAAGTTTTTATTGCGAGAATAAAGGGGTTTTGCCATTATTTTTCACTCAAATTATTCTGTAATCTCTTCACTTCTAGTTTACTTACTTATTTTGCAAAAGAAACGCCTGTTAGGGGCGTTTTTTGTATTATTTTTTTTATTTGCATCCAGACGAGCAAGGAAAGACCCGTTCGAGTTTTCATTGGTAAACATCTTTCCCTCCGTGGCCGAGAGGTAAAGGTGCCTGTCTTTCGAGTTACCAACATCGATTGGCTTTGATTTTGGGCGGGTCGAGGACCGTTCAAGTCCAACTGAGGTTGGTTCAGTTGGAATAAACGGTCCCCGATCCACGCAAAACTCAAGTCAAAGCTGGACATGGAGTTCAGGAAAACACTTAGGCAGTACCACGAGACCAAGGAGGCAAATGTTATTCACCTAGTGTTTTTAACTAATATTTAAGCAAATTTCCTTAACTTTACTGTTGGGGACGGGCCTGTAGGCTTGGTGCATTGAAGACTTCGTGCCGTTATTTCCCTTTGTTGAAGAAGACAAGTTGTCTTCATCGAGAAATAGCGACGAGAAGACTTCAAGGCACCACTAAACCACCACACTGTAAAACTACAGTGTAATGGTTTAGCTAGCTAAACCACTACACTGTACCTGTATATATGGCGGACATCTTTCCAAAGCATACGGTACAAGAATCATAGATGCGCAAAGATGCGCAAACACTTTAAAGCCTTTACAACAAGTATTTTCTTTCAGGAAAGAGTTAAAGACCACAACGCTTATTAAACCAAAGCCGTGTAGTCATGTTTTATGTTGTGTAGCTATGTTTAACGATCTTTTATGGTGAGGTATTTGCAAGAAGGCATGAAGCATGGATGCGAAAACACTTTTCAAGTGTATTCTTTTAGGAAAGAGTCAATGAAACACGACAACACCTACCAAATCAAAGCCGTGTACTCATGTTTACGTTGTTCAGTTATGTTCAATGATCTTTTAGAGCGAGATCTTTGCAAGAAGGAAAGTCGAAGTTTGCATAATCATCATTGACTTTCCGTCAATCGTTTGTTTTTTGATCGAGCTTTATATGCCATTGCGTTCAGTGTCCTTGATATAGGAGTCATGTATTTATGGCCTTGGGTTTAATCCCCAAACACTGAATGGCAGTCTTCAGCTTTTTCAAGTAATGAGATAACATTACAACAAGTTGCCACGGCATATGCATTGTTACTTTGCCTAGTCAGCCTGTCACACTGTAACCAAAAACATGGTATATTCCACAAGCCTTGACTGAGAACGCTGCCGATTCACTATTATTTTGATAGCATTAAATCATTAAAGGTAGTTCATGGTTGCTTTTAAGCATTGCCGACACTCGTAAAGTTGTAGCTCGGAATTGTCAGACAACGGCAGCTATGAAGTTTTTACCCTTGCTATAACCTGTAAAATGCGTGGTTATGCATAAGCTACGAACGCCAAGCTTTTTCTCGTTGGTAGAAAACTATACTCTAGCTATAACCTGTAAAATGCCTGGGTATGTATAAGCTACGAACGCCAAGCTTTTTCTCGTTGGTAGAAAACTGTACTCTAGCTATAACCTGTAAAATGCGTGGTTATGTATAAGCTAGGAACGCCAAGCTTTCTCTTATTGATAGAAAACAAGTATTTTCCTGACCAGTTTTCTTGTGATATAACCTATAAAATGCGCTATGTATAAGTAGTTCCAAACGAGCCTATTGGTGAGTATCATGATGTATGTAAGTTCCATCAAGGTTGGATCATGGTAGGCAAAGAAAAGACGCCATGGCATCTTGTTGTAATGTTATCTTATTACTTGAAGAAGCTGAAGGCTGCCATTCAGTGTTTGGGAATCAAACCCAAGGCCATAAATACATGACTCCTATATCAAGGACACTGAACGCAATGGCATATAAAGCTCGATCAAGAAAGAAACGACCGACGGAAAGTCGACTATAATTAAGCAAACTTCGACTTTCCTTCTTGAAAAGACCTCGCCATAAAAGATCGTTAAACATAGCTGAACAATCTGAAACATGACTATACGGCTTTGAATTAGTAAGCGTTGTCGTCTTTAACTCTTTCCTGAAAGAAAACACTTGTTTTAAAGGCTTTAAGGGCATCTTTGCGCATCCATTCTTCTTGTACCGTATGCTATGGGAAGAGGTCTGCCATATATAGAAGTACAGTGTACTGGTTTACCACTACACTGTAGTGTTACAGTGTGCATGGTGATTTAGTAATATTGTTTGATGGTTTTGACTAAAAAATATTTAAAATTTTAATTCTGTTTGGTCAGAGGCTATTTTAGTTTTTCTAGGAGGAATGGTTCTTACAAGGTGGACCCCTGAGTCCTGGCACACCAAATTATATATTCTACCTAAACCAGCCAACATGTGTTCAAGATCTCAATTAGTCCTTTCATGGAAGCTGAAATTACTAAACGAAATTTTAACTAAATTTCAGCTTCTACTTCGACAAAAATCAGGCAAAGCGAACTTTTAAACGTTGATATACAGTGAAAGAGTATAACATTTCCGTGCCCTTGAAATTTTGCCTTGATCTTTCTAATTTTCATCCATCTTGACAATCTAAGACCTCTGCTACAAATACTTATACAAAATCCAGCATATTACCTTCATAAAAATCTTGATTGCTCCCGCCATAATTCTGCTTAGTTCTTTTCAGTGCCATGAACAAATGAAACAAAAACATTGAAATTTCGGAATTACGACATCGCACAATGTGAGACGACAAATTACGAATGATAACGAGGAAAACAATGAAAGCTGCTCTCGGTTTAGTTTCATTACCAAGTAATACATGCTCAAATGAGTCATGAAAAACATATGTAGCGATTGCAATTTGAAGTCTTTTATCGACTTGAAACTCATAAATGTTTATTTTTTCCAAGTCCGCGAGAAATTTTACAAAAATCTTTTGCACAAAAGCGGTTCATTGTGATCCCCACTCTCTGACTCACAAGACACAGAGATTATTTGATCTTAGCACATTATAATTGTGGTGCGGTGTCCCCCTTACCCTTACTTACGATTCACTCCGGATCAGCATGAGGATCCTGTAGACTGTAATTCATTTGCAAGGAAAAGAAGGATGGGACGAAACTAATTATAGGTACAAGGGTCAACTCGAGTCTTGAGTGCAGGTCATGTCAGAACTCCGAGCTTCTAGTATATTCTACATTTGCTACAAATAATAAACTAAATTTGCTGAAGCAAATAAGAAAGCATTGAAATAGAATCGCATTTGTGAACGGGTGGAGTGGAGAAAGCCACTCGGAATCGAGAAGAGATAGGAGAGAACGAGAGAAGCCTGCATATACTTTTGAGAAGACCATAGCTAACTTATCACTTTACAAACAAACTCCACCTGCTTAAGTTTTCATTCGAAATTTAGTACCATGTTTAGCATTCTGTGTTTATACTTTAGTAGGCAGCCGGCTAAAATTTTGGTTCTTGAGGATCTCACCTTACGTATCGAAAAATTTGCAATCATAAACTTAAGTAACTATAGTGATTCCACCAAACTAAACTAATAATGTTCTTCAACATGCTGCAAAGAACTTGATAGTTTAGCGCTTGCTTTTTAAACAGAAACCCAAATTTAATTACAGCACATTTTGCTTTTACCTGACCCCAACCCTAACCTAAGGTGAGCTGAACCTAACGCTGGGTTAGCTAACCCTAGGATACGATTAACTAATACTATGGTTAGGTTTAGCCAACCATGGGGTTCGGATTAGATTCAACTACCCCTAGAGCTTGGGTCATGGGTTGGCTAATCCTATAGGGTTTAACTTGCATTTCAAAAAAAGTTACAAAGTGCAATTTTAGTTGTCGGTTCGAAAGAAGACTGGGAATTGATGCATGATGCGGAGAGAACTAGTTTTTACGACCTTTATATTTTTCGACATCAAAGAATAAACTCATCAAAATAGGTCATTAGACTGAGAATAAACCTGAAGCCAAATCAAGGAGGTATACATAATTTAAATATTTATTCACAATATTATTATATAATAGACCTCAAAACGCCCGCTACATTTCATGAGATTCTTTCGAAAATCAATTTGATGAATACTGATTATTTTACAACAGAAAAATATATATATAAATATACATATTAGCTACATTAAGTTAATTTTATGATATTGTAAAAAATTAATTATATATATTTATCTGTCATACTGATGTTTCCAGCATCAGATATGAATTTGCAGGATCAATAACGTCTAGAAAAATCAAATCAAAGTATAATTCTAAGTTCCTTGTATGTTTTGATGATGAATATCAAATTAAAATATAATTTTGTGGAAACACCACGTAATCGCTTTGCGATAATAAATTTGCGTGGTGTTTCCACAAAATTATATTTTAATTTAAACTATAATTTTGTGGAAACACGTAAATGTATTAACGCAAAGCTTTCGATTCATAAGCTCGGATCTTCGTCAGTGCTAATAAAGAAGATCCAGTGAATTCTATAAATACTGGAACGATAACTCCAGATAAAAACCCTACGTTTGGGTGAAGCCAAGATGGCGGCAACAACTACAAATGTCGTAAACAGTCTTAGTACTATTTTCCCGAGGTATTTGCTATTTTTAAAAAAGACTGTATCGCAAACTAGGTTATAAGTTCATAAACCATAAAATTACCTCTTAAATCAAAATAAAAACATCAAATATCGGTACATTCCCAGAAGAATGGTGTCAACCGCGCCGAGAGAAAAAATTGAAAAGGACTGAACTTGATAACCTATTGATAACCAATTTGGCTTCAAAGATAGTGGCCAAGTTATCGTTCCAGTCTAATTTAGAGTTCACTGAGAAGATCTGAGCTTACGGATCGAAGGTTTTAGGATAACTAACTTAGTGGTGTTTTCACAAAATTACACTTTGCTTTATAATCACCATGCAAACATAAATGGAACTGATATGGGTTTTTTTAAAAAATATTTAACTTACTTTGAGGATCCTGAGACAATGCTTCGTTGCCAGCAACAAATAAATACAACGAGACGGGCTAAAATAAAGAAGTTTTATACTTTATTAGCTAAACAAAATGACTATTTTAAGAAATGATTTATTTTCAAAGAGAATGAAATAAAAGTAAGATGTATTTGCCTAATTAATATTGAGATTATTTAACAAATTCTTTCAGACCTATTCGTCTTTTAAAAAAATTAAAATATTATGATACTTCAAAGAACAAAATCACCTCAAACGTTTTATACTTCAAGACTCAAAGCTGTACAAGATTTGAAGAATGCCGACTATGACAAAACAAGGATCCAAAAATCTTTTAATAGGATTAATGAATCTTATAGTGTGGAAAGAATTAAAGATGACCATAAAATTAGAAATGATAACAATAATCATCAATGTATAATGACTACCAAGACCGCATGAAGCTTTTCTTTATCGTTTCGGGTAGTAAAAGAACCTATATACCTTTCGTATAACTGTACTAGCTACACACTGGCAAAGTATTTACCTTGTGATCTCCCATACAGGTATCCAAACCATTTATTTCATACTTTGCCAAATGTTCATCCTGTTGCATGAAACATAAAAGTATATCATTCCTGAAGGCCTAATTTGTTAGCGCATCTTCATAAACGACGTTTTTATAATTTGTAATTACGCGCATGACAAAATACTGCAATTTATTTATTTATTTACTGCATTTTAATGTATTTATTTCATTGCAATGGACATTTTGCATAATTGACAAATCTTCGATGTTGACAAGATGAACGAAATCTTTCAATAACACTCAGCACTTATGCTGTTCGTTATAAACTGGGGCTAAAAGTTTAAAATTTGGGTGATTTCTTGAAAATCTTTTATCAATGTCTTTGCACAAAATATTTTACAAGTGAAACATACCTAGTATCTACTTTTAAATAGATATAGACAGACCAGGATGATATCAAAATACCATCTTCCCGCAATGCAGTTGCAGGTTAAGACAAATCAAGTATTTACCATTATGATTTCCTTGGTATCATGTGTCATTAAAATTCTATCACACCAAGAAGGACATCTGCAAAAAAACATATATTGCATATTTATACAATAATCAGAGTTCATTCTGTATTTTTATTGGTCGAGAGCTGTGTGAAAATGTTTTTGCGCGTTTTTTTCTTCTTTTGTACTGTTATAGATCACAGAAGACGTGTTTCACATGCGAAGAACAAAAAGTGGCGATGCTTTTTTGTTCTTCCCCACACAGTACTGTTGTTCCTACGCCATGACGTCATCTGTGATCTATTACAGTACATGCACACGTAACACAGGGATGTTTCCAAGCATTTTTGTCTACTACCAGGGACATTTTTATAGAGTTTTTCAAGGTAAGGAATATATTTTAGCACAAGTATCGCTGGATTCCAGAATGAGAATATTAAATATGTTAAATGCATGTATTTCTATGTGACTAAAACATCAAAATTGATAAATTATGACAATACCTCGTGGGGGCATTACCGACTACATTGTTGTTAATTCATGAAATAACACGACTGTATTTTTTGAGAGGCGACGGTTGTGGCAATCTTCTGCAGTGGTACAATGTGTTCGCTTACATTTAACATTGCAATTGCTATTACACGTAAATATTTGTCACAATTTCATGTCAGTACATAGGTATTGTGGAAAAATTATGGAGGAAGATCGAGTTTGAAAACTCAAATTGAAGATCGAGTTTATACCACCGTATACCAGCAGTAGAAACGGGCTAAAAATATCCCTAGTGATAACAGTTGTTTACATCTTGTCACATAACGATACGCCTTTGAAGACAGTCATTTTATATATAAGGTAGCGGAATAAACACTAGATACTAGATTCAGGCCCGTTTTCCACCTCAAGCGTATCGACATCGAAGCGAAACGTAGCTTATTTCATAGAGTTCATATCATGTTCTGCTTGAGCAAATACACTACGTTTCGCTACGATACGTTTGAGGTGAAAAAAAGACTTTAGTGCAATTACAGTTGAATAGCATTCGTACCTTTTTTCTAGGTATAATGGCTTGGTAATTTCAACATCTTCTTTAAAAGGGTAACTAAAAAGAGCAACTATTTAGAACTTCTCCTCTCCAGAGAGAGTGGGTTTTACATTTTAGCCGTCTCGTTCTGTTGATCTTCTACAAGATCCATTACAGGACTCGACAAACCAAATGCGACATTTTTATCAAACAAGTTTGAGTTTTGGAATTGTACAGTATGCAACCAGGGACGTACTGGGACCATTATGTTTGGGGGTGTTCCTCTACAGACGTTTCGATTTACAAAGTTCGTCAATTCTGTTGGCGAATTTACCCACAATTTCCAATCAGTTTACGGTCATCTTTTTTTACATGAACTTTGCTTTTACCAACGAAGTTAAAGAAAGTGTAGGTGTCACACTCAAAACGCCCCTTCCACTGCCCGCTACGCCCCTGTATGCAACTGATATTTTCTTTTCCTTACGTTGGTGGAAACTCAACAGGAAACTCGCTCAACCATTTCCTGAAGGCTTTAGGTTCCTTGTCAAACTTGCGAAGTTTTACTCCATTGTTATCAAGAACATGTTGGTAATGCAAAGTGAATTTAGACGGTTCAACAACAAGACGAATCTACATACGAATAAAATATAATTATCTATACGGATTGTTGGACGAAGGTTAAACAGATCTATTCAGACAGATTTTCTCAAACTTTCTAAACATGTTCAGTATCTGGTAAAAGTTTGCATGTTAAAGTTCACCACTTTAGAGCTGAAGTCACTTTTTATCTTTTACGAGTTCAACACCCAAGTGACATTGCTCTTTATGCCTTTCTGCAATTGTTGAAATAATTTACTATCCCGTGGATAATAATTAAATACATGAACAACGAGTAAACAATAAAGTACCATACGTGTCTGCACAAGCCAAAAACTCATACTGTACACCATATTGTAGTTTAAAAAAATTGGTTGATAGTAGGACATTTGTTATGGGGGATAACAGGGCGATTATTGAAGGGAGAGGTTATATCACTGGGGGAGGGGTACAAGTCAATCTTTTAAAAAATGCTTATAGTTGATAGAAAAGTGTGCAGATTATTGACTTTATTTATTTATTATATAACCTTTTCTGGGTTTTTCTTCTCAAGAACAACCAGTTTTGATGGTTCCTCCTGCCCATCCTTGAAAGTTGTCTTCACAGAACAATGTTTAGAAACCATCTAAAAACAAATTTAAATCATGTCTACATCACTCAGTGAATACTAGCACAACATGCTAATTATTCTGATTCAATTACATACATTTTCATAGAATTTTACTTGATATGTTGTATATTTTAGTTGTGCACAAGTCTGTACAACTTTATTTCTATATCATCGAGTGAAAACACAGGAATCTGACAGGAAGCTATTCAAAAGTGAGTTGGGGAATACAGTTGTTCAGATGGTTTGCTTAATTTTGGGCATTCAAGAACATATGCCTGCACAAGCCATCTAGGGACTGGTCAGGAGGCAAGTTTCCACTTGCAAAAAAATAAAATCCGGATCTTTGAAACAACATGCTTTGTAGCATTCTGACAACACATTTTAAAAAGAGATTTAAACTTTCTCAGAAAAAATACTACATCAAGGTGCTAAAGCACTGCTTAGCTCACAGTCTCTGTGGTGCCTGACATTACCTTCAAAAACCTGTATTGATCCAGTCGGAAATTGAAATCTCCAAATACAAAAGCTGGGCCAGGATCTTGATCCAAGCTATTAAATTTGATAATTTTATTTTAGTATTAACAAAAGTGTGAATAACTCCCATCCAGTTTAAAGACATGCATGTACATACAAACTTTCAACATGAAATGTTAAGGCTGAATTTATTCGATAACACGTTCACTTGGTAACAACAATTTGTTAACTGCTACCAACAACATTATTTATTGAAATTTCAAAATCATTAAATTTCATTCAATTTCTTGTGTTTCTTATCTTTCTTACCCATGTAATACATATTCAAATGTATTCCGCCTGTTTTCAGCATAGACTGAAGGACTCTGCAAAGAAATAAAAATCACCATACAGTCCATTATAATTATAATCATGATTAGAGGCAATTAATGTTGCATAGGAGAATTCAGTACAAAATATTTAGCATATACTTACAGCATCCATTGAAACCAAGTTTGATGGGTCATGAAACAAGTGAATGTTAATCAAATGCACTATCCTATATTAATCATAATGTTCACTGTTAAGGTTATTATACATTGTACACAATGCACACAAGATACAGTTAAATGTACATTGAAGGCTAAGTTGTAACAATACATTAAATGGAATTTAATGCCCAAATGAAGCAGGAAGACAATTGATCAAGTGCAAAATTGTTCAACTGCTCATTCTGGAAATAAAATTATGTGTATAATATATTAATTTTATAACTCACAGAACAAAACTTTTAAATGCTTAAATGTAGTTGGTAACATAATTAAGATGGGTAGTTATAGTATTACAATAAAATATAATTATATATATATATATATATATATATATATATTTAGTATTACTTATTTGATGTGCTACTCTGTTTAGTGGGCCGGCCAGTATAGACCTTTATAGTACTTACGTTCCAGATATTCGCCATTTTGTCTTTAAATACCCTTTTCTTGACCATTTCATCTAGAATGAAAAACAAATACATATAGTGGATCATATCCATCTTCAAATTTAAATGGATATAATTTGCTTGAAATAATAAGCAAGCAAGACAAAATTCAATGACAGTGGATATTAACTACAAATGTCAAATATGACAATAACAGCTAGAACACAGGAACCATGACTACAGTACATTATGGTGAAACTAGAAGTGGTTTACGATAATCAAAGCTTTCATAAGTGTTGAATCCTGTCAATCAACTAGCATACTAGGCTTAATTCTCACAATATGGCCATATACATACTTGATCAAGGATTGGTTGATTTATAGGGTGGAAGGGCTATGCAAAAAAGGGGTAGGTTCCTAATTTTTATGCAAATGAAAGACAGGCATACAAATACTGAAATAATTGAAAACAAGAATACAGTTCCATTGTCATCAATATCATGTGAGCGACAAGAGAATCACCATGCTATTTCATTCCTCCCTTCTTATGTAAAAAACCAAAATGCAAGATACATGTAATGAATAAACTTTCTCACAAGGGAGGATGGGTGTGGTCATGAAAAAGTGTGCATTGCTTTGGGGGAGAGTTAAATTAATCCCTTGGTTTGGATCTCAACAAGCATATGATTTCTAACAACTGATTTTAATTACAGCTGGTAGTCTAATATTTAATACCTGTGGAAAAAATCTTTTTGGATATTTCAACTTCTCAAGTGTGTCCAAAGAGTCTAAATGCTCAGTAAAAATCTAAACAGTCACACAATCAACACTTTAATTAAAAATATTAATTGAAAAAATAAAAGAATTATATTCATTTAGCTAAAATTTCTTTAACAATCAAACACATACTTGTCTTCCTTGCTTTATCTTTTCAAACCTTTTGTCTAAAACATATTGGGGAATTTTTATGACTAACTAAAAAACTGTGAGTCAGACATAAGTGAAGGACTGCATTGATGATTACAGCATTCTGTAGGAATCCAAAGATTAAAAAAAAAGTTGTTCTACTGTACCTGTATAATTCCAAATAGCAATATTTGTCAGAGACTTATGAATTAGGTAAAGTGCTCCGAGAGCCTGCAATAGGGAAGGTAAAACATAAGAAAATGTAATGCAAGGCAGCTTCCTAAACCATGCAGCACAAGCTTAAAACTTGAACCTTAACTGGGGGAGGGAAGACTCTGAACCATACACGGCTCTCCACTTGAAAATTCACATGACTGCACAATCCATGATTACAGAAAAGATGATAAAATGCACAAGATAACCTAACAATGAGACATTTTAGCACAATAACCAAATCGACCCTGTGTGTTATGTTATTGTTCAAAAGGCATTCACATGTATTAATTTTGTTTCTTTGAAGATTTTTGACTTCCATATATTACTGGGGAAATGTACACTTGCTATCTTTTCTGTTGTAATTGTGAATTGTTACAGCAATAGAAAAAGCTAACAGGGTCGTGGTAAGGCCAATGTAATACACTTCATAACAAATAAAACTGACTTAATTTTGATAGCTCAAAGAAGTTCAAAGACAGTTCAAAGATGTCAAAATGCTGCATTCAGAAGAAAAAAAGCTTCCATAAACTCAAAACACAAATTAGAGGTAATTGCAGTTCTCATAAACAATGCAATGCGCAGTGGGTAGTGCAATAATAACTGCAAAATTGCAAATGAAAACAAACATGAAACAAGCTCTACAGATGCAGACAGCTGCTTCTCAAACCCCTCATATTTCCTATAGAAAATCCACAAAATTACTCACTGTAAACTTGTCATCATTTTTGTAGTCCTGATCGAAATATCCAACAACTGTAGTGTAGTCTGACATGACCTGAGCGCCCAACAAATGCCTAGAAAATTACAAATAAATATTGAACGGCTCTTTGATTCGAGCTGGGCAACTTGTTGATGACGAGACTTGACAATTAATTATTGAACTAGAGCATATTGCACTTACAAAGTCCCGACGATCTTACTTTGTTATCTGATGGATACTCTCTGAGGCAGCCTGCGGAAATTTTCCACCAATTTCTTGAAAGTGAAATGCGATAAATTTGGGATGGTCAAGAGTAGCAATTTTCTGCAGCCAAACAAAAAGAAATCAATTAATAATAAAACTAGACCTTTTAGACGAACATTTTGAAGTATCTTCTTATATTAAGGGACGCTAGCAATCATACAGTATTCCTAATCGTTTTGAAATGTCAGCAAATACTGAATACGGTACATAAATCAAGATTAATTTTAATCAGGGCCAAACATGGCCATGACTAGTACAATCACATTAACACATTCTCACACTCACTTGCTGCATTTCGCGGCTCCATCCGGGCAAAAGGTTTTTTACCTACATCAACATAGAGAACATATATTTAGGATAAAATTTACAGATTGCGAAGCTAGAAGCACGACACTCACATCTTCAAACAGAGAACCAACGTTTGCCGTAATTAGTAGAATCGGCACTTTGATGGGAGAGTTGGCCTTCTGCATGTCAGAACACGTAATCCGTTCCACTTTTCTTTTTCAAAAAACCTTCAGAACTTGGCAGAAGTACATAAACCATTTAGGTTCCATTTCTGGCCGACTTTAGAATTGAAACAAGTAAACAAAAAAATAAAATGTCATGATCAATATTGACTTTGTGTGAAGGATACTCAGTTGTTTACGTTGTGCAAACGCCGTCGCGCACTTGTGGGAACTAGTACCTAATTCCGGTTCTTATGACTATGGTGACGAGGGGGCTGTGTAGGGGAGGTCAATTCCATTGTCTTAGTGCAAAGTCCTATAGCCCTGGTGGCTATCTTGCTCAAACGTACAGTTATCCATTCCCATTTTGTATGTAACTAATGAATCCAATGGAATCCCATTTTTTTTTCTGCAAAAAATAATTCCCAGCTCCTATTCTGCCTTTCAGGGAATCTTTCAGGGCCCTCTCTGCACAGTAAAATAGAATGCCAGATATTTTTCAGGCCTGGCTAGGGGTTTGGGGTATTCTGGTGTGTCATATCTATATTGGAATTATGGGTTCAATATCTTTTTTGCTAGGTTTTGTTTCACAGTCGTGTTACGCTACATGACCTCTCTCCATCTCCCATAAGTTGGGAGGGGGGGGGGGGGGGGCTGATTTCAATGTATTTTTCAATCTTCCATGACAATGATATGGAGCCTAATTCTCTGAGCCTCGACCATACATGTTTTACAATTACGAAATGAATAATGAATGATGATTTAATTGCAAAAGCATGACCAAATTGTTTGGCTGGCCGATAGTGGTCTGGCTTCATGAAGTGCTACGTGATCCCTCATCACGGAAACAGAATACCAGCGTCGCATATGCGTACTACCGTACGTGAATGCTTTGAAACATACGAAATCAGTCATTAAAATTCCCCACCCCAGGAAATCCGTTTCGTTTACACGTTACTAAATATGCTGGAACTACATATCTTATACTTTTAAGGTCATCAATTTTAAGGCAAAGCAAAATTGTGTTTTTCATTCAAATTTTATTTGAATGATTTCGACAGCCAGAAATGAAAATACAAAGTAATTGTTAGTACTAGTAATCGTTTTTTTCTCTTGAGGAAGCAATTGACAATATTGAATGCTGAAATTCAACTGAATTTGTGTGTAAATACTTCTTACGTAAGTTGCGAAGTGTTCAACTGATTTAGCTAATTGAAAGCAACTTTATACAGTCTACCCTGTTTGTGACGTCACTAAAATAGACGCAATAATAAAACAAGAGTCGGGTGGCTAATGTCATTATTTGTCCTTCAATATTTCAGAAACTAAGTATGTCACCAAAAGATTAACAACGGATGTTACAATTACTTCAAAGGTTTTGTTATAAGTAAGACGATTGAAAATATATTCCCATTTTCCTATGATTGTCGTTGTCTCCCAACAGAATCTCATATAGTCAGAGTCTTACAGTTCTTGTGAGCGTCATGCAAGTTTACGAAATCATATAACGGTCATTATGACCGATATGAATCCAAATGTCGTCATACGTTGTATCTGTATAATTTTGATCCAGTTACTTTGAATTGTCAGCGACGCATTAATAATTTTTAGCTGCATTTCACAATTTCGCGTTAGCTCATATATAGCATCCCAGGGCAGGAGTTAGAAGTATGTCAACGTTGTTCTTACGTTGAACTTAAGCAGATAAACCTTGATTATATGTCGATCATTTCGCCTGTAATCTCATATCAATCTGTAGTCTCATACCTTAGCGCGGTTTTAATATTAAAATATGGTTAATGAGTCCGACAAGGCGCATTAGGTCGTATTGATATCAACGTTATTTTAAAGTCAGCAAAGTAACGTTGATCCAATTTGCATTTTAATTCTAAGTTCTTTAGGTGATTTTAGACGTTGGCTTAAAGTTGAACTGGGAACGTAATTTTTCAACTTCAAGCTGGTATTTTGCTCATACCAAAATGCTTTACAGATGTGTTTCAGTTGCCTATATGCAGGTCGCTGATTCAAAAAAGCTGTGGAGAAAACTATTTATTTCACAATTACATTTATCCTACCTATTTTCGGATCAAATATATATATTGTACATGCAAACGAATTTGTCTAAATGCTATTAAAATGGGCTTTCCCTACCTTCTGTCGGTTTGTCCTCCCATTGTTACGTGGCCACTTCAGAATTACAGGGTATTATGCCAAACCTAGAGCAATTCTTATTATGCCAGTCTATAAAGAGTAATTCTGTCCAGCTCACAACTTGAACACGTTTATAAGCTTTTAATTTCCTTTACATTTCCTATTTATGAAATCAGAGTTATGTCTGACCTTTGAGCATACATTAATAAATTTAGACAGAAGGAACGTGCTGAATTGCATGTACAGCGCTAATGTTTCCATTCTTATCTATAATCAGTTCTTCGTTTTTGTCTGAATCAAAAACAAATTACTACCACTACCTTACCGTACTACATGAGAAAATACAATATACAGGCTGTGCCCCTCCCCCTCCCTCTAGGGACAGCCTTTGGGGACATCCACAGGCTCATCTTAAAATAATTAGCCTTTGACTGCCATGCTTTGAAAAACGTAGAGACCATGGCATATGTTTTCGCAAAGTTTCGTCTAGTGTACAGTTCTTCTATATTGAACGCAGATTTGCATCCAGCACGTTTCAATATATGATGTATGGATATTTATACACAAAGTTTCCCTATCATTTACAGCAAAATTTAAAACGGTTTATAAATATTTGGAAAATGTCATTTCAAATGATGTATTAACATTAAAATATTAGCAAGTATCAAATATATTACAAGGATTCAAATAAAGCTCACAAAAATACAGAATAATACATCTATATGCATCTATATTTAGCTTAAATGCTTAATTATACATCAACATATTATAGACTTGAAAATAGAATATATATATTTAGGGGAATAGGGCAAAACTATTTCGCTTGTTAAAAGACTGAAGATTTTAACTTGCAATATCCTCTCAATGAGACAAAAAACGACTACAAAACGGAAGCCTTTAATTGGACGGTAAATATATGGAACTGAAAACAATACTACAGCTGCCCTATAACTAGACTTGCACATAAAATATTCATTGGTATTGTACATCCAGTTTATGGACGGGAGGTCGATAGCGCGTTTTCAACAATAAACATTTCTGGAGGAAAAAATGATAAGGTCAGTTCATATAATATACAGAATTTTTTATGAAAACCCCTGAAATCTCATATGTGAAGCTTGGCTGTCACAAACGGTTGTCCTGTAATCGTTGGAGAAAGTGTTTCTTGTTTCTTTCCAGCATGCGTTCTTATCTAAACTGAAATTTGTAAAAGTTATATCAAAGATTTATTATAACTCATGGGTGTTCTCTAGTAATTTACAATACTGATGAGTTAGATCTTTACACAGTCGTACAGATCAATCAGGTTTTTTCGACTAAATTTACAGCGCAGTTAAAATGTGTTCCAATGAATCTGGCCTGGATTGTGTCCTTCCTAATTGCCATAGCTAGCTCATCGTGAGACACGTGAGAGTTTACAGCATGTATTCCGACAAAATGAACTTTGTTACAAAACATGTTCTTCAAAGTATATAAAGATTGCACTATATATACATAATTTTTATAAATGAAATTACATGTACGGGGTTTCGATACATATATAGCGTTAAAACGAAGAAATAGCCCATTAAGATTATGCATTATTAATATGAATCAAATTAGTATCCCTTCAGTTTTAGTATTCGTCTTTTTAGTTTAACCTTATGTTTTTATTATTTATATATTGAGATAACCAGTAACCAGCAAATATTTCTGTGTTCATTGATTGTGAAAACAATCAATTCCTGAAGAAATGAATAAAGATAATACAGTTGCAACACGCACAGCAGGATTAAATCATCGGGCAAGCAACGCTACTGCCTAGATTTTTATTCTTCGCCTGATATTAAATTCCCAGAACTATTTTATGAAAGCTCAAGAAAATTTGAAAAGTGTCGTTTATTCAGCGTCATAATTCGTCGTCCGCACTCAAAGATGCAGGGAGTTTCAATTAGCTGTGCAACCTTGTGGCGAAGCGTAGAATTGTTATAACAGGTCATCTGACGTTGATGTTAATGATTTGCATAATTTGATATTTTAAAAATGAAAATTTTTGTTATCCTACTTTAGAGGCAGGATTTCTTCCTATAACATAAGCAGAATATATATTTTCGTCATGATAAATTCCTATTCACTAAGTTTCTTTTTTATAAGTTTAGTTTTGCGGGAGTGCCACGCAATTTTTGTTGTTGTTTGCAATAGAACCCACAAATAAGAGCTTAATATTTCTTCTCTTTAAAATGCAGATTTCAATTCCAGTTGGTAATATTTCTGGTCCTAGCAATTACCGAAAGCTTTCCGAATAATTACAAACTTCAAAGTGATAAAAACAAAGAACTAAATGGCCACTGTACTATCTCTAACACAACCGTATCAACTATCGGCCAGTGTCTTCAACGATGTCTTGGAAATTGCCTGTGCAATTCTTTCCAACTCTGCCACAAGAATGAATGTCAACTTTGTTCAAGTAATAAATATATGCGCCCAGCTGCGATGAGACACAGTGAAAACTGCTCTACTTTCAATTTTGACCTTACAGAGGTAGGTATACAACACAATATAAAGTTTTGTACAACATATAAAGCAAGGAGGGGTGAGAATGAAGCCTGCAAAACACGGAGAAGAGCTGCGTTGCAACGTCAACCTTGAGACTAAACTGAACTTCCGAAATATTGGCTCGTGAATGCAATTTTTTGTAGTGCTGTGCACCGGGGGCGGAGTTTTGCCCAATTTTGCCGGAGCCGGAGTTTGTTCACCTCCGGCAAAACTCCGGCAGCACTTATTTGTGCATGCTGCAAACTTCTATCATAGATCAACGAAAAAACTAACTTCATCGACGACAAAGTAAATACAGCCTAATACGGCTTGCCACAAACATACAAATTATAATTATGGTATTTTATGTCATTTTTGTAACTGTGACGTCCCCGAGACGGTAATAAAGCGCTTGAAAATTTTATCTGAAAATTTCATCAAACGCTGCGACGCTATGCTTACAATTGTCAACATGAAAGGTCGAATATATGTTTTTAAGAATAACTGAAACATTACTATTAACTGTATGTTTTTCCAGAAGAGAAAACGCGTCTCGTTTTGCAAGTACAATACCGAAAGTAGTAAGGGAAGCAAAACCGTTTTTCTTTTCCAGGCCCCAGAGAAGAAATGCGGAACAACGTGCCGCTCACCTCCAATTAACTGCTGTCTCACTTCAAGCCCCTGTTTAAACGGCGGTACCTGCGCGCCACTCCGACGCAATCATCTCCATGGCTATTCTCGTTATTCCTGCAAGTGTCCACGGCACTACCGCGGTGAACGATGTACGAAAATGGAGTGTGCTCCAGGGTATGCTGGGAAGTTATGTGAACGAAAGATAAAATCATGCAAAGACATCGCCTGGGCTAGGAATTCCAGCATCCTACCATCGCCGGAGATTTACACAATACTTGATGACAATTTGAAATCATTTAAAGTTTTCTGTGACTTCGAAAAACAAAATTCCACAATATGGTCATGGACGCTCGTGCAATCTTATGCGCTCTACGAGAATGACAAATTTTTGTGGTCCTCGTTTGTTAAAGATACGTCCAGGCTGAAAAAGAGACCAAATTGGCACTTACATCGTCATGGAAAGCCCACAATGCTATCAATACGAAACGAGTCGACAAAATGGCGTATCACGTGTGGTTATAATACAGCTAATGGCGTGGATTATCGAGATTATGCGCGGGCATCATTTTCGGAGATTGATTTACTTCATTTCGACGGAGAAAAATGCGTGAAAGTTGATTACATCAGCATACGAGGCCAAAATTGCAGCAACTGTACAGCATATGCTTTTCAAAAGTCTGCTATTTTTCATTTTCCATCTCGCAGGGGAAACTGCGAGTTTCAACTGAATTATTATAAAATCTGCAATATTTCTGACGCACATCCACAGAAAAGATTTGAAAGCAATCTTGGCTTCTACGCATGTGCAAACGACCAGCATCGCTGCTCCGCCCATCCAAATGCCACAACCCAAACTTGGTTTGGCGCTTCAGAGCCAATGTACACGTTTGATTGAGTACAGTGTACATGGCTAACCGCCTCCATCAGAGGTTTTACTGTAAAGGCTGACACAGACCGGATGCGATTTGCCAACGCGACGCGATTTTTCGAGTTTTAAAAGCAAATAAAACCATCAACGGAAAAAAATTTGGCTAGACATATGCACCAAATAATAGCTGAAATTGCTAAAGTCCTTTCGAAGATTGGAGAAAAATAGAAAAGGATTAAAGCTAAAGGACGTTGAAAATCGAGAATGCGCGTCGCGTTGTCAAATCGCGTCCTGTCTGTCTCGGCCTCAACTGATCATATTCTCCGATTTAAGCATTGTCTATAGCTATTGCGGTATGTGCACTAAAGGACATATACATTTTACTTTATGAGCAGAAAACGGCACTGATTTAATAGTACATTGTACATAGGGTAAATTTACCATAGATTTATTAGAACATTGACGCTGTTCACAAAATTAGATTTGTAAAAACTAGATATTCATTAATATGGCGCCAGGGCTGCATATAAAATATTTTATTTTCTGGGACCACAAAGTCAATGAAAATATTTTCTGTTCCGTTCATTTTAAAAAACATCAGTCCTACTCTCACATGTTCCCATGCAAAAAGTGACCCTTTCTTTGATCACAGCTGGCTTCTTTGACAACCTATCCCCATCGTTCAAATGCTCGTCGTAATAAAGTTCTACAAAAGTTCTACATCCTAATTTTAGTTAATTTTTACTTTGAGATTTCACAGGTTTATCCTGCTTTTTTACTCCTAACCAGTCTGCCAACCTCAAAACTTTTCTGGGATCAATGGTTCACGGCGGTCCGCCATATTATGCAGGCCCTTTATGGCGCCATAGTATACATAGTTTAATAACAAGGTTCATACACTTTGCATGTAGTACACAAATTCTGTCTATAATACATATACAAGTACACATATAAGCAGGGGCGTAGGAAGGGGGGGGGGGCACTGAGGGTATGTGCCCCCCCCCAACTTCTAAAGTGATGAGAAAAAGTGCCCTTTTTAAAAGGAAAGTGCCCTTTTTGCATGGCTGACAATAACATTAATATGCCCTTCTGAAAGATACAAGATTGTGGCTGAATGATTGTTGGTAAAACATTTTGTAAGGTCCCCGTATTTCACTACAATTCACTACAATTCACTACATTTAAGGCTTTTAGATGGGGTTTTCTTGCCCCTTGCGATATTCACATTAATACGAATAGCCGACATACCTCTGAGTTTTATTACAAATACTGGAGAAACGGCTCGGCATAAAAAGTGTCGCATTTGTACTTTTATTGTCAGCAGTCAATTTCCTCACTCCATATCATACATATTACAGGTAGTACTCATTTCTTGTGTGGAGTATTTATCTCTAGATCTGTGGAGTATTGGTGGTGAAAAATTGGACCTTAATTAATTCAAATAGTTTAAGCAACAAATAATACATTTTCAGCTGTATTGTTGTGGAATAGAGTTAAACAAGTATAATGGTCAGATTATATACAATATTATTTGCAAAAAATACGTTAGGAGACACAAAAACGTGTATGTAAAACATTTGTAAAATGCAAGATTTCCAGTTCTACCAGTAAACTATAAATATTAAAGACAGTTAAGAAACAAAAAGCCTTGATTTATACGACGTTCACATCAAAACAAGATAGCATGTAAGTAATTTTAAAAACATTAAAGCATGATTGTAAAAACCATGCAGGTGAAAACTTAACCATATAACTAATGTTGATGTACAACAAAGCGGACTTAAAAGACAAAAATATTCGTTGCAAAACTCGTTGCTAAAAATACGTTATACTCAACAATTTTAGCCAGAAATATATTGTTTTTTCCTCGTGAATATAAACTGCAAAATTTTTTGGTTTTATACCAATCCAATTGCCCCTTGAAATATTGTTTTTGCCAATATACTCAGAGGATTTTTACAACATTTTCTTGTTAAAGGTTTTTCTTTAAGTTTTAAAAATAGAACGGCATACAACATATACAGGTACCAAGTGGACACAATTAGATTACTATTTAATCTTATATTACAGTGTTTTATGGAAATTTGCAAATATATATTTTTCTCTGGACTGCCTAATTTAGGTGCATGAATTACAAACACTCACTATTTAACAATTTCAAAGACAATTGCGTTGTATAGCCACCATAAATGAATTTACTTGAAGGTGCCCTTTTTTTATGAAAAAGTGCCCCTGAAAGCCAGAGCCCCCCAACTTTAACTTGCTTCTTACGTCCCTGCATATAAGTATATAACTCACAGTTGGAAAGTTTTCAGTCAACAACAGACTTTCGGCTTTTTGCGGCACGGCGGCTGTTCGGTGTTTGTTTTTGCCAGCTCGAAGGGATCGGCAGAATTTGCAGGTGCACAAGGAATGGTGCACTGTTTCCCGCAATCTTTAAACTCAAGATGTTGACAATACCTGGAGCTCTTTAAAACATTAACAACGTCGCAGCTTACAGCTTGGAAATTCGACTACAGGAAAAGACATCAAATTGAGTAAAATTACTGTAGAACAGAATGACCACTTTTTGGCACGATTTGTATTTTGGCATACGTAAAGACCACTTTACAACCCTAGACCTACGAGCTCGTGAAAGCAATCTTGAGCTGTATTTGCACAGTACCACATACCACAGGTATCCCAGCAAAGGCTGCGAGTGGCGTACATCGGGTGGTTTCATATGATATATACACACGTAAAAACGCACAATTTGCTACAGACCTGCAAACAAGTTGTAGCAAGTCTGTTCACAAGTTGTTGACAAGATGTATTCGCACTGCTTGTTCCGAATTTGTTGGAACAAGTGTGGAACAAGCTGTTGACAAATTGTAACAAGCTTGATGGGACTATCAGACCTGTTACAAGATTGTTCCAACAAGAATGATACAGTCATGATATAACAATATTGTTACAGCCTTGTGTTGTCAATCTTGTAACAAACTTGCTACAACAGGATTGTATCAGAGTTGTTAGAACAACCTTGTAACAAGTCTGATATTTTTGTCAAGCTTGTTACAAGTTGTCAACAAGTTTGGAACAACTTGTTGACAACTTTGGTACAAGCAGTGCGAACACATCTTGTTGACGGCTTGTCTGCAGACTTGTTACAAGTTGTGAGATTTTTACGTGTGTATGTGCGCCATTTACAACTTTGCTGGGACGGCCAGTTCACGTGCAAAAGAGTGGATTAGCTGATGACTGATGCGAATGCAAAGATCCGTAACAAATTCACTCGTTTAAATCACCCAAATCAGAAAATCGCACCTAAAATCGCCTCAGTCAATCGTCATCTATAAGATATAGCATTAAATTTGAACAGCCAGTCATTTTTTATAGACAGCTACTCACACGTACATCAAAAACATGTTTGTGATCAAACCTAAAGGATTCTGGACTTCCAATCATTGTGCCTGAAAGTTCAACAAAACAAAAAATCATCAACGACATAGAGTAATACGATCATTTTAAGACTCTTGCAGGCCTTTCAGACATGCTCTTCTTTCTATTAAAGGAAAAATGTCTTGCCCATTCTCGCTTTTTCAACCGGCCTTGCCTTTTAGTAAATTTTGCATTGTCCCTTCGCAGTTTTTGATGCCATCTTGACATGTGAATGACATCCTTGCTTTGTCCAGCAGCAGCGGTGTAGCCAGGGCCCTGACTTTGGGGGGCGAGCTCATTTAAGGGGTGTCGGGCGACATCCCCACCGAGGAAATTTAACATTCTATATAGGGTTTCTGAAATTCAGAAAAATAAGGGTTCCCCATTCTGGAAGTTTGGGCAAGAAGAATTTACGAGACTACCAAGTTGATAGAAAATGGAAATGACTTTTTTAGTAATTCAAAATATATAAATTAAATCAGATGTTTTTTCCTCTTTTTTTGGTAAACTGGTCTTCTTTCACTATCAGATAATCCCCCCAGGGGCGACCGCCCCCCCTTGCCCCCCCTTGGCTACGCCCCTGCCAGCAAGGCAAAATTTACAAAAACCAACAAATGTTATTTAAATTTTCACTGTCAAACCTTTGTATTTGATGGAGCAGCTTTTTTCGTCTTCTTTGTTGCTTGTTTTGAACAATCGGTATGTGGCTGAAACATACTTTGCATCGCCTAAAAATGCAATATATAGTATTGTCATTAAACACACAAGCAAATGCATAATTAAAGTAGTTTTATTAATAACTCAGTGAAAATGTACCTAAAAGTTTGACAAGTTCTTCATTTTCACAAGATAAGTTTCGACTTGAGACCAAATATGGACCACAGAAACCAACTTCTTTAGTTAGGTCAATGAATGATTTCCAGTACAGAGCACCACCAAACCCTTCACCTGTTGTCAGTTTTAGGCAAAATTACATAGTCATGCAGTTTAAAGCTATGTGCCCAATTATTGCCAAACCAATACACCTATGAAGTATTGATAATAGTGCTACTGAAATTTGCAACCAGTTGTCATACCCAAAGTTAGCCCAAGGTCAAAGGGCAACACGGTTCACACAAAATTTAAAGTAAATTTCCTGGCAGTGCTTTTATGAGCTTGTAAAAATTTCTTCAGAAATCATGTGGATCAATTAAAAGATAGTAGGGTTTTTTTGTTTTACACAAGTTTTACAAATAAACAGAACCATTAAATTATAATTGGATACTGGAGCAGTGGAGCTGATTGGATTGGTTTAAAAGCTTGGTTGACCCTAACTCTTGGTTATTGCACACTTCCCGGTACTCTTAGTTTCTGTAATCCAAAAAGTATTATTTTCTATAAACACTGGAAGGAGAACATGTTACTAACCCCATAGTTCTTTATGCTTCTTGATGCTTTGTGGCAGCTCACGATCAACATACATATCACTGAAATACAACTCACCACCTTCCTTATAATCAAGAAGTAGGTACATTATAATAGCTGTATCATAATATTTGAGATTAAGAAAATTATTGAATAAAATTGAAACATTCAAAGGGGCCAGGGAGTTACTATCTTCTATACCTGCAGACATTTCTTAATGGGCAAGGGAAATCCTAATTTGAAACTATAATTTTACGCTCACCTTTAAAACTCTGAATGCTTCTTCAAAAACTGGTTTCTTGTCAGGACATAAATTAATAACACAATTGGATCTAAAACAAAATAACAGACAATGATCAGAATAAAATAAAGGGGTGTATACTCTCCTTGGAAAATTTTGGAATCTAAGGTACAAAATGTAGGTAAATTATGCATATAGAGTTTTTAATGCAGAGGCCTGAGCCCTTTTGAGGGCTTGGGGCAAATTGCCCTAGTTACACAGTCCGCCACCCTAAGCAGTGGCGGATCTAGCGTAAGTCAAAATAAATCACCACAGCTGACATTCTAGTCTAGGATATATTTACATTTCAAAATACCTTCAAAGCAACTTCATTGGTTAGATTTTATTCTTTTGAAGTTCATGACCTATGACATTGTTATAAAGTTATTTTGAATTTAAAATTGAGCTGATATAATTTATTTTGACTTACCCTGGATCCGCCACTGACCCTAAGAGCGTTAATACAATTGCCATTTAGGAAATCCTTTGTTTAACTTACATAATCAAGTCACAACATTCATCCTGTAGTCCAACTTCTTTGAGATCCTCAATGTAACCAAGTTTGAAATCTACATTAGGTTTACTATATCCAAACTTCTCTGTGTGGTATCCAAGATACTGTCTGGCAATATCCAGCTAGCAACAAATATCATGTATATTTAATATTTAGAAATTTTGCAACAACAATGCATATCCTACCTAAGCTTGTCCACACAATTGTTGCAATACAACCATCGCCCAGGCCACTATTTACTTCTGCAATGTCTTTTGCAAGTTGTAACAATTTTCGCAAATGAATGCAAGGTATTGTGTAATGCACGCTGCGGTAATTTTTGTGGAAATTTTTGTAAGACAATAAAGTTGCATGAAAAATTGCAGTGTGCACATAATGCAGTTAACCTGCAGTACCCTAAATTACAGCAAATAACTGGACAAACATACCTGTTCCCGAGTCATGTCCACGCCTGTTACAAAGCCATCTTTTCCAACAAGCTTACTCAAAATGTAGCAATCTCTACCAGCACCACTTCCAAAATCCAAGACATTTAAACCTTTCAATACTTTAGGAAATGGCAGACCACAGCCATAATATCTACAGTTCATGTCAAAAGGATCAGTGGGAATTAGCTAGAGGGAGGAGGGAGGCTGTGGACTTAATATACATATATATATATATATATATATATATATATATATATATATATATATATATATATATATATATATATATATATATATATATATATATATATATATATATATATATATATATATATATGCATGCTTATCTAATTACAGGTCAATTAACACCTCAAGTAGTGTCACGAAAAAAATTCGTGTCAGGTTATAAAGTTTTCAAGTAAATATTTCTTAGGTGTCATCACTTAATGACGCAACGAACTTGTCTCTAGGTGTAGACACGCTAAGAAATATTTACTTGAAAACTTTATAACCTGACACGAATATTTTTCGTGACACTACTTGAGGTGTTAATTGACCTGTAATGAGATAAGCATGCATATATACCATCTGTACATATTTAAAAAGTTCGTTAGAAGCTAGAGGGCAAACACAGGCTATTTTATCTGAGGAGTGCTAGGTTAATTGCGTAGTACGAAACTATATAGTAATAAATATGCCAAACAAAACTTGCTAAGTTTTTGTGTCATTCTTTATTATGCTCTGGTTATCCATTGAGCACTCTATCACTGGTTTTTATAATCCAACACAAATTATTTTATATATACATATATATATTACTTTGACTTAACTTCCTCATGACATAGATCAAGCGCTTCTTTGACTTGCTCTGGCACTGTTCCCTCTTGAACGCAGGCATTGGTCAGCAAACCTTCGTTTGTTTTTAAAATTTTGCCATAATATTCCTTTACATTGTCTTTAATATCACTTGCCATTTCAAAGTTGTTTTATTTGCTGTGAATGACCATGAAACAATTATAATAAATTTAAAGACTTTGCTACAAAAGTGGTCACGTTCTACGAAAAGTACGTCACGTGGTTACTGCACCGTAATGTTCCGTTCACTGGTTCCGTCACGATATCACTCCGTACCAGTGAACTCTAATACAACTGGAACGATAACTCCTATGTTTTCGTCCTATGATTGGATGAAGCCAAATTTGAAGCAAAAGGCGGGAACCGCGCGGGGAAAATGGCTTGTTCGAAAGGACTGGGGAAAGTTACGAGGAGTGAAAAGTTTGTTTTTGAGCGAAAATATGCTTGAAAAATGAGAATTTTTATCGCAAGACTTCAATTTTAAAGATTCGATCCTGGTTTTCTGGATAGTCCTGACTGTTCTACACTTGGTTACGGAAAAAATTGAGGGCTATCAGTTTTTTACTCTGGAAAATGACGAAAGTTTCAACGTGCCGAAGCAAACTACGAAGCAAACTACGCTCTTCAACTCAAGAATATATTGCTTTAAAACATGTCAACTCTTCCAAAACTTATCTTGTGCTAAAGTCCAGGTATCGTTGTTTATTTTGAGCTTTTGGTCTTTGCTGTTGCCCTTCTAAAACGTGAGTAAATCGAGGTTTTCAAAGTGGTGTATTTGTATGGTTGATTTAAAAATACGTTCAAAACTAACATTTTTCGTCAGATAGCATTAGTTTTAAAGCTTTAAACTTCGGTTACGGATAGTTCTTGGCAGCCTCTTCCATCTAACTGTTAAAACTCGAGAGGTAACAGTTGTTTAAAAAAGATATTTCGTGACAAAGTTTTCGCCGAAACTGTTTTTCATTTTTAGCAGCCAAAAATATTTTAAAACCTTACTGGACGTCCTAGAAAGTTGAGGTACATGAAATTTCAATCTATCTAGAAAATATTTAGCACCTAACTGGCTCTAAAACACGAAGTTAAAGGGTCGAAAAGAGCTTTTGAAAATAGGTCATATTTTCGCGGCGTGACGTGACGTACATGGCGGCCTTCAATTTGGCTTCAAAGATGGCGGCCAAGTTATCATTCCAGTTGTATTAGTTCACTGCTCCGTACTAACTTGACTTGACCTGGTGACCACACTTGACTTTCATTATGCAGGCTTTGGCCAGTCAATTGCCTTTTCTGGGGCCGGTTGTATCAAAGGCGTTTAGCTTAAACGGTGGATAAGTGAAAAATATAAAACAAGTTTGCATCTTGTATAAACAAACCAGCTAAAGTTATTTGACCTGAGAAGAACAATTATATATAAAAATAAACATTTATTCTATTAAACTCATAATTTCGGTTCCGTACTAGGTGTAAAAGTGGTTTTTTAAATTTCCCTTATCCACCGTTTAAGCTAAACGCCTTTGATACAACCGGCCCCTGGCCAACAGAAACGCTAAACTGGGCCTGGCTGTTCCACCATCATCAAAGCCAGTCAACTGCATAAAAATAGGGGGACATGTTGCATTGCCGAGTGGCACTACTGTTTATTCCCACATATGGAAAGCCATAGCTCTCTTAAGTGATAAAACGTCATTTCATTAGGTGCTTTATACATTATATACGGTGCTTTAAACATGACATGCGGTGCTTTGAGTATTATATGCGGTGCTTTAAACATTATATGCGGTGCTTTGAGCATTATATGCGGTGCTTTAAGCATTATATGCGGTGCTTTAAACATTATATGCGGTGCTTTAAACATTATATGCGGTGCTTTAAACATTATATGCGGTGCTTTAAACATTATATGCGGTGCTTTAAACATTATATGCGGTGCTTCGAGCATTATATGCGGTGCTTTAAACATTATATGCGGTGCTTTGAGTATTATATGCGGTGCTTTAAACATTATATGCGGTGCTTCGAGCATTATATGCGGTGCTTCGAACATTATATGCGGTGCTTCGAACATTATATGCGGTGCTTTGAACATTATATGCTGTGCTTTGAGCATTATACGCAGTGCTTTCATCATTATACGCAGTTATTCATCATTATACGCGGCGCTTTCATCATTATATGCGGTGCTTTCATCATTATACGCGGTGCTTTGAACATTATACGCGGTGGTTCCAGCGTCATTATACTCAGTGAGCCAGTACCTTTGGTCAGCGTTGTGGAATCTTACACGATTCTGCTATACGTCATGTCATCAAGAATATCTAAACACTCATCGAATATTCATAGGGCGATCACGTGTCATTTCCCGCTTGGAAATTTACAAGTTGAGCGCAGTTATAAAACGGTAAAATATATAAGACTTTTCTGGCGTTTTAAATCGAAAGTAAACCCAGGGGGTTTGAAATATGGAACAAATACTGCAATCTTTAAATTTTGGGACTTTGCGTGGCCGATTTGAAGCACAGCGAATAGAACCGCAGGCAGTTTTAAATTTAATGCGAAATTTTGAAAAATTTTGGGAAAAAATTTTGAAAAAAATTTGGGAAAAAAATTTGAAAAAAAATTCGGGAAAAAATTTTGGCAAAAAATTCTGAAAAAAATTTGGGAAAAAATCTTGAAAAAAAATTCTGGAAAAAATTTTGAAAAAAAATTTGGGAAATTCATGAATAATTCATGAATATTCATGAATAATTCATGATAATTCATGAAAAATATTGGGGAAAATTTTGAACAAAAAAATTTGGGAAAAAATTTTGAAAAAAAATGTGGGAAAAAATTCTAAAAAAAAAATTTGGGAAAAAATTCTGAAAAAAAAATTGACAAAAATATTGGGGAAAATTTTGAACAAAAAATTTGGGAAAAAATTTTGAAAAAAGTTTGGGAAAAAAATTTGAAAAAAAATTCGGGAAAAAATTTTGACAAAAAATTCTGAAAAAAATTTGGGAAAAAATCTTGAAAAAAAATTCTGGAAAAAATTTTGAAAAAAAATTTGGGAAATTCATGAATATTTCATGAATAATTCATGATAATTCATGAAAAATATTGGGGAAAATTTTGAATAAAAAATTTGGGAAAAAATTTTGAAAAAAGTTTGGGAAAAAAATTTGAAAAAAATTCGGGAAAAAATTTTGACAAAAAACTTTGACAAAAAATTCTGAAAAAAATTTGGGAAAAAATCTTGAAAAAAATTCTGGAAAGAATTTTGAAAAAAATTTTGGGAAATTCATGAATCATTCATGAATATTCATGAATAATTCATGATAATTCATGAAAAATATTGGGGAAAATTTTGAACAAAAAAATTTGGGAAAAAATTTTGAAAAAAAATGTGGGAAAAAATTCTAAAAAAACAATTTGGGAAAAAATTCTGAAAAAAAAATTGACAAAAATATTGGGGAAAATTTTGAACAAAAAATTTGGGAAAAAATTTTGAAAAAAGTTTGGGAAAAAAATTTGAAAAAAAATTCGGGAAAAAATTTTGACAAAAAATTCTGAAAAAAATTTGGGAAAAAATCTTGAAAAAAAATTCTGGAAAAAATTTTGAAAAAAAATTTGGGAAATTCATGAATAATTCATGAATATTTCACGAATAATTCATGATAATTCATGAAAAATATTGGGGAAAATTTTGAATAAAAAATTTGGGAAAAAATTTTGAAAAAAGTTTGGGAAAAAAATTTGAAAAAAATTCGGGAAAAAATTTTGACAAAAAATTCTGAAAAAAATTTGGGAAAAAATCTTGAAAAAAAATTCTGGAAAAAATTTTGAAAAAAAATTTGGGAAATTCATGAATAATTCATGAATATTTCACGAATAATTCATGATAATTCATGAAAAATATTGGGGAAAATTTTGAATAAAAAATTTGGGAAAAAATTTTGAAAAAAGTTTGGGAAAAAAATTTGAAAAAAATTCGGGAAAAAATTTTGACAAAAAACTTTGACAAAAAATTCTGAAAAAAATTTGGGAAAAAATCTTGAAAAAAAATTCTGGAAAGAATTTTGAAAAAAATTTTGGGAAATTCATGAATAATTCATGAATATTCATGAATAATTCATGAATATTTCATGATAATCATGAATAATTCATGAAATCATGAATAATTCATGATCATGAATAATTCATGAATTTTTCAGGAAAAAATCTTGAAAAAAATTAGGAAAAAGTTTCGACAAAATTTTTTTTCCCAATTTCTTTTTCAAAATTTTTTCCTGAATTTTTTTTTCAAGATTTTTTCCTGGAAAATTCATGAATTATTCATGAATCATTCATGAATTATTCATGAATTTCATGAATTATTCATGATATTCATGAATTATTCATGATATTCATGAATTATTCATGATTTCCCAAATTTTTTTCAGAATTCTCTCCCAAATTTTTTTTTCAAAATTTTTTTCCCAAATTTTTTTTAAAATTTCCCAAAAAAATTTGGGAAAAAATTTTGGGAAAAAATTTCGAAAAAAAATTTGGAAAAAAATTTTGAAAAAAAAATTTGGAAAAAGAATTCTAAAAAAATTTGGGAAAAAATTTTGAAAAAAAGTTTGGGAAAAAAAATTTGAAAAAAAAATTTGGGAAAAAATTCTGAAAAAAAATTTGGGAAAAAAATTTGAAAAAAAATTAGGAAAAAGTTTTGACGAAAAAATTTTTTCCCAATTTCTTTTTCAAAATTTTTTCCGGAATTTTTTTCAAGATTTTTCCTGAAAAATTCATGAATTATTCATGAATTATTCATGATTTCCCAATTTTTTTTTCAAAATTTTTTCCCAAATTTTTTTGCAAGATTTTTTCCCAAATTTTTTTTTCAGAATTTTTTGTCAAAGTTTTTTGTCAAAATTTTTTCCAGAATTTTTTTTCAAATTTTTTTCTCTAACTTTTTTCAAAATTTTTTCCCAAATTTTTTTTCAAAATTTTTTCCCGAATTTTTTTCAAATTTTTTTTCCCAAATTTTTTTTCAATTTTTTTCCCATTAAATTTAAAACTGCCTGCGGTTCTATTCGCTGTGCTTCAAATCGGCCACGCAAAGTCCCCAAATTTAAAGATTGCAGTATTTGTTCCATATTTCAAACCCCCTGGGTTTACTTTCGATTTAAAACGCCAGAAAAGTCTTATATATTTTACCGTTTTATAACTGCGCTCAACTTGTAAATTTCCAAGCGGGAAATGACACGTGATCGCCCTATGAATATTCGATGAGTGTTTAGATATTCTTGATGACATGACGTATAGCAGAATCGTGTAAGATTCCACAACGCTGACCAAAGGTACTGGCTCACTGAGTATAATGACGCTGGAACCACCGCGTATAATGTTCAAAGCACTGCGTATAAAGGTGAAAGCACCGCATATAATGATGAAAGCACCGCGTACAAAGGTGAAATCACCGCGTATAATGATGAAAGCACCGCATATAATGATGAAAGCACCGCGTATAATGATGAAATACCTGCGTATAATGATGAAAGCACTGCGTATAATGCTCAAAGCACAGCATATAATGTTCAAAGCACCGCATATAATGTTCGAAGCACCGCATATAATGTTTAAAGCACCGCATATAATGCTCGAAGCACCGCATATAATGTTTAAAGCACCGCATATAATGTTTAAAGCACCGCATATAATGTTCAAAGCACCGCATATAATGTTTAAAGCACCGCATATAATGATTAAAGCACCGCATATAATGCTTAAAGCACCGCATATAATGCTCAAAGCACCGCATATAATGTTTAAAGCACCGCATATAATACTCAAAGCACCGCATGTCATGTTTAAAGCACCGTATATAATGTATAAAGCACCTAATGAAATGACGTTTTATCACTTAAGACAGCTATGGCTTTCCATACCCACAGGTTTATTCCTATATACTGTGCTAATATAATAACTCTCTCCTCCGCAGAGCCTCCTTAAGCTCGTCATAAGCTTTTATATCTACCTTACATGAAGTTTGTCGCTAATAAGTAACGTGCAGTGAATAATGAGAACTTTCACTCTTTCCCTGACCCTTGCACGCTCACATCTCCCAAACGGAAAATTTTATGTTTGCTTGTGCAGGGGAGAGCACTAATACAGTCACAAAATAATTGATTGGAATAGTCGAGGAATTTGATTGATTGGTTGTTCTTATTTCGCGACTGCATTATGCGTGTCATGGAAGTGTAACCCATAACAGTTGTTTCAGGCTGCAGGGCTGTCGAGAGACCCGGGGCAATATTTCGATCCGGGCCCGTTCGGCATTTAAAGGTTGTGTGTTTCTAAAAGGAAATAACGTAAACCATCGCTATTTTTTAATGCAATACCAGGGCCTTTTTTAAGAAATTGCCCGTGGGGGGGGGGGGGGGGGCGGTGTACATAAGGGACCTTTTGGTTATGACCGAAGGAACCAGAAAATTGTGGGATATGCTGACATATTTTCTATATTTATTATTGAATGAAAAATATTTTTAAAATGTTACGATCAGTTATTATTAGTTAACATTTTCGCTCATCAACGCACTGTTTATTGTGTAATATATCGTTAACAGCGAGGAGCTGACATTAAGCAAAACATGCTTAAATCTCAATATATACAAAATATGAACTCTTTCAACTAATACAATGATAGTAAATTGGGACTTAGGCTAAGAGATTTTATATGATGTGTAATGTCTTAGAATGACAGCATGAATGGATTGAACATTTTATCTTATTTGGTTAAAGTTAAACTTCAATCATAGGCCATTGAACTAGGTCAATTGCAATGCGCCTGCGTTATGAACTAATTGATGTAGATGTGCTTCGTTTTACACAGATATAAAGTACACCACTGACCTGAATAAACTGTATTATTCGGTTATTATTAATTTAAATGGTAAGAAATTTAACTGTCCCCACCCACTACCAAGAGCAGTACATACATTTTTATTTCATGCTACGTGCTAAAGTAACAACATGACAACTTAGTGGGGGGCCAAAATCCATCCGTGGGGGGGCCAAAGGAGGGGGTGGGGGGTCCTTGGCCCCCCCCACGTATATAGTTAAAAAAGGCCCTGTGCAATACACACCATAAAGAATAAAAAAGGCGAAGACGCAAATGATACACTGACTGACTTTCAGCATGTAGTCCATAACATTTAATAATTTATTACAATGTATGAATCAATATTTTGCCACGTGTTTTTACAGAAGTGCCTTAAGTTCGTGGTTATATATAAAGTCTTCTCATTTCCCATGAAGATGATATGCATGCATTTAAGACACATTAAGACTTTGATGTTGTTGATTTCTTAGGTAATATCTTATAGTCAAATCAGCAAAGAAAAGCCAATATAATCCAAACTGAAAACACTGGATACAGTGAAACCATTGACTACAAAAACATTTTAAGAGCCTGTTAGGCAAAAATTAACTTTTCCTTGCCATAGATTTGTCTCTGAACATAGAAATTAGAGACTGCATGTGTTTTTTTCTTCTCAGGGATCTGTTTTCCATCATAGAAAGAGAGAAACATGCACAGTCTCCTAACCAGAGCTATATGTTAAAATTGTATTAGAACCCGTTTAGGCTAACTTAAAAATTTAGTTTCATTAACGCGGGGTTTTACTTTTTACTGTATTTGTTTTATTACATAAAAAGTTGAACATTTTAGCACGCCATGGTCTATACAAATCAAAGAAAACCATTGGCTGCTGAAAATTCTGAAATAACTTGTCACTGAAATGACGTAAGCTGTGCGTCTGTCCTCCAATAGATCACGGTTTTCGGACCAATGAAAAGCCAGAATGAATTTTAATTATTATATTATTATGATTATTATATGTATATGTGCATTAATTGTAATGAGCTGTAAGATAACTTGAAGTTACTTCAGTTGTTTAACAACAAGCTTTTGCCTTCTTGCAACAGGACGGTTTATCAGTGACCGCGTTTGCCAGCTGAAAGGGGTCAGCGTAATTCTCAGAAGTACAAGGAACGGCACTCGTTTTCTTGGAATCTTCAAACTCAAAATGTTGAGCATATCTGGAATTCTTTAACACGTTGACAATGTCGCCGCTCACTGCTTGAAAATTAGACTAGAAAAAAATGAAATCAAAACTACCTTTCGGTATTTCCTTACTTTTAAACCTCGTTCGTTATAGCATGTATGTATTCATTATCGCTTGTTTATTTCATACTTACATCAAATGCGCGCTCGTGATCAAACTGGAAGGATTCTGGACTTTCCTTCATGGTACCTGAGGTTCAAACATCAATTACTTCGTCAAAAACGTTTGAGTGAGAAGTACAGGAAGTCAATGGAAGAGCATGGATGGATTACTGTAATTATGTGGTGGTCGTGTCAACCTTACTTCTATGGCATGTGGTAGCAGCGGTAAAACAGTGAAACACTGAGCAACAAATCTCGAAACACCAGCAAAATAACCCTTATATCGATATATTAGCGCACGAAATTATCTTTCTTAGTTTCTTTGATTTCAATCTCAGCCAAATTCGTAATCAGATCATTTACGATATATTTGAGCGATAAAACACAGCGATAGAACCTTAAAAAACATCACTGGACCACTGTTGTTCCGGTATTCTGGCCATCACTAGATTCCTGCGTATTTCGCCTGATTGACACCTGTGGCTAATACTAACTGACAGGCCAAAAATGTTATTTTCCCCTATTAACAAACCTTTGTACTTGACAGAGCAGTTGTAGCACTTTTCATCAGGTTTCTTGCCAGTTTTGAACAGTCTGTATGTTGCCGACACAAATTTTGAATCACCTTCGATAAGAATCAAAAGTTTTTTAATTAACATGTCCGTTAGAGGTATCTGAGCATGAGTAACTGAATCATTTTGCGGATATAATATAAAAAGTAGAATAAAAAATGTACTCAAACTAGTTGTTTATGTCTTGAATGATGTAATTTTCTGAATTTTAGAAGTTTGATACCTAAAACTTTCTGGAGTTCTTCATTACCACAAGTCATGTTCCGACTTGTGACCAAATATGGACCAGAAAACCCAATTTCTTTTGCTGTCTCAACGAATGATTTCCAGTACAGAGCACCAGCTAGACACTCACCTACAGTCATTTGGTTTTATTAGCAAATTAAAGTTAGTTGGTTGGCAAGTTAGTTGTAAGATCAAGATAACAAACTGGCTATTGCGAAGGTGCATTTCAGTGCATAGTTTCATGTGTAACGTATAGCAAAATACGAGTACGTTTAACCTTACACCCAATACTGGCAATGTTAGTTTGACATAATAACTCACAAACCCCATAGTTCTTTGTGATCCTTGATGTTTTGAGGCAGTTCACGATCAGCATAAATATCACTGAAGTACAACTCACCGCCGTCCTAAGTAGTAAGAAGAAAGAAATTTGATGTCGCTGAACTCCAAGCTGAGGCTGTTTGGGTCAAACAAGAGTAAAATGACCCTTAATGTGTAACAAAGAACATCAAATTAAAAAGGAAAGGTTTGATTGGTAACTTTGATTCCTGACAGAATCCCATATTAGAATCTTAATAGGACATTCACAGTACCTTTAAAACTCTGAAAGCTTCTTTAAAGACAGATGGTTTATCAGGGGATAAATTGATCACACAATTCGAGCTTGAATTAAGACAAAAACCCCAAAATAAACAATTATATTCTTCAATTATGACTTTCTTTCCGGCAATTTCTTTACTCATAATTGTCCCCTATCTGCACCCCTTGTGTACCTCTTAGTTTAGCATAAAAAATGTCTAATTTAAAGACATCTTTACATGTTTTGGCATCACTCCAAATATAGTGTTAGACATATGTGTAAAAACAGGTAATATCTACAGGCGTACTAAATAGCTTTGGACAACATTCTTTAGAGTACTACAGACTAAAGTGCTGACAATTAACTAAAGGTGTACATAAATCATGTATATTGCATACTGTATGTACATAAAATTCTATCATTATTAGCCTGAGGGTTTTTCACCCAAGATACAGGTCAGGTACGCTTGTTTAACATACATAATCAAATCACAGCTGTCATCCTCAACCCCAGTTTCTTTGAGATCTTCAATGTAACCAAGTTTGAAATCCACATTTGGTTTGCTGTATCCAAATTTGTCTGTGTGGTACGGAATGTACTTTTTTGCAACTTCCACCTATAGATTTAAAGCATGGTCCAGTTAAGTTGTACAGTTGAGTATGCAGGTCAAAACATAAGTTAATGTTACAGACAAACGAGTAAGGTTTAGGGATGTACTTCCACGTCATATTGTACAATTCTTGAAATGCCTAGTTTCTGAGGGAGGCAACTATTTACCAGGTATTCCAGTTGTTCAGTTTATGGCATGTACTAGCTGTCTATGGAGGAATGCACCTTACTGAGGTTAGCTCAGCATTACCTCACCTGGGTTTGGGCAGACTAATGCCCCTTCTATAAATTTTCCCAACTCCACCATTTTTCTCCAAAAAATTTAGGCAGCATGCATTTGCAATATTTATATTGTGGTTTCCAATAGCAAAAGCTAAAAACAACTGAAATTTTTAAATGTACAGTACTATGTAAAAGTACACCTTTTGCAAAAAGCATTTCAATGGTGTTAACTAAAGGTTTTCTCCATTTTTTATAGATGACACTGGATGATGACTGTAGATGACACAACCTTTGTCAAAACCTGATTTGTTGCATAAATCCCATGTCACGTAATTATGATTTACACCAGCATGCCTAAATCCTTTCGAGAATACTGCAGGTTTTCACAGAGATCAACCATCAAGCAGCATATACACATATGAACATACTTGTTCCTCAGTCATGTCCACGCCTGTTACAAAGCCATCTTCTCCAACAAGCTTACTCAAAATGTAACAATCCCGACCAGCACCACTTCCAAAATCTAACACCTTCACACCTTCAACTGCTGTGGGAAACACCAGTCCACATCCATAATATCTTCATAAAAGTGAAAAGAAATATCTAACACACATTTTGTGTATACTTTGGGCAGCAAAGTTTCTATGGTTTTGCATGTCTTGAACAGCACTACCACAACTGGTAACATCAGTAAGCATTTCAAATAATTAATATCAAGCTATATTAACCACTGACTGCTGCAGTATCTAATCACAAATGCGCATCTCCCAGGGGGAAGGGGTCATAAATCCCCATGTTCTTTTCAAAAATTTGTACTATTTGTCAATTCTCCCTTGCAAAATTTAATTAATTCATGTAGGGATGAGGATATGGGTATCTCATAACGGTTGGGTGACTTTGAAGATGATATGGAGATTGTCTGTAAAAAGGAGGTGGATGATATTGTTGTTGGTAAGCCATGTTACCTTGTTCCCCTATATCAAATGTTTCCTTGTTCCCCATATATTTTTTGCTTTGTTCTTGTGTTCTCATTCTATATTCACAGTGTTTTCTCAGACCCCTGTCAGAGACCCTCACCAACATGTGATTATATCACAATGTCATACACGGAAATGTTCAATTTTTATCCCAGTCGTAACTCAAACAAATATTCACATGCACATAGCATAATAATGTAACCCCACATGTCCGCACTCCCCCGTTTGGGTAGACATTGTAGGTGCAAAATAAATTCAATTATTTGGTCAGTTTGCAAGTCTATTGGTGGTTTTGGCATTACATCATGCTTGGCAGTCAATCTGCTGGTGTACAACTTCAAGGTACAGTACTGTGTAACCATCAACATGCACCAGAATCTCTAATATTCTTATGTTTGTGTTCTTTTCTATCACAAGTGCAGGCATATTACAAGTAACAACGCAATCAAAAGGAAAACCTAGTCCTTGGATTTTTTTAGGCACCATATAATGCTTGCGTTGCATTTAGAACAGTAATGACTATCTGCATACTGCACTTTCCCTAGTAGCGAAAATAAGGCTAATATACATGAAACACAGTTAAGAAACGAAAATAGGAGCGTTGTACCTCGATAACACTTCTTCATGACATAAATTAAGTGCTTCCCTCACTTCCTTTGGTACTTTACCTACTTGCACACAAGCATTGGTTTTTAAATCTTCGTTTGTCTGCAAAATTTTACCGTAGTATTCTTTTACGTTGTCTTTGATTTCGCTTGCCATTGTTTTAATTCTCTGACGGAGTGAAGAATAAGTAAAATTAATACCGCGATTTATTGACCTTTAACAGAAAAACGCAGTCTGAATTTCAACTCTTGGTGAGGCACTGATAAACTTTTATATAAAGCAGTTTATGGAAATTCAAATTTAATGTTATGCAGTCGTTAATGAAGGGTTCTGCGCATGTTCAAAGCCAAATTATTGGGTCAGTGGGTTATTGATTGTTATTAATTATTTGGTTTATTAATCTTCTAATAGTAAATTTGCAAAAGTTTGAAACTGGCATATTTCTTCATTTAGAGATTAATAAACTGACTATACTCTGGCATGCAGAGTACTGTAATAATAGTGATACATGAAAACATACAGCATGCATGCGGTGTGCATGTAGTATGCATGCAGCATGCATGCATAACTATCCTATTATCATGCATGTTTTCCACGGGTGTGCATGCTGTGTACATGCGATGTGCATGCTGTTGGCATGCGCCTTGTTCCTTTGAACATTCACAATTTGATGTGTTCATTGAAATTAATTTTATTTCATGCCCATCGACTACCGGAATCCAACACTAATTTAAGAACAAACAGATGGAAGATGCATGGCTCCAATTTTGAAAGTTCAGTAAAGATGGTTTTAAAAAAGTAGAAATAAAAGGGAAAGTAGCGTAAAAATATCACTCTAGTTCAGACTTCCGTTGTAATTAAACGTTTATTATAATGTGCAGTAACATTTCTAATTGTAAGACCATTATCAATAATTCACTAGACAACAACCAACAACGAAGCAATAAAAAATTATACCTTCTACATTGCGATTATATAGTCCCCGTTAAACTAATATGAATAACATGTAGCTAGATGTTACATATAAATTACTCAAACGGTAAGCTACTCGTGCAAAAAAGCGAATATGATTATGTGAAATTAACAATATGACAATGTAACATGTTATATGCCACAGATGTCGACTTAGATATTGCAACAGAACAAATATCCCTTCCAAGACCTGCTGAGTGGCTTCACTCCCCAATCAGGCTTGCCAAACCGTTTGTGAAGAACGCAAGGATTGTGCGGAGAATTACCTAAGAGAAAAAATTAACTAAACTAATTAGTTTTATTGACTCCATATATCAGCTGATCAGGAGTGACACGAGTACGTGGAAAACTATTATACTGAGTACTGCAGCAACATTGCGAAAAGTCGACTTAATGAAAAGAAAAGTAGAGTTCTACTTTGGAAAAAGTTGACAAGTGTTCAAAAACACCCAGAAAAATTATATTTTTAGGGAGAAAATCACCCAGAATAAAGTGTTGACATTGTCCACTAAAATACACTGTCCAAAATTGATTATGCATTATTTCCATACCGATCTGGATCCATTCGTTTGAATCATCATTTATAGGCACCCAGTGATCACCAGAAATTTCTCCGCTCACAGGCTTCTTCTCATCTTTGCATATTTCTTTGGCATTGCACAGACGTTTGCCATCAGATTGGCAGTTTGAAACTGACTGGTTATACGTGATTGAGCTTGTAACTGTCTTCACTATAAACTGACCAATATCTGAGAGAAAAAGCAAGAATTCTTTCGGCATCCGTGAATGCAAATACTTGGAGATAAAACGCTTGAAAATATATCTAGCTGATCTGACCGTTAGTAAAAGGCCTGCAACAAGCTGCCAAATAAAAATCCATTATAATCACTTATATTTTTTGTTTTCCTTTGTGAAACTTGTTGAAACTTGGTAACTGTTTTTAATAAAGAAAATTATAAGTATATGAAAATTTTACAAACAAAGTAAAGTATATTTCATGAGAAATTTGATAATTTGGATCGAAAAATGGATTTCTAATGACACTTGACAACCAGTGCCAGTACTTTTCCGCGTTTTCAGATCAACTTGATATTCATGATCAATTAATTAACATTGTTTGTAAAACTAGAAGCATGCTTGGCCTAAATAGGCCGTTTGCCGTAGTTCAAAAATGTGGCTAGAAAACAAATTTCATTAAGCATGTCGTAGAACTGAGGTAACTTTGCAGAACATAACTTTTTCAAACACGGAGAGTTCGAATCTGAAAAGTTCCCGCTCCTCTGACCCGCAGTTTTTTCATAAAATCCATTTTAATTCTCACTCGTTCAAATAATCTCCCGCCATTTTGAATTCTTCAATATTCCGCTTGCAATCGCTCAGAATGGTGATTATTCCGTCCCAGATCCCTCAACTCGCGGTAAATTGTCATTCTAACCGATGAAATTGCTAAAATCATTAATTTTGTAAACACATGGCTCCTTACAAAGCTGCTAGTCATGTTTGTGTGTGTGAACTGTGAAGTCCATTTCCACGGCCAATGCAGAAATAAAAGAGCTACCAAAAGGGATATATTAGCAAACATTATTGAGACATAAGAAAACAGTGCTTAAACCTATTTTTATCATATAGAACACTCACAGAAGTCGACGATTCAGGTAATATAAGTAAACTTGAGAGACCTAAAACCACCCTTGCCAATGCTGGTCGAAATCGTTTGCCAGAGGAAAGCATCGGCCAACCAAAAAACTATAACCAATAATAAGTTATCAGCAGTGTTGCGCTTGAGAGCCAAGTATAATTCCAGCAAAAATGTTGCCTTTGACCAAAAATAGGTAAAATCAATAATAGTCCACCTTCATCATGCATTCATTAATCGTACATAACCTCCTAGGATAAATAATTAGTTAACAATTTTAAAGTATCAGAGACTTTTCCAATAATATTATTAGAACTACAAATAAAATATATATTGTCTTTAATATTAATGTGTCCAGTTACTTCAGTGCACAAGAAACATGAGGTCTGAAACATCAACAGTAACATGCACTAAAACACTTATCAACCTAAGTTGAAAATAAACCGATAGAACAATCTTCAATAAAGGGGGTTTTCAACCAAACCTCCATAAAAGAGACACAATTTATAGCTCATCAAGTGACCATTAATTTCACTAAGAGGCTGCTCAATATATATAAACAATGCCTGTTCAATATATATAAACAAGGTGACAAAATAGTGCACCAAATATTGTTTTTACAATGGAGTGTTATTGCAGCAGTTGCGATATCACTGGTGGGGTAATACCCCCCAGTTACAAGTTGCAAGAGGGGTATCTCTCAAACCAATGGCTAATTAAATTTTCCTGAAAGGTACCTAGAAGTGTGAGGTGTTTCCAACCTATGTGTTACATTAGAACCACATATACAATTGACCCTAATAACAACTGATTTTAAAAGGGAATTGTTGGTATTCCTTGTGTGCATTTTCTTCTACTCTTGGCAGGCGAAGTGAAAGCCCTAGTAGGAGTCTTGTTCCTGTTTATCAAAATAATCAAGTTTTTTTTGTATCAGAAAAAAACAGTAGCAGCTCTACAGTTCTATGCTGGCTATGAAAAGCATGCTATTGTTATACTTTTATCATTATGTTATACCCAAAATCAGAAATCGCTTTTAATAGTTACTGTTTGAGATACTATGTTGCATTGTGACAACTTCCATTCAAGGTAACCCAGATTGAAAAAAAGCGAGATGGAACTGTCATATCTCACATATATGTCTAAAGCCCAAGGTCTTTTTCAGATTGAGCAAATTTTGGGAAAAGATGGATAAGGACAATTAATCCATTACCTTTTCAGAACTGGAAGTAGAATGGCGTGCAGTTTGGGTGATCGACTTTCCCTGAATTTAGATTGTCTTCTATTTGCCCGTTGCTTTCCTATTACAAACGTTTTCGTCCAGCATTGGCAAGGATGGTTTTAGCTCTCTCATTAAAGGTTACTTGTATTATAGTAAACTTGTCTGAATAGTAGACGTCTGCGAGTTCTGTTTATGATAAAGACGTATGTAAGCACTGCTGTATTATGTCTTAAAATTTTTTGCTAATATCCCTTCTAATTTCTTCATCTTTGCCGTGGAAATGGACTTCACATATACAAACATGAGTTAAAAAATTAATGATTTTAGCAATTCCATCGTTTAGGATGACAATTTACCGCGAGTTGAGGGATCTGGGACGGAATAATCACCATTCTGAGCGATTGCAAACGGAATATTGAAGAATTCAAAATGGCGGGAGATTATTTGAAGCGTGTCGAAAGAGTGAGAATTAAAATGGATTTTATGAAAAAACTGCGGGTCGGAGGAGCGGGAACTTTTCAGATTCGAACTCCCCGTGTTTCAAAAAGTTATGTTTTGTCAAGTTTCCTCAGTTCTACGACATGCTTAATGAAAGTGCACGTTATCGGGTCACGGCAAACGGCCTAAAATGCGTATATGGCCGACTCCAACAATGTAATGAACACACAAAAAAACCTGGTCATATTCAGGTCATGTATTATTAAGACTCCCCCCCCCCCCCCCCCCCTTCATATATACCTGTACATTTTCTCTGGCAACAATACAGTAGTCCAGGTTTGTATGGTCTAACGGCATTTCCCAGTCCCCAACGAGCCTTATTACCTAGTGAAGTGTGAAGGATGCATGTACGGTGTGGAGAAATTCCTACAATATTAAAAAAAATTGTGAATTAATAATGATCAAAAAGCGAGAAAGGACTTATTACATTGCCTATAAGTAATTATGACTGTCATTTTTTCATACCAATTTGCAGCCACTCATTGTAGCTGTCCTTTACAGGTACCCATTTATCTCCTGGAAGTGGTCCACCTTTAGGCGTTTTACCGTCCTTGCATATTTCTTTAGAGGTGCAAATTTCCTTCCCGTCAGCCTTGCAATTCATCAAAGCTTGCTGATAGGAGATTGTATTCGAGACTGTCTTAATTGTTATGCTATCTTCTAAACGAGGAATTGTAAATAGTATATAAGTCAGCATAATTGCTGCGGGTAAAAAGAAATTATAATTGCTGCAGCCCAGCTAATCAACTGCCTTAGATAGGATCATATATATATTCTGATGATTAAAATGAGGTTTTCTATAGCCATAGACAAACTCTTATGTATGATAAGCCTCATAAATCTTTTCATCCATGGATCTCGACTTACCTTTCCTTTTTATCTTGCAACAGAACAAATTTCCTTTGAAATTGTAAGCACGATTTTTTAATCCCCATACAGGTTTATGGCCCACTGCAACACCGTGCAAAATGCAGGGTCGATGTGGAGAATTACCTGCATAGGTATATAAACACAAGTTAAACTAATCACTCAAATAAAACATCTGTTCACACATTATTCCCAAGTTATTTACCTATCTGCATCCATTCGTTATAGTTGTCAGCCACAGGTACCCAGTGGTCGCCTGGAATAACTCCACCGTATGGCGTTTTACCATCTTTGCATAATGTTTTGGAACTGCACAACTCTTTACCGTCTTCTTCACAATTTGAAACTGCCAGCTGATACGTGATTGTTTTAGGCAATGAATGGATTGTGATTGAGTATTCGACAACTAAAACATGGTGGATAATCACTGGATATGTGTTTCTCAATGTGTGCAGTGAAAAAATTGTTCCATTGCCCAAGCTTGCTTCATTATATTGGTTTTGATATTATGGCCAATTTCTTTCCATATTTAAAAAGCATGCAATGGACCTTTCTTATAATAGCGTCAAATGCGGAATGTTGCGTGATATTCGATTGGCTCAGGATTTTTTCCAAGCCAATCAAATTTAGTGTAACATCTCAAATCCGCATTTGACGTCAATATGCGAAAAGTCTATGAAATGGAAGCTGAACCGCCTTTCTAGCTTATTATATATCTGTATGTCAAATTCATGTTTTCATTCAGTGATGTATATAGCCGTGTCGATTTTGAAAGCATTAACAGGACAGAGCACTATATATACCAATGTTGCCCTACAATGATACCAGGCTCGCTAATACATCTGGAATCACAATACAGGCTAAAACAGGCTTCTGGCTACATCAGTTTTAAACATGCAGTACATATACTACCATTGCTCAGATTATGTGTGATTGATATATTCGTTACAAATTATGGTTCACCTTCGCCCGCAGTCACAGCTGATGTGCATCTCACGGCACCGAGCAGCACCACAAAGGTCAAGAAAATCTCCATCGTCTGAATGTTAAAAGCAGTTAAGAAAACTATTATTAATATCAAACAATTTTTTTATGGTAAAAACGCTGTACATGTATGCATGCATGCATGCATGCATGCATGCGCACATAATGTTTGGGCCGCGGTACATGTATAATACATACCTGAGAACAAACTTCAGTACCCTAGCTATCGCTGGCTGACTAAGATTAGTTGTACTAGTTTTAAATGTGTTCACACGTCAGCCAAATATATATCTATAGATAGAGGAGGATGTAGTTGATCCTTGATTCACGCAGCTTTGAGCTGAAAAGGATGTCCAATGTCAGTGAACACTAAACAATGGCTTACGCAGGGTAATTAATTTGTCCTCAAAATGGAGGAAGTGGGACAGAGAGAGACGAAGAATTTTGAAAAGATTATAACGAGGTGCACGGTACACAGAGGAAGCTTGGTATCAGTGCTCTAGTTGGCTAAACAATTTCTCCGTTGTTCCAACACCCGTCCCAATTCCCCGTTTTGATTCACCCGATCGAAACTTCATATTCTTCAATTGATTATGATGAAATTCGTAAGCAACATATCCCATGATTACGATGGCCACCTACAGAGGCTTCTTTCATCATTTGATTAAAATAACTTAGGAATGCATGTATGTTGGTAGTTATTTACGTTTTCATTTCCACTTCTCAGTTATATATACAGCTACTTCAATTAAGGTTGATAGAATGATACTGGTTTATAGAATGATAGCATTTAAACCAGTTGGTTTCGACTGAGTAACGACATGTAGTCTGCATTTCCTTTGTAACTTCTTGCTTAGTTCCTACGTGCAGGAAAACATTTGCTTAAAACTCACTCAAAAGTCAAAACTCTAAGACTCAAAACCACAGTTAAACAGTCATTTAAAAGGAAGTTCTGAGACAACCAAACGGCTCTTTTTAAAGTGTAGTTTTGTGGAGGAAGGCACTTGCCATTCCCTCCCCCCTGCAGATGTAACGTTACGCCACTGGTTTATACGACCAACAAATACAAAACAATACAACCCTCAAAAGAAAACACTTAAAAAACTGCACGAAACAGCGTCTATATCACGCAAACATCATTTCTTGCCTTTGTCATTACTTGGTTTGTCGTAAACAGTGTCCTCAAAGCCACTCATCCAAAAATACACGTTAAATTCTAAATTTCCTGTTGACGATTATTGTGGAGAAAAGTCTATAAGAAAAGTTTACTCAGGCAGTCATGCTCCGGTCAAAATTCAGGAAAAGCGATTTTATAATTCACAGAATATATAAGAAATCACATATAATATCATTAACAAAACATTTATTAACAATCCTTAAATACAGCATCATGATCAGTAAAATGTATAACAAAATCTATATCAAACAAAATTTATAAACGGTACAGTATCACTAAAACAATGCCTAAATACAAAATACATACCAAATAAGTGCTCTTAAATGTGTTCACACCGGACACGTTGGCCAGTTGAGGATAGACAGAGATGCAATTGATCCTTGATTCACCTAGCTTCGAGCTGAAAAGGAACTCTGGTGTATGTCACTAAACAATGGCTTGCAGAATAATTTATTTTCATGTACGGATCGGTCGTCAAAGGTGGATCGAAGTGGAACAAAGATAGAAACAATAACATAGCTATATTATTAAATATTGATCCCTCTCAGAAATTATGAGGGAATTCTTGGGAAGCTATATTTTCTTCTATATGATCCAAGATTACGATGCCCATCTACACCACAGTCAGGAGCATCTTCTTTCACTTAATTAAAATGACTCATGCATGCAAGTTTGTAATTATTTATATATAAGAGACAAACATAATTGTTCTCAAGCTTGTTGTATTCAGAAAATATCTGAACTACGGATTTTAATCCAACTGAACTGCGGATCTAACTGAACTACGGATTTTGAATTCCCGAACAAGAGTCGAACTGTCGAACCAGTGTCTCCCGATTGGATAATTATTTTTCGTTTCGGCTAGATACTCTAACATTAACACTGAGTCGGTTTTACGTTTTAACTAATTTACTAATCAAACGTAAATGATATTTTTTAAATGATAGCACTTAATTGTTCGTCTTCCTGTTGCCCTCCTACCGCACAGTTTAACAATTTACGCTGTGGGACAAAGACAAAGTAAATCAATACTAAATTATGCTTTCAAAGTTAATATGTCTTCAATAAAATTGCACGCGCATTACAATAAAATCTGAATTCGTACAGTACTCATTATTTACTCATGATGAAGTAAGCGTCAAAAAATTTGGGATCGCAGTCAATATAGCCCTATATTATAATCTCAGACTTTTAATTAACAGAAAAAGACAATACATATCAATATATTCTGCCAAATTGACCATTGAATTCGGAAAATCAATTTGGCACAGCTGGAAAGAACATCCTAAATTTCATACAATTGTCAAGTATGGTTGCAAAGTATTGTAAATGTGGAAAATATAGACTATGTATAGTGCTGTAAAGTTTGCGAATTTTGTATACTTTTGTACTACGCACAAGAAAGCGTTACTACTATGTGGAAATGTGGTAACGCTTTTTCCTGCGTAATACAAAAGTATACAAAATTCGCAAACTTTACAGCACTATATTTTCGACATTTTACAATATTTTACAACCAAACTTTTCACAGTTTCACAAAATTTAGGAAGCTCTTTGCAACTGTGTTAAAATTGTTTTCGAATTTAAAAGTTTGTCTAATTGGGGAATGGTTCAAGAGCGTTTGCACTCAATCCCAAGGGATGAAAACAACAACGAATATGGTGGCCATATTGGTGCACCTTTCAAAAAAATATATTTAAAATTATTTTATCCTGGTACACGAACATGGCGGCTATGACGTCAGCGAAAACGTTTGAAACTTTCAATCTATATTAACCCTGGTTAGGGTTAGTAGCCTCAGTTTTGAGGGGACTCCGATATCTCTTGACGAGCAACACATCATGAATGCTACATAATGAGTCCATGTTATTTGTGTTTCATGCTCAGCAGGGTTTGATAATTTGATATTAATATGAGCTGAAGCATTTAACAAAAATATGTCAGTAATTTGTTAAAATGCAATGCGAATCGGTTGCCATTTGACTGCAGGCTAAATATTTTACGGTTCTTTATTGTTGGCGCATTTATCATGGCGTATTTAATATCTTCCACATGTCATCCACATGTGCTATTTAGTGCGCCCGTTTAGGGCGATAGCTGTCTAATTTGTAGCAATCTGTTTGGGAGGTCTGAGCCCAACCTTTGCGATCTAGCCTCATACAAAAGCTAAATTACTTATCGATGAAAACAACAACTTATCAGAAATGTATTTAATGCTGAAGTAAGAGCGAAATTAAAAAAAATCGACGACTAGAGATATCTTGTATATTGTCTCATATTGCTGTTCACGCACAGCAATAAGCAATAACTGAAAGCATGTTTTGTTGTAGATAAACCAAATAAAAACAAATGAAAGTTTGTATATGTTTTGATGTATGCAAATGTCAGTGCGGGACAATATTGCGGGTCATTATAACCTGATCCACGCTTTTCCCGAGGCGAATCCACTCCCTATGAAAATCTAAATAGAAACAAGAAACTAATTACTGATTGACAGTTCTATCAATGATCACCATCATGCTCAATTAGAGTGAATTGTGTGAATGTATTGAGTCAAAATTATCTCTTTTTCTCTCTTTCAAATTTTTTTTCTAAATCACCCCGTTACTGGCATTTCTTAAAATACACCAGTGACTAGTGCATAAAAACACATGTTCAAATATTTGTTTTCCCACGTGCATTTTTAAAAGTCAATAAACAATATTTGGTTTTGTACACGGGAAGTTATTTACCCACTAAATTTCGCAACAACTATTCATGTTGATATTCAGCAGACGTCTACTTTAATATTATAGCATTATCATAATTCAGGCTTCATCCTTATAGTTTCCTGATCCAATAATACTGTATGCAGTTGCTTTTGCACTAACTCGACTTGCCAACTCTTAACTGATAATTTATTAACTTGTTCTGAAAAGAGTAGCCATAAAAACAGCTATGACTCTATAACTAATGAATATAAAATAGAAGTTGAATTGTGATCTTGTAGGGGAAGGATGGGATTTCGAAAAAGGAGCATATACGAGTATATGGTAATTCCGTTTCCTTTGCGTTCAAGAACAAAGTTTGTCATTTGCTTTTCCTCTGTATATGTTCTGTAAGGTTATCCCACTTATACTGATTATGTTCTTTGATTTAAGTGCTTCAAATATGATACGTATGGGAACGCTCAATAAGGGGTTAAATACACAAATACAGAAGTGTATCTTTGAATATTTGCTCGAGAGTGGAGCAATCACCGACTTTCCTGTCGTCGGTAATGTTTAACGCCTTTTCAACTACGCCTCACTGCTGGTCTATTTCCTATCCTGCATTTCAAAATGTCTGCCCTACTAGTTAATACACCGAATTTTATGTAGTGCCCATACGTCTATATATAGTGATACAGTTCATGAGTGCACTAATTAACCGGTACGATTATCCACCCAGTAGGCTCTTTGCTTGTCCCAGAGACATTAACCAGAACGCATATTTTTGACATTAATATGTAAAGGATAAAAATACGGAAGAAAAAGCTACAACGATTTGTTCGCTTTTTCCGTTTATTTACTTCCAAATAGACCTTACCCATAATGACGTCATTTGGTAGTTAAGCGAGTAAAACTATTTGAATATGCCAATATTGTTAATTTTTTTAGGTCCTTATTTGTCCAGAACATTAAATGAAACAAATAATTTAACATATTTATTTCGCAAATAATCTTTTTGTCACTTAAACCATTCAATTATATTGGCATATTCAAATAGTTTTACATGCTTAACTACTAAATGACGTCATTATGGGTATGGTCTATTTAAAAACCCTCATTAACAATTGTCACACTTGCTTAGTGTTCAACAAAACGTGGCGTAGAATTTCCTTCAGGTCTTGTAGACCTTTATGAATAGGTCTAAATTAACTAAACTTTTAACTAACTTTAAACTCTTTGGTTCACGACAGCATTTCCTATCGAAGGCTTGAAATTTACAGAATGATGATAATGCATAAACTCCTATGAGATTGGAATCATTTTCTAGGCCTAGAGTGGTGATACTCTAATTTGAAGTGGGTTTGATTTATACCGCCTGAAAGAGAAAAAAATCAATTTTATCAAAAAGTATAGAACCTAAGATTAGCGCTCAACTACAGTGTATGGAACTTGACAACCATGTGACGTCCCCCGGGGTAAACAATGAGAGTATTATAATGGATATCTCGTCCCCAGTCGCTTGACACCATGCAGACTCCGTTGAGGGGGATAAATTGGATAAATAAGTGGGAGGGGGGTATCGATGACGTGACACAGAGCTTCTGATGCAAATGTATAATCGTTCAAAATATCGCAAAACCTTACTACTACAGTCTGTTTCAGTAGGAACAGAGGAAGTATACAGTAGGAACTACAGTAACAAAGACACCGCGAGCAGGCTGATTGTGGTTGCGGCATTCATCAAAACTCCAAGCTGAACATGAAGAAAGGAAAGTCGAAAGAGGAAAGTTAAATATTTGACATATCGGTTTGACGGTTTCTGAGTAAAAATCTACCTCAGACTAACTAGAGCCACTGCAATTTGCGGTTTTCCATATCTTTACAGCTTTTCCGCTATCTTTCATAGTTTTGAACTGTCACATAAAGACTCCTCACAGACCCTCAACGCGACATATTAGCGGTGATGTCAAGGCACGCGTGACGGCACTGGATGCCAGAGCCTCACTGGATCCAAACGCTGTCTACACCTTTAATATGAAACGTGTTTGTTATTAACACAAAACGTTTTTACTTCGTGCTAATCGAGTTATCATGCACCGCCCATCCATTACTGGAGAGCGAGCAGCTCATCAAATACCAACGAATTATCTCGAAAAGATTGCGTATCTTTAGTTTTTCAGACAGCGTCTTGGCCAGTCGGAACCCTTTGTGTAAATTGTACGCAATTTTAGGTTTTTCCTCGCAGAGCGGGATTCGGTTTCCTACTTTGCTGTGGAGTATCATTGAACTGAACTCTTCAGAGAAAGTTCGCTAAATAGCCGCGCGCCGGGTTTAATGAAAGGCTCGTCCTAAATGCTTTTAATACCTCCAAATATGGAAGGTGTGGTTAGAGTAAAAAAGACTGGATACAAACTGAACCTGGACTAGAAACTGGACGAAACTCGAACTGAGCACAGATCTTGAATTTACTCAATTTGACAGCTCACTTTTTCGTGAAATAAACGAATCGCAACCCTCCCATCACTATCTGTGGACGAATTAATACAGTTTAAAGTAAAATACAATAAATTTACGGTATTGCTATGCAAATGAAGACCAGTTGAGTATCGATGCAATATATACAGAACTCTTGGATAACAAAACTCTAATTTATAACATGGCAAGTAGACGCCATTCAAGTAGAAAACATAATAAGACCATAAATCTATTTAAGACAAGTGTTTTAAATCAACGTGACATACACACTCCGATGAAAATAAATGGAAGTAAGCGATAAAACATACGACGAAGATGAACTCGTGGAAATTAAGCAAATAAAACTGGATGGAATTCAGGCAAAGGCCGTCTTGATGAAAGACATAAAAATTTTGGAAGTGATGAAATTGAGAAATACTAGCCGGTACAAGCCCAGGTCATGCATATATAACATATTGAGACAATCTCAAGAAGGGGGTGTAAAGCTGACGTTTCATGAGGGCAGTTCTTCCCGACTAATATCGCCTTTTGAAATGAGATTGATTGAAAAATTATTGGGCAGAACATAAATATATGAATACTCACCCCCTCCTTGTTAAGCCGCTAGCTTTTCCCTTGCCTATCTGTTCTGAAGTTCTAGAATATAATGTGTAAGTATGTAAGTAATCATACGTGCAAGATTTGATTCCGGGTTTCGTCCAGATTTGCATAGTGCGCTTTGGGAAGATTGATGGTGCCTTGCAAACTGAATTTGCGCATCTGGCTCGTTATCTTGTTGGGGCCATCTTATCTTAGCGCTTGCCAACTTCATTGATTGCACTCTCGCGAAAAATTTGAACATCTGTAACGCAGCCAGCGCGTTGTCGTTGTGAAATACGCGACGCCAAACAATCGTTGTTAAGGTTTTTTTTACTTCGTGAGTCCGGCGGCTTGATCTAACCTCAGTCACCTCAATCACTGAGTGATTTGACGTGTCCTTACTAACTACACCTTGTTTCTAACGAGTTTCGTTAACAAACCTGTTGACAAGATAATTTAATTGACTCGCTAAATTTTCATTTTGCTTGCCTCGATTTGGCGAGCTGTCACACTGATTCAATTAAGTCCTCTAATCTGTGTTTTGATTGGCTAAAGAACGGCTTATTATTGATGGTTAATTGTTTAGTCCGGGTCGTGCCAGCCCTGATCGATTGGAAGCGAAGCGCTCTGATTGGCTGAGCCTGACGAGCTCAATCATTCGCTAGTGGTCGGAGCCCGAAGGAATAAGTACGCTTGGATAAGCATGGAGATACCGCACTATATGCATCGTGTGCAAGCGTTTGAATGATACAACAATCTTTGAACTACTCGCGCTAGCAGAATGAAGGACTCTGACATGGACGAGAATGATTTTTCAAATGAATTGAGTGAAAACGAGACACCAGATCGCAATGAAGATGAGATGACGGGAGAGGAACCGAAGAAAAGCATCCACGATCACCCCTTCTCTATTGAGTCGATTTTGAACGGCAGAACGAGACGCAGAAAACCCAAAGTAGCCAAAAACGCTTCGGCGCTTGAAGATAGAGAAGAACCAGAAGAGAGAGCGTTACCTTTGAGCGCTTTAGAAGAGTTCACAAACAAAGCATTCTCAACAATGAAACCAGAACGCCGAGGTGATGAGGACGAAGGTGCAGTGTTGTTTTATTTCTTGTTTTGGCCCATATTTCACAAGTTAGACGCAATTTGCGTACGTCTTACACCTAGTATTTCGTGCTATAAATCCCGAAAGGAAGTACACAACAATGTACATCTTGTACACATCCAGAGATAATACGATTTAAGAATTAAGTTCAAATCCTATTTTCGTTCGAGTACGTATGGGTCGTACCTATCATGTGCCCAATAACAGTTTGTTAAATAACGATGTGTAACAGTCCACTGTAAAGAATTCTACTTGACAAGTTCAACAAGGAAACAGCTTGCCATCTCAGCGTGGCTTAATGCGATTTGTCTTGATAGAATTAGGAAATTGTATTGTTAGCTCACAATTTACCCGTAATCTTTAATTTTGTTGAGGCATGTTGGACGCATATGATTCTCGATGTTCATTTCTATGTTTAATAATTTAAAGTTGACGCAAGAACAACATTTTAAGGAAATCTGAGTTGGAAGTACAGGGAAATTAACTCGGCAGATTGTCCAAGAAAAGCAGTGCATATTTTTCGTACTTTGTGATTCCCAAACATAACTCGTAGTGTTGTAAACACAATGATATTTTCATGAAAAATAATAAGATTAATTTATTGGGTACGAAATTAGTGTATTAGTTGTTCCCTTTTTAAAGCGCTCTATCTTACAGAAGAGAATGTATATGCATGAAATACTTGGCGATCAAGGCGCATGGTTGCATGGACGAGAAAGAATTGGGACAAAATTTTAGCTTTTGCACAATTGAGTTCGTATAGTGATCACATGCACAGAATCTGAATTTAATGTCTCTGGTAAACTCAACTGACACCAGCAAACAACCTTTACAATGAGAACCCAAGACTAAACTAGTCAAACAGATTTTCCGATGTTATACAGTTTCAATTCGTTCCCTTACGGGAGCGATTGTAATTTCATTCAATAATATTTTCAACTTATAGTTGGTTCTTGAAATGCACAGAAATAATACAAGGTGGGAGGTGTTCTATATTTACAGGTTGTCTACGACTTCGTTCAATCCATCTTTGGCCTTCCAGTTCTGATCAAATATGCAGGCAAATAATAATATCGTTTACTCGAAGCCTTCCAAAACTAAACGATATAAATTTTATGCCTTTCAAGAACCTTCTGTCTTCAAGAGATCAACATCTATTGTTTCGCTTTGCTTTACAATTATCTCTTATCCTTAAATTTGAAAACTGAAACAGGAGTGTTTCTTCGCACTTTACTTAATGGGATTGAACAAGAATCGGAAATACTCTTTTTTATGCTAAATATGTGTACAAAAATTGGTGATATCAAGATGGAACAATGCAGTCAATTCAAAGCATGCATGCGTGTATATCAATAAGGCGAGCCATGCATGTCAAAGTCCTCCAATAACAAATGAATAGATCACCAATTCCAGCAACAAATAATAATGTTTAATGTTGTTGTGTCTGGATTATACAAAGTATCAGACAGAGAATTGGCAACAGAAAATCCATTGGTTTATAGAGTCACTCTTACAGTGACACACTAGACTATAAAGCACACACAGGGGCCTATTAAAACAAGTGGTGGTTTAACTCACTTTAACCAACACGTACAGTGTGAGCAGAAAAGGCGCTTTTCTCCATTTAAGCGAATTGTGTATGAAGTACATATGTACTTTGGCATTATTAATACTCTCCGATTATAGCTTCTTCCCGTTTATCGAATCACATCTAGTCAAGTTATTCATGCACCACCTATCTAGGCAACCGTCCCAAACTTAAACATTTTTTTTCAACAGCCAAACGAGACTTGACTGTATTCTGGGCTAGACTTGAACATGTGTACATAAATTGCATAAGTAGGCTATATAGGCTATGGTTTCTTGGGGCTGTTTATCAAAACCTTATTTAGTCAGCTGACAGGATCAAGCTAAAGTTAAACAAGCGGTTGGTTTTTTTTTTAATTCTCGCATTAGTTATGGGTTTTGACGTGGCAAGGAAATGTCGTCTTTCGTGTTAAATATGTACTGACCAAATGCAATCAAATGGAAAGGAAATTGCCGTGTGAAACAGGGCACTTGCATTGTGTGTTGTGTACATGTGAGAAACTAGCAGTTTGTATGCCAATTAAGTGTTTAAATATGGAATGATTTACAGACAAGTGGAGTTTCTTGACTTTTACCTGCAGACAATAGACTATCGAGACTCTAAATGAGACAGCTTTAACTGCAGCAGCTTTATTTCAATAATGTTCTGGCACAAAGAAATCAGTCGTTCACAATTATATATTGCTACGACTCGTCGATTAAATGTTTGTAACAGAAAAGAATTAACAATTACGTCCCATATTGTCCCTATCAACTTCATGTACTCTGCTTATTAGTAATTCTAAGTCATTTTCAATTAAAGAAACCTCACTCAAGTAAGAGAGAGAAAATATGACTGGCCAACGTCGACAATAAGCTGCATGACCTGACAACTAGACATCACTCATAAGATCCGAGGAATTTCAGATGCAGTGATTAAACTAATAAAAAAGAAAGTTAGCAGTAAATCAAACAGCCTAGTAGTAGCTAGTAGTGTACTTATCATGAAACTGATATAAGATTTAAGATTTTTATTTCGGGTTGATTATCGAATTCAAATGTATAGTAGCTACATTAACCTAGATCTGCTCTAGGAAGATATTGTGCTCTATACGAGACAAGATATAGCTGTTCGCCATGGAACCGTATTTTATCGTTTATTGTTGAGCTTGTTCAATCGATTTATCGTATGTTTCTCATGTCACTCTTGGAGTGAACTAAAAACAGGCTGTAAAAATAAAAGCGAATGGGAATTTAATCAGGCATATAACAATTTGTTTTTTTAACATGTATAGAACCGGTTATCGTTCGCGAGAGATTAAAGCTACTTACAACAAAAACAACAACGAAGAAGACGCGACGAAAAGCACGTACGTGTTTCACGAATCAACAGATTTACGAACTTGAGAGACGATTTCTCTATCAAAAATATCTCTCGCCGCAAGACCGAGACGAGCTCTCGGAAACGCTGAACCTCTCAAATGCACAAGTCATCACCTGGTTCCAAAATCGACGTGCGAAACTGAAGAGAGACATCGAGGAAATGCGCAACGACCTTGCCGCTACAAGAACGCTTCATTCCGCGCAAGTCTGCGCTGACTTTCACTGCCGATTCACCGATTGTAGATAAAATTAGCAATGACAACAAACTTAGCCGGCAAAGTTGATTGCATGACTTCATGGGTAGTAAAGAACGCACATATTGAGCTGTAAATTTAAGGCGTTTGTACATAGCCCTAAAAATCTAGTTAGTACTAGGATACTACCACGGTGGATTGTTGAAATTTAGGTTCAAATTTATGTTTCCCGGAATCCCGGTTAATTACGTCGTCCGATTAAAGACTTTAAAAGTTCTCTAAACTCTAAAAATTGGAAACTTTGATGCGAGTAATTTTACTCTAATGCAAGTCATATGACATGCCAATTCAAAATAGAATACTCGTATGATTTAAATACTCCAAAATCCTCTTATTTCAGCAATTTCACAGCCTGATTACACAAGATAAGATTTACTGCAAATCATAAAAGTGCAAGCAAGCAGATGTATGAAGTATTTAGTATAAGTGCTCGCCTAAAGCAGGTCCATGGAAATAGGATCTGGCCGCGCTGATAGCATGTAGTTATCGATTTCACACAGGATTTACCATTGGGAAACTGCATGCAAGGAATTTGAAAGGGTGTTTTGAAAGAATGGCAGATATTTCTACTGCATGTATTCAGACGATGGCACCGGTCTTCATGTATTAAATATTACAGAGCAAAAAAAATCAGGACTTAACCATGTAGTTTACATTTGAATACAGCATTCATTGCAGCATTTTGTTCGAGTAAAAATACTGAGTGAATGTGATGTTTTTGTATCTGACTTAACTAACTTCAACATGCACAGAACTGTTTAGATACTTGTAAGGTATTTTTAGTAAAAAGTATTAGAAAGCTGGAGGGTTGATTAGGAATGCTTTTCAATATTTTGTTAAGATTGAAAACATTGTTAAAGTACGCATTAGGGTTAACCAATCATGTCAGCCATAGAGTGTCTTAGTGTCACGTGGTTTTAAATAAGGCACAAATAGATTCTAATAAGGTATTGTCTGGATTGTACGTACTTTAGTTTTAAGTCATTTATTGCAAGATCTTGACAGCGAACTCTATGTTGGTGGTTTAATAACTGTAATTAATACGAAATAACAGTTCAAGTTCCTTGTCTTGCGACATATATGAGATGTAAATATAAGGCATTATAATGATCGTTTAGTGACTAAAGGAAGTCCATATATTTATACAGGTTTAACATTTGGAATATAAATATTAGCCTGCGAACATACGTACGCATCTTATTGAATTATGCAAACAATTTACTTTGTGTAGTCGACTACCAGTCACAATAAAGACATCGAAAAGTCTCATTTTGTGACGTTGGGTGCTTTTTTTGGGGGGGGGGGGCGGAATGGGTTACTTTATCGACAGTATTTTCATGAAATTGAGTTTTTAAACAATCCTAATACCTGGCTGTCATACATAAATATTTCTAGAAACACTAAGTTATATGGCTGGTTTACAAATCAAAGTTTATTGGTAAAGTTTTACAAGAAATCTTCAATTTAACTAATCTTCAGTCAATTTCTTCGAAGATCGTCTAAAAATTCCTCAAAACGTTAAATTTATATCCATTCAAATTCATTCCTGCTGTGATCAAACATTCAAACAAATTTCAATTTGACATTTTATATAAACCATCCTTGCAATTTTATATTTTAAATCTTCATAATGGGCTCTGAAACACAAAACACAAAAAATTAGAGGTCAATACAGGACAACATATAACATACGGTAGAGGGATTATTAGGAACAGCTATAGGACTTTCGTCCCAATTGATACCTCAGACCATACAAACATGTTGTTGTTTTAATGTCCATTTTCGCAAACTATTCCAGTCACTTGGTAAACATTTTGCTTATAAAGTATGTTTGCATTTCAACAAGTTGTATGTTTTTCCTCGTTTGCTTGGTGATAAGTGGACCATACTGTTTTGTTTATTGTAACCCACGTTTTATTTACTTTCGATTAGCAACACCGGATCACTGCTAATGCAGAGTATGTAGTGAATTAGCCGATCAAACGCATTATAATTATAGAGTCACGACCAGTAGAAGTTAACGTTATTATGTATTTTCACTGAATTACATTTGGTAGGTGATTGACAGATTGATGGCTCTGTTCAAATGATGTGGGCAACACATTCAGACATACAGTCCGGTGTAGATTAAAGAACTCTATGCCCATTCTTATTTCTCAACCGTATCAGTTACTCTATTATATCACCTGATGTGATCAAACTTGAAGGGCTTAATGCTCCATGAACACGGGTGGTCAGTTTTGAGAGATTTAATTGTGCCATGCGAAGCAGTGACGGAAGCAATACAAGGGTAGCCCAGAGGTGGCACAATGTCTCATCGACACAACTGTAAAAGAAAATGACGCATGTACAAGCTTCGCGCTGAGTTACAAAAATAAGGTAAAATAGGAAAGTAGGAAGCCATTCCATGCCATAACTTCGCAGCACCAAGACGAATTTGGAAAGACCAGGATGTATTGTGGGGCGTGACGTGCTGACTGACAATTGACACTCACAATGTATCACGGGCGCAGGTGCATGTATCTCTGCAAGTGTCATTTATTGATTTAAATTTTTTCAGAGAATTATAATATAAGTAGGAATACGTTCATGCAGATTAAACGTGCCAAGCACTGATAGTGAAATTTGGTGAAATTTCTAACGGACACAGACTTGAAAATCAAAATTGTCTAACAAGGTGTAGCTCGCTAAGCGACACTTCTCGTTTCCATACAGATAGCCCCTAATGACATGAGCATCTCATCCCGCCGTATAATCGGCTTTATAATGTAAACACTTGTAGATTACAGGCAATCTCGTTTGTAAGCCTATCTACCGGAGATGATCCATTACTGGCATTAGCTACTAGCTGAGCCGGTGCGCTTTCTGCATATTTCACATGAAGTTTATGCGGCCTTTTGCCCGGTTAACCAATTTGCATGAGTCCTGTTACATTACATTAATTTCTGCAATATAGGATAATGTTTCCGTCAGAAGTTTATACCTAATCTATCTATGGTCACAAACTGTTACTGTTACAGGTGCTGATGTCACATACACTATTCAATTCAGTAGCTATCATTCTTAAGATATTTTATAGCCACAAACATCTAGACCTTGACCACAAGACTATAATTAAAAACGCGATTTCACGGTGAAGTTGGAAATAGCACAAGTATTAGTATAATTCATTTCTTAGGAATTGTTATCTTTCAAAGTCAAAAAAGTAGTAAAGAACCGATACAATTTGAAAAATAGCCTTAGAAGAAATAGGGTAACTGCCCAAATTGTGTGGTTAGTGAAACTACTTATCTCATGCCGAATCATATACAATGTGCACTGTGACGCTTTAGTGATATGAACCAGTCAATCGTATATATTATTTTGAGATCGAGAGTCGGCTGATTGAGGTTGGAAAAGTGGTTGCATTTACAAGTCCTGGTAGCTGGTAGGATATGCTGGAAAGACATGTACTGACTACAGTCGCGCTTTTTACCATCTAACATCTTTTCTCACTTCTTTCCCATAATCTCTGCTTTGTAAATTTTTCACTAAGTAAAACAATTGCCTTCTCAAAACTTAAGAATATGTCATTCAAAAATAAAAAATAGCTTGTATAATGAAAGATGCATTTTTTTAACGTTCAACCCCATACTTACTGGGCATGTTTACTGAGTACTTCGCGCAATTTTACTGAATCAATGCTTAACATAACACCGATACCCTTACGGCAATATTTCATGAATTAAACTCGAACTATGGGGTTATACAGCATATGTTAAAACCTCGTTTCTGTGCACGCGGTTTTGATACGCAAACATAGGCATCGTTGTGTGTTTTGACGATTTTACACAAGCATAGGAAATCACACATAAATTAACGGATGTGCAAATCTAAGCTGTCATGGCTAATAACGCGGATAAAATATTGACAAGTTTTTTTCTTAAACAAACTTTACCTTTGGACGTGTAATTAATTTTTCAGCTGTTTCTCTGAACGAAAAAATAATGTTCAGCTCGAGCACTATAACTGTGCGTACATCACTTCGTTATAGTCATATAGGCTGAATTGCGACAAATATCAAAACTTTAGTAACATTTAGTTTGGAAAATATTTCAATTTTGATTAGATGAATATCTGGAGTCTCTGTTAGAGCTTCTAAAGCAAAATATTATGCAATTCTTTAAGTCAATTTTTAAACTTGTTTATCTATGTATAACCTCGCTCCCTTTTCTTACTGAAGACCTTTAAAACAGAAAGAGATTATAATTACTATCTTTAAGCGATATTCTAGTAAAGCACGCATATGCTCTCAAAATTTTCCACAATGTTCTACCCCCATACGCCTATATCAGACACAGATGTGTTAGTACATAACACAAAGGCAAAACTTTAGAATAATGATATTACAGTTCTTTCCGCCCCGGCAAGTTTTAATCTAAACATTTCTGATATAATCATTAAAACTAAGACAGGCTCGCGAGGTAATTGCGTGACAATCTACCGTAAGATATTTAATCATTTACAAACATGTTTGCTTTGTGTTTACTTGCGTTAACTCTAAGTAAACATACTCCACGGCATACAGGTGTGAATTTTGACATCTTTCAAACACGTCATCCCTGGCGCCAGAAGTCGAACACCGCTAACGTGATTCAAGATAGATAAGAAATAGGCCAAACTTGGTCCGGCGGGGGGAGGGGGGAATGACATAACAGTTTATACTAAAGACAACCAAAGGGGCCTAGGTTTCAACTCTTTTTGAGACACCTCTAGTAGTTTTGGAAGGGCAAATGGTCGAGTTGAGATCGGGCATATGCAAAAATAATGTACTGAATTGATGTAGTGAATTTTCATATCCTGTCATTTAGGGGGGGGGGGGGTTACGTTGTTACTTTTATACTGATAGAGGAACAAAGTTTGGAGAGGGGGTATTTTAATTTAGTTATTTTGAAACTGAATGTTTTACGGTTAAGCTGATTAGACGAGTTGGACAAATAACACCTTTTGGTTCATGTATATACGTAATTGATAATTTGTGCAGGCGTTTGTAAAGCCTGTATGCAACTAAAGCAAGCACTTTGCTTACTACGATGTGAGTATGGCAAAATTGTAAGGAATGGGGGCGGGGGGGGGGGGGAGGAGGGGTACACATCATATAGAGGACTTCCCTCGTCCTCATTTTGTTACCGACTCAGACATTATCCGCATTAAATATCGATGTAAAAATATCAGAGAAAAATCCTGCCAGACGGTATTGATTAGGCCCAGATTCCGTCTCTTCCTGTGCCAAGCATGCAGTTGTTCGACGATTTGAAATCTCTAAGTATAAAAAAAATCAGAAACGTATAAGAAAAGTCTAGCATTAATATCTTGTGTTTAGTCTGGAGCATATTTAAATGAGTCTTCATTGCCGGTGTAGAGATATCAGCACTCCATTACCACAGTCCTCTCGGAAAGTAGGCTTTATCATACAGCATTTATGTTTCCAAAACTGGCCTTTCACCGATCTAACGTATTCAAATTTCCTTTAATTAAAACAGTCGGTTGACATCAGCCGTTTAATGTTCACTGAGATGGGCGCATAATCTTTTGAATAAAACGTTGGGAGGTAGATCCTGGTTATGATGGGTATGCTCGTCCGTGTGTTATCAAGTGATTAAATTAACTCAGCAATTGTAAATAAGACGATTTGTTAAAAATGTTGATACGAGCGCTATCTTTTTATTAATAACCGACAATAGGCGCCTTGATTCTCAACTGATTTTCATACCATCTTTATCTGTCACTTATCAATACCGCGCAAGTCATACACTTAGTTATTAACGTGTATATTTGATTATATGATATCCTTACAGCAAAACTGCGACCGGTTTACGTTATTCTGGGCCAATTTTGCCCGCGCTGAGGCCTTAATCACGGCTATCTGCAAGAGCATGCATGCATAAATCAGATCACTTTATTATGTCTGCATCGCTAATCCCAGGTATTGGAACTATATACAGATCTTGACAGACTAAACCACAACAGCGTATTCAGAAGAATTAAATATTAAAAACAGCTTTGATGAAGATTTGAGTTAACTTTTACCGCGGTTGCAAGTTATATATCATTTACTTAGGGCATCTTCGCCATGATGGATGAATTTTACCAAGAATTTCGAACAATATTTTTGTATCAATCATGTTGCAAAAATCTCATTGCGTCACGAACGGTAACGACTTACCACAAAAACGGAATTATGAGGGAACTAAATGTCTAAAACGTTGTCACATGTACAAGGAAATTTGAGCATCATGACTAAAGTCCGACCAGTTTTAATCTTCATTTCATGACATTTACACCTTTGATATGCGGCAGTTGGTTCATTGTTTGCCCACATATTTAAGAATACCGGCCACACAGAGCGATATTTCAAAACAGCAATAAAACCAAATGTCATGACAGTTGTAACGCGTGCGACATCTCATAATGGAAAACATCCGTGAACTTGTCAATACTGCTTGAATGCAGAGCACAAAATAAATAAAATTTGGTCCGATACATCGCGAGAATCTCAGCTTTACACTTATAAACGTTGTATACTTTAAAGCTTTTCCGCTAAGGATCGCAAGAACGATAATATCGAACGGCATTGGAGAACTCAGTTTTCGCAATAAACATATCTTATCAGTAATCATCACAAAGTCCAACAGAGTTTCCAGAGCACAGAATTTGCCGTTTGCATGTAATCCACGCATGCAAAAGGAAATGATGATCGAAAAGTGAAATATAGAATTTAAAGAAGAATTTAAATAGATATAAGTTTTTCACAGATAATAATTAATTACAAAATAGACCAATTAATGTCTAAATTACTGAAATCAGATTCTATAGTCGATATGTGCATATTGATTATTGTGCCCTTCAGTGTAACTGAATAAATCACTTGAATAAAACTCGGAATCCAACCTAAAATTTAAAATTAACCTATTATCGCTCTATCAATTGGCGACTCAGAAATACATGTTTACACTCAGCACAAGAGACCTTATCCAAACACACGATGAACTTTAACAAAATAAAATTTTCGATATTTGTGCTTATTTAAAATTTCATAAGTAATGAAGACACTATTATACTTTTGGACGAGAATGTCTCTCTTCTCTCATCTTCAGCTCAGTTCATTTATCCTGGTTAGAGATGCACTATTAGGCTCTATTGCACGATAAACTCAATTGCGTGATTAACTGTGACACTCATTGATGCAACTTACTTAGCCGCAAGTACAAAATGTACAAGGTGACCAAGCAGTCAAGATGGCGGAAGAACACAATCAATGTTTATCAAGTTAATTCCACTAATACCTCTCCACTAATTGATTTCAACTGTGACACTAATTGAAAAGTCCCCGGAAACAGGGACCGCCCTGTTTTATTAAATGTTTTCTCTCATTAAAGGATTATCATCAACATCTAGCAAACATATTGTGCCTTCATGAAACGGTAAGTGCATTTTCAATTGACACGCAATGAATTGTGCGTGATTAGCATATTCCGCGAAACGAAGCACCAGCCTACACATACATCTACTACTTCATTTTCACGTTCGTGCAGCCAATTAAAAACAACACCTAGAATGATGAACTAGAGACTACGCATGAATGAATGGACCGTAGGAAGATACCCATTTACGCGGGAACTTTTTGGTATAAAATCACGGATTTTCATTAAAATATTAGCGTAATAGGGAGATCTGTACTCAGAGGCTAGTTAACCCCCATCGTACTGTTATATATCGAACAAAATTTTAAATTTCTGGCGATCGATAACTTTCTATTTTGACATTCGAGTTGACTTGTAGCAAGTCTACATCTTGCCGCAAGCACGTGTTTCTCAGCCTATTTTGCGCATGCCTACCCGTACGTACAATCATAGTAGTATTTCTTGTTAGCGATCAGCTGATACATCTCTTTTTTTTCTCTAATACGGTGAAGGGTTATACACCTCATAAATATTCCACACAAGACAGGGATTGTTGTTTATTTCAAGCAAGTAACAGTACGTACAAATGCTCTAACTTGATTAGCTACTCTATTCGCTATATCTAATTTTTAAAAAAATCTTTTTTTGGGGTTATTAGTAATTACTCAACACCATCACTCCTCATCGTACCTGTCTGTACGCCTTTGAACTTTACACATCACACCATCCCTGGGAGCCATAGTCAGCCTGCCAGTGACTTCACTAGTTTGATTTGGAAGCAGCTTGAATTGAAACTTTTGAAACAACTTGGCAAGGATAACTTTGGATTCAAATTTTGCAAATGTTTGTCCAATGCAATTACGAGGACCAACTGAAAATGGAAAATGCATCATGGCCAAGTTTGGGATGTTAACAGCATCTGCAAATCTTTCAGGGTCAAAAACGTCTGGGTTCTGCCAAATTTCTGGGTTCATGGCAAACAAAAGGGAACTACTAGCCACTCCAGTTCCTTTAGGTATTTGATAGCCTCCAACCATGATCTCTTTCAACAAAAATCTTGTAGGAGCGGGGGCGATAGTATGCATTCGTAGATTCTCTTCAAGGACTTGGCCAATGTATTTCAGCTTTGATAAATCTTGAAATCGGACCTCCTCTTGCTCACCTAGCACTTCATCGATTTCATTCAAAAGTTTCGCTTCAACATTGGGGTTTGTCAGGATTTCATATAATGCAAATGCCAATGAACTTGCTGTCGTCTCTTGCCCAGCAATAAAGATTGTGAGAAATTCATCAATCATCTCATCCATCGATAAACTACCATCAGTAATTAAAAGATTCAGCAAGTCATTGGGTACATCCTTGTTTTCGGCAATGTCTTTCATTCGAGCAGCAATACAATCTGAAGCAAATTTTCTTAGAAATCGTGCTGCGTTTATTTGGACTTTCTGGGATTCTTTCTGAAATAGCTTAAATTGAAAAATATAAAGAAATGCAGAACTAATGGGGATATCTAGGTTTGCTTGCACTCCTTTGAGGTAGTTGCGGATTGCCGAGGGAAATGGGGACTCAGGGTCCTCAATTACATTGGTATCGATATTAAATGAAACTTGACTTATGGCTTCAAGTGTTGCCTTTCCGAATTCGTCAAGCATGCTGACAACTTTACCGCTGTCAGCAACTTTGTGCATGCGGATTAAAAATCTGTTGGAGACATTGTTAAAGTTTGTCATGAAATCCTTCAAGCATTTTCGATGAAAAGCTGGATTCATAACACGTCGTCTGTTACGCCATGATACATCATCGACATTTGAAAGTACACCATAGCCAATACCCCTTTCTCCAAATATAAATCCGACTTTGTCATAAAGGAAAGAAGGTTTACGTAGGAATTCAGTCTGGTTGACGAATACTTCTCTTACGTAGCTAGGGTCGCCCAGATACACAACACATCTGTGAAAAATACTTAACAAAACGATTGGCCCATACTCAAGTCGTTTGTCCAGGGCATAGTCGGTAAATGTTTTGCCTTTCTCCATGTATTCCCAGATGTCAGAAAGATTTCCAAATATGAAGCTTGAACGTGGTGGACCAGGCAAATGAGCGTTACACATGTGCACATAATGCAAGTATAGCATAAAACACGCTACCAAACAAATAAAACCAACTAAAACTGTGCCAAAGAAGCACAAAAGTAAGCTTAAAACACCAAAATCCATGTTGTATTATGCTAATAGTGTTGTTATATAATTTGATTCGTGCTGAGCTGTTGTGGGTGGCACTATCTGAGGACAGAGCCGCTTTGATGACTGCTTAAGGTAAACAAAGTTAGTGCAGTTTGAGACACATTTGAATTACAATATAAGTCATTATCTACGTCTTTGTTAAAATAAAGTCCTTTATTGTCAAATACCCTTTGTATTCTTGCCTAATTAGCTAAAGAATCTTTTACAAAAATAAGCCATCCGTTAAATGGGGTCACATAGATACTAGTGTGCTTAAAATGGTATTGTTGGTTCAGGAAACACGTAGGCTTAGTGTTGGGCCACTGAAATTTTAATACATAATTCTTAGTAGTTTGCATTTTATGGTACACCCTGTGTGGAATTGCGAAGGTGGTTAATTCCAAAGAGACAGTTACATTTAGGGGAGGGGTAATTACAAGTATACTCCACGGTATTTCACCAAAGACAAACGCAATTTATATATTGGCAGCAAAAATGTTGCCCCAACAGCCCTTTATCCCAACATTTTCTGAACAAAACTTTTTCCCACCAGTTTGGGCTCTACAGTGCGAATCCATCCTTATTAGCCTTATAAAATATAATTCATGTGAAACTGAATACTTACATAAAAAAAGGTATTTTGGTAAAAACGCGGAAGTGGCAAGGGTTATTTAACAAATAACGAATGAAATTATGAAATCATTCAAATTCATTTTATTTAGTTCTGTTTCAAACAGCAACTACATATTAGTCGATGAAGTGTAAAATTATATCGTTTGTGTCCCACCAATCACTGTCTGCAAAACTCCATGAAAACGTTTTAGAATAGCTTTAAATATTTCACATTTCAAATACAAAGGCACATAAAAATCAAATTTGATTATTTAAATATGCAACTTTAAAATTATTTCAACCTAAAATTAAATAAAAAATTCATCGTATTACCATGTGAATGTTCTGGCAACTGCGTACATAATTAATATATAATTCATATATATTAAATTGATCAACTATTGAATGTCACTGAAGCCTTTTAGAAATTCATCATGCTAATACAGCTATCGATAGGATTACTCTTCATTGTAACTGACTGTACGCCTTTCAACCTTGCACATCACACCATCCTTGGGGGTCATTGTCATCCTACCAATCATCTGGCCAGTTTGATTTGGAAGCAACTTGAACTGGAACTTTTGAAACAGCTTGGCAAGCATAACTTTGGATTCAAATTTTGCAAATGTTTGTCCAATGCAATTACGAGGACCAACTGAAAATGGAAAATGCATCATGGCTAAGTTTGGGATGTTCACAGCATCTGCAAATCTTTCGGGGTCAAAAACGTCTGGGTTCTGCCAAATCTCTGGGTTCATGGCAAACAAATGAGAATTACTAGCCACTCCAGTTCCTTTAGGTATTCGATAGCCTCCAACCATGATCTCTTTCAACAATATTCTTGTAGGGGTTGGGGCAATGGGGTGTAGTCGTAGATTCTCTTCCAAAACTTGGCCAATGTATTTCAGCTTTGACAAATGATCATACTGGACATCTTCATTTTCACCTAACACTTCATCAATTTCATTCAAAAGCTTCACTTCAACATTGGGGTTTGTCAGGATTTCATATAATGTAAATGCCAATGAACTTGCTGTTGTCTCTTGTCCAGCAATAAAGATTGTGAGAAATTCATCAATCATCTCATCCATCGATAAACTACCATCAGTAATTAAAAGATTTAGTAAGTCATTGGGTACATCCTTGTTTTCGGCAATGTCTTTCATTCGAGCAGCGATACAATCTGAAGCAAATTTTCTGAGAAATCGTGCTGCATTTATTTGGACTTTCTGGGATTCATTCTGAAACAACTTGAATTGAAAAATCCCCAAAAATGTGGCAGGCATGGGAATGTCAAAGTTTGCTTGTACCCCTTTAAGAGTGGTGCGGATTGCTGAGGGAAATGGGGACTCGGGGTCCTCAATTGCATTGGTATCAATATTAAATGAAACTTGACTTATGGCTTCAAGTGTTGCTTTTCCAAATTCATCAACCATACTGACAACTTTACTGCTATCAGCAACTTTGCCCATGTGGATTAAAAATCTATTGCAGACGTTGTTAAAGTTTGTTATAAAGTCTTTCAAGCATTGTCGATGAAAAGCTGGATTCATTATGCGTCTTCTCTTACGCCATGATATATCATCAATATTTGCAACGATCCCATAGCCAATACCCCTCTGCCCAAAAATAAACCCCATTTTTTCGTAAACAAAAGAGGGTTTACATAGGTATTTATTATGGTTGACAAATACTTCTCTTACGAAGCCTGGGTCTGCCAGAAACACCACGCATCTGTGGACAAACGTCAACAAAAAGATTGGTCCATATTCAAGACGTTTCTCTGTTATATATTCGGTTACAGCCTTGCCTGTCGATTTCTTGTATTCCCAGATGTCAGAAAGATTCCCAAATATGAAGCTTGAACGCGGTGGTCCAGGCAAATGAGCGTTACACATGTGCACGTAATGCAAGTATAGCATAAAACACGCTACCAGGCAAATAAAACAAACTAAAACTGTGCCAATGAAGCACAAAAGCAAGCTTAAAACACTAGAATCCATGTTGTGTATATACGTTTTCGTCTTAATTGTTTACATAACTTGACTTCCGACCACATCTATAATAAAATATTTCGCCCCCGGTCCAAAGTACCAGCCTCGCACCCAGGGCGTTTACCACGGCGAAAATGGGAAAATTTTCTGGGTACGAGATTGGGTACGAGGTTGAAAAAGTACGACCCCTGTGCTCTGAATTCTATGGGGAAATGTGGTTGGAAACGAGGCGAAAACCTTTGAAAAGAATCGCTAATACTACTGCCCCAACTAACACCCGCATAGAAGCAGCATAAATGTGAGGAAATTTCCATAGATTGTGAGAGTCATGAGAGCGCTGATTTTTGGCGCTATAATATATATAGCTTTACCAACAGCCTTTGATTTCATCACGATTTCAGGACAGGACCTGCAGCTTTGGCGGAAAGAAGTTGTCTATTAAATGATCTAAACTTTGCACACTAACTGAAGTAAATTAAGAATACATTAAATGATCTCCTTTTGTACATGTCACGGGCCAATTGTTCATAAGCAAGTACATGAGGATAACCTAGCGGTAACTGAAAATTCAAAGCAAATATTCCAAGAGTATTTGTAAACTTGAAAAAACTTGAAATTCATAAATCTTGACTGAATCAATTGGAGTCTTCTATGAAATTCTTAAAAGGAACGAGGGATGCACATTGCACAAGCTAAAACATTGGGTTAGATTTTACCTACGGCTAGGCCAGCTAAAACAACTGCATGGCGCCTGGCAATTAATATTATACTCATAGCAAATCAGATATTTCTTTTTGCTGTCAATCCTAAAGGCTGATTTATTCCACATAACCCCAAGGCCCAACCCAAACCATGATCAACGTTTTACTTGTGATGTTTTAACTTTGATTTGACTTTATCTAGGCCCTGGATTAAGATTTAATTTCGTGTACTGAGAACATGGGATCTTACCAAAATGTCCTTGGCAATTTGGTTAACAACGTACCGCAAACCACTATAAAAGCGTCAAGCAATGTTCAAACGAATGTATTCTATAATTGGACTATATGAAAGGCAGTTTTGTGCGCTTGAGATTATTACTCCGCCTGCCGTAGGCGAGGCAGAGTTTTAAATTCGCCCCGTTTCTGTTTTTTTTTTTTTATTTTTTTTCGGTGTCAGAAGTCGGTGCAGCGCTCATGGGTGATACCGCTGGCACAAACCGCGTGAGCCGACCTAAACACGGCGTTTAAACTCAATTTCTAGCGAAATGTGTAAACAAAACACGCATTTAAACGTGCATGCTAGAACATCTAAACCGCAAGAAGGTTTTACGTGCAAAGATTCTCATGCAAAATGCTTTAAAACGACAAATTCCAGCGATGTGTCGCGGTGAAGTTTTGAGAGCGTGTTTCCGTCATTTTCTGGTTTATTCCTACTTTTAAGGAAATTTAGAAATTTCTACACAAGAATCAAACGCAAATTCTACTGAAATATCTACAACATACAAAATGAAGATCGGTGAAGGAACTTCGCAAAAATATTCATTTTTGTACTTTCGAACGGCGTTTTTCCTATGCTTTTGACTGAAAACACGACGAACGACACTTGCCAGAGCAATTTGCGTGGCGCGTGGAATGACGTGAGCACGGGGACACAAAAATTGAGGTTATTGAGTGCGAGTTCCCTATCTGTATATATCTGATCTGTGATACAGCTTCTTCTGAATCAGGAACAAGGAACTTGCTCGGAGCATGTCGACACAAAGTGGTAGTTTCGGCGTTCCTCGGAATTCGTCGGTTTCCGACGCTGCTCGAAGATTTTCCGAATACTATTTTTTCAAAATTTTTCTCTAGCTCGAAGATTTTGCTCCTTGAAAGTCCTCTAAATTTTCATGCATCCTAACTTTGTTTTAAGGTAATATGCTTTATTTTCTATCATTATTTGTAGCAAAGTACTTAGATTGTGCATAGAGATCGATTTTTGAGAGATCAGACTGGAAATAAGTACAATTTTCGAGTATTGTAAGTTTGTGCTTTCCAAGCATGGCTATGGTCGCATGTAAGATTAAGGCTACCGTTTTCAGTTGAAGTTGGTTCGATAATAATACCATGAAATCCGCTATAGAAACTGAATGAGGTCTTGAATTGTTGAGATTGTCGAAGAAAGTATGCTGAGACAGTTCTATGTATAGAGTTGGTTCTGGTTCAAATTTATTGAAAAAAGGCAATTTAATTTTAATTTTGTGAATTTCGATTACAAAACATGCCTTGGACTGTCGACCAATTGATTTCGTCAGGCGATTACAGACTTGTGAGAGGAGGGGGGTAGCCTAATTACTAAAATGTAGTGAAAAAAGGACTTTCCATCTAATGGTGGGAGCAGGTTGGCGGGAACACTGGAGAATAAAGGTCCTGTCACAATGCAATTTTTCTTGCAACTTGAAATGCAATTCTACTATTGGGAGATGTAAAATTGGCAAATGCAAGTTTCCATCACAGTTTGCTGGGGTTTTTTAACGTACCAAACATTTGTCACAAATTTACTTAAGAGTAGATTTTCCCTGTAGCAAAAAAGATGGCAAATGTCGATTTTACCAGAGTGCATGGCAGTCTGAAATTGTTTAAAAAGGCAAATTAACGTCTTTTGAAGAACAGACAGAAGACAATAGGTTATTTTCACACTTGTGTTAAAATTTCAATCCAGTAGCTTTGCTTCTTGTCATCTTTTCCCACGTATTCTTTCTTGATACCTGCAATGCATTCTGGTAAAATCGACATGTCGCCATCTTTTTTGCTACGGTGAATGCAAGGAAAAGTGCACCGTGTGACAGGGCCTTAAGGGTAAGAGGTGGATAGAGAAGGAGACGGAGCAGTTACAAGTGCAAGAAAAATTGCACCGTGTGACAGGGCCTTGAGGGTGGGAGGTGGATAGGAGGAGACGGAGCAGGATGTGGGAGTCGTGCAAGGTCGGGAGGTTAAAAAAGAACAAGGAATGTTGTTTTTAATGCCTTTTAGACTTTTCTTGAGGCAATTAAAATTCAAACTGTCAAATCCAAACACTGTACAGAATGGCCAACTTTACGTGGTCTTTAGTTTTTACACAACCACTTGCATTGTTATCTTTTGCAGTTTGTTTACCATTTCAGTTATCTATCTTCAATAGAATTCTTTGAAATTTGTTTGTAGATCGACAAAATGCTTAACCTCCTCTCAACAACTGGAAGATTATGAAAAATGAAATTGTTAAAGGTATTGGAATATTGCATGTACAATATTGAATATGGGACAATTTGGGACAGTATAATTTTGGACATGACGGTTTCATTCTCACCTAATTTGACGATTATTTTGTGGGTACACATACCGTGGAATCTCATGTGCTCCAGAAGCATTTTAATCTTAGAAAAAGTCAAATAATGATGAACTGTGTTTTAAAAGAAAGTTAGAATCTTATTTGCTTCAAATCAATTGAATTATGGCCCAAGAGTTCATGAAAACACATACAAAAGGCTTTCTTAAAAAACTGAAATATCAAATCTAGCAATTTTATATGTTATGCCTCTAAACAACACAATTCTGTTTCTAAAAATTGGTACCCTACTAGACCTATATGCATGATTATACTAATTTGGACATATTTATTTTTACCCATTAAAATATAAATTTGTGTTTAATCATTCGTGTTTGTCATTATTTGACTTTGTAATGTTGGTTAAACATAAGGAGATTGAGGTGACTTTGCCAGAAACAAAAACATCCATTATTATACTAAAATTTCAATATATATAGCAATTAAAACTAACCACAGGAAATATATTTCTACTTTTTAATTGAAATGTTTCTGTTATATGCACTATATCATATTTTTGATAAAAAATTACAACACCTATGTTATTTCCTGGTTTACTATCTCAATCATCTTTTGTTTAAGCTGGCTTTGAGTGTTCATTTGAAAGTTTGGAAAGTTCATTTGAAAATCACAATAGTTCTCAATGTTATATTGGACCCTTTAAAGTTAAAAAAATACTTTGTAATATTTTATACTACTGGTAATTTATCTTAGATACAGACTTTGTGATTTTGTACTAGAATGTTGACTTTCAAACTTTAAGATGAACTACTTATTAAGGACAAAATAAGCTAGCATATTGTCTTTTGTTTACAAAGTGGAACTTGTTTGGAATTGAGATGAACTGATGCAGTTGTTCTTTAACTTTATCAATTAATTACATATCTTAAATGAAAAAGAAAACCACAACTTGCCAAATAAATTCTGTGGGCTCTTTTTATTAGCAAAGAAAAGATGTGGCGGATGTAAGAATTTAAGAGTAAAAAAGTTTCCTTGGACTAAAAAAATTGACAGTATGCCAGATTTTCTAGATAAACAAGCAGTACAGATGTTGGCCAATAATAAGTATAAGTAACTACAATTTTTAATTTTAAAAGTTTTCTATTGATGCCTGGATACATTAAATACTTTACCAGAGTTCTTCGTATTACATCGACTTGAAAAAGTTTTAAGTCACATGAAGCTTTTAGTTGATACTATGCAATTTCAAATTTTACAGACTTCTTAATTAACATGCCAAATTTACCTTGTTGAACATAAGGTCTTTCCTGAGAAAAAGTAAAACTGTCTGGCATTATATGGAGTAGAATAATTTAAATTAGTTTGAGACTTTGATTTGATAACAATTTTGATTTGTACTATTTACAATACAAGTGACCGGGTTGTATCGGATATACAAACCCAAGCTGAAGGCGAGATATCTGACATACACAGATGCGAATGTTGTAAATGGCTTGTGAAACTGTCAATTTTATACATCAGATCTATAGCAAAGTGATTTTGAAAATACCGATTCTGTAAGATGAGAAAATGATTTCTTTTGTGTTTCCTGTATGATTTATTACTTTATAAGTTTCTTAATTAAAATTACAACATATGGCCTACTGGAACTTTTTATATTGTTTGGTTGTGGTGAATTTGTATTTTGGCAATTGAAATATTTCTGAATTTGTATGTGCATTTCCTTTGCTTCAGTTCAAGTTTACATTTCAAATATTCCACTTTGTAATACTTGCGTGGTAATAATAATATAAGAAAACAGGTTTACATGGCTCTTGAATATAGTCTTTTCAACAAGTAAGTAAAGATGAATTTATACTTCAAAGAGATATGTTCCTAACCTGACAATGGTACCTTCCAAAAAGACTAAATTTAAATTGATTCTTCGAATAAATTTTTTACTTTTCAATCCAAGATCAATCTAAGTTATGTATTTCTACTTTTATTTTGGTCTCTTTAACACTGAAACTATCAATTGTATATAAAGCAACTTCACTATCGAGTGACTTCATTAGTTGCTGGGCAAAGCCAAAGCATTGATTTTTCGGCTGTTTTCAATGAAAAATAGAATTTTGCCCAAAGTTATCTCAAATAAATTATCACAATTTGAACAAAAAGCTTCTGTTCTTGTGCCCACCAGAAAAATGAGATGTCTGAGACTTTCTTTGTATTTTTTTGCGAAAAATAGATCGCATGCACTGTTATGCAAAGAAAAGTGTAAGAGATTGGTTTCTGAAAAATGTCGTGCTACACACAATATTCTAAAAATGCTTGGTTTTTATTCTATGTATTTTTGAATTTTTTGTTAAAAAAAATAAAGGTAGCAATGTTTAGTGCATTTCACATTGTCAGGTTAGAAACGCAATAAGAAAAATGTGGCTCCGAACATTACAGCTTGGTCAATTTGGAATTTATAAAAAAATCGTTTCTTCGTTGTTTTTCGACGTTTTGAAGGGTTGTTTCGAGTACAAAAAAGTATTTTTAGGAAGAATTATGTGCCCACGTTACATGTCTCAAAGCCATCAAAATTCGTTGGTAATTCGTGCATGTATTTTTTCTGACTTATAAAAGCACAATTGATTAAAAATAATATTTTTCTTTTGACAAAAATACCTTTCTTCTGTGAGGCTGGCTGTATTTGAAAAAGCGTTGGTCAACGCTCCGCCAAAACTCGTGGGTTTTCTCCGGGTACTCCGGTTCTTCCCACTGGGAGAGTTGACAGGGTAGTTACATATGGTTATAAAAATGTGACTAACTTTTGAAAACCTTTCTACTTAGACTTGTTAAGCCTTCTCGTCATCTCTATCAGTTGCATGTTTTGAGCCACATGTTTTTCTTTGTAATTGTGAAACAACTCGTTATATGCTGGGTAAACCTTTGCAAAACTCTCAAAATTTATCACTTCAAGTTGTTTCATTGTTATAATATATTTTGAAGTATAAACATTTACTTACGTTGAAAAGACCCAAGTTTTTTAGGACTTTGTTTTCACTTGTGTTATTGTTCTCTCTGCCATGTTCTGTTTTCTTCTGTTGTTATTTTAATAAGTACAATGTGTGGTAGTTAATCTCTTTTTATTGTTATTCAAATTGTATGTAATCTTTACAAATTTTTTCAATAAATTGTTTACAAAATTTACTTGTGACCCCTTTTTAATTAAAAATTCAATTCCCATGGGAATTGAGAAATTGAATAAAAAAAATCCCCCTACCGCGGCCAGCTCCCCAAGTGCCACTTCCACCTAAGTAGAAGTACTTATACATGTAGTACAAGTACTTCTACTTATTCACGGTGGAAGTAGCACTCGGAGAACTGGCCGGGGTAGCCGGCAAAGAGAAGACCAACTTTGCAAGTGCTAATACAATTGCTAAGTTGATCTTCCCTAGAGAGCAGCCGCGCGTACCTAACAAATTAAAACAACAAACGTTAGTGACTTAAGTACTTAGCATGCAAATTTGATTCCCAAAGCCAAAATGTCAAGTGCCCCCCGCTGATCCTACCAACTGCCTACCTGCCTCAGTTCTAAGCTGTCTTCCTCAGTTCTAAGCTCCTGCATTCCATTCGTTACCTTCACTTTCCTCACCATCGCACAGTCACTCACAGCTGATAAACCCGCATGCACCACCACCACCCCGACTGCCACCCAATTTCGAAAATTAAAAGAGTTAAAATTTCGGTAAAGTATGCATTTTAAATGCAATTTATTTGGATATTTTAGATCAAACGTAAACAGAAAAAGCTCGTACATAAAAACAGGTGAGAATTCTATTTAAAATTTGCTTGCAAAATATAAAACTTAATTCGCATTTTTCTTAGTTAATAGTATAGATCAATTTCGTTGATGTTGAAACCTACTCTTAACTGTTTTGTTAGAAGTGACGACAGATTTTGGTTTTTAAGCATACTTTCAAAAATTTTAATTCCTTTAATAAACCTAACCCCATGCAACTTACACACGGCGCACACCCTCGCAGTCCATACATTTAGCTAATAAATTACGTTATAAACAAAAAAGCAAAATAAAAAGATAAATTACGTTATCTCTAGCTACTTAAACCCACTTAGACTGAGTTTTTGATTGAATTTTCAAACGTAAAACCTTAGCTGAATGGGCATGGGCTTTTCGTTGTGTTAACTGTTCCGGAGTAAATATAAACCTGGGGCCGGTTGTATCAAAGGCGTTTAGCTTAAACGGTGGATAAGTGAAATTTAAAAATCAGTTTTACACCTAGTACGGAACCGAAATTATGAGTTGAAATAGAATAAATATTTAGTTTTATATATAATTGTTCTTCTCAGGTCAAATAACTTCAGCTGGTTTGTTTATACAACATGGAAACGTGTTTCATATTTTTGACTTATCCACCGTTTAAGCTAAACGCCTTTGATACAACCGGCCCCTGATACTTACCAAAGTCCAAGGCTGGGTCAAATAAGCATGAGAATTAGGCAAAAATAAAAAGCAATTGAAACTCAACAGATTCACTAAAGTTGTTTTTTTTTTTTGGCAACTTATATCCTTAAGTGTAGATGACATGCAATTTTTAATGCCGTAATTCTCACACTTATTTAACCGAAACGCCTTCATTTGCATGGTACCTCGCAGCTGCTCTCAAACCACCTTCGTAATTTGCTTTAGTGTACACAAACAATGACTTCATTGTTCCTGCTTACCAAAACAAATCTGAAAGCACCAAGATACTTATCATATTAATAATCAAAGAGGATTCGCATTATGCAGTAATTACCATAAACAGACGCATCACCATTGAAACAAAGCATGCCGTATTCCCATGGGAATTTAAAATGCACAAAAAAATATAATGATCCTACTGATTTGCATGGATGTATGAACCACATTAGCTAAGAAACAAAGAAATGATATATTCCCTTGGGAATTTAATGTAGCAAAAAGATGGCGGGTGTTGATTTTACCAGAATGCCTTGCGGTCTGAAATCGTTTAAAACTTAAGGTAAATTAACCTCGTTTGAGGAACAGACAGATAGGTTATTTTGTCACTTGTGTTAAAATTCCGTCCATTAGCTTATCTTAAATATCATTTCACTGGTATTCTTGATTGATACCCGCATTAAATTCTGGTAAAATCGACATGCCACCATCTGTTTTGCTACGGTGAATTGGAATACAAGTCACACTTTCTCGCTTTTTAACCAGAGAACACATTCTTTAAAGGTAGAACGACGGAATTGATCGTTTGCAATCGACGCCATCTTTGTTGACGTTTGAAACACATGGCAACCACAAAGTATCTATTCATTATATCTGATCCTATCGAGCCATACATCTTTAAAGTATCATTCATAATACGCTAAAACTAACGATGAAATAGTAAATTGACACAAGTACTTCGCTGTAAACAGCTGAAGTAATCTGCAGAGTCAACCAAGATGGCGCCCAATCACACGAAATGACGGCATGTGCAAACCAAAAATAGTGACCAAATGCATCAACTATAATTTAGTGGCATTATTACGAAACTTATTTTTGTAAAACGTTCAATCCTACATGTTATTTTGTTTTGTTTTTAGAAATATCCAAATCCAAATGTTAGAGACGAAATTTCCAGGCGTTAAGGTATTGTTTCTTTAAAAAATATTGTCGACATTTACCATATTTTTACCTGTTTTTTGACTCGAAAATTGACTGCCAAACTCCTAGGTATTCTATTTAATTATTTTGTTGAATGTATTTGATATCAATGTTATTTCAATCCAATTTTTTTCACTTAATTTGCTGTCTTCTCTTTTTCATTAACGAGAAATATCTATTAAATCCTCTTTGATCCCTCAATAACAAGTATCTTGTTTTCTACTAACTTGCACATTACCACTACTTTCTATTACAATGTCGTGTCTTCTCATTCTTGTGGATTGTTGTTTTGTGGGTCTTGTCGTCCAGGATCGTTCATTCTTTTCTTTTCTTGTGCGTTTTTTTCACATCCCATCACCCTTTGCAATAGTAGAAAGAATTAAATCATGAGATGATAGTTACGAGTAATTTATAAACTATAACATATTAAACAATTATTGGATGAGGTTTTTGTGATATGCGGAATTATCAATGTCGAGGTAAGAGTTATCAGCCGAGCCGAAGGCGAGTCAGATAACTCTTACCGAGAGATTGATAATTTTGCATATCACAAAAACCGAATCCGATAATTGCTTTATTATACATTTTAAGTCTTTTTCCTCGAGCAATTGACGCATTTCGCCCTCGGAAGAGCTTAAAAAGGAAGATGCCATAACATGAAACAGAAAATATCGAAAAAATGTTGTTGCCATGCCAACCATTGATGCCAACGAATACCGCATACTGTAATAATCTGCACCGTAGGCTCAACATCCAGATAACTCAGTTATCTGCTAGCAGATAACTGAGTTATCTGCAGATTGTGTGATAGTCGCATTTATCTGCATACAACTGATCAATCACAACGCATAAAACAACTGCAATGTATAATAAAATAGTTTATTAATTAGGCCGGCCAAATTATTGTGTAAGCTGTTAATATGAAATTTTTTTATTAAAATCTCGAGAATCATTAGTAAATCGTGAACAAAACACAAAAGAAAATCATAGCCGTAAAGGAGTCTTTATTTCTCACACGCACACAACTTGCAGCTACCCTAATTTATGATTTTAAATCAAAATATCTCGAGAATTAAACAACACGTAAGGAATGTGTAAATTCTTAAAGCTCTTTCGAACAATAAAAATTAATATCTCGCACTAATCTCTCTCAAAAGCTCTCTCAAATTTATTACCAATATCTCTTCAACTATTACTTTGCAGGTGAAATGTAACTTCTATCAAAACTAGCTTACTTCAAGTTGTTTGGGAATTAAGATTTTACGTGTCAACGAGATCAAATATGAATCTAAGATGGCAGACAGCGCATTAAATTTCTATCTTTACGACCAACTCCCCAACGAAAGGCTTTAATTCGCTCGAAAGTCGAATTTTGTTTTTTTATTGTTTAATGTAGTGAAAGATCCTGTGTGCTTTTTACAGCACTGCCAACACTAGCAACGTTAGTGCGAGATGTTAATTTTTATTGAAACGAAAGCTGAACTGCTAAAGAAAATAGAAACGACAAGATAAAATCAAAAAACTTACTTTCACTCTATCTTTGGATCTTCTTGGCTTCGGTTGTTCTCGTTTCATCATGCTGTTTATGGTTTCATCTGGTTGGCGCACTCTCTTCATGGAACATCACGCCGGTCCAGTAGGTAACTAGCTCACTCGTGTCCAGTCAACCAACATAAAATAAGGAGAAAATTAATGTTACAAAATATTTTAGAATATAGGACACTAAGCGTTAATTGAAATTGACTTTAACAAACCGTACATTGTGATAGTATTTGCATCTTAACATCTGATGGAGACGGCTTGTGATTTACTTCTTATGTCGATATGAATTCTTTCCCATCTTGTTGCGTCATTAGTTGATGGTTGTTGTATTCACTTTTTACTTGGCATTCTTTGAAAAAAAAATTACGATGTTCAGAAAACTGTTTACAAGATAAGCAAAGAAAACTACGTTCACAAGCATTAGAGAGGACTAAGTAATTATAATAGGCGTGACAGGTCACAGAGGTTAGTCGACGAAGAAACTCATGGACAAATTCCCGGCATGATGATATTCCGATAGCAAGAAGTACAGCAAGTGTAGAACGTGTACGTGTAAGCTTAAACTGTATCTATGCAACTCCAAGAAAAGCGCAACACAAAATGGCGGAATTTAAAGACATTTCTGGTGTCATTTCCAGTTCCCTAACTTTCGCTGACAAATATATTTATATATTTTTCTCAAATTTTTTTGAAGTAAATCTAGATGGATTTTGTGAATAAACAAATTGAAAAAAGTATTGCCCACGTTAGGAAACTAGAACGGGCGCCCAAGAATGCCCACAATTTCTCCAATCTGGATTATATTTATTGATTGCGCAAATGACTGATAAAAAAAAAGGGAGTAATAAAATACCAAATGGTTTCCTCTTCAAGATAGTGTCATACATGCGCGCGGCATTTCGGGATATTTGGGAAAACTCGTGTTGAAGTTGAACCTAAGGCAACATGCCAAGTACATGGATGACGCTATCCTGCTCAGGAAACTATTTAGTAATTGTCTTACAAAATGATGACAGTGAAACACAAGTCAACGCCACGGCATTTAAATTTCTCGTGTAGGATTGTTTGATCCTGCACAGTAATAGCCAAGTGGCGCAATCGTCAGAGCAAACGCCTATCACATCTGAGGTCGTGGGTTCAATCCTTACTTCAGACTCGTGACACCCATGTGAGGAGTTAGTCAGTCGTGGGTTTATCCCGGGTACTCCGGTTTGCGAATGTTGACTGGATGGTTAAAATTGTAAAATATCAGTAATCACCGGAACACGGGTACTTAACTAAACTGCTGACGATGAGGCGGAACTCATAATGAATTAATGAAAATGTGTTTCACTGTAGTTATCATATAATGTAATTGCCAAGCTGAATGAATAATTCTCCAGTAACTACGTCATATGAATAATTTACAATTATGAGAGTAGTGGGGGGGGGGGCAGCATAAAGATTGAAGTAGTGTCAAGGAAGGGGTACTACCCTGACGGGTACTAGGCGAAGAAGTAGAGTAAACAGGAGGAAGAAAATTAAATTGGAGTAAATAAGGGGGATTGGGGTAAAGAAGGGGAGAAGCAGGATAAAGAAACCAGTGGAAGGGGGTGCTATCCTGGAAGGAGTACCCGGGAAAGAAGAGGGTGAACAGGAGGAAAAGTAGATTGGAGTACAGAAAGGGGAAATTAAACGGATCAGGAAATTCAGACTTGCAATTCAAATGAAAGGCAGCTCATTGGTCATGTAAACACTCGTTAAATCATGGTTCTCGCTTGCCTTTAGCTTGGATCATCTTTGAATTTGAACTAAAAGTCTGAATTTGCATGTTTCTTGTATAGAGTGGTTTTGAAGAAAAAGAAAGAAAGAATAAAAGTAAGTTAAAATTTGTAGAGAATAATGAAGAAACTATTGGTACAGCACTTGATACATGATGATAATCATCATTATAAACTCTCTATTAATCCGGGGGGGGGGGGGTATAATAGAGAATTTGCAATGATAGTAAGTATATTGTAATATTTGGGTTTTTACCACTAAATCCTCTTGAAAGTTCTTTTTGGCTGTGGCTTCTCTCATCACAGTTGTCTGTGCTTGTCTTGCAAAATCTCTGGAATATCTATAACGTGAAGGTCAATATTTAAGATTAGAAAAATAGAAACCGTAAAATAAAAAGAAATTTAAATCGTGGCGAATACTTTTTACGGTCTTGCTGGCATGACAAAAAGAGAGTATAGATTTATAAGATCATGTTGATTTATCCTTTATCTGAACTATATTTAACTTAGATTTTAAAATAGATTTCACCCTGGTAAGCAGACCGAATGGGTTTTCAAACAAGATAACATTTAATGACTAAAACGTGCACAGAATAGTTAGAGAATGCTTACATGTCGAATAAAAATCCAATACTTTTAATGTCCAACTACACAATAGCGATTTTCGTTGCATTTCTAGACTGGAGAAGAAGACGACGCCATTTTGATTTTGATTTCTCCCGACAACGGCAGATTTGTCTTCGCAATTTTTTTCCATTTCTTCGTCGTTTCAGCTCCAATTTGCTCGTTGTGTTTCTTTCGTACCTTCCTCGCCATTTCCGTACAATCAATGGACATTTATACTCAAGATTAAGACTGTATTGAGACTTTCAAAATGTTCGTCAGGAGACATAAAAATCGAAGCTTCTTCTTCGGGTTGCAGAAGCAAATGACGTCAGACGACCTTTGTCCGCCAGCAAATACCCGTATGTATAACATTCAATGATCTTTTTAGGAAGCTGAAAATCGGTTTTTATTGCGCGAACGAAGTGTTTTTGCCATTATTTCTTACTCAGGTCTTTCTTCTGCTACTTTACTTCATGTTTACTTAGGTAACTTGCCAAAAGAAACGCCTGTAAGGGACAATTTTGCAATTTTTTTTATTTGGATGCTGATGAACAAGGGAAGACTCGTTAAAGCTTTCCTTGGCAAATATCTTTCCCTCCGTGGCCGAGAGGTAAAGACAACTGTCTTGACTTCGATTTTGGGTGGATCGAGGACCGGTCCAGTTCAACTGAGTTTGGTAAGAATTTAATTCTGATCGATGCTCGATCCACCCAAAACTGAAGTCAAAGCTGGGCGTGGAGTGCAGGAAAACACTAGGCAGTACCGCGAGGCCGAGGAGGCAAACGTTATTTTCCCAGCGTTGTTAACTAATATTTAAGCAAATTTCATTAACTTGACTGTTGGGGACAGACCTGTAGGGTTGGTGCATTGAAGACTTCTCGTCGTTATTTCCCTTCGTTCAAGAAGACAAGTTGTCTTCATCGAGAAATAACGACGAAAAGACTTCAAGACACCACTAAACCACTACACTTTAAAGCTACAGTGTAGTGGTTTAGCTAGCTAAACCACTACACTGTGCCAATAATATATGGCTGACTTCTTCCTAACGCTTACGGTACGACCATGGATGCGCAAAGATGCGCAAACACATTAAAGCCTTGAAAGCAAGTGTTTTCTTTTAGGAAAGAATCAAGGACGACAACGCTTACTAAATCAAAGCCGTCTAGTCATGTTTTAAGTACTTCAGCTATGTTTAACGATCTTTTACCAGATCTTTGCAAGAGGAAAAGTAAAATTTTGCATCATTATTATTAACTTTCCGTCAGTCGTTTCTTTCTTGATCGAGCATTATATGCCATTGTGTTCAGTGTCCTTGATATAGGAGCCATATACTTATGGCCTTGGGTTTAATTCCCAAACACTGAATGGCAGTGTTTTGCTCTTCCAATGAGATAACAAGATGGCACTGTAGAACGCGTGGTTTTATATAAGCTACGAGCGTCAAGATATCCTTGATAGGTAACTATTGATCCTACAATGGCACTTATGTTCACTGCCAATAGGAACGTTTTCAACTCACAGCTTGTACATAATGGCTTTTATAGGTTGTGTCACAAGGAAACTGCAGTTCGGTCGTAAAATCAACTTGTTTTCAAGGTTGCCGGGTTTTAAACATTACTGACACTGTTAATGTTGTAGCTCGGAATTGTAAAACAACGGCGGCAATGCAGTTTTCTTGTGCCATAACCTGTAAAATGGGTGGTTTTATCATTTATATAAGCTACGACCGCCAAGCTTTATCCTTGATAGGAAAGAATTGATCCCACCAACGACATTTGTATTCTCTACCGATAGGAACGTTTGAGACTTACAGCTTGTACATAACGCATTTTATCGGTGAGTCGTAAAACCAACCTGTTACTGCTCAGCAAACTACCATTTCCCTCGATCAACGATAGTCGATGAAGCTTGGCGCTCGAGTTGTTCAGCTAAGTTAAACGATCTTTTATGGCGAGGTCTTTTCAAGAAGGCATGAAGCATAGATGCGCAAACACTGTACAGCCTGTAAAGAATATGTCTTCTTTCGGGAAAGAGTCAAAGACGATAACGCTTATTAAATCAAAACTGTGTAGGCATGTTTTAAGTTGCTCAGCTATGTTTAACGATCTTTTATGACCAGGCCTTTGCAAGAAGGAAAGTCGAAGTTTGCATATACTATTGACTTTCCGTCGGTCGTTTCTTTCTTGATCGAGCTTTATATGTCATTGTGTTCAGTGTCCTTGATATAGGAGTCATGTATTTATGGCCTTGGGTTTGATTCCCAAACACTGCATGGCAGTCTTCAGCTCTTTCAAGTAATAAGATAACTTTGGAACAAGATGGCAATGCGTTATTTACTATATGCCTGGTCATGCTGTAACTAATCATGTAGTATATTCTACAAACCTTAACTCAGAACGTTGGCTGTCAGTTTCTATTCGTGGTTGCTTTGAAACATTGCAGATACTGCTAACCTGGCTATAACCTGTAAAATGCTTGGTTTTACACAACCTACGAGCGCCAAGCTTCATCGACTATCGTTGATTGAGGGAACTGGTAGTTTGCTGAGCAGTAACAGGTTGGTTTTACGACTCACCGATAAAATGCGTTATGTACAAGCTGTAAGTCTCAAACGTTCCTATCGGTAGAGAATACAAATGTCGTTGGTGGGATCAATTCTTTCCTATCAAGGATAAAGCTTGGCGGTCGTAGCTTATATAAATGATAAAACCACCCATTTTACAGGTTATGGCACAAGAAAACTGCATTGCCGCCGTTGTTTTACAATTCCGAGCTACAACATTAACAGTGTCAGTAATGTTTAAAACCCGGCAACCTTGAAAACAAGTTGATTTTACGACCGAACTGCAGTTTCCTTGTGACACAACCTATAAAATCCATTATGTACAAGCTGTGAGTTGGAAACGTTCCTATTGGCAGTGAACATAAGTGTCCATTGTAGGATCAATAGTTACCTATCAAGGATATCTTGACGCTCGTAGCTTATATAAAACCACGCGTTCTACAGTGCCATCTTGTTATCTCATTGGAAGAGCAAAACACTGCCATTCAGTGTTTGGGAATTAAACCCAAGGCCATAAGTATATGGCTCCTATATCAAGGACACTGAACACAATGGCATATAATGCTCGATCAAGAAAGAAACGACTGACGGAAAGCTAATAATAATGATGCAAAATTTTACTTTTCCTCTTGCAAAGATCTGGTAAAAGATCGTTAAACATAGCTGAAGTACTTAAAACATGACTAGACGGCTTTGATTTAGTAAGCGTTGTCGTCCTTGATTCTTTCCTAAAAGAAAACACTTGCTTTCAAGGCTTTAATGTGTTTGCGCATCTTTGCGCATCCATGGTCGTACCGTAAGCGTTAGGAAGAAGTCAGCCATATATTATTGGCACAGTGTAGTGGTTTAGCTAGCTAAACCACTACACTGTAGCTTTAAAGTGTAGTGGTTTAGTGGTGTCTTGAAGTCTTTTCGTCGTTATTTCTCGATGAAGACAACTTGTCTTCTTGAACGAAGGGAAATAACGACGAGAAGTCTTCAATGCACCAACCCTACAGGTCTGTCCCCAACAGTCAAGTTAATGAAATTTGCTTAAATATTAGTTAACAACACTAGGAAAATAACGTTTGCCTCCTTGGCCTCGCGGTACTGCCTAGTGTTTTCCTGCACTCCACGCCCAGCTTTGAATTCAGTTTTGGGTGGATCGAGCACCGATCAGAATTAAATTCTTACCAAACTCAGTTGAACTGGACCGGTCCTCGATCCACCCAAAATCGAAGTCAAGACAGTTGTCTTTACCTCTCGGCCACGGAGGGAAAGATATTTGCCAATGAAAGCTCTAACGAGTCTTCTCTTCTTCATCAGCATCGAAATAAAAAAAAAATGCAAAATTGTCCCTTACAGGCGTTTCTTTTGGCAAGTTACCTAACTAAACTGGAAGTAAAGTAGTAGAACAAAGACCTGAGTAAGAAATAATGGCAAAAACACTTCGTTCGCGCAATAAAAACTGATTTTCAGCTTCCTAAAAAGATCATTGAATGTTATACATACGGGTATTTGCTGGCGGACAAAGGTCGTCTGACGTCATTTGCTTCTGCAACCCGAAGAAGAAGCTTCGATTTTTATGTCTCCTGACGAACATTTTGAAAGTCTCAATACAGTCTTAATCTTGAGTATAAATGTCCATTGATTGTACGGAAATGGCGAGGAAGGTACGAAAGAAACACAACGAGCAAATTGGAGCTGAAACGACGAAGAAATGGAAAAAAATTGCGAAGACAAATCTGCCGTTGTCGGGAGAAATCAAAATCAAAATGGCGTCGTCTTCTTCTCCAGTCTAGAAATGCAACGAAAATCGCTATTGTGTAGTTGGACATTAAAAGTATTGGATTTTTATTCGACATGTAAGCATTCTCTAACTATTCTGTGCACGTTTTAGTCATTAAATGTTATCTTGTTTGAAAACCCATTCGGTCTGCTTACCAGGGTGAAATCTATTTTAAAATCTAAGTTAAATATAGTTCAGATAAAGGATAAATCAACATGATCTTATAAATCTATACTCTCTTTTTGTCATGCCAGCAAGACCGTAAAAAGTATTCGCCACGATTTAAATTTCTTTCTATTTTACGGTTTCTATTTTTCTAATCTTAAATATTGACCTTCACGTTATAGATATTCCAGAGATTTTGCAAGACAAGCACAGACAACTGTAATGAGAGAAGCCACAGCCAAAAAGAACTTTCAAGAGGATTTAGTGGTAAAAACCCAAATATTACAATATACTTACTATCATTGCAAATTCTCTATTATACCCCCCCCCCCGGATTAATAGAGAGTTTATAATGATGATTATCATCATGTATCAAGTGCTGTACCAATAGTTTCTTCATTATTCTTTACAAATTTTAACTTACTTTTATTCTTTCTTTCTTTTTCTTCAAAACCTCTTCTGTTCTGATACACTGCACTCTATACAAGAAACATGCAAATTCAGACTTTCAGTTCAAATTCAAAGATGATTCCAAGCTAAAGGCAAGCGAGAACCATGATTCAACGAGTGTTTACATGACCAATGAGCTGCCTTTCATTTGAATTGCAAGTCTGAATTTCCTGATCCGTTTAATTTCCCCTTTCTTTTCTCCAATCTACTTTTCCTCCTGTTCACCCTCTTCTTTCCCGGGTACTCCTTCCCGGATAGCACCCCCTTCCACTGGTTTCTTTATCCTGCTTCTCCCCTTCTTTACCCCAATCCCCCTTATTTACTCCAATTTAATCTTCTTCCCCCTGTTTACTCTACTTCTTCGCCTAGTACCCGTCAGGGTAGTACCCCTTCCTTGACACTACTTCAATCTTTATGCTGCCCCCCCCCCACTACTCTCATAATTGTAAGTTATTCATATGACGTAGTTACTGGAGAATTATTCATTCAGCTTGGCAATTACATTATATGATAACTACAGTGAAACACATTTTCATTAATTCATTATGAGTTCCGCCTCATCGTCAGCAGTTTAGTTAAGTACCCGTGTTCCGGTGATTACTGATATTTTACAATTTTAACCATCCAGTCAACATTCGCAAACCGGAGTACCCGGAATAAACCCACGACTGACTAACTCCTCACATGGGTGTCACGAGTCTGAAGTAAGGATTGAACCCACGACCTCACATGTGATAGGCGTTTGCTCTGACGATTGCGCCACTTGGCTATTACTGTGCAGGATCAAACAATCCTACACGAGAAATTTAAATGCCGTGGCGTTGACTTGTGTTTCACTGTCATCATTTTGTAAGACAATTACTAAATAGTTTCCTGAGCAGGATAGCGTCATCCATGTACTTGGCATGTTGCCTTAGGTTCAACTTCAACACGAGTTTTCCCAAATATCCCGAAATGCCGCGCGCATGTATGACACTATCTTGAAGAGGAAACCATTTGGTATTTTATTACTCTCTTATTTTTTATCAGTCATTTGCGCAATCAATAAATATAATCCAGATTGGAGAAATTGTGGGCATTCTTGGGCGCCCGTTCTAGTTTCCTAACGTGGGCAATACTTTTTTTAATTTGTTTATTCACAAAATCCATCTAGATTTACTTCAAAAAAATTTGAGAAAAATATATAAATATATTTGTCCGCGAAAGTTAGGGAACTGGAAATGACACCAGAAATGTCTTTAAATTCCGCCATTTTGTGTTGCGCTTTTCTTGGAGTTGCATACATACAGTTTAAGCTCACACGTACACGTTCTACACTTGCTGTATTTCTTGCTATCGGGGTATCATCATGCCGGGAATATGTCCATGAGTTTCTTCGTCGACTAACCTCTGTGACCTGTCACGCCTATTATAATTACTTAGTCCTCTCTAATGCATGTGAACGTAGTTTTCTTTGCTTATCTTGTAAACAGTTTTCTGAACATCGTAATTTTTTTTTCAAAGAATGCCAAGTAAAAAGTGAATACAACAACCATCAACTAATGATGCAACAAGATGGGAAAGAATTCATATCGACATAAGAAGTAAATCACAAGCCGTCTCCATCAGATGTTAAGATGCAAATACTATCACAATGTACGGTTTGTTAAAGTCAATTCAATTAAAGCTTAGTGTCCTATATTCTAAAATATTTTGTAACATTAATTTTCTCCTTATTTTATGTTGGTTGACTGGACACGAGTGAGCTAGTTACCTACTGGACCGCCTTGATGCTCCATGAAGAGAGTGCGCCAACCAGATGAAACCATAAACAGCATGATGAAACGAGAACAACCGAAGCCAAGAAGATCCAAAGATAGAGTGAAAGTAAGTTTTTTTATTTTATCTTGTCGTTTCCATTTTTTTAGCAGTTCAGCTTTTGTTTCAATAAAAATTAACATCTCGCACTAACGTTGCTAGTGTCGGTAGTACTGTAAAAAGCACACAGGATCTTTCACTACCTGAAACAATAAAAAAAAACAAAATTCGACTTTCGAGCGAATTAAAGCCTTTCGTTGGGGAGTTGGTCGTAAAGATAGAAATTTAATGCGCTGTCTGCCATCTTAGATTCATATTTGATCTCGTTGACACGTAAAATCTTGATTCCGAAACAGCTTGAAGTAAGCTAGTTTTGATATAAGTTACATTTCACGTGCACAGTAATTCTCAAAGAAATATCGGCAATAAATTTGAGAGAGCTTTTGAGAGAGATTAGTGCGAGATATTAATTTTTATTGTTCGAAAGAGCTTTAAGAATTTACACATTCCTTACGTGTTGTTTAATTCTCGAGATATTTTAATCTAAATTCATAAATTAGGGTAGCTGCAAGTTGTGTGCGTGTGAGAAATAAAGACTCCTTCACGGCTATGATTTTCTTTTGTGTTTTGCTCACGATTTATTAATGATTCTCGAGATTTTAATAAAAAATTTCATATTAACAGCTTACACAATAATTTGGCCGGCCTAATTAATACTATTTTATAATATACTGAGTGTCAAAGTTCATTTATTCCTGTTTCTTATTGGTTAAGAACGTATCACGTGATAGTGGAGAAATTCTATTGTCTCCCTGGCAACGTAGCTAAGCGGTGGACATTACTTTTATTCACCGGTAGACAACAAATCCACAAAGCCTCACGTAGCCATGTCAGGTAAAAGGTAATCCTTTTTACACATGTTTGATTGATTTGTGGTACTTTTCTTCTCTTTTGGCACTCAGTATATAATAAAATACTTATTGACTGAGACCTCGGGAAAGCAGTATGTTTTGTGGACCCTCGACATCGACAGTCTCTGGTCCACAAAACATACTGTTTCCCTCGGTCTCAGTCAATAAGTGTTAATTACTATACATTGCAGTTGTTTTATGCGTTGTGATTGGTCAGTTGTATGCAGATAAATGCGACTATCACACAATCTGCAGATAACTCAGTCATACAATAAGAATACATAGAAGGGCCACTCAGCAGTGCAACATGTCACACTATGTTTATGCAGTTTACTGGCTGCCACCAGCCAGTTCAGCATTCCTATTGGCCAGAAAATGCAATTGACTGGCTGAGAAAATGCTAATAACGTGCGTAATGCGACATGCGCGGCTTCAAAAACTCCAAAGGCTCCGACGCGAGTGGCCCTTCTATGTATTCTTATTCTATGGCTCAGTTATCTGCTAGCAGATAACTGAGTTATCTGCATGTTGAGCCTACGGTGCAGATTATTACAGTATGCGGTATTCGTTGGCATCAATGGTTGGCATGGCAACAACATTTTTTCGATATTTTCTGTTTCATGTTATGGCATCTTGCTTTTTAAGCTCTTCCGAAGGCGAAATTCGTCAATTGCTCGAGGAAAAAGACTTACAATGTATAATAAAGCAATTATCGGATTCGGTTTTTGTGATATGCAAAATTATCAATGTCTTGGTAAGAGTTATCTGACTCGCCTTCGGCTCGGCTGATAACTCTTACCTCGACATTGATCATTTCGCATATCACAAAAACCTCATCCAATAAGTGCTTAATATGTTATAGTTTACTTATTAAGCTTTGTGGAAACACCACGTAAATTTATTATTGCAATAATAAATTTACGTGGTGTTTCCACAAAGCTTAATAAGTATATTGTATTCACCATGCAAACGTACAAGAAACTTATCATGTTATAGTTTATAAATTATTCGTAACTATCATCTCATGACTTAATTCTTTCTACTATTGCAAAGGGTGATGGGATGTGAAAAAAACGCACAAGAAGAGAAAAGAATGAACGATCCTGGACGGCAAGACCCACAAAACAACAATCCACAAGAATAAGAAGACACGACATTGTAATAGAAAGTAGTGGTAATGTGCAAGTTAGTAGAAAACAAGATACTTATTATTGAGGGATCAAAGAGGATTTAATAGATATTTCTCGTTAATGAAAAAGAAAAGACAGCAAATTAAGTGAAAAAAATTGGATTGAAATAACATTGATATCAAATACATTCAACAAAATAATTAAATAGAATATCTAGGAGTTTGGCAGTCAATTTTCGAGTCAAAAAACAGGTAAAAATATGGTAAATGTCGACAATATTTTTTAAAGAAACAATACCTTAACGCCTGGAAATTTCGTCTCTAACATTTGGATTTGGATATTTCTAAAAACAAAACAAAATAACATGTAGGATTGAACGTTTTACAAAAATAAGTTTCGTAATAATGCCACTAAATTATAGTTGATGCATTTGGTCACTATTTTTGGTTTGCACATGCCGTCATTTCGTGTGATTGGGCGCCATCTTGGTTGACTCTGCAGATTACTTCAGCTGTTTACAGCGAAGTACTTGTGTCAATTTACTATTTCATCGTTAGTTTTAGCGTATTATGAATGATACTTTAAAGATGTATGGCTCGATAGGATCAGATATAATGAATAGATACTTTGTGGTTGCCATGTGTTTCAAACGTCAACAAAGATGGCGTCGATTGCAAACGATCAATTCCGTCGTTCTACCTTTAAAGAATGTGTTCTCTGGTTAAAAAGCGAGAAAGTGTGACTTGTATTCCAATTCACCGTAGCAAAACAGATGGTGGCATGTCGATTTTACCAGAATTTAATGCGGGTATCAATCAAGAATACCAGTGAAATGATATTTAAGATAAGCTAATGGACGGAATTTTAACACAAGTGACAAAATAACCTATCTGTCTGTTCCTCAAACGAGGTTAATTTACCTTAAGTTTTAAACGATTTCAGACCGCAAGGCATTCTGGTAAAATCAACACCCGCCATCTTTTTGCTACATTAAATTCCCAAGGGAATATATCATTTCTTTGTTTCTTAGCTAATGTGGTTCATACATCCATGCAAATCAGTAGGATCATTATATTTTTTTGTGCATTTTAAATTCCCATGGGAATACGGCATGCTTTGTTTCAATGGTGATGCGTCTGTTTATGGTAATTACTGCATAATGCGAATCCTCTTTGATTATTAATATGATAAGTATCTTGGTGCTTTCAGATTTGTTTTGGTAAGCAGGAACAATGAAGTCATTGTTTGTGTACACTAAAGCAAATTACGAAGGTGGTTTGAGAGCAGCTGCGAGGTACCATGCAAATGAAGGCGTTTCGGTTAAATAAGTGTGAGAATTACGGCATTAAAAATTGCATGTCATCTACACTTAAGGATATAAGTTGCCAAAAAAAAAAAACAACTTTAGTGAATCTGTTGAGTTTCAATTGCTTTTTATTTTTGCCTAATTCTCATGCTTATTTGACCCAGCCTTGGACTTTGGTAAGTATCAGGGGCCGGTTGTATCAAAGGCGTTTAGCTTAAACGGTGGATAAGTCAAAAATATGAAACACGTTTCCATGTTGTATAAACAAACCAGCTGAAGTTATTTGACCTGAGAAGAACAATTATATATAAAACTAAATATTTATTCTATTTCAACTCATAATTTCGGTTCCGTACTAGGTGTAAAACTGATTTTTAAATTTCACTTATCCACCGTTTAAGCTAAACGCCTTTGATACAACCGGCCCCAGGTTTATATTTACTCCGGAACAGTTAACACAACGAAAAGCCCATGCCCATTCAGCTAAGGTTTTACGTTTGAAAATTCAATCAAAAACTCAGTCTAAGTGGGTTTAAGTAGCTAGAGATAACGTAATTTATCTTTTTATTTTGCTTTTTTGTTTATAACGTAATTTATTAGCTAAATGTATGGACTGCGAGGGTGTGCGCCGTGTGTAAGTTGCATGGGGTTAGGTTTATTAAAGGAATTAAAATTTTTGAAAGTATGCTTAAAAACCAAAATCTGTCGTCACTTCTAACAAAACAGTTAAGAGTAGGTTTCAACATCAACGAAATTGATCTATACTATTAACTAAGAAAAATGCGAATTAAGTTTTATATTTTGCAAGCAAATTTTAAATAGAATTCTCACCTGTTTTTATGTACGAGCTTTTTCTGTTTACGTTTGATCTAAAATATCCAAATAAATTGCATTTAAAATGCATACTTTACCGAAATTTTAACTCTTTTAATTTTCGAAATTGGGTGGCAGTCGGGGTGGTGGTGGTGCATGCGGGTTTATCAGCTGTGAGTGACTGTGCGATGGTGAGGAAAGTGAAGGTAACGAATGGAATGCAGGAGCTTAGAACTGAGGAAGACAGCTTAGAACTGAGGCAGGTAGGCAGTTGGTAGGATCAGCGGGGGGCACTTGACATTTTGGCTTTGGGAATCAAATTTGCATGCTAAGTACTTAAGTCACTAACGTTTGTTGTTTTAATTTGTTAGGTACGCGCGGCTGCTCTCTAGGGAAGATCAACTTAGCAATTGTATTAGCACTTGCAAAGTTGGTCTTCTCTTTGCCGGCTACCCCGGCCAGTTCTCCGAGTGCTACTTCCACCGTGAATAAGTAGAAGTACTTGTACTACATGTATAAGTACTTCTACTTAGGTGGAAGTGGCACTTGGGGAGCTGGCCGGGGTAGGGGGATTTTTTTTATTCAATTTCTCAATTCCCATGGGAATTGAATTTTTAATTAAAAAGGGGTCACAAGTAAATTTTGTAAACAATTTATTGAAAAAATTTGTAAAGATTACATACAATTTGAATAACAATAAAAAGAGATTAACTACCACACATTGTACTTATTAAAATAACAACAGAAGAAAACAGAACATGGCAGAGAGAACAATAACACAAGTGAATGAACAAAGTCCTAAAAAACTTGGGTCTTTTCAACGTAAGTAAATGTTTATACTTCAAAATATATTATAACAATGAAACAACTTGAAGTGATAAATTTTGAGAGTTTTGCAAAGGTTTACCCAGCATATAACGAGTTGTTTCACAATTACAAAGAAAAACATGTGGCTCAAAACATGCAACTGATAGAGATGACGAGAAGGCTTAACAAGTCTAAGTAGAAAGGTTTTCAAAAGTTAGTCACATTTTTATAACCATATGTAACTACCCTGTCAACTCTCCCAGTGGGAAGAACCGGAGTACCCGGAGAAAACCCACGAGTTTTGGCGGAGCGTTGACCAACGCTTTTTCAAATACAGCCAGCCTCACAGAAGAAAGGTATTTTTGTCAAAAGAAAAATATTATTTTTAATCAATTGTGCTTTTATAAGTCAGAAAAAATACATGCACGAATTACCAACGAATTTTGATGGCTTTGAGACATGTAACGTGGGCACATAATTCTTCCTAAAAATACTTTTTTGTACTCGAAACAACCCTTCAAAACGTCGAAAAACAACGAAGAAACGATTTTTTTATAAATTCCAAATTGACCAAGCTGTAATGTTCGGAGCCACATTTTTCTTATTGCGTTTCTAACCTGACAATGTGAAATGCACTAAACATTGCTACCTTTATTTTTTTTAACAAAAAATTCAAAAATACATAGAATAAAAACCAAGCATTTTTAGAATATTGTGTGTAGCACGACATTTTTCAGAAACCAATCTCTTACACTTTTCTTTGCATAACAGTGCATGCGATCTATTTTTCGCAAAAAAATACAAAGAAAGTCTCAGACATCTCATTTTTCTGGTGGGCACAAGAACAGAAGCTTTTTGTTCAAATTGTGATAATTTATTTGAGATAACTTTGGGCAAAATTCTATTTTTCATTGAAAACAGCCGAAAAATCAATGCTTTGGCTTTGCCCAGCAACTAATGAAGTCACTCGATAGTGAAGTTGCTTTATATACAATTGATAGTTTCAGTGTTAAAGAGACCAAAATAAAAGTAGAAATACATAACTTAGATTGATCTTGGATTGAAAAGTAAAAAATTTATTCGAAGAATCAATTTAAATTTAGTCTTTTTGGAAGGTACCATTGTCAGGTTAGGAACATATCTCTTTGAAGTATAAATTCATCTTTACTTACTTGTTGAAAAGACTATATTCAAGAGCCATGTAAACCTGTTTTCTTATATTATTATTACCACGCAAGTATTACAAAGTGGAATATTTGAAATGTAAACTTGAACTGAAGCAAAGGAAATGCACATACAAATTCAGAAATATTTCAATTGCCAAAATACAAATTCACCACAACCAAACAATATAAAAAGTTCCAGTAGGCAATATGTTGTAATTTTAATTAAGAAACTTATAAAGTAATAAATCATACAGGAAACACAAAAGAAATCATTTTCTCATCTTACAGAATCGGTATTTTCAAAATCACTTTGCTATAGATCTGATGTATAAAATTGACGAGTTTCACAAGCCATTTACAACATTCGCATCTGTGTATGTCAGATATCTCGCCTTCAGCTTGGGTTTGTATATCCGATACAACCCGGTCACTTGTATTGTAAATAGTACAAATCAAAATTGTTATCAAATCAAAGTCTCAAACTAATTTAAATTATTCTACTCCATATAATGCCAGACAGTTTTACTTTTTCTCAGGAAAGACCTTATGTTCAACAAGGTAAATTTGGCATGTTAATTAAGAAGTCTGTAAAATTTGAAATTGCATAGTATCAACTAAAAGCTTCATGTGACTTAAAACTTTTTCAAGTCGATGTAATACGAAGAACTCTGGTAAAGTATTTACTGTATCCAGGCATCAATAGAAAACTTTTAAAATTAAAAATTGTAGTTACTTATACTTATTATTGGCCAACATCTGTACTGCTTGTTTATCTAGAAAATCTGGCATACTGTCAATTTTTTTAGTCCAAGGAAACTTTTTTACTCTTAAATTCTTACATCTGCCACATCTTTTCTTTGCTAATAAAAAGAGCCCACAGAATTTATTTGGCAAGTTGTGGTTTTCTTTTTCATTTAAGATATGTAATTAATTGATAAAGTTAAAGAACAACTGCATCAGTTCATCTCAATTCCAAACAAGTTCCACTTTGTAAACAAAAGACAATATGCTAGCTTATTTTGTCCTTAATAAGTAGTTCATCTTAAAGTTTGAAAGTCAACATTCTAGTACAAAATCACAAAGTCTGTATCTAAGATAAATTACCAGTAGTATAAAATATTACAAAGTATTTTTTTAACTTTAAAGGGTCCAATATAACATTGAGAACTATTGTGATTTTCAAATGAACTTTCCAAACTTTCAAATGAACACTCAAAGCCAGCTTAAACAAAAGATGATTGAGATAGTAAACCAGGAAATAACATAGGTGTTGTAATTTTTTATCAAAAATATGATATAGTGCATATAACAGAAACATTTCAATTAAAAAGTAGAAATATATTTCCTGTGGTTAGTTTTAATTGCTACATATATTGAAATTTTAGTATAATAATGGATGTTTTTGTTTCTGGCAAAGTCACCTCAATCTCCTTATGTTTAACCAACATTACAAAGTCAAATAATGACAAACACGAATGATTAAACACAAATTTATATTTTAATGGGTAAAAATAAATATGTCCAAATTAGTATAATCATGCATATAGGTCTAGTAGGGTACCAATTTTTAGAAACAGAATTGTGTTGTTTAGAGGCATAACATATAAAATTGCTAGATTTGATATTTCAGTTTTTTAAGAAAGCCTTTTGTATGTGTTTTCATGAACTCTTGGGCCATAATTCAATTGATTTGAACCAAATAAGATTCTAACTTTCTTTTAAAACACAGTTCATCATTATTTGACTTTTTCTAAGATTAAAATGCTTCTGGAGCACATGAGATTCCACGGTATGTGTACCCACAAAATAATCGTCAAATTAGGTGAGAATGAAACCGTCATGTCCAAAATTATACAGTCCCAAATTGTCCCATATTCAATATTGTACATGCAATATTCCAATACCTTTAACAATTTCATTTTTCATAATCTGCCAGTTGTTGAGAGGAGGTTAAGCATTTTGTCGATCTACAAACAAATTTCAAAGAATTCTATTGAAGATAGATAACTGAAATGGTAAACAAACTGCAAAAGATAACAATGCAAGTGGTTGTGTAAAAACTAAAGACCACGTAAAGTCGGCCATTCTGTACAGTGTTTGGATTTGACAGTTTGAATTTTAATTGCCTCAAGAAAAGTCTAAAAGGCATTAAAAACATAACATTCCTTGTTCTTTTTTAACCTCCCGACCTTGCACGACTCCCACATCCTGCTCCGTCTCCTCCTATCCACCTCCCACCCTCAAGGCTCCGTCTCCTTCTCTATCCACCTCTTACCCTTAAGGCCCTGTCACACGGTGCACTTTTCCTCGCATTCACCGTAGCAAAAAAGATGACGACATGTCGATTTTACCAGAATGCATTGCAGGTATCAAGAAAGAATACGTGGGAAAAGATGACAAGAAACAAAGCTACTGGATTGAAATTTTAACACAAGTGTGAAAATAACCTATTGTCTTCTGTCTGTTCTTTAAAAGACGTTAATTTGCCTTTTTAAACAATTTCAGACTACCATGCACTCTGGTAAAATCGACATTTGCTATCTTTTTTGCTACAGGGAAAATCTACTCTTAGGTAAATTTGTGACAAATGTTTGGTACGTTAAAAAACCCCAGCAAACTGTGATGGAAACTTGCATTTGCCAATTTTACATCTCCCAATAGTAGAATTGCATTTCAAGTTGCAAGAAAAATTGCATTGTGACAGGACCTTTATTCTCCAGTGTTCCCGCCAACCTGCTCCCACCATTAGATGGAAAGTCCTTTTTTCACTACATTTTAGTAATTAGGCTACCCCCCTCCTCTCACAAGTCTGTAATCGCCTGACGAAATCAATTGGTCGACAGTCCAAGGCATGTTTTGTAATCGAAATTCACAAAATTAAAATTAAATTGCCTTTTTACTCCGCCTGCCGTAGGCGATGTTAGTCTAAAGTTCCCAACAAATTATATCGTGGAGACTTCAGACTTAATAGCTTAGTCTAATTTTTAATTTTTGTTGTTTTTATGAGCGATTTTAATACTTGTTTTGTTAGAACGTCACGTTGAATAGTTGACTCAGAGAAAGGATTTCAAATTGGATATCACAGAAAATACAGATCACAGAAATACTTTTAAGTCGATTACTGTAAAGATTGTTGCTATAATTATTAAAATAGCAAGAAAAAAACTCAAAAATGCAAAATAAAAAAAAGAACAAAATTTAACTTAAATTTAGTAAAATTTCAACTGGCACTTTCTTAATTTGCCAAAACTTTATCAGACACCCTGCCTATATACCAATGTTTTAACTGACACCTGAAGCTTTCTGGAAGTAAATACTTCGTCAGCATGTCGAAAGTCTAACTGACAACTTGTGGGCATGTACAGGTCAAAGTCTAACCGACATCTTGTCAACAAGCCAAAAGCCTAACTGATATCTTTTCAACAAGTGAAAAGCCTTACCGACATCTTGTCAACAAGCCAAAAGCCTTACCGGCATCTTGTCAACAAGCCAAAAGCCTAACCAACATCTTTTCAACAAGCCAAAAGCCTAACTGACATCTTGTCAACAAGCCAAAAACCTAACCGACATCTTGTCAACATGCCAAAAATCTAACTAGGAGCATATCAACATGTCAAAAGCTTGTCCACATATCAAAAGACTAACTCAGATCTTATCAACATGTCAAAAGTCTGCTCGAAAACTTGTCAACTAGTCAAAATCCTTACCAACATTTTATAAACATGCCAAATATTTACCTGACACCTTATCAACACATCAAATATCTAATTCAAAGCTGGTCAATATATCAAAAGGCTAGCCAACATTTTCCCAACAAATTATATCGTGGAGACTTCAGGCAGTGTGCTACAGAATAGATTTAATAAATTGATGGATTTAATAGACTGATGTATTGTATACACTTTTAGTAAAATTTTCTTTACTTGCAAAATAAAACAGCTATTTGTTGGTGGCATTATGGCAAAAGAATCTTGTTTAACATATGTACTATTAAAGTCTTTAATCTAAATTAAATTCTAAAAAATGCAATCCTACTAGGACTCTGGACAGAGTGCCTGGCAGGTCACTCAGGCATTGATTTTTGGTTATCTTAGTGATTGCATAAGATGTGCTAGCAATGTCTTAAAATGCCTTGGAAGGTACCGTAATAATAATTGATTTAAAAAGGAATTAGTTGGACAGAACAGAAATAAGTGAATGTACCCCACCCCCAATGAACTCTCTAGTTACAGCCCTGCCTGGCCTTGTGCCCATTTTCGTTTGGCAGGCGGAGTGAACGCCTTAGCAGGCGTCTTGTTGCTTTTTAAATCTAAGCCAGATCAAACGATGATCAGAATTGGCAGTCTTGAAATGTCAGAGGGGACATTTTAGGCCGAAACACTGAAAAAAGTGTGTTAATCATGCATTCATTTTAATGAAATACATAAGAAAACTTCAGGTATAGCGGCTACCAATATCACGTGACCGCCGGCCATGTAATCAACTCTCGTTCTCGTTTGAACAGTTGGATTAGTTATGCAGAATTTATAATCTGGATACGAGGGTCTGGACATGCTATGTACCGGTGTTTCTAGAAGCCGGCAACCGACGAATTTCACCGGCCAACGTTAGCATCATCGTCGGCTACAGGCCACTTCTTATTAAAATTTTGATGTAAAGTTGAAAGAGTATTTGAAAATGTAGATCATTACTGATTTCAAAATGCCTTGTCATCACTGCAGTGCTGATTATTTTGGTCCTATCTCCGCCGTCTTGAACTGGTGAAGACAATAAATGAACATTTTACAACACTTTATGACGTCGAGACCGGCGCGAGACCAAATTTCGTTTCATTGAAACGTTTCATTTCACAGGTTTTCAGCAAAAAAAGAATGGACAACGAATGCTGCTAGATCCCAACCATACTCTGCCTTTCAGAACTTCCCTGCTACTTTCAAAAATAATGAAACCTAGTGACACTTCACAGGTCATGAAATATAGTCAATGTACAGTATATTTTACTTTGAACAAATTGAGTATAACAGGCAGGCGTTTTTCTTTATTTCTCTTTGGTGTACACGTTTCTCTTAATTTCTCTGTGGGTGCACCTTTAATCTACATGCCATTGCACTCAAACTATAACAAGCATTCTCTTCACTATGGTCTTTTGTAATTACAATAAATTTCCTTCATGGTGCCCAGATATGCAAAAATGATCAACCAATATATTAATAAATAGCATTACTAGAAAACTACCTAATCTATAATTGTACTGCATTACATTGCAGCTTTTGCATGACTATTTACGATTAATTAATTCGATAATTTAACTGGACGATTCGTCGTTCAAAATTATATACAACTTAAAGTCTTGTGCAAAGTCTTTGTTAAGCTACGAGTACACAAGTACGATTAGTCGGGATGTTTTTTTTATGACCTATTTGTATTCATTACTGACTGAAATCCTTTAGGCTACTTGCCAACAAGCCCCGAAAAGTCGCAAGATGCAAACGTGGCTTTGTGTACTGACTCCTCCGTCTCAAACCAACTGACTCGCCAGTAGAAATCCGATGGTTAAAATTAGGCTGGTCGCTTGTAGATTTAAAGCTGTAGTAAAAAAATGAATACTGTCTATAACATCTAGTTTTTATTTGGATAGACTAAAATTTTCGCCTAATTACAGGGACCGCGGAGCGGTTTTTATTGGTGGGGCTAATCGAGAACCGAAGGTGCGAGATATCTAGAGGGGAAACTTTTGAAATCAAGAGCCCTGAGATGCCTGGAAACACTTCTAATTTCAACAATCATCATGAAGTGGCATATAGTTTTTGCCTCGATTCTTATATTTTTAATGCAAACATACGTATTGAACAAAAATTATTGGTGGGGCTTTAGCCCTACTAAACACTATTCGTCATGATTTGTCCGTCACTTAACAGTGCCCCAAACAGAAGCAGTCGCCCCCAGAAATATAAACTTTTTGAACATGTTCAGGGGGACTGATGCTGTTTAGAGCACTTGCTGATTGACGAATCATCACAAATGGTGCTGTATTACACTTTACTGCCGGTCAAAATGATTAACGGGTTGTTTTAGAAAGATTGATAATCGTTATTCGGTGGACACCCCCCCCCCCCATTCAGACACAAACTACATAGGACCCAGTACTCATTCACAAAGAATACATACCAAAGCTACTAGTACTACATTCCTCTTCAGATACAGGTTTGAAACTGCCTAAGCTTTCTGGCCAATTTTTCTTCAAATCTTCAAATTTTTTACCAAGATCAGACGTGGTACTGTCTAAATATGCAGCAACAGAAATGTCAAATAAAATGTGCAGAAAGCACAATTGATTTACAACTCGTAAAAAAGAGAAAAGATGCTTTATAGAATCGACATGTCAAAACCTGTTTTATCATAACGAGTTCAAATTTCATATCACATTACAAAGATTTTTGTAAAAATGTATTAAAACATATGGATGCTATATTCTCAGAAGTTTTGTTTTTACCTAGGAGAATAACACTTGTTTTCTGACAATTTTCTTTATAGTCAGTAATTTTCGTGTTGTGAATCACTCGCCAATGGTTAACCTGAAGAGCCGTTGCTAATTCCTCACTAAATTCACTAAATAATTAAATCAACACAATATATTAATAATATATGACGACAATACCTAAACAAATGGGGGGGGGGGGGTGAAACCAGTTTGTCTATGACCAGATTGCAGTCTGGCTGTAAAAAAGTAGAAATAACATGTAGTGATATTATGTCGAATATTTGCGAAACCATACAGTATCAAAATCCCCCCCCCTCCAACTATTTCCATTACCGGAGGCATCATAAATGCAACATATAACAGCCATCGATGACTCTTTCCAAAAGCCAGAATGTAAAGAGAGAAATGTGGAGAAACATTTTAAAAATTTAACTCCTATATATGCATTGGATTGGGTTCCAGCCCCAAATTATAGAGTGGCATAGCAGGGATTAGATTAAAGCTATTGAGGCTATATTCGCTCGAGTGATTGGTTGCTGTTACCTTTTCTTTGTCTTCTTAAATTTCAATTGTTTTGTCACAAAACTTTCGCTGACCAACTCCATGTTAGCACAGCCAATACGTGGTGCTCCGCTATTATTTGCATGAACCACCACAGAACGACCAAGAACTGGAAAATATTGAATGAAAAATTACGTAAAATGTTTTAATCTTTAGTATTCCCAATTCCCCATATTTAAAAGAGATTTTAGAAATACACACAAAAATGTTTTTCTTTCTTGTATTTTTAATACACTTAATAAATAATTATTTTAAGGTTTTAATTCCTCCTTTCTTACTTGTGTTAACACCGGCAAAGTAATTTTCTGACTCAGTAAAGCGCTTTTTCCCGCCACCAATGTCATATTTCCCCAGTTTACTAGACGTATCGCCAAGCTCACATCGTAACAGATTCTTATGACCACATGACGTCGAGTAGTTGGCCTACAATCCAGACAAAAACAAAAATGAGTCATTAAATTAACGTCCATGTTTATAAGTGAATGCTACGAACGTGAATTCTCATTTAAAGACTTCTTAGATTTACAATGTTTTAATACAGAGAAAATATTGATAGGAATACAATAAATTTTGTTTGCACGAACTGCGTACTTACGTTCAGGCTGACTTTATATGGATTGTAATGTCCCTTAGCTGTAGAACATCTTTTCTTCATTTCTGACTGTTGATCGTTCACAATATCTTGTTCGTGGATATGCCAATTATGATTGCGAGATATCTGAGCAATAAAAAATGATCATGATATTATGTATTTGTGTAGCATGTGTTTGTGTGGCATTTTTTTCAATACTCGTGAATGCAATAGGTAGTAGTGCCTTGACTGTTTTGTCGCAAAAAACCCATGAATGTTGAAAAACTTACAGGTTGCGAACGGGTCGATAGATCCAAGAAAAATGACGTGATATGACTTGCTCCGTGGACTTTCACAAAACTCGCTTGTTGCTAATAAAAATAAAAATATTATTATGACAAAATCCTTGGAACTTTGCTGAATCCCTGATCCCTTTCTCCTCTCACCCAAACAGGATGGAAATTTATGTTTTTGTTTAAATTTTTTGTAACAAATGTGTTTTTTAAATACACTTACCACAACAAAGCTGCCATAAAAATCAGGTTCATTGAATTTAGCTTTTACTTTGAACAAGAATTCGGCATTTTTTGGATTAATATTCGTGCACACCCAACGGCTGCCGTTATTATAATGGATAACCATAGAACGAAAGATGACGCTGTTGATGCCAAAAAGAGGAAGATTATAGTCTTTTCTGACCAATGAGAGTTTGTCATTCGCGCCTATGGTGCCGTACTTGCCACTCAAATCTCCAACCTCGTATTTATCAACCGTTGCTATAGGAAAAATAAAATCATGGGTTATAAAAGCGTGCTAGACATTTTAGACAATACGAACTAGGATTATTAAAACGAGGTAGAATTTGTATCAAGAACAAGACAAGAGCAAACAATGAGAACTTGGTCAAATCCTCATACAGTTTGGATCAATTTTGTGGCCATAAAAATTGTTAGTTGACGAAGAAAAATGTGCATGAATTACGAATGAAAGAATAAATATAAATGAAACAAAAAATAAACTACTTACCATTCCCCGGTGCGGCCGAGTCAGTGTCATACGGGCGCCAATGTCCAGCCACATTTTTGCCGGAACACATGCCATGCGAATTTCGTTTCTGCTGCATTGCTATGTCCAACACTCTAAACACGTGAACATGGTATGTATTCGCTTTGCTCCCCAGGCCTTTTATATCAGCTGTGACCACGGTCGGGGCGAGCTCCGATTCTTGTCTAAAGTGGAACGAACCTTCGACGCCATCGATATCAAAAACGGCTTCGGCTTCGATCGGAACGACTTCATAAATCGAGCCGCAGATCATCGGTTTACCGTTATGTTTTAGAACTAACGTTTTGCCTATCACAGACGCTGAACCTGCTAATTGAAGGCCGTTCAGACTAAAATGTAATCTCTCGCTTGATGGGCCATGGCGGGCTAAGGGAATATTTACGCTGTTCGATATTACTCGGGTAGTTGCTATGCCACAGTACTTTTCTCCTTCAAACGATGGTCTACCATCTTCTGGCAAACTTTTATTGCCCATCTCTAATGTCCAATTGTACGATCCCGTTGACATATCGTTTGAGTAGAACAGATTAATTTCTATACTTGTATCCAGGCTGACATTTTTCCGCGGTTGACGAAGTCTTACCATACCCGTGATCCCGGTGGTAGCACCTCGAAATGTCGTCACTGCCGTAATGACGTCATCGTAGTCTATCAAAGCGCATGCCCAGGGTTGTGAATTGTAGTAGAGGACAACAGACCGACCAAATATGCTGTTAGGACCATTTAGACGTAGATTAGAATCAAAAAGGATATCGGTTGATGAGTTCAGATGACCATGTTTGCCACTGAGGTCGCCAACTGCACACATATTCTGCCTTCCGTTGGTACATAAGGCGGTGTAGTTTTCAACGGAACTTTGTCCACTGGGGTCAAGCATCTCACCGGTGTAAGACACCTGGCAGGTATATTTGCTGTTACCACGGTACACAACAGGGTATTTGTGGATTTTCCAAGAAAAGTTCTTAGTTATACCAGTCAAGTTGAGCGAGATGCGAGTGTCATTATTTGAACCCTCCGTGAATCGTATTTCACCTCTAATGTCGCTCATGTCAAATACAGCACGGAGATGTACGGAGCTGACAGCAGGTACATACGTAATTGTGAATACTAAAGAAAAAAGAATCAGAAATGTTCTCATTCACTTCAATATGTAGCCTGCTCGCAGCCAGAAATTAAAAACGTAAATTACGAGGTTGTGAGCAGTTGTGTGATCAATTTGTAAACTCAGAAAACACCTGGGCTAAAATTAAATAATTCTCCTGCAGTTATGACAAGATTTTAGAAATATGCTATATTCGAGATATCTATGGTCTTGACCCACTCAGTAACTGGTACAACAGTACCGTGCATTCGTGCAATGCGTGCCATTGCGGGTTTGGGTAATCCAGAGGTAACTATAGTACTTGTACTCAAAAACCTAAATACTGAGTCCAGTACAAAATTAGAGCACCGTAGAAATTACATTTTTGAGGACATTTCGAACCCTATGTTTCAGTCAGAACAAACAGAACTGAGATTAGCTCAACACGGTACAAGTATGCGTCAAGGCAAATTAAACTTACCTAAAAAAACAATCGCTGTACATTCGTGTACAAAATACATGATGTTTCCCAGTTGACTTATATCCCTTCAAATTCTCTCTATACAAAACACAAGACAAAATACTGTAAAACTACTTTCTAGCAAAAGGAAAAGCATGATTTATAATTGTGGCCATCGCATATTTATCATACCGACTCTTTCAATGTTTTGGATCAATGGAGCTTGAATTTTCAAACAGACAAGATTTCGCTTGACGGTCGGCTTCGACTGAATGGACGACGATTATAATTCGAATGCATATGGGGGCAGCCTTTATTTATAACGCCCTCCGGTCATGTGCGTGCCAGGAACGTATGAGTGGTTTTACCAAATTGCAAAGAGCTTTAACCAAAATTGTATTTCGGCACAATCCAGAAAACAAAACTCATAAAAAAAATATCATTAACCACGCAATTCCTTCAGATTTAGTTCCTCAAACTTTAATCATTGGGCCGACGCGAACAGGCAATTGTGTAAGAAAACACCGTCAAAGAGGGCTTAGAAAAAGGCAACGGAAAAGGTGGGCAGGATTCCCCACGGCGAAACCGGTACCATTTTCTTTGCATTTTTCTTTTAAAGATCAACAAATTATTTAATCAGACAAAACAATTTTTGGATGCGATTTAGACTAGATAGATCCCTTTCTGGCAAAAAAAAACACAGGTATCCAAAATCTATTGCGCTTGAAAACAAAGTGATTATATAATTTAAGAATATTAAGTGTTTATGGTTTTTTAATATAACTACCGGCCATATAGTTAAAATTATACACTGTAAATAGTTGTTTCGAATCTCTGGGAGGCTGTATTCATATTGTTTTTTTCAGGTCCTTGAATTCTTAAAATGGGGAACAAAAATTCATTTTTAACTGCTTAAAATTCACAAGCATCACGCAAATGCCTGCAAATGTAATACTGATGATTTTTCCGTTCTCTCCACTTGTTCTTCATCCTTTGAACTTTCGTTAAGAGAACGCTTCTTAATACTTCTATGCTTTTAACCTTGTATAATTAATCTTACTATTAACCTTGCATGATCTTTGTTTTTATCTTGTGTTATATCTTGTAATGTTATATGTCCTTAGTATTGTTAATTGTAAAGTCACTATGATTCGCTTATTTTATATCTTTAATCATTTTTTTAACCTTAAAATATTTCGCTTTGTATAAAGCTTTTGTACATATTGTAATACTTTTATTGCTCTGAAGATGTTGCAAGTATAGCAACGAAACGTAAGCTTATTAAATATTTTTTAAACATTTGTTCTGTTAAGGCTCCATTTAAATCTGTTGTCTGGCCTTCATGTAAGATGGATGATAAATTCTACATGCGAAATGTGCAATGCAATTTTTGCAGCTGCTGAGAAATAGCTACTATAGGATTACCTTATACTTTGCAATGGTAAAGTTCTCAAGGGAAAAACTAAAACGAGCACAAAGTTCAATAACACTTCTGACAAACGTAAACAACAAAATGAGGTTTTAATAGCATCGTATAAAGAACCTTTCTGTTTCAAAATAACTAAAATATTTTTACTATTATTAGACCACTGTGGTACACATAGCTGCTTCACCAACAGATTTTTCTATGTTGTTAAAGGTCATAAATCGTCGGTGAATTTGTTCACGTCCAAATTACTTTCAGGCCTGTACTGAAGTCACCCTGTTTGGGGGTGTCCCTCTACAGATTGTTCAGGAACACTCCCCCTGACCATTTTGCTGAAACTTTTACCGAAGATTTCGAAACAAACAACTAAAAAGTCACCTAACATGTACATATGTTCTTAACGAGGATGTTCGAAAATTGAGAGCGGAGACGTATTCCACCCCACCTCTTGCAGGGTATGCCATCGGTGTACTAGCTGTACTTAAATTCGTACTCTAATGGCAATTTCCCCACCATAACCGGGATGTGAAATTAACTTTCAAGGCTTGAAAGTATAGAGTAGCTGCAACGAGCCTCAGAACACAGAAGAACGTTTCGAATTCTACCACTGAAAAAGAAACGACTGTACGGTATGGGTGTCTCTATATAAAGTTTGACACGTTTTCGAACCATAAATAGGTCGATGTCTGTTGTTGCGGGAACCACTGAGTATTTTTACAAAATACAAAACAACGGTAACTCCGAAAATAAACAACAAACATTTTGAATTTAATCTAGCTTTCGACTATATTTTAGACATAAAATATAAAGCTAAATTAAATTCAAAATGTTTAGTTTCACATCTACCGTTGTTTTGTATATGTCTGTTGTTACTAAGGAAGATCTACAAAACAGAGAACCCGAAGAGAATCGCCTCTTCCTACACGCAATTCACGGTGTTGTTAGTACAAGTGACTATATGTATGTTAATAATACTGCTCGTATTTTCGACTTGCACGTCGGCCAAGTTGACAGTGTAGTACAAAAGAAATGATTATCAATCCTAGCGTGGGCAGCAGCCAATGCAGGCAAGCAACACTGTCTCGTAATTCCAAAAATAGGTTGGAGGCCAAAAATTTAGACACTTACTGCAAACCATAATGGGCTAATATATCGAAGGACACGTGGATTTTCTTACAAAAAATGAATTTCTCTTGCAAATTTGATCAGAAAAAAATATGTACCAGTACACTTATCTATATCTATATATCTACAATCTATATATCTATATATCTATCTATATCTATCTATATCTACATATATATATATAACACAAATAATACAAATAACATATAACACAAATTAAAACACAAACTATGTATATATATATATATATATATGCAATGAATGAACGAAACTTGTCTTGGCCATTTCATTAGGATGTGCGGTGGGTACTTCTAATGTGCTGTTTACTTTAATTATAACAAGTGACTTTCGAGTTGATGTCCTCTTTCCTGACTTCCCACGCTTGAATGGTTTCTAATTGACGATTATCGACATCGGAAACTATATACTTTAAATCATCAACTCGTCAAAGGGAACACTAAGTTTAAAGAAAACACTTTGACAATGACAAGTGGTGATGTGCCTATGTCATGACACACGAACGCATTATTATATTCTGTCATACCGATGAAATATACGGTATATTATTATGAAGAGACCTATTTTGAGGTAATAAGATCTCGAGTTGTCACAAGTACAATTTGTACATAGGCAGCCCAGGAACGCGGTGTTTTGTTTTGTTTTTATCCTGGTTTTTAACGATGTGACGTTTGTATCGATGTATTACATATCATTATATTTCTAAGGTACGTCACTACTACCTTAGAAATGAAAAATAAAAAAATAAATTATTACTCTAATGACTCTGGGTTTTTTCTCACACTTTTAAGGACATTTTAGGACCCTCGACTTTACCCTCGACCTTACTCTCGACCCTCGACATGTACTCTCGACCCTCGACTTTTGTATACACTCGCGCACATTATATCTAACTCTGAACACTTTGACAATGCCGAGTGGTGATGTGCTTATGTCATCACACACGAACGCATTATTCTGTGACATTATATCTAACTCTGAATTCACGTTGGCGTTTATTCTATTGTTATGCCCCTAAGCGACTGAACACACTGGACTAAAACGGCTTGTTACTATGGTGGGTAGGTCAAGTTTTTGTATCCTTATACGTTCCAGCTAGTCCTGCTGAGTTCCACATAAAGGAAAGAGTGTAACAATTAACCAAGTTATGGTAAATGTAGATCTCAGTTATATAATTCAGCCTTCACGTTGAGTGAAGTGTTTCCTGTAGTATTCCTACAGACAAGACGGTCCTAAAAATACGGCATTTCCTATAAGAGAACTGGACGTAGGAGGCAAAATTTAAAGAAAGTAAGGCCTGTTTCAGACGTCGAACTTTCCTTGTGCCGTACCTGATGTAAATAAGCTAAAACAAAGGACTTAGTTCATTTGCATTGGACTCGGCACAAGAAAAGTTCGACGTCTGAGATGGGAATAATAGACGGGAAGAATCTAGAGTTAATTGGCACTACTCTTCTGCACTGAAAGCTTGTTAGACTTTATTTAATACATATTGATTGACCCCCCTTTGAAAAACGCTTAATTACAATTGACTTGTATTAATGGTTGTTATGATTAATTAATGGTTCTTTGACGGGTTATAGGAACGCTTAGAATACTAATTCGGCATAAGGATCACGAAACATCGAGAAAAACATTTGTCAAAATACACACATGGACACATGGTCAAAAATCTTCCCTAATCATGAATGGAGTTGAACAAGTATCATGACAAAACTATATTAAATACAGATGGCCAGTTATTGCACATAAAGTATCAAAAAATAACCTAAGTTTGCCAGTGTTGGTTGTACAGTTAATTCTACACGCAAGGTGGATGTTTTTCACTACCTGAAGCGATAAACGGAAATCGACGAGTCGAGCGAAGAGCCTTCACCATTAAATTCTTATTCTGTGTATCCAGCGCTGTGGGGGAGGATTGCGGACGGTGGAAGCACGGAACTCACCTTCTCAAGTTCAGCACCTCCTCCTATAAAGCGGCGGCCATACTCGACAAAGGAGCTTCGCGGGAAAGTTGATTTTCACTTTTCGGTTTTAGATACGCAGAACCTATTCTTTAATTTCTTGTAGTCTTACTGTCCACGATACCTTTGTCTTTGCGGGCATGAAAATCACTCCACTTGATAAACGGTTACTTTTCCAATTTTTATATAGGCTTTAGCGGTAATAAAGAGGAGTGCTCTTCACTTAATCACAGATTAAATGTGGTTTTAATAGAGCAATGCTTTGTAATGCTTTAGCATAGAAACAACTGTCTATGTGCAATGTTAATTTATTCATAGGATTATCGAAACAATGCATCAACGCCAACAGAATATAATAGGGAGGTATATAATCGATTTTTCACGGACAATATGGAGCGCAGTATAGCGAATGGACAGTAAGGCCAACACGGCGCCCTTCATTATGCAGTTTACCGGCTGCCACCAGACAGTTCGACGTTTATTGGCCAGAAAATGCAATTGATGGGCTGGCATAATGGTAATGAGATGTGCAATACGATATGCGTGGACACATAAACCTCAGGCTCGTCTGTTCATTCCCTATAGCTATATTTAACAATTAGTTACCGAAGGCGAGGTGAATATAGGCTTTAATCACCGAGCCTGAGGTGACTAATTGTTTTAGTATAATTTCAATAGTGATATATGCATAATAAAGTCCAATTTTCATATAAAATGCAATTCTGTTATGAATATAGTAGGGTTTGTCTGTAAAATGTCTGTAAAACGGCAGTGCACGTGAAAATTTACAACAAAAATCAATCATCATTCAAACTAAACAATTTAAAACGTTTAACAAAGGGTATTTGTTGTTTCTGTTCATCATGAAAAATAGTTCGTTGGAAAGGTCTGTTGAAAGATTTGGTGATTTTTAAAAAATCCGCCACTCTTTTACTGTTTTTCGTAAGTTTTAAATCGTGAAACTAAAGTATTTAATGAACTAGTTGTCGACAATTTCTCCCCTTAAAAAAGCTAAACATCCAATTTGTTGCTGTGTTTGTACTTTGTAGTAATTCCTTTCTCCTCCATTTGTTTTAAATTCGTCAAAATTTTAAAACATCAAAACGATTTTTATTGGCGGCCATTATGAAGCATTATTTACTATCTCTGTCAGTACATAATGCCTCAGATTTACTATAGTCAGTCAGCCAATCAAAAACCTTCTCAGACATTATTTACCATTGAAATTACACCCAATTGTGTTAGTAGAATCATACTAGTATACTATTGCAAATGCTGTAATTTTATTGGTTACTCTACTCGCTATTTGTTCCTCGATAGATAGCGAGTAGCAAAACAATTATCTTCCTATAGAAATTTCTTTTAAAAAAAATTGCTTAAAAATCAAATTTTTTGTTGAATATTCCATGCTTGACCTCTGATTTCTGAAAACAATTAGATTACTCGCTCTCGATTTCTATGACTATGCGGTGTTCGGGCTTCACCCTCATCAACTATCACCGCATAGAAATCTCGAGCTCGTAATCTAATTGTTAAATATGGACTGCGTACAATTAATTTCTAATAATTGTCTTAATTACAAGCGAAAATCGTGCATGTCAAAATTCAAGCGGAAAAAATATCTACAACTCCGGTAGAAATCGAACCTAGTAACCTACACCTTTCTGATACCGGTAGTCCGCCCCCTGCACTCTCCAGTTCCACCCAAACTACTACCCATCACAAAATAGCAAGAAACATCACCTTGTGTATAAAATACTAGCAAGATTAATGCTACAGTAATCATTAAAGTATAACTAATGTGCAAATATTTCATTGAATATTTTATCACTTAATCTTTGTTTATATCTAGACATTCAACAAACATTCATGCGCGATCCTTCTAGAACAAAGTAGAAACTAACACCTCGCATCCTTAGCGACTATTGTCAACAGCGGGCATTCATTCCGAGTGCACTTGCCGCAAAGGGCCAGGCATAATAAAGTGCAGCTAATGACTAGATGATGGCTATATATACTGTTTGATTTCAAATTATTTGCTTTATACATTCATCTCCTATTTTGGCTTATTTCTGTTTTTGATCAGTTGAATTTTGTAACCTTTCATGACGTCACGCGTGCTTTCGAACATTCGTTATATTAAATACGGCAAACAAATCAATTTATGAACTTACATTAATCTGTTTTTCAGTGGAACGATTATAAGAATTTTCTTGTTTTCAATCTTCGATGTACGTATAGGACTGTTACCGGCTAATGTATTTTACAACAAAGGGCTCAAGTCGCGGAGTTTTATTCTCAGCAGTTGGCAACAACATATAATGCAATTCACTATGTCACAGTAAAACATTAATTGTTTTGCATGACGTCGGTGAAGACGTATTGCTAAATAATATACAATGACCTAAAATCATTCAGTAAAAACAAACACAAAAACACGAAGAATGTTCATAATCCCTTGGACAAAGCCGCACTTTCTTGAAACACAAAATGAATCAATTTCAAGAGGCCACGAGCATTTATTGCAGTAACTGGCCAAAATTCTTAGCCGAATTCTAAAACTCTGAAACAGTGACACTGTTTGTTTTAGCCTTTCCGTATTAATCTTTACACCACTACACTAACTGCCACATACCGTATTTACTCGTTTGAGCGCCGCGGCGTTGTTTATAAATTTCCAGAGCTTCAAATGCGGCGCTCATTCGAGGACGACGCTCTTTAAAAAAAACATTTTATTTGTAAATTATAACAAGAACTTTTAACAATAAAATTAACAAAATGTCACTAAATGTTCAGATAAGTTGTCCCCGTGTCTCCTAAGTTTTTAGACTAGGTTGATTTAGCTTGGTTTCTATTTAATTAATTACGTCTTCAACGATTCTGACCGTGCTCAGCGGCGCTCATTCGGGGGCGGCGCTCTTTGAAAAAATTTGATCTCAAATGCGGCGCTTATTCGGGGACGACGCTCAATCGGGGGCGGCGCTAGAAAAGAGTAAATACGGTATGTCTAAGAGATCCGCTTTCGATCTCATTTTTTGGTAAAATTATCCCTTTTGGGGTTCGTTTAATTAATTTGTTGATGTCATTTGTTGATGCAGCTGCCGGATAGTTCAAACAAGCTTGATTCGACCGTTTATTTTGAGGGTCAAAATGAGAGACATATTCGATATACTGAAATAAGTCACGCTTCGTGATTAATCAGTCAAATTCATACCCATGTTGTTCATCTCACACTGCCGCTATGGGGGCAAAGGGTGGTTTTACAGCAGTAATTAATATAAGTTACAAGCTGTGACGATAGATATAGTATAGATAGATAGATAGATAAACTTTTATTTAATAGGGTGGCCTCATCAGACCATAACTGGGCAGTATACAAGAGATGCATGATTGCGAAAATCTTTAGAGTTAGAATATAAGTCACTTTGTCTACGTCTTTGTTCTGCAGGAAACGATGTATTTCGTGGTTATAGTGACATAATTTTACTTCGTGAATTTCAGCTAATTTCAGATTCAGCTAATTGTGTTTTTGGTTAAGAATAAGTAGCTTTATAGAACTAAAAAAACTACATTACCAACAATCAAAATTTTTATCTCGTCACATGAGGAATGTTCCTTGAAATCACGCTTGGCATAAAATGACGCGAAATCGGCCAAGTTCGCCATTCATTTGATTCAGCGGTTGTCCGCAACAGTGTAGGAAAATTCAATATGGCGCATTTAATGAGTGGAAAAAAGAATGTTTTCGCGATTAAAAATTTTTGTTAGATTGCACCCCAACTTTTTCCCGAAACTATTCAAGCATGTGTGAATTTTGTTTGCACATTGTGAGTCGTACTGTTCTTAATACATTGAAAGGATGAATGGCTTATTTGTCTCGTAAAGGAATTAATATAAATTTATTGGACATCGTATTTAATGGAACTTGTCACGGACTCACTGGTTTGAAAAAAGCATATAAGGGGCATAAAAATTACTTGTTTCAGAGGAAAAGATTACTCACATGCTGGCAACTGAGGATACTTTCTTCAACTGATTTAAACGTGGAAAAGGAAAATTAGATAGGCTTTATCAAGTCATCAAGATACTTGATCACTCCATTCACTTGATGTATCTCAAGTGCTTTAATATTTTATCATTAGTTTAGCTTGTATATGAACTTATTGGCCAGGTTTGACTTTCTTGTTGTTACATTATTCGCCTTGCTTCTAAAAAGAATTTTTAAAAATTTGTTTATTGCTATAATTAGGCCAGGTCAGCATATTGCATTTATAAAGCTCAAGATCTGTCACTGTGTAGATGTATCAGTGTTTTATCTATATTGGATAATGTTTTGCTTATTTATTGATGAGTGAATATGTACAAACTAGAGTTGAATTGTAGCTGTCACTATTTAATAAATGAATAAATTGAGTTTATTATACCAAAATCTTCTGTTATGACTTTTTACAAATACACATTGTGTTATGTTTTCATATTTGATACAAATTAGTTTCTGCACCATTTTAATATTTTATTCCTGTTATTACATCATCAAATACTTTTATGGTATCAAATGTGGAATCATTGCAGTGGTCACAATGCCCATTTGGGTAAATAACACCATATAAAGTATGTTTCTGTAACAGCAAATCTAGCAGCTACTCAAGGTGAGGGTAATTTAATGATACTGAAAAGGCCTGATTAGTGACACAAACAGTAGTACAAAAAAAATAACCACTTGGACAATGTTTGTTGCTTTAACATCAGTTTACTCTGTTATTTTGCTGACCACTTAGCTATCAAGTGATAAACTAATGATGTTTGGTCAGTAATTAGAGGAAAATGTGTACTCAAAATACATTTTGTTACTTCACCAAGTCTAATTCTACACAGCTAATGCTGTATGGAGATGGTCCTGGACACGGTGTCGTCTTGCAACTATTACTCAAATATTGCTTATACATATTGGTTGCAAAACTAAAAGGTTAGTCAGATATATCTCTGGCTACTGTGCACAAGCATCATCTTGGAATAGAATTTCCTAAATAAATGTGACACACATGTACAGTAAAACAGAAAAATTGGGTGCATGCCCTTACCTCATCGGTTGTCGGACTGTGAGAAAAGGTGACAGCTTCTATCATTCCAAATATTGGAATAAAGTCATGTGCATTTGAGCAGAATTTATAGCTTGGACACTAAATCATTGACAAAAAGAACCTATTTTTGTTGTTAACCAAACTTACTCTGGTGATTTCTGCTTGATGAAGTAACTAATGATATTGCACATGAGATTAATGACTTGTAAGTTTGGTAAATATCTTTCTTGTGTCAGTCAGTATACCAGTATGTGTTGTTTGCCAATGTTTGGCAAACAACAAATATACTGACTGACATGATTGGAAAATGCTTGTTTTGTTCTTAAATTGCAATTTGTTCTTAAATGTAGTTTAGCATTAGGGGCACATTAGAGCAAGAGGTGGCAAATATTTTCTAAAATAGGTAACAGTAATTCATAATTAATATGACAACTTTAAGAAGGGCATGTTTATTCTGCTTCAGGCTAATCAGTGAGAAATTCAGTAGTGACACCAAGAATGCATTTTTTGCTGGAGCAGGAAGTGACATGCTCTTATTTTATGAACTTGTAATCCATGATCAGTCAGTTATGTTAAATTGGGGAAGGCAATTAGGCAAACTCAACTACAGTACACTAAAACAACATACTTGCTTATTTGTCTACCTTGACACTATAATTAGTATGCTATGCATGACCGTAGTCTGACAACAATTCCTTGTATTTTTAGTGTATACGAAAGACATGATTTTTTAATCAAAAGCACTTCATTACATGGCATTAAGTATGTTGAGTTGCACAAGGCATGTCACATTGCCCTGACACAAGGCTGTCAAAGCTGTACTTTGTAAGTATGTTGTTATAACTGCATTAAAAACTTTAGTTGTCACTACTTACTCAGTGAAAACATTAAAAAACAGTTAGTCAAGAGGTATAAACGTTGTATTTATGCAATCAGTAGACATAATTACACCTAAACCTTGGATTTTTACATTTACCATGAACTATGCAATATACTCAGTAAAAATTATTCTAATTCTAAACAAAAGCAAGAAGATTTTAAAATCTTCTAAACCACAATAACAGTTTATTCCCCTCGAAATATTTAGCGGCTAGATAAAGCAAAAAAGAAAATATAAAATCCTAATCTCACTATGAAAAAGTACAGCGTCGTCTAGTAACATATGTTAACATGTATATGTACATTCTTTTGAATGAACAGATACTAGTATTGTTTACAAATATTAATATAAATATAGCCAGCTCGAGGAGATAAACAACTGCCCGATCATCCTATAAAGTACTGAAAATAGATCACTAACTATTTTGTAGTCATTTCGCTTGTCTAGTCGATAATTCCACCTTTTTCCTCGTCCTTTGTAACGCCAGCATGTTGTAATCTTTAAAGGTCCATTTAACAACACTCGCGTCCGGCGCTCCTAGTTCAAAGCGCTTTGTCGCCGTATAAATGCCAAATCCGAGAAAATAAAAACATACGTTTTTAGATAAAAGCCACAGGCTTGCTACCATGAAAAAATTCTGAACGAATTGATTAAAATACAAAAGTTATTTGAAGCCAAATTTCGGCAATTTTCATGTTATCTACTTCGACGCGCGATTCTCAAGATATAGTCCTCAAAGAATGCTCAACCGCTGCATAACAATTCGTGTAACTATGGCAACCTTGGTATCATTTTGATCCACTCGTCTCACTCTGTTGATCACAATTGTTTACATTTATCTAAAGATAACCTGCAGTGCCCCGCAACGGTATTAAAATGACGCATTTTTTAAGAAATAATTTAGGTACCATTCTTCCTAAAAATACGCGCGCCGTCAAGAAAAAATTGTTACGCTCGAGTTGGCCGAATTCGCTACATTTTATGCCAAGCGTGAATGAAGAGAATTTGGAATAGTTTGAGGCACTGAATGCACTTTACCAAGTGTTTTACCCTTACGTTAATGTTTGGCTCTTTGAACTTCCTTGACATGAAGTTTGGCTTATTTTAGTAACCTGGCAACCCAGGTCAAAGCACACAAAACTTTGACGTGGATTGGTTTGCTTGCTTACAGTGGGAGGTCTTTCAAATTCCACGGATCTCAAACAATATCAAAGTATTAGTATACGTAAGCCTACAAAACATTACACGAACGGAAAAGGGGAGGAGAAACTCTACTGATGAATAAACACCTTTAATAAATTGTAAAATATAGGCTTAATAATATTGCCTAATTCTATCTACCACTTATAATTTAAAACTTGCACTTCTCACAATTAGAAACGAGCTTCTTATGCCGCCACATACGGTGGCAAATCATATGTTGTTAATAATATCAGTTAATAATTTCTATAACACGTCTTTGTTAGAGCGAGACGCTTTATCGAAGCGTTCATTGAATAAACTGGAGGCAGTACCATACATAATTGATTGTCAGTTGAGGGTTGCGCGGCAAATTGTAGTAATATTGTACAACAGCTTGCCGATACCCTGATACTAATGTATATCAAGAGATCGCAAAGAAAACGTAAAGAAATTTGTCACAAATATTTCCGCTATAACCCACATAGTATACAGAAAATATACAGATGTACAGTACCTCAATGTTCGAAGAGGTGTGCCAAAAAAACTGCCCAAGTCTGCTGTAGAAAGTCACTGAATGAGCAAACGAAGAGCCAACTTCCTCTTACAATGGTCCCAGCAGGTCAAATATCAGATATGTATAATATGGCCCAGTTTGGGAATTAATTAATGTAGGAATTACGTAGCTCAACCAATAAAACAGACGAGATCAAAGACATGTGTCAAGGGGTAAACAAAAAATGCCCAAGTGTGGCCACGAAACATGGTAAAAAGTTGATTTATTTGCCCGGAATAATTTCAGACGACTTGTAATGACCACTGTGCACAGACAAACATGCCAAGTTATGACAATGGCTGGATAACATATCTTCAATACATACGTTCGAAAACTTTGTGTAGGCTACCAATATGTTAATCGGTTTGAATATCGTTATAAAACATATGGTCAATATAATAAGTGATTGAAAATAATAGTATTGGCATTAGAGTCGATTTAATCGCCAATCATAAGCATGAAAATCTACGTTTACCATGCCGGTCAGACTATTGTGGCTAATAATAAAAAAATTACAATCAATAAAAAATATATTGAATAAAATTTTCAGTGCAGAAGATTAATAATAAGCGCCAATGCTCTTATATTCGCGTTCTGGATTATTCATTTCTTTTGAAATTCATTTTCGTACAGCATGTAAACACGAATGTATGAATGTAAGCCTCCCACTTACCAATTTCCGCAGTCACTTAATTTTCTGGGGCTGCAAGCGGAAACTGAGTTTTATATACTTCTAGGAAACGGGAATATTGAAGTTGGAATATGAATATTTCTGATAGAAACAGGAATATTCAAGTTGGAATATGAATATTTTAATAGAAACAGGAATATTCAAGCTGGAATATGAATATTTTTTATAGAAACAGGAATATTCACGTTGGAATATAAATATTTCCGACAGAAACAGGAATATTCAAGTTGGAATATGAATATTTTAATAGAAACAGGAACATTCAAGCTGGAATATGAATATTTTTTATAGAAACAGGAATATTCACGTTGAAATATAAATATTTCCGATAGAAACAGGAATATTCAAGTTGGAATATGTATATTTCTGATAGAAACGGGAATATTCAAAGTTGGAATATGAATATTTCTGATAGAAACAGGAATATTCAAGCCGGAATATGAATATTTCTAATAGAAACAGGAATATTCAAGTTGGAATATGAATATTTCCGATAGATAAAGGAAAATTCAAGTTGGAATATGAATATTTCTGATAGAAATAAAAATATTTATTTTTGTCGGAATATGAATATTTCTGAAATGTAGCTACACTTTGAAAGAAAAGAAATTCAAACTCGGAATGTTTTGATTCGCTCAGACTTGGTTCTCTTGGTCTGATAAATCATCAGTTGACTGTGTAGGAACATTAGATATTGCTCAAGGGCTGACTAGGGGTTTTTTCCACAAGGCGCCCTTGTGGCGAATGAGCAAAAATAAAAAAATAATGAAATAGTTGATCTGCATAATCAATGAGCTGGGTCACGTATTCGTGAATATAAGTAGTAAAAACCATGGCCGTAAGAACCACGGGGGCAAGGGGGGCTTGAGCCCCCCTAACTTCAAAGGCAGGGGGGGCTGAGCCCCCCTAAAAATCATCGTTGAGTCTCGAAGTTAGTATTGTTAGTTACACGTTTTTAACGGTTTACAGTCTTACACATGTCTTACTCCAATAATTATGGCAAAAAGTAACCTCAAAAGTGCAGAAAAACAAATTTAAGCATGCTAAAAATAGAAAAAAAATCTGGGGGGCGTGTCCCCGGACCCCCTAGCAGCACTTGTGCCTTCAGCGATCGAAGAGCCCCCCTAACTTTTTTCATCTTCCTACGGCCTTGGTAAAAACACTTTACAGATATTACACAGATCAATGCTCCAGCTCTCGTACCCAGCCCTTGCACAATATATAGAAGTGGGAAGCACAGAGATTATGGTGCGAAGTCATGTCAATGGTGCATGCCAGCACTACGCCATAGTACGAGAGACAAGAACGATCAAAACTCAGCATTGCGATCTTTTTCTGTCAAGATTATTATTCTTAAGATGTATTCTGCAGGCACGAGCTTTTTTACGACTCTTCTGGTGGTGAGCTAAAGTACAATGTGACATGGCGAGTGGTTTCGATAGGAGTGTCCGTGTTAAAACTAATTCTATCTTATTCTATCTTATTCTTATTGCTCCTAAAACGTCATTTTCTTAAACCCAAACAATTTGTAGTGGATTACAAGTTCTCTTTAAATTCTTCTTCAATTGCACAATAAAGCCGGAATCGATCTGTTTACAATGTGATAAATCCAGTCGGCAAAGGTTTCGACATTTTTCAACAACTCCAGCAACAGCCTCTGTCGTTATGACGTCGCAATGTGTCAGGTCAAGAGTCCTCAAAGCCAAGCTCGAGGAACTTTGACAAACTTGCGCTAAAACGTGGTCATTAACGTCCAATTCTCTCAATGAAAGTCTGCTAAGGCTGGAGTGGTCAGTAAGAATGTTAGATACCCGGACTTGGGATAACTCAGGTTCACCATTATCACAAAAGGTGGAAAAATTAAAACTCATAGAGAGCAGTTGGGGACAAAAGTTACTGAGGCGGCTCCCGTGACTCGGCAAACACTCCCTCTTTTCTTCAATCGAATTAACTACAGTCGGCAGAATTGGATCAATGTTTGAACAATGTTCTAAAATAAGCTCCTTAAGTGACTTACAATGAATGCAAAAAACTGATACACGGACATTAGGCATCCCAGACAGGTTTAACGATTCCAATTGACCACCTTGTTTCTCCAGGAACCTCTCAACATCCTCAAAAAGAATTTCAGACGCCCCACCAAGATCAAGTGACTTTAAATATGATAAACTAGCAAGATGATTTGCAACTATCCTATCTAAATTTCTACTCACGTTCACCCTGAGTACAACTAGCTTTAAACAACTTTGAATAAGAAGTATTAAATCTAAATCGACAAGAAAGGTACCAAAAAGATCCAAATGTTCAAGGTTTAGCAAGGGTATGTCAACCAAAACTTGATTCTCCCCAGGTATATCAGAAAAGCAAAGTTTCCTAAGCTTTGGAAGTTTCAACAGGATTATCCCCAAACTTTTTGTTGTGACTGATGTTCCAGACACATCCAAATGAATTATACTGAAGCAACCCGCTTCACCAGTGTTAATTGGGTTGAAAAGTGCCTCTATTCCTACATCTGTAACCTTTGGACACAATTTAATAACCAACTCTTTTAAGTTGCAGCAATATTTTCCAAGCTTGTTCAGCAATTCGTCAGAGCAGCCCCGACAGTTCGATAATTGCAAACTTCTAAGGGATTGTAAAGTTGGTAAGGTCTCATTGAGGCATGATCTTGACAACCGCGAGCAGCCATTCAAGTTCACTTGCGTCAGGCTCTGATGGTTAAAAATAAAAATGAACATTATGTGTTGTGGATGTTTTATGTTTCTTAAAGCAAGGCAATGCTATTCTCATCTTGCATGCACAATTCATCTGCATTCAATGACATTTCCCATTGCAAATTTGCATGCACTTGAAATTGGTAGATGTTTAAGGCTGCATTGTGTGAACCAATTTAAAAATTTAAATTTAATCAACAACAGACATATTCATGATAAGAAAATATCTTTACTATTGATCAGTGTGGTATCATAATACATATATACATATATACATATAACATATTGGCAATATCATTGTGAGTAAAAGAAGACTTTATTTTGGTAAAAACTTGTTGGTGAATTGATCTGAACTTGTCCGTACATTTCTCTGCAGAAGGTTGGTAAATCAAAACGTCTGCACATACAGACCAGAACAACCTCCTGGGCAGAATGATTTTAGCAATTGCTCTATAGATCTTTTAGGTAGTCAACATAAATTCAGCCTAGTAGAAGGGTCCTAAAGGGCAGAGCTTTTATTTCCCTTCCCAGCCAAAATGTTGACCAAATCCCATAGTTCTAGCAGTTGTCTTCAGTTGCACAAATCGCAATCAAATTCCTTTTTTCTATTGTCGTTTGGCCAATGAGTCCGAGTCCCAGTGCATGGAATCCCCATTTTCTCAGCCAAAATAGGCAATTTCCAACTCCAATTTTACCCCTTCAGGACCCTCTAGTGGATGAAGGCCATAGAGGTAAGTATATTGGTAATTATGTAGGTGCATGTATAATTGTTCATATAATGATTACCTCACATCGTAGACCAACAAGCTTCATAACCTGGTCAGTGATCATCATATGACATCTGCTGAGATCTAACTTTGTTAAGTTCTCATGAAAGAGCAATGGAAAGTATGAGGCTTTTAACATCTGCTTGTCATAAGATATATTTAGAAGCTCCTGAATTAGTGCGGAATCTATACAATGACAGGAATACAAATACAAATAATGTGAGACTCAATTAACCACCCCCACCCCTCCCTCCCATATTTGATTGATTAAATCGTCCTTGAGGTTGTAATAATTTAAATATGCAATTATTCTTCTTCACTTATGTACAATACAGCTGTTCTATGTTACCTGGGTTAGGGAATTATTACCTATACTATAGGCATACGACATTTGTTTGCTAGCCATTGTCCCCCAGCTGGGAATTTTACAAAAAAATGCCCATGCCTGGTGTGCTCGGGGGGGGACATGGTCAGAACTGAATCTTGCACCATACTCAATACTGGCCTCAAATTGTGGATTGACACATCCTACATGAACAGCTGTGATTGGCTGATCAAGACAACAAACAATAACAAAACTACAGAAATACATTTCTAACGAACAAACCATAAACACAGCTGATCACTATTGTCTCAGAAAGCCAATCACAAAACATCTTCATATTAAGTGTAGGTTTTTTGTCCACCAAATCACCCTCAATCACTCATTTCAACTTGACTCCTGACAGCTATTGTTTTATTCATCTTTAGCTTATTTACAATTACAGCTGCAATGAGTTTAATTAACCTCCTTACACCTTTCATATGAAATGCATTGCGGTTTCTATTATCAATACAACTTACTTAAAACATTGAATGGTCCCAAGACATGCAAATATTTGTAAAAATCCTCGTTTACGGCACTTTGGCACCACATTGCCATATTATCTGCAACGGATTCAAGACAAAGTGTTGATAAACTAGAAATGTTCATAATAAAATAAATTTGAAAAGCTAAAAGAGGTAAAATGAACACTAAAAAGTTCCTATTTTGGTAAAATTTGCTACTTTATGACTTTCCTCCTTAATATTAGGTACCTGATCAACCTCTTTATCATAAAATATCCCGTTTTGTCCCTCACATAGATCAAAAGGTCATGGCCGAAACAAAGGGAGTATTGTCACTAGAAAAATTTTGTTTAAAAGCCGTAGCAGAAAAGATCGCATTGCATTGTAAAGATTCAAGACAAAATGGTGGCCTCCCATATCATGATATTACTTTCTCTCGGTTAGGTTAGTATTTTTATCAGTGGCAATCCACCAACCCCATGTGTTTAGTGTGACGTGCAGTCGTAGCTCAATCAAACATAGCCCTGGGGGGCAGGGGTATTCCCATTTTCCAGCCCAAATTTCAACCAATTCCTATTGTTCAAATTCGCAAACAACATAGTCGGTCTTGCTCACACCCTAATCCCATTCCAATTTTTATTGTTTTTTGGCCGATGAACCAGTCAGTCGAAGGTGTTACACCCCCCTGGTGAACATATGAATACATGATTCCTCATTTTGTAAGCACCTGATCATTGTTCACATTCTTTCTTAGGTGATGTGGCCATAAAAGAAATTTTGGACATAGCCTTCTCCAATGAAATTTTGTCACCAGAATATTTTGCAGTACTTATTCATAAGAATGTTTTGAAATTGGATTTAAGTACTAGATACCAACAATTGGTTACGGATGAAGTATTGCTGCAACTGCGGTGCAAGGTTTGCGTCTTGTTCAGAAATGTAAAAGTTAGGTACATCATATGTGTGTATCCGATGCTCATCTGAGCCGGGAGAGGTTTGGGCGTGGCACAGGCTGGGGCGTGGCACAGGTTGGGGCATGGCACAGGTTGGGGCGTGGCACACCCCATTAGGCTGGACACTTCCCAGTTTTTCCAATCTCATAGACTTGTTGGTGAATTAATTGCATATTGGGACTAACTGAACTGTTTTTCTTCCCACTGCTGTTTAGAAACTGATCACATTGAATCTTTGTGGTTTGGGAGCATCAACCAGCTGTCTAAATCAGATGATACAAAACTTAACAAGTCTCTCATGTATAAACTTATCTTACTGTGATGGATGCTCTGATTCTGTTCTGGAAGGCATTGCCAAAAACTGTCCAAACCTAAGTGATTTAAATGTTGAAGGTTGCAGCCAAATAACAGATGATGGAATTGAAGCTCTTCTTAGTGCAACAGACAGCTCTGTCAAGCCTCTAAAAATTGCATATTTGAATGTATCTTCAACATCTGTAACTACAGCGAGCTTGTGGGTGTTGTTAAATAAGCTACCTTTGCTACTTTCTTTATCATTTGCTAGAATAAAAGGCATCACAAAATCTCCTGTCAATCATATCATGTTCAAGAGAGCTGTTTTTCCACTTCAGCATTTGGATATGCTAGACACTGTCATAGAATTTATTCAGCTGAAAGAACTTGTTGAAAGTTGTCCTAATTTCATTAAACTTATATTAACTATACCTTCCTTTGCAAACAGTCATGCTGAGATCTTCTCTGAAAGCTTAAAGCATCTTTCAAAATTAAAATCACTTCAGCTGCACACGGAAAGCATTCCTGAGTTTGAACCGGTTCCTCATCAATTGAAAATCACTGAATCTTTACTGAACCACATTGGTTCTCAACTCGAATCCATTGACATAACTGGGGGTATAGCAGTAAATTTATCTGATTTACATCATCATTGTAATTCACTCAAGCATTTAGGCTTATTTTCTTGTCAACTGGTTCAACCTTTCATTCCAAGCTTGGAAACTGTACCAAAGAAGGACCATGAAGCCCAAACTGCAAGCAATATTGCAATGTTCAGTAACTTCTGCTCTTCTCCTTTGGAGTATATCCATCTTGAGAAAGTTAAGTTTAATGGTATCCCACTGAACCAAAAACAAGAACTTCTCTATCTATTGTTGGCATCCCATCCAAACCTTCTTCAACTCTCTCTTAAAAGTGTTCCTATTGAACAAGGATTCTTAATTAAGATTCTTCATAGTTCTTCTGGTACTCAACTTGAAAAGCTAGTTCTGTCTTGTTATGATAACATCACTGCTAAAACAATCCGTATGATTGAAGAGAGCTGTCCCAATTTGCAACACCTCGAGCTATGGCACTGCTGGGTCATTACATGGTCTGACATTTGGCAGAGCAACGATCGTTTTAAAAGAAATGGCAGGAAACTTGAAGTGGTTGCACCAGAGCAAAATGAGTTAATTATGGTGGGATGTTGAAGCAACATGCAATCCAGGAATTCTATTGAAATTTAACAACTGATGGAACAAAACATTATGATATTGAAAGTAGATTGAATAAATCATTAAATTATATTATTTTTGATTGACATTTCTAATAGTTTTTCCAGAATGTGTTGATTATTGTCTTACAATACACAAAAATCTTGACTCCATGTGTAAAAGGGAAGGGGTTTAGGACCACATTTCCTTTACGAACTGCGTAATTCCATTCAGAAACACACGGATGCAAAATCTAATCTTTCATTTAATCAACCATCTTCATGACCACTGTGTTGAGTTAAGATTGAATTAGAGATTAGATAAAGATATGATTTGAATGAAGAATTGTAAGGGCATCAATCCTGAGGGGATGCGGGGGCATGAACTGGTGAGAACATCTAATTATCCCCCCCCGCCCGCCACTTCTCATGAACATTTGGTCTTTTTGAGGCTCAAATCTGAGTTATCTTTAATTGTTTAAATTTATTTTACATTCAAGCTCCATCTATTTTAATATCTTTATATTGCCATAGATCTATAGTGGCATTAACAATGGGAGTAGTATGGCATATGAAGTTATAGCAGAGTACATTTAAACACTTCGGCGCATGTATTAAAATTTTAAAAAATTTGGGAAGCATAACCCTGGACCTTCTTACTTTGGAGTCTGTCCCCCGACTTTTGGAACATATTATCGCCCTTGGTAGGTTATTAAATTGGTCATTGTAGATCATGCAGTTATTATTACCCAGTGGCCAGTTGTTCAAAACAGGTTTAACATTAACCCTGAGTTAAAATTTAATCCACTGTTTTAGTTTGTGCATTAAAATGCATCCTTTTTTAAAAAAACTTGAGAAAAGAAAACTGGGATCGATCCAGGCAGGATTTATGAAAAATATTTTCAAGCTCACAAATGAGCCCTTGGAAAATTTGCTTTGAACTTTGAAGTTAACCCAGGGTTGAGCTAAGGTACTAACCAGCCTCAGAGCATTAGTGGCCCACATCCTTCCCACCTCTCAATATCGGCAGAAAATCATCAAAACAAAAACCCTGCACAATATTGGCACTGTAACATTAATGATATGATTGGCGTTTCGTCAGGAGCGCACAAAATGATGTCGTCGGCAATTCTAGTTTTCATGCTTTACGCACTTACTGTAGTCCATACTCAACAAATACCGGACGAGAAATGGTCCTATGTGAACGTGCGTAAAAATGCCTTTATGTTTTGGTGGTTATACGGCGCTCAAACTGCAAACCCGAACGACCGTGTTTCCAAGCCATTGGTGTTGTGGATTCAAGGAGGGCCGGGCGCTTCCGGCACGGGATTCGGAAATTTTGAAGAAATTGGTCCACAGGATATAAATGGCAATAGGAGAGAATACACTTGGTTGAAAGCGGCGAATATTTTGTTTGTTGATAATCCTGTGGGGTCAGGCTTCAGCTACGTTACCGATGACAGTGCTTATACTACAAACGTGACAGGTATATGTCATATTGTGAGAAAATGTCATCGAAATCGCTATATCGTAATAAGCTTGTTTTCTAATTGGGCATTAGAATTGGTCATCACTGCCCGAACACCACTTCTAACTTTCTAATGTGTAACACTAGCTGAAAATTTACGGCGAGCGAACTATGTTAACTGTGTATGAAGCTATACACAATGCTCAATGCTGGAAAGCATCTCGAGAACTAACGTTGCGAATGTCGGTAGTGCAGTTTAATTAAGGGTATGTGATTACATTAACCGCTTCTGCAAACTCGTAATTATTCTGGAAAGTTCTTATCCGTGCGTTGTTTACGCAATTAAAATATTGGTTTAAGAGCCTTTATTCTCGACAGACTATCATGCTGTGATAGTGAGATTTAATCTTTGCGAGTGCTTCATAACAAGCTGCACCTTAAGGCTGTTTTCCACTAGGCGGAATTTTCCGCGCGCAGCGCAATTTTTCTTTGTCTTTTTTCCATTAGTCCTGCCTGAGAGCTCACAAACAAAGAAAAATTGCGCTGCGCGCGGAAAATTCCGCCTAGTGGAAAACAGCCTTTAGGGCTATTTATACGAATTACCACAGCATTTTTACGGTTTAAAAAATTGGTATTTATATTCAGAATTCTTTTAAATTTGGTCTGACTTTAAAACTGTCCGTCTGTCCATGTTAGTCTGTTGCTCGCAACGAACTTCAAGGAAAAAATTTGGGCACGCCGGCACTTAGCACAGTTGTTGAAAGCACGTTACTCTTGAGTGAATTTCATACAAACACATACTGCAGACAACACAGGAAGAAATGAAATACGCTTTGCCTACACAACGCAAAATTCCTATTGGTCCGAAATCGATGTGTCCGCCAATCAAATCTGATACGTAATAGTACAAATCCCTTTCCTTTGGAGACTGCTTGTATTCTGTACATGATTTTTCGAACAGGCACATCGATTTTGACGGATGGACATTTCGCTTTATGTGCGCAACGCGTATTTCATTTCTTTCTGAGTTGTCCACAGTCCGTCCTTTCATTAACTCATTTCTTTTAGGGACTGCTCGCAGTCTAATCACAACTGAGGTCCTAACCCAACCTGTCAACTTTCCCTATTTGCTATGGTCAAGTTTAACTGGTTATCCTATAGGCATGATCCAACATTTTTATTGATTCTTTTAATTAATGACAGGTATCGCTGCTGATCTGTTAACAATGTTGAAATCATTTCTACATGACATGCCAGTGTTTAAGAATATCCCATTCTACATCTTCTGTGAATCATATGGTGGGAAAATGACCTCAGCATTTGGGGTTACTCTTAATCAGGCTATTCAAAAAGGAGACATCCAGATGAACTTTGTTGGTGTTGCTTTGGGTGATTCGTCGATATCTCCAGTTGATACTGCATTAACCTACGGTCCATATCTGTACTCATTCTCCCTCTTGGATCAGACAGATTTGGAACATGTTAACGATTTAACAAACCAAACTGCACAAGCATTTTACTCTGGCGACTATGAAAAGTCTGTTAAACTATTTGCCAAAACTATACAGGCTATTGGAATTAGAACTGATTATGCAGATTATTACAACGTCCTGCTGCATATTCCCCCACCGCGATTTCAGGACGGTGCTAAAACGTTCAAAGATCAACATCTTGGTCATCTGTATTGGCAACACGTTGGAAGACTGCAACAACAAAGCCTTTCAGATTTCATGAATGGACCAGTCAGAAAGAAGCTTGGGATTATCCCTGATGATGTCACATGGGGTGGTCAATCGAGAAAAGTTTATGAGAAACAAATTCCTGATCTCCTGAAACCAACAGTTAAGGATGTCACACAGCTGGTAAACAGTGGTCTGATGGTAGTCGTCTACGAGGCTCAACTGGATATGATATGTGATACCATCGGTGCTGAAGTGTGGATAAACAAGCTTGGCTGGTCTGGACTTAAACAATTCTCCCTCGTACGAAAGCTTCCTCTCTATGCACCATCTCAAGAACAAACCAAGAATACAGGTGCATTCTTGAAAGAATATGAAAATTTCCATTTTTATATTATCCTAAACGCTGGTCACATGGTACCAGCAGATGCACCTGAAATGGCACTGTCTATGGTCAACAGAATTCTGGCACACGAAGAAATGAATAAAATATAAATTTAAATATCTACTAGCGAGTTCAATACTCATTCGTCAAACTTCTGCATTATAGAATAAAGAACAAAACTCGCATGAAACTTAACTATTTTATAGTATTTCAAGCCATCCTAGAAAGGAGATGATAGAAGCCAGTTAAGGGCCGTGTACGTAACTATACAATAGTCTTCGTAATCTGCTGTGTGTTGATTAATGTAAAAAAGCCTGTATTAACCACCTACTAACACAATAATTAATAAAGTTAAGTAATTCATCGACTGTTTTTTGTATGGTTTTTCGAAATACAAGATAAACTGAACTTGAGGAAGAACTTTTTCATTCAAGATCTCGCCACTTTCCGCACTATAAAGCACAAGTATAACGCAAATATTCGTCAGAAAGTTGGATCAATCTGACAATCTTACGTGTCGCGGCTTTTTATGCAACGTGTAAAAACTGAATGAAGTGAAATAACAAAAATAGCGGGCCGAAGTAGACCCGTTTGCCGTGTCCGCGTTTTCCACCATAAAGTTGACCAGTATGGTAGTTCTTCTAGAGGGCACTTATATTAGCTGTGTCCTGTGATCCACGACATCTAACCTATTCTATTGCTAATCCAACTGCCTAGATCAAATTACATGATCATCGGCAGAAAATCGCAAGGGTAAAACACCCTGTATCTAATATTGGCATTGCCAGTCTACCACCTGCTACCGCTTCCTCTATTTAGCTGGCAGTCTGCCACCGTAACTCAAATCATATGATCTGCGTTTCGTCAGGAACACACAAAATGATGTCGTCGGCAATTCTAGTTTTCATGCTTTACGCACTTACTGTGGTCCATACTCAACAAATACCGGACGAGGAATGGTCCTATGTAAACGTGCGTAAAAATGCCTTTATGTTTTGGTGGTTATACGGCGCTCAAACTGCAAACCCGAACGACCGTGTTTCCAAGCCATTGGTGTTGTGGATTCAAGGAGGGCCGGGTGCTTCCGGGACGGGATTCGGGAATTTCGATGAAATTGGTCCAGAGGATATAAATGGCAATAAGAGAGAATACACTTGGTTGAAAGCTGCGAATCTTTTGTTTGTTGATAATCCTGTGGGGTCAGGCTTCAGCTACGTTACCGATGACAGTGCGTATACTACAAACGTGACAGGTATATGTGTTATATTGTAGAGAAATGTCATATTGTGTTATATTATTGGTAATTAGAATTAGTAATCACTGTCATAACAACATTTCTAATTTGCTAATTTGTAACCTTAGTTGTATATAGCTATTGCAAAATCTGCAAGACTCATGTCGAATAAATTCCAAATGAAAATACTTATACAGAAAGTACTATACTGATATTGGTTTAAGAGCGCTACAGGTACCAGACCTTACTCCTGCTTAGATAGTGAGCTGAGATAGTGAGTGATAGTGAGCTATTAGCTCATACCACGTTGTCTGTTTAAGGACTATGTTAATTGGACCTTAGTAAGTTAACTGCATATAAAGGGGGACACATTAGCAGATAGTTTAGTCGAGATTTGTCCACAAATAAAATCATCAGATTTTAGAAAAAATATAAAAAGGGAAAAAGTAGGGGAATGCCAAAGAGCTTATTATTGCCCACACGTTTTTGCTCTTACAGGTATTGCTACTGATCTGTTAACAATGTTGAAATCATTCCTAAATGATATGCCAGTGTTTAAGAAAATCCCATTCTACATCTTCTGTGAATCATATGGTGGGAAAATGACCTCAGCATTTGGGGTTACTCTTTATCAGGCTATTCAAAAAGGAGACATCCAGATGAACTTTGTTGGTGTTGCTTTGGGTGATTCGTGGATATCTCCAGTTGATACTGTGTTAACCTGGGGTCCATATCTTTACTCATTCTCCCTCTTAGATCAGTCAGATTTGGCATATGTTAATGATTTAACAAACCAAACTGCACAAGCATTTTATTCAGGCGACTATGCCAAGTCTACAGAACTTTGGGGTGATGTTGAAATTGCCATTTCAGCTAGAACTGATAATGTGAATGTTTACAATGTCCTGCAACACAACGCCAAACCACCATTTAAATACGGTGCCACAAAGTTTGAAGATCAGTATCTGGGTCAACTGTATTGGCAACATGTCGGAAGACTGCAGCAACAAAGCCTTTCAGATTTCATGAACGGACCTATCAGAAAGAAGCTTGGGATTATCCCTGATGATGTCACATGGGGTGGTCAATCTGCAGAAGTCTTTGCAAAGCAAAGTATTGATTTCATGAAACCCACAGTTAAGGACGTCACACAGCTGGTAAACAGTGGTCTGATGGTAGTCGTCTACGAGGGTCAACTGGATATGATATGTGATACCATCGGTGCTGAAGTGTGGATAAACAAGCTTGCCTGGCCTGGACTTAAACAATTCTCCCTCGTACGAAAGGTTCCTCTCTATGCACCATCTCAAGAACAAACCAAGAATACTGGTGCATTCTTGAAAGAATATGAAAATTTCCATTTTTATATCATCCTGAAGGCTGGTCACATGGTACCAGCAGATACACCAGAGATGGCACTTTCTATGGTCAACAGAATTCTGGCACGCAAGCAAATGAAAAAAGTAAATTGAAATGTCTAATTGAAACTTAAATACTTAGGAATTAGAAACAATTATGATTTAGAAACAAAATTTGAAATTTTTCTACCAATACAGCAATTCTATGTAAGTCAGTTTCAATAGCTATCCTAGGAAAAGAATTATAAGGGGCTACGCATGTAAACAATTTTAACAATACAATAATGCTATCATCATAAGATTCTCTTTATATGCATTCTTAATTCTGATTGCTTAATTCACCCGCAAAAAATTGTGTACAAATACCGTAACACTCTGACCACATGCATTGCTTCCAATTTCGCTTTGCTGAACATTCAAATTAAAGGTTCGTGTGAAAAGCTTGTTGTTTCTAGCTATAAAGTCTTACAAGAAACTTTGTATGAAAATGATAAAATAATTATTGTACTCGGATCTCACAAAATATCTGCCTTCGGCATTGGCAAATAATTGATCTTCTTGCCACTGACAAATCATGACATTTTGCATTTTGCAATTGATAAATACTCTAATGTACATTAATTAATGCAAATTCAAAAAATCTATATTATTCACCCAGTAGACTAGCATAATAATTAATGTAAGTTATTGAATAATGTTATAAAGTTTTTGCTTGTCCAAATGGAGGATGAACTGAACTAAGGACTTAGCAGTTAAGCTGGTAAAACAATTAAATATTATAGTGATCTGATTTCACTTAAATCTTCATTTAAAAAGTTGGCAAAATGCGTAAGGTTGTTCACACATTTCCAGCCATTAATAATAATAATAACTAGCTATACTTTAACTATGTCTGTTTGCACACAGGTTCATTAGTAAATAGCCCTAAAATGTTAATTCAAGCCATAAATGCAGCTTTGTCATTCCCAACAGCAGATTCACTGCCTTGCCCAGAGCTCTGCAGTTGTGGCCAGATGACACCATCACCATTTGGGTGGTGAGAAGATGGCATGATAATGGACCATAGGCCTCTAAGGAAATGACAATGATGGAGATGTAGATTGATACCAAATTTACTTTCCATATTACTACCTCAAATAGGAGGGCACCAAATTTTCCTATAATCTTGCCTTATATGGATTTGGATTTTTTCATTAAATAAATACAATCATTTGACTAACATTTGAAAACAACAATTATTCACCCATCTGAGCAATGTTTCAGAGACATACAAATCACAACAAATTCATTTTAAATTCACATACCGACCATGTCCAAGACCAAGCACCATCTTCCAGTTATTAATGATTCCATAATGGTAAGGGTTAATATATTTCTAAAAATAGTATATGCATGACACAATATAGTATGCAAGTGTATTAAAACCCACTGAACTGGTACTCTTTCATACCTTGGTGAATAGAGTAAACTTACAGAACATATGTATGTCACAGTAAAATACAAAAGAATAGTAAAACTCCAAACAACATTTTGATCATTTAAATGAATCGATGTTTCGACTAAATTGTAGTCACCATAAGGATAGAATCGTTGTTTCAATAAAACAATCAAAATGTTGTTCGGAGTTGCTATTCTTTTGCATTTTTTTAAAATACTGGGTGGCTCTCATAAATATGTCACAGACTTACAGTTTAAATATATTAACACTCGATCAACATCTCAATTAGTAAAATTAAATGTACAGTATGTAAAATAAAAGAGTACAGTGAACCATGAATCAAGAAGAATAACTGACAGTAAAACCACGCATTAGGAACAACACATACTTTCCCCTCTTTTTTCATCTTTTTTGACATATTTCTATTAATATAAACTTCTACAGACGTCTCTCCTCTGCTTATCAACATTACATGCCAGCATGCCAATGCTCCAACAGCCACAGCCACACATGAACACAAAATAAATTCAACAGCAACAGAGCTATGAATACTTTCGTAGTCCTCCTGATGCACCAAATCCTAAGTACAGGAAAAAATATAGCGGCATTACTTAATAGTCCAAGAGGAAATTCTTGTAACTAATTAGCTAAACAATTAGATAGCAACAGCTTATACTAATGCAACTTACTGTAGTTCAAAAATTGGACCAGTACCATTATTTTGCTTAATTATCCCAATTAAATATAATAATTACAGCCCTCACAGTTATCTGCGAAAAAATGCAATTGCAGGCGATAACGCAGCTGAAGATGAAATTATCGGCAGCAATTTTTTGCCTCTGATGAACTTGCTATAGTCATTGCAAATTGTACTTCTATTTTAAAGCAATGTATGTGTACCTACTGTGTTTATATCAAAAATGAGAAAATTTATCAACATTTTGAGGAGTTTCTTCCTTATTATTCTGCCTATTTAGCAAGAACAAAAATTGCTGCCAATAATGAATAATCAACGGCAACTTTTTGCCCACATCAATTAATTTCGAAAGGCTGTAATTATTATCCCCATAAAGGCGCGTTTACACGATGCGACATGTCGCATGCGATTGTCATTCTGGCGTATGAAAACGACTGCCGAAGCGATTATTTCTGCTTATTAGCTACAGCCTACAACATAGTGTGACATCTTTACACAAGCATTTACTCAATTCCATACGTCAAAATCAGAATTGCATGCGACTTGTCGCATCATGTAAACCGGCCTTAAGACATATACAGCACAATTTGATATTAGTCAGCACCTCCCCATAAGATGCTGGTTTCATAATTATCATGCTTTTGTCCAATTTGAATAGTGCACTAACATTTGGTCATTCAAAAAAATCATGACATTAAAAGACCATAACAGTACACCACACCCTCACTGATAAAAGGATACTTTGTCATGACGAAACTCACTTTAGGCTTGAGAAAATATTTTTTATACCCTAATGCGGGCCGAGGATGAGGACTGCCAATGTTTAAATAGCCTTTGAATATCTATAAATGGAAAAGATTATTCTTCAAACTACATTTAGCTTTACCCACCAAGTACAGTCACCAGAACAGCATATGCCAAATGCTCAATGCTGTGGGCCTGCATTATGTAACCCGTCTTGTCAACTTTCTCTGTAAGAAGAAGCCAGAGTATCCCAAAGGAAACAGAGTACCCACAGAAAATCAGAGTACCCAGAGGGAATCAGAGAACCTAGAGGGAATCAAAGTACCCCAGAGGGAATCAGAGTACCCAGAGGGAATCAAAGTACCCCAGAGGGAATCAGAGTACCCAGAGGGAACAGTACTACAACTACGAGTGTTGATCAGTTACTATATACTCTTTCCACAAGACGACTGGGTTGAGAAGATATTGACCCACATTGAGAAGGTCCAACTGAGAATAGTATGCACAAACTTAAGCCTAGTTTTCAATTTGGTTGCAACTGTCATAGCAAAGTCATTCGTGAAAATGTAATAGTAAAAGTATAGTTTCCTTTTGTGGACTGTATTCATAAAAGTTATAACGTAGATCCGCATGCATACTCTGTCACATCAATCACTTTAATATTACTCACAACATTTACAACTAAATAGAATTTAGGCTTTATAGATCATTTCTATCACAATTATATCATAATTGTGTTGTATCTTCTTTAACTCATCAATGACTTTTAATTCGCACTTACATTTCTAGCAAAAAGATCTATATTATCCAAAAGTGTTGGAAATATTGTAACTGACACATAAATTGTTCCAAGACACATATACACACAAAACATGAAGAAATATCTATGGTTGAAATGTCCAACACAATTATTTATCCATGCTTAATAATATGTTAAAGAACATAGTTGAAATGAAATTGCATTTCAAAAGAATTTTTTGCATTTTAGAATTTTCAATTTCCCCCTGGTGTTATCCAGCCCAACCCCTTTCTGCCTGCACAAAATTAGGCGCCTGGCTGCTCACCTGTCTAACATGCAAATATTTCAAATAGTAATAAAAAGGATACGACAATGATGGTCCATTTTCAAAACACACCTGAAAAGTTACAATTTTCTATCATAAAAACAAATTTGAAATAAATGTTGTGGTATTATAAATTTATGGATTAGGTACAATATGCTGAAATATATATTATTGAAAATGAATACAAGGTTGACGGAAGATATCAGAAATTTAGCATACTTATTACAAACACTGCAATGATGAGTTCTTGGTGGCTTTGGTTGTATACCTTAATACCAATTTTTATAAAAATAATAAATTTTTCAGATTAAATAAAAAATTGTTTAGCATATAATATTAGAACTTGCTATTTTAAAATGAAACTATTCTTCTTGTACATTTTGTACAAACTTGTATATCCTTGAGCATTAAAGCTTGTTTACCCTAAAAGTACAAGAATTAAGTTTAGGAGTTGAACTTGGATTTATTAATCAACAATCAAGATTACATTATTTTTTTTTGGATTAATTTGTTTGTAATTGAAGTACAGGCAAGACACATTATGATTTCCATGCTACTACCACCAAAAATCACCGAGAATTCTATACAAGTATTTCTAATAATTGTTTAGAAATAGTTGATTGCCATTATTAATATTTTATTATTCTTCACTTACAGATGGCGGATAGCCAGGGCCAGTCGCAACTGCTTTATAATAATGAAATGAAATATTTAACAATAACCAATGACCACAGATCAAATGACAGATGGAAAACAAAACGTTCTCATATTGCAGAACAATCGGCATCACATAAAGATAAAATACAGCAACAACGCACGATATCAAGAAACTGACAAGTACCACAAGTCCCTAAAAGATTTCAAAGATTCAACTTCTAATATCTTAAAAAATATAATCATTTGGTATCAATGGAAGACCAATTCTAGTTCAACGTATGGCTAACGCATCTGAAATGCTAATGTTTCATAACAATAAAATCTTACCTTTCCTAGCCACGCAGCGAAATGGTCAACACACCAAATGACAGGTTCAAATGCGCAGTCTGCTTGAGGTGAACTTGATTGAAATGCATTGAATGTCATTGTGTAGATCGTGAATGCCATGACTTTGGGATAGAACCAGAGTCGTTTGATAAAACGAACTCTCATTTTAAATAAAGATAAGAAGACTTTTTGGCATAGCAAATGCAGAAGAAGGAACACAACACCACAGGTCACCCGGAATGCGTACAGTTCTAATATAGCGTTCAGTGGGACAGCATCTGTTACATAATGTATATATTAACACAAAGGTTGGCAAGTAAATACAAATTTGAACACTCGTACAAAATTTAAACCACAAAAAAATCTGCAAAAAGACTTCGATATTCATTTAAAAACATACACATATTGAGAAGACATACCTGAAAAGCATGTACGTTGTATTTTTGTGTCATTTCAACATTATTTACCCGACGAAATTCGCGAAAAGTCATCAAATTTTTAGTTGATTTTCGCTAAAACTATGCGCGATGCCGGCTGCCTGATTTACGTCACAGGAAAAAGCCCCCTGATTGGCCAGCTGAAAACTCAATTTTTTTACCGCGAAAGCAAAACCGGGGAGCTACGTAATATACAATGAATTTACAATGCTTCTTCGTTTGCACCTCTTCACATCTTTTGCACTTCAGTTTAAAATTTTTCGCAGTTGTTAGCAGTTGTTACTGAGTTGCTGTTTTTAAAAAAGCTTTCACTTCAAATTTCCCTCCGCAGCGTTGGCGTAGTTCTTTGAAAATTTTAACATTTCTCCCCCCGGTTTTGCTTTCGCGGTAAAAAAATTGAGTTTTCAGCTGGCCAATCAGGGGGCTTTTTCCTGTGACGTAAGGCAGGCAGCCGGCATCGCGCATAGTTTTAGCGAAAATCAACTAAAAATTTGATGACTTTTCGCGAATTTCGTCGGGTAAATAATGTTGAAATGACACAAAAATACAACGTACATGCTTATCAGGTATGTCTTCTCAATATGTGTATGTTTTTAAATGAATATCGAAGTCTTTTTGCAGATTTTTTTGTGGTTTAAATTTGGTACGAGTGTTCAAATTTGTATTTACTTGCCAACCTTTGTGTTAATATATACATTATGTAACAGATGCTGTCCCACTGAACGCTATATTAGAACTGTACGCATTCCGGGTGACCTGTGACAACACACACTTTCTCTTTACAAATTTTCAGAATACAGTTCATTGATGCACAGGTCGCCCAAGTTACATGTGTTGTTCGCGGACATAAGCGACGACATTTGACTGTATTGTGAATATTTTCATTTTTCTACGTCTGTATCACTCTAGATCTAGTATGCATAATGAACATATGAATATTTCCCTTCAGTATCAAGTCCTCCAAAGTTTTTGGTTTTGAACTAAATACATCATTATATTCCATATTTATACTTTACACATATTAATATCTTCGATTAGTTACTATTCACAGTCACGTTGATCACGATCTCAATCAAACTTGCTAATCTTTTAGTAACGAATGATCACAAATTAACAGATCAGATTGATAAACTAGATTTATACATATCACTTGTAAAACCGCCAAACCGGTAAATCTACGAGCTCATATGAGCCCATAACACCCCTTTACAATTGTCGGCAGAAACTTATTCAGTTTTCACGAATTGTAAAGCGTTGGAAAATATTCAAAATCTTGATGTTCCATTGGGACCATCACCAATAAATTCGTGTCCCAAGTTGTTTCCACATTTGCCACAAGAAACCTCAAAAAAAAAGAAAAACTATTGACCCAGTGTAATATCGAATGTATATTGTTGCCATTATTAAGGAGAAATGAAAAACGCGGGGACAAAACAAAGAAGGAAATAATATAGCAGACCTAAGGAAATAAAAAACTTGTTTTAAAAAGGATCTCTTTTCGGATGAACATGCATTCAATTCTATAAAACAAGCAGCCTATATGTCTGTAGGAGTCAGTACTTACTTTCATTGCTTTGGCTTGACTGCTTTGTTGTGGAACTGTTTCGATTTCTTTCTTTACACTGTCTTCACGAATGGTCTCACTAAATGCTGGCCATGGCGTGTTATGTGCGTATTTACTCTTGCCATGAAATAAATCATTGCCACATTTAACACATTTGTATATGCCTTTAATAAGAAGGAGAAATATTCGAGTACTGCTACTGTTAAATTCAATTAATATATAAAGAACTTGTGATGTGTTACGCTCAGAGTAACCGATCTATATAGTACCGCAGTCTTGGAGCGATTGCACCTGTTAATTATTCAAAATGGTGTCACTACATCGTATTATTGACAATTGTCGTCAAGACCATTTCAAGCCTTCAAAGTGATTACTTGTATCTATTAACTCTTTTAAATTTAGGTTTAACTAATTCTTGATAGTGTTTGCTGAACTAACAACAGGAGAGAAGTGTACTTTGTATTTATTAAGTGAACGTTGTTCGTAGTTAGTTTTCTCCTCACAGCTAATCTGTCAATAAACGAGTCTTTTCTTACGGCGGTGCCGTTAAGACTTAGCGCCACTTTTTAGGTTTGCTTTAATGATTTCAAGTGAGTCAGACAATAGCTTTACTGTAAAACTTGGTTGAAGGTTGGAAGCCTCACTCTTGTCACTCGTTTCTACTCTATAATAATATAGCAGTCCAACCCGGCCAACTCTCCATACGTTAAACACATACATAGCTCCATGTCTGTCTTACTAATTTTCGCTGCCTTGTTGTTGGACAGCAAATTCTGCAGAATTTTTGTGGTTCTATTCTATAACATTAACATTATTACCAACTTCAAAGTGATCCTTGTATTTTTCACTCCCGTTCCACGTACAGAACGCCATGTTGTTCGCACAGGTTGAAAATGATGTGTTAGACAGACTCCAACTAGTTTTACCTATAACTATGAAGTTCGAAGTGGTAGTAACTGTTTTTACTGTTTGTATTATTACATTAATATTGATTATTTTTTGCCATGCTGGTTATTTTGAACAGTCGTAATCCGATCTGCTCATAAATAATGTGACGTTACAGAGACGACAATGACAATGCAAAATAATACCAAAGTTTCAGACGTTCTGCATGAATACTTAATATAAACTCGAATCATGAAATTATTGACCGCAACTTTGGCAGTGTTCACATTGGCTGGCATTTGTGATTCATGTAGTATACCGCAAGGGTACGAGCCCAAGTCAGTTTCCGAGTTAACCAAACTTGCGCCGCTTGTGTTACAAGCCGAGGTCGTGGCAACAGACAACCTAACAATACTCCGACATGAATACAACGCAACTCTAAATGTTCTTCATGTGTACAAAGGGAAACTGAACAAAACCCAGCTTGTTGTTGGGGGATTTAGAGATGCGGCAGCTTGTGGGACTGAAGTTTACGTGGGAGAAGAATGGATATTCTTCTTGAGTGTTAATCCGTTCAGAGTGAGAATTGATGACATATCGTCCGGTGTGGCAAAGAATTCAAACGCGACGTATCAGGAAATTCTTGAAGGGCTTTGCTGTCCTGACACACCAGGTTTAACAACATGAATTAAATCAATTATTAGTGCTTATATAGAAGATGAATTTCTGTCAGTCTTGTCTCAGGCGGAAACTTGACCTTTGCTTCAAAGGTATGCGAACGAGTATAAATTATACTGGCTGTCATGTCTCTGGAATACCGACACTTGTGTACATGCACACACAAGAAAGAAAGCTGCATTCTAAATAATTACATACGCATAAAAAACCCATATTGCAAGCTTTCACCCAGTTCCATCTCACCTCTAGCATCTTCTGTTTTTAGACTGTCCTCGAAAAACATTCACCTGCCGCGGTTGTATGACAACTGTGACATCGAGCTGGTTTTTCATTATGTGAGTTCGAGCTTATTAGATTTCGCCGCTAAGTTATTTGCAACGATTTGTAATGATTTTTTGCCTCTAGAAACTACCACATCATTTTTTGTCTTGTTTCTCTATAGAATGTTGGGAAGTGCCCTTAAAGTTCTCGTCGGTTAACCAGTGGCGAAGTCAGCCCGATATTTGGTCATGCAAATGCAAATTTTTCCGTGTCTAAAGACTGTATAAGGAATGAATTTCTAAAGAAATAAATAATGATAATGATTTAAATTTGCATTTGCAATGAAAATACACTGTGATATACTGTACAAAAAGTAGTCCATGGGCTCTTTGAATTCCGGATTTCCCTCAGTGGATTCTGGATTCCCAATCTATAGAGATTTTGGATACCAGTTTATTTTTAGATGTTTATTTAAGTTCTTGAATCCTGGATTCTTTCAAAGATTGGATTCTAGATTCTGATACATAAATTCCGGAATCTAGAGCAAATAAAAATCATGATGCTGGATTCCGGATTACCTTACATGGGTCGATAAGTGAGCCTTAGAGATTTCTGCTGTGAGTCTATTGCTATCCAATTTTACTTACTGTAACTGTCAGTAAGAGATCTTTTCCACTCATCCCAAATACCAACTCGCTGCGAGCGATCTCATCCAATCACAATTCTTAACAGTTTGTTGGATGCAAGCACTCGCGGTGAGGCTTATTTCGATTCCGTAGACGGTCGGACACCTCCGAGATGGTCGAGCACTTCATTGATCTCGTTCCCAGACTGCTCTGGCCCATTTAGATGAAGTTGTATTATAAATCCAAATTGTTTCGACGGTTTCCAGCAAGCTCGTTGTTAGCTCAGTCGTCTTGGCGTGCGATTTCAAATAGATTAGGCAGGGGTTCGAATCCCATCCGAGGTTTTTTTATTCAATCCGTCAAACTTTTTTTTTTTACATTTTTTTACTTTTATACGATTTTTGTAAGGGTTAGGTTTAGGGTTTGGGTCAGGGATTGGATCATTTAAAGGGAATGGCAACAAAATTTTTTATCGTCTCATTTGAAAGAGACTCCAAAACAATAAATAGAAGTCCATTGCAAAATCTTATATCTGCCTTATTTGGTGAGATATTTTGACTTGAAATCTTTAGTTGTCCGCCATCTTGGATATTTGTGGATATGCACAAATACGTCACAACTGGGACACGCGATTTTTTTTCTTACGGCAAAATGGTTAATGTGCTCTCATAACCGCATGTACGGTAAGTGTTTCGGATTTCAGCACGGACTGAGAAGCTTTCAAACAATATTTGATTGTTGGTAGGTATTTAAGCGGATTTTCGACAGGCTTATCCCTGTTGTGACGTCACCAAAAAATTTTTAATGAGGTGAAAAATTAATCCAAGATGGCGGACAGTTCGATGATTTAGGTGAGAATATCTCCTGAAGTAAAACAGATATAAAAATTTTGCAATAGACTTCTATTTATTGTCTTTATCTCTTTATTTATTTATCTCTTTCAAATGAGACAATAAAATTTTTTGTTGCCATTTCAATTTTAAAAAGAAAAATCTATTAGTTTTATTAGACACATAGGCTTGGAAACGAGATCAATGAGGTGCTCGGCCATCTCGGAGGTGTCCGACCGTCTACGGAATCGAAATTTGCCGCGGCGGGCTTGCGAGTTGATTTACGATGATTGGAAAAGAGCCTGCAAATATTTCGGGAGTTCGTTCGCTGTGAAACCAACCAATTTCTAAAGAAATAAATAATGATAATATACAGTTGTAACTGGCATATAGCAGGACTAAATTAATTGTCGAATGTCGTGGGGCTGCGTAGCAGGATACCGCGCTGGACTTTAGTCCCATGCACCAATCATTGTTCCTTAGTTGTAGTCTTTTAATTTTCAATACATTTTTGAATATTTTGTATCATCGCTATCGTACGACTCAGTGAAACATCAACATCAGTATACAAGCAGTATATATAGTTGTATGTACATATAGAAATGTATGGATTGAAATTTCAATATTTATTAGTGTTCAGTACAAGTGTTTTGGTACAAAATTTACAAACTTGAACACATATCTATTATTTTCTTATTAAAACGCAAAATTTAGAAGCATTTGCGGCCATTCTGAAGGTCTAAATTTCAAAGTCATCCGGGTTGCAGCATGGCGACAACCATCAATAATTATCATAATTTGATCATTACCTTGCAAATATTGCTCGTGTTTAAACTGATGCATGTAATAAAAGCAGAAAGTGATACGGGCATGTAGAACCCTTAATTTGTGCAGCGAAATCATCCAAACCACTGGTGAAGCCATGTTTATTTATTTATGGTAATAGCAATTTGACAAAAAAAGTGGAATATTAGTTACATGAACTGATAAACATAAGTACATAACATATATGATAAACTGTAACCTGCGCTATATGGGCGGTTACTAATGTTCTTAAGATATATTGGCGTCATTTACTAGGACTATACTTCATAATTATGTTTTTCATGTCGTATACTAGAGCTAATTTGATTAATGTAAAACATCACAGGAAAATAATTTTTCAGGCTTCAATGTTTTATACTGTACTTCAATTACACAGAAATACTAATAACCAGATGATTCAATAAGCTACTACAACTAAACTTGTTAAAATTAAAACTTGTAAAGTTACATCGCTGCTACAAAACAGTAATGCGCAAATTAAAGTCAAGAATTGTCAGTTCTTTTAGATTATTATCAACGGCACAACTTCGGTTGTAACAAAACTCTTATCTCTTCCTTTTACAATAATAATCACATTCAATGTTTCGCCCACTTTGGCTGTGGTGCCGCCATTGTAGCGAACATTAACCCGCAGGTATTTTTTGCGTCCTCCCCGAACTTTCATTCTTGAAGCCTGCGATTGAGAGCCATGAAGAGAAGCTGTATATCCTTTCTTTGTTTTGAAGGAAACATCGTAGAACTTATCAACGCTTAAACCATTGAACAGATAGAATAAAATAGTGGTCCTGCCTGTCTGTGGGATGGTGTAAGGACTGTACGTGTAATATTCCTTCACTACCAAAGGTTTCGATGAATCAACATGACGGGAAATTCTTTGGAAATTCTTTCCAGCGCTGGTTTTTCCTTTAAGCATGAGTTTGAAAGCTTTGTTTGGTGGCACGAGGTTCAGAGTGAAACGTATTCCGCTCTTTCCTGCTGCAGTGGGTTTTTTGTTTGCTATGAGAGTGTTTCCAGCGATGTCGATAATGTCAACTACCAGAGAAGATTTTTGAATCTTTCTTGCACCTGATATAGTCAGGCTCACCTTGGCACTCTGTCCTGAAAAAAAATTCAATAACTTGTTCAGTTCTTATGCGTGTTGGACCTGCATCTTTGAGATACTACCGGTAACACTTTCTAAAATGCTCAGTTTCAGAGATATCTCCATAAAATCACAAGGACGTTAATGCTAAGCCTTTTGACTATGTCACTGGCCTGACAAATTGTTCTTTTGACGCGATCAAGGTATTGAAAACAAATGTAACGCGAAGCCAGCGTAACGGCAAACGCAACCTTAAAATGAAATATTGTCGATGGGTTGCTGGTAGGTTTACAACAGGGCCAGTTTTGATGAATGTTCATATCAAAAACAGAGATCAGTGCCAAAGCACAAAATCTGTTGTTTAAACTTACGACGAAGTGCAGAAATGTGTGCATGAGCAGTTTACTTACGACAATTAAATTATGTCTCAAAGACTGTGTTGGAAATTTAAATGCTGGCCCATTATATAAGTTGGCATTTTACTTCGTTGCACAAGCAGTTTGATCGCATGTAAGAAATCATTTCTCTGCCCAGAGATATAGCCCAAAGACTTGACTTTAACGTCCTTGTGACTTTACAGAAATGGAACCAAAACTGACGATTTTAGAAAGCAATACCTTGCCAAACTTGAGGACTCGATATTTTGTTTACGTCCAACGATATGCTGATTCACAGGAATTAGTCATGTTGAGTCATGCAACCGTGTGTCTTCATTCATCCCATCCGTGTCGTTGAACAATAAAAAAATTGTCGTGAAATTAGCAAAGATAAAATAGCAGTTTATGCTGTGAAAAGACCGCGGGTCTACGGTGCAGGAACTCATCGGATTTGAATACAGCATACTTCAAAGAGTTAGTTGCTATAAAATATTTTAGTTCTTAGAGGTGCACTACGAAAATAATCTTCTAGACAATTTTCGAGGGCATAACATACGGCCTAATACACCTTTCGATAATTACGTCACGTTGGCCCCGAAGCCTCAATTTTGTGATTTTTTACGTTCGTCTTCAAAATTGATTTCATTGTCTTAAATTTTACCCTGTGAGCAAAGCACAATTATGTAAATCACATTATGTAATAGACACATGACAACGAGGCTCCCGAGCCAAAAAATAATTATCCATAATATCGAATCAAAATCTCAAAGCTGCAAATGTTTTAATATCTACGAGAATTATTTTTGCATGTAGGTATTTTTCGCGTAAGAGAAATGGTTACAAGGACTAGTTACATGCAATAGCGTAATATACTTATAGATCACATATGATAGAAATTTTTATTTACCAGCTAACGGATTTCGAACATGCACCAGTTTCCCTCGTTCTGCCTTGCTGAAGTGATGCTCGAAGTCAATATTTTCTGGGCTGCTTACTTTCGCTGAGTATTCAAACTTTCCAACACTTGATGGTACGAATAGTTTCCAAGAACCTTTGAGTGGATCGTAAACGTTGAAGACGATCACCCTGGACAGTAGCAGGGGCGGATCTAGGATTTTTTAAACGTCAGTCAAAAATTCTGTGTAGTAACCGCTGTGACGTCATAGTGATGACGTCACCAATACGATGACGTTACCAATACGATGACGTCATCATATTAGCATTAACTTTGTTACAGCCGCACTTGAACTCCACTGCTGTTTCGCCCAATATCAGGACTCATCAGCATACTTAGGAAAGGCATAAAGAAACGAATCCAACACACAAGCTTTAGTTTATTATACTTGTGTGAGTTAGTGATTTATAATTGATTGTTAATAAAACTTACATACACGCAAGATTTCTTTGTTTTTGTTTGTTTATTTTTTGGCCTTCAAAATTTCATACACTTACAATACGTCACTCACAACTAGCCTATGCTATATCATATTTCATACTCTATGTTGACTGGCTCATAAGGAACAAAGGAACTGTTGTTACTAAATATTGTTTATGTTTGCATGACACCAACATGGTATCTATTACCTATTTGAATATTGTTTTTACCTTCCATAACGCATACATTTACAACAAGTCATACAGACTCGGCTTTCATGCTATACCATACTTCATATTGTAGTTACTGCCTCATTACAAACATAGGGACTACTGTTGATTGTAAAAATTGTCGATTGTACAAGATACCAATATTACATGGAGACTGCCATTACAAACAAAGAGACTGTTGTCACAAAATATTGTTTTATTTTGCTAGACACCAATATGTTTTCTATTATTTCTATTATGAGGATTAAAAAGTAAAGGAACAAAAGATTAGGCTAAAAGGTTTTACCAGGTTCAACTTTACCTTCAAAACAAAACAACAGGTGAATTGCAACTCAATCTACATTGTGATTATGCTGGCGAGGTTTAATTAGGTGGTTAAAAAGCAATTTATATTGCAGCTCACCACAATCAGGGTAGTAGATACATTGTGGGGAATTACCCTGCCTCCCTGAGTAACTCGCACAATTAAACAAATTAACTTTTAATCTTTAAAATATCGCTTAAATTTCCTTCAACATCGTAAGCAACGTGGTCTCGACTCTTTTACAATGAACAACAACTACCTAATTTTCCATCGCTCAGGTGGTGTCATTACCTGCACGCGGGCAAACACGACACACTCCCCCATATGCATTCTATCTTAGATGCATATGCTTTAACAGTTCGTCAACTGATCTAATCGTGCAATGTATTGTCTTAAGTTCTCAGCTGTGATAAACTAACTTGAACGTATTAATAGTATATGGTTATAATAAAGTTAACTTCACTAAAGTCTGCTTTAGCCGTGACTGTTTATCCTTCGTTCTCTTCCATCTGTCGGATTTGCCTCATTCGGGTTTCCGCTGCTGCTGCTGCGTCTCTTCTTGGACGAAACTGTGGGGCTTCTGGGTTCAACTGAGTCGTTTCTTGCGCCGTGGATGTCCTATCGCATTGCAATTCGAGTGGATACAGAAACTGAACTGGTCGTTTGATGGTACCGTTCGAGGTATTTAACTCCACCGCTCTGATGATTCCATCACGCCCTGGATAGGTGCTTTCCACAATCGCCAGCGGCCAAGTTCCACGATTCTTGCTGTCGGATTTTACTATAACGACGTCGCCTTCTTTCGGTTGATGTTTGCTCGTCTTATGTGTGAGATTATGCCTTTCTCTTAGGGCTGTAAGATACTCGCGTTGCCACCTGCGCCACAACCCGTCTTTGCAAGTTTTCAGGAATTTCGCACGCTTTCGAAGGTCGGTCTCCTTAATCCTCCACGCTTCTTGTTCAGGTATCTGTGTTGATCGCTGGTGAATGAACGACTCTGGGGTTAAGGTTGGAAACTGAACATCCTTCTCCATGTAACTTACGGGCCGCCGATTTATCTGCGTCTCAACGTCGAGGAGCACTTCACTCAACTCTAACCGACTAAGCTTCGCTCCGCCGATTACCTTGAACATGGCTGATTTCACGACTGCGATGAGTCTTTCGAACTGCCCTCCCCACCACGGGGCACGGCTTAGGTTAAATTTCCAAGAAATGTCATGTTGTTCCAAGAGACCTCGAAGTTTTTCGTCTTGTCGCAGGTTGGTAATCCACTTCGCGGTCTTGACAAAGGTTCCTCCGTTATCTGAATAAATAACAGGGGGTCTTCCACGCCGAGCAATGTACCGTTTAAAGCACAAAATGAATGTATCTGTTTCCATGTTTCGTACAAGCTCCAAGTGCACTGCTCGGGATAGGCTGCACGCAAAGATTGCCAGATATGCTTTACCTTCTTTCTTTTGTGATCGCTTGTATCGTATTGGTCCGGCGAAATTTGTCCCGACGACTTCGAAGGCCACTCCACCTGTTGTTGTACGATCTTGTGGAAGTTTGCCAGGAGCCGGTCTTGTAAATGCTGCAGCTCGAAAACGCATACATCCATTACACTTTCTTCGAACGACCTTGACCAAACTACGTAGTTTTGGGACCCAATATTCTTCGCGAATTGCAGCCATGGTTAAGCCCACTCCCCCGCGAAGCGTGTCATAATGCATTCTTTCGACCATTTTCTCAGTGAGCACTGCATTTCTTGGGAGATATACCGGATGTTTCCTTGAATTCGTCCATGACATACGTCCAGGTCATCTTCGTTAGCTCTCAAGTCAAGTTCAGCTTTGGTCTTTGCGTAGTGTGCTTCGAGTCTGTCCCTTTCCTGAATTCGCTTGATCCACCAAATGCGTTCCCTCCTTACTTCGTCTGCAGTAATCGGACCACACGTCTTCGTTTTACTTCTGCAATTGTACGCAAATCGTCTTATCCATACTCCGACTCTTAGAGCTCTTCGTAAACTAACTCGTTTCAAAAGGTCATCGAATTCATCGCTTTCCGGCTCGATCTTTGCTACGTTAAGAATTTCTCGGGTTATCTTTGCTTCTTTCTCTGAAGCAGGCGATGCTTGCGTCACTCGATTCTCTGGCCAGCTTCGTTTGGTTTGAAGCCATTCGGGCCCTCTTTGCCAAAGCGTCGACGACTGGACTGGACCGCCTCTGCTAGCGAGATCAGCTGGGTTATCGCTGGATGGAACGTGCCTCCACTGAATCTGTTGATGTAATTGAATTTTAGCCACCCGATTGGCCACGAATTGCTTATATTGACCATTTCCTTTGATCCAATGCAGTGCCACCGTACTGTCGATCCATCCATATAACTGTGGCGTTGGAACGTTGTCTGGGGCGTTACGCACGTTAACCAGCAAATTCATCGCCATGTGCGCTCCGACAAGTTCTAGTCTAGGTATCGTCAGTCCCTTCTTCGCGAGACGGCTTTTGGCTGCTACTAACTGTTGCGTAGTACCCGAACGTTGTCGAACGACTGAATATACAGCTGCTCCAACCCCTTGGCCTGACGCGTCTCCAAATGCATGTAGCTCAACCTCTTCAATCTCTTCATGGTATGGAGTAATCGGACGAGGAACTTCGTATTCGACCGGTAACTGGTGTTCCCAATGCTTCCAAACTCGTAGGAGGTTGTTATTCAACTGCGTGTCCCATGGTATCTTGGCTTCGCGAACTTCTCGGTAGATTTGTTTACCAATTAGTGTTAATGGCGCCACAAACCCCAATGGGTCGTATATCCTGGCTAATTTTCCAAGTATTCCACGTTTCGTAGGTGGTGCATCTCTTCGACGGGCATCACTACGTAGAGGGTATCACGCTGCTTGTTCCACTTCAGCCCGAGTATCTTAGATCCTTCTGCTTTACTGTCAAGCTGTTGCTTTGCATAAGTTTGCGTTTCATCTTCTGGAATTGCACTCGTAGAATCTTCTAGCTCTCGGTGGTTTGAGTTCCATTTATGAAGCTGGAATGTCGCGTCGTGTAGGATATCCGTTGATTCTTGCTTATTCTGTTGTGCTTGTTGAACAGTTCGACCTCCACTCACTAGATCATCGACATACAGGCTTTTCCTTAGCTCCGCAACAACTCCCGGCCGATCCTTCTCCCACGTATCTAAATGAGCTTGCAATACGCCGTTCAGCAAAAATGGCGAAGGTGCCAGTCCGAAAAGGGCGCGTGTGAACCGATAAATCTCAATATCTTTATCTTCATTCGTTCGCCAATGAAACCGTAGGGCATCGCGTTCGCTCTCTCTTATTCTAATCTGCAGAAATGCCTGGCGAATATCTCCAGTCACAGCAACCGGATATGCACGTTGACGCACCAGAACATGCCACAACCGATTCTGAAGTGGTGGTCCCGGATTGAGGCATTCGTTAAGCGAAGGGGTGTCAGGGGATGCACGAGCCGACGCGTCATAGACAACCCGCATCTTCGTTGTCGCTGCCGATTCCCGCACCACGGCTTTGTGTGGGATATAGAATTCCTTTCCTGAAGCCCGTTTTCCACTTGGCGAATTTGTTCGCGCGAACAGGAAAAAAGTAGGAACGGTTCCTACTTGTTCGCGGCGAATTTTTTCGCCAACCAATGTTAACCAATCACGTTGCCGAATTCTTGTTTTCGCTTCGCGTCGTGCGAACAAATTCGCCAAGTGGAAAACGGTTTTGAGACTTCCTGAGGTGCTTTCTCGATGACATTGGCTTCGAATTGCTCTTGAATAACTTGGTTGTATGCTGAAAACTGACCTTTGCGCTGTAGTCGTCTTGTTAAGCTTTCAAGGCGTTGCAAGCTTCCTTGTTTGTTGTTTGGTAATTCTGGATGATTACCTCGCCATGGTAATCCACTTTCACACCATCCTTCCGGTGCGCGGATGAGCTGTTCTTTGAATTCGGCGTGAACCATACTTTGGTCGTTCTCCGACGTGTCTGCAAGTCCTAAGACATCCATACGACACAAGTCCTCATAATCACTTTATGATGTTTGAGTTAATAGCATGGTCTTCCGATCAAATTCCGCACCAGGGCTCATAACAAACCATCCCAATTTGGTGAGCTCCGCAACTGGTTCGCCATCGTTGCCTACTTGAGGTTTAGATTGAGTCTTGATTCGGGCATATTCACCGCTCCCTAGGATGACGTGTACTGGAAGCTGGTTTTTCTTGTCGTTGTCGGTAATCTCAACACCAGATAGATGTGCATTATTACGAATCAGCTCAGCGTAATGTGGGTTTTCAATTGTAAGCAGCTCGGCCTTGTCCACCTTGATGAACGTTACTGGCATTTTGAAATCCTCGTTGACAGATTCTGTGTCTAGTTGGTAAATTTCCATTCTGGTACGCTTGGATGACATCAGCATTTCAACTTGTTTTGTCTGGGTGGAAACAGGCTTCACTTTTAGAATATTAACGAGCTTGGCTGAGATGTAGGAGCTACCGGATCCCGAGTCAATCAGGGCTCGACATTTCACACCATTGACCTTGATAACAAGAACAGGAAACACGCCTTCGGATGAATGATTTGTCGTCAAAGCCTTCTACTTTTCTTCTCCTCTTTTCTGTGAGTCGCAAATCGAACTGTGGTGTCGTCTTCCGCAGTGTTGACAAGCTGATTTACTCGAACATTCGGCAGCCCGGTGACTGCCAATAGCACAGTTGAAACACAGTCGCTTTTTCTTCAAAATCTGTTTTCGCTCACCAACTTCGATCACCTTGTTGCAGGTCGATGCTTTGTGATTTACATCACCGCAATAAACACACTCACGATGGGTTAGATAAAATGACTTCGTTGGACGCTCTGACTGAGTCTTCTCTCGGTTGGGCTCGACCGGGTTCCGTCTTGTCCACTGGCAGATGGCTTCGGACAACTGGGCAAAGTTCCACCTTTCCCAATCTGGATCTGTTCTGACCAGATCTCCTCGTATGGCAGGGAGTTTATCCAATGTCATGGATACATTTCCATCGACTTGACTAATTTTGTTCATTGTTTCCAAGGCTTGTACACAGTAGTTAAGTCGCTCGCTAAATTCACCAATTTTCTTTGGGTTAGCATTTGGAATGTATGGTAATTCCATTATCTCTTTGATATAAGACTTGACAATTTCAGATTCCTTGCCGAATCGCTCTTCCAAGATTGCTTTAGCTCTATTGTAACCCTCGGATGTGAATGGTAAAGAATCTACAACCGTCTTAATTTTGGGGTCCAGTAATTCGCACAAGTAAGTAAACTTTGTTATTGGTGCTATGTTAGTTTTGTCAATGGTTTCAGTGAATTGACCCCAAAACCTTGGCCAATCCTGATAACTACCATTATATTTGGAAATTACAAGCTTCGGTAATTTTGCCGTAATTTGAGACTCACCCGATTCGTCTTTTGACCACGCTGTCGCTTTAACGGTTTTCGCACTGGCCAATTCAGTCAACTCTGCTTGAAATTTCATCCTCGTTTGATGTAATTTCGCCTCGTAGGTAAATTGCTCTTCTCTCGAAATTTTTTCTTCGTCTTGTTTACGCTGTTCAAGCCACTCTCGTAGTCGCTCGGTCTCTTTATCCGCGTTGTTTAATTCGGCGTCGAGTTCGTCGTTCCATTTTGTAATCTCTGCTATATCTTCTTTCGCTTCGATTTTGCTCTCTTCGACCGCTAACCTCAGTTCATTAACGCTGTCCGTAATTGTTTTAAGAGCCGCACAGTGTCTTTCGATGTTGTCTTGTCGATTTGAGTCCAAAACGCTCTTTGTTCTCGCCATTGTAATACGAAGTTGTGTCAACTTGACCTCTAATTTCGCCGCCATATTCAATGTTTCCGACCAAATTATTCCTTAAATATCCCTTTGTCAGAGGTGCCACTTGTGGGGAATTACCCTGCCTCCCTGAGTAACTCGCACAATTAAACAAATTAACTTTTAATCTTTAAAATATCGCTTAAATTTCCTTCGACATCGTAAGCAACGTGGTCTCGACCCTTTTACAATGAACAACAACTACCTAATTTTCCATCGCTCAGGTGGTGTCATTACCTGCACGCGGGCAAACACGACACTCATTAGATTGCGTTTGGGGTTACTTGTACAAGATATGCACACCGTTTCAATATTTCCACAACACAAGTCTCTAGAATTTTTAAAACATGGATTATATTCCTATATCAACGCCTTCGTGTTCTACCAATTTGGCCCAGTCGGAATTTCATTGATGATAACGCCTGGCTGTTTTAAACTAACATATCCAAAAACTAGAGTGATAATTGACTGCACTGAAATTTTCATTGAAATGCCATCATCATGCAGAAGTCAGTCCATTACATTTTCGAGCTACAAAAACCATAATACAGCAAAGGGCTTAATTGGAATATCACCCAATGGATACCCAAGTTTCATTTCTAGTCTGTATTCCGGCCGAAATAGTGATAAGAAGATTACACATGACTGTGGTATTTTAAAGCTTCTTGGACCAGAAGATGAATTGATGGCAGACAGGGGATTTGACATTGAGGCTGATATGCCTGATGGTGTGTCTTTAAACATTCCACCTTTCTTAAATGGACAGCCTCAGCTATCAGAACAGGATGAGGCAAAAACACGAAAAATTGCATCAGTTCGTGTACATGTTGAGCGTGCAATTGCAAGAGTAAAAGCCTGCCGATCGAATTTTGCATCAAGTAGTTCCTCTGACATTAGCCGAGAATTTAGGACACATTTGGAGTGTTTGCTCCTATTTAACACTATTTTTACCACCCATCATTAGGGAAAAATAAGTTAACCTGTTGAGTCATGGGTGACTTTTAGTAGACAGTAATTGTACCTTGTTAACATAATTATTTATATTCTATATAACAATTCTGGTAACATATACTCAGATTCAGTTGCTTTGTTTAAATGGACATAAACAATGTATGTATTGCTTTTCATTGCGGCCTTAACAGTGCCTTTAACTAAGAAGCATGACATGTTTCGTTCAATGACATTTGGTTTAACCAGGACTTGCCCAACATATTTGTCTTTGAACATTTGGTAACCCAACTTCTTGTGTTTTTGATTACCTGTACTAGAATGTTAAGTGCCTAAATGCTTGATTAACAGCTCGTATGTAAATGCTGGAATGCCATGTAACTCCTTTGTCCATCTTTCTAATGCTGGTATTTCACTATTATTTGTCTCATGCGAAGTGCTTGGTTCACTCTCCATATTATATAGTTTAAGAGTTTAAATATTTCTATAAACCTAGACAATTACAGAATATATTTATCTGTAATTTTAAACTAACTTTTAAATGAATTTACATAATTAAAATATCCTATCTAAAGTATTTGTTTCCTATAACATAAAATTGAATTTATTTACCAAATATTTAACAATTATTCGCCGAAGGCGAGGTGATTATCGGGGAATATTCACCGAGACGAAGTCGAGGTGAATATTTCCTGAAAATCACCGAGCCTGAGGCGAATAATTGTTTTAGTATTTTTACACAAGTTATTTTAATTTTGTTTATTTCTTTGTCCGTAATTTGTACAAAACGGCGGCTAGTCGCCATTTTGTAAACTTGTTTTTACTGTTATATTTTTCACGGTCGTGGCTTTCTAGGATACCCTAAAGGTCGAAATGTGGAGAGAGCACTGGGTTTCTCACTCACTGCGACTGTATCTACTTCACCAAATTTAGCTAAAGAGGAAGCGCGTAGCGCGACAATCATTAGGCTGCTTTAGCAAACGCAACGCGACGTCGACGAGGACGTGAAAATGGCGTGGCAAGGGTCGCACTCACTTCCGGTTTCGTCTAGGACGGCGTTTTTGTTGATTTCAGGACGTCAAATCACAGGTCACCCGGAATGCGTACAGTTCTAATATAGCGTTCAGTGGGACAGCATAACAGATGCTGTCCCACTGAACGCTATATTAGAACTGTACGCATTCCGGGTGACCTGTGGTCAAATCATATAATTTGACGTTGTCTCTAGGACGGCAGTTTCCAAGGTGCTTTTTTGCGATTGAAAAGGTAAGCAGGTTAAATAATTTCTTATATAATAAAAATTTTGTTTTTAAATTGTTTCTTGACTAGGAAATAACTGCATATCAAGCGTTGAAAACTGATATAAAGTCAAAATAAATAAACGATCGCCGTACGGGGTTTCTTCGGAGTTGAAACAAGATGTAACAAAAAATAAACAAACTATTTATGGACTTGCATTGTTTTGAATGTTTATTATTGGTCAAAAAGCTTTGTTTCTTGTGTTTTATAAAAAAATAGTTATTGTATAAATTTATCTTTTGTTTTTGTACACATGCTGTTGTATTACAATGATCTGAAGTGAAAAATTTAGATTATATCTCTTTGCGTATATTAGTTTGAATTCTTGTTTACAAAGTCGATATCAAATACACCCCAACGCGTCTTTTTTACATTATTTTTGTCCATTAGGCTATTGCAAAGATGTCTGAGGAAGTTGAGGTAACTGAAGAAAAAAAACAAAAAAGGTTTGTTAGTTTATAATAAAAATAACCAGAGAATGACTGCAAAAATACAAGCAAAGAGTATATTGAAACAATACCAACAAATATAAATTTATCATATAGTCTATTATATTTTATCAGAAATGCTTAAATTACATGTAACGTGTCCTTAATTAAATGAAGTGGTTACACTTCATTTCTGTGTTAAAACTGTTAAGTAATTCCATGCTGTTTTGTACTTACAATTACACTATACAATATTTAACATTTTATAAACAATAATCAAGTTTCTCCTATCCATTTTAACAGATTATATGTATATAAATGTATACATTATGGTGATAGTATTTGAATGTAATTTTCCAAGGTCATCAATGACATGGACTGAGGAAAAGGACTTGATGATGCTTCGGGAGATGGCAGCGGAAGGTGTGATGCATCATAAACCAAAATCCAGTGATAGAGGTTCATCCTGGCAAAAGGTGGCAGACAACCTTAATCCATTGCCACAGTTTGAGATAAATACAAGATCGGTGAGGGACAGGTTCGACATCCTAGCAAAAAAACACAAAGTCAAAATGGCAAAAGAGGAGAGGTCGACTGGTGGGGGAGGCAAGGAGTTAAGTGAGTTGGAGAATTTATTGGAAGAATTGATAGAAATAGGTGAGGAGACAGATCAGAAAGTGGAAGGGGAGGCAGTAACAAGGAAGAATGTGATTGAGGACGATAGAGAAAAGGCTTTGGAGATGAGGAAAAGGGCAATGGAGAGCATGGGGGAAACCAGAGAGCGTAATGGAGCGGATAACAAGGAGGAAAAGAGACGAAGATCAGCCAGTCAATCATTGGAGATATTAGATCATGCAATAAAAACCAAACAAGAGATGATGGAACAAGAGAGGAAAGAGAGACAAGAGGAAAGAAGGCAGCAGCAGGAGCAATGGGAACAGATGATGCAGCAGTAGCAGCTCTGTCAGCAACAGCAGCAGCAGCAACAACAACAACAAAGCCAACAGTTTGCAATGGTACACAACTGTATGATGCAAATGATGGAGCAGCAGCAGAGGCAGACAGACATGATTTTGGAATTGTTTAGAAATTCAAATAAATAATTGTTGTATATAATGTTTTTTCAATATTTGACATTTTTAACAAAATCAATTAACTTCAATATTTGTCAGTAAATACATGTAACAGTTGTTGGACCAAGGTTGGTGGTTGAAGTTCAAATACTTGCGATACAATATTGTCACACAGGCAAGTGTGTGCATTTTGTAACAATGCACATACAGCATACATCTTTCCAACTGAACTTAAGTTTACTTTCTGCTGCTTCTTGAAATCTACAAATTGGAAGTAGTTGGTGATGTTTCCAAACACCCATTCTACTGACACACGAACTGCACTCATGGCTTTGTTAAAACGTTGCATTTCGGGTGAGAGCTGACGATCTTTAAAAGGGCCTTGGAGATGGATACCCAAAGGATAGGCTGGGTCACCATAAAGGCACAAGGGATTGCCATTGTAAATAGCATGCTGTGTTAAAGATTGTAGTAGCCCTGACTGATACAGCATTGTGCTGTCATGACGCTTTCCTTCGAAGGGCCCAGAAAGATTGGCAATCATACCATTTGGTATAACCACACTTTGAAATTTCATGGCATGAACGCGTTTGTAGCCATTATACATAGTCCTTTGATTATGCTTTGGTCTGGCTATTCTTCGGATTGTCCCATCAATGAAGCCAAAACAGTTTTGCAAAGGTGCCCCATGAGCATGTATACATTCAGCATATCGAGCAAGACTGTCTGGAGTGAGGAAAGGTTGTTCCCAACTCTGAAGACGATGATGGTGGGTGGTGTACAAAAACTCAAGTAACGTATTGAATATCAGGCAAAGTTCAGTTGGGTTGCGTCCAAATCTAGAGACCATGTCTGTATAGCGACAAGGGTATGCAAGCCTTTTCAAAAGAATGCACAGTGCTTTTGTTCCACTGCATGTCGTCCTCTGACTGCACACAATCTTTTCTGGGATTTGAAGACAAACCAGCAAAGCAGGAAGATCGCTCTTTCTGAAACGTAGCTCTGTGTGACACTCCGCTTCGTCCCAACTTTCGAGGTCAAATTTTTCAAACTTCCAATGCGAAAATACCAGTCTCGAAAGATTGTTTTGATATAACAGAACAAACTCTTCAAGCTCCACCAGGTCTGAAAGATACGCTTCGACAAGTCTTTCGCGAAATCCTTGTAAACCGTGGTGAGCCATTTTCAAAAGTAGTTTTGAAAGAAATCGTTAATAAGATTTTTAAGACACGTCATACAAATTGCGAAAGTTTATGTTTAAATTTTAACCGTCTGGCTGTGACTCTTTTCGAACAGTCTGTGTAAGATTCGAATTTGATGGATAGTTTGTACGCTGAAGAACAATCTTCCTGCTTATTTGAACAACCGATCATAAAAAAATATCAAAATATAATACACTTACCAATAATATCTGTCGAACCAAAGCAATAGTAAATATTTATACTTGAATCAGTCGAACACTTCTCAAGAGGACATTTTGAATCCGTAAAATATTGTCCGTCGCCTTCTTTCGAAGCATTTAAACATTTAAAGCGTTAGATTTCTTAGCAACTTGATCAAAACAAATATGCAAGTTTCATATCAAACATAATTTAAATTCCAGAACAGAAAGGCGACATTCCTGCCGTCGTAAACGCTCTTGCTAAATCAGCGAGGGTTGACAACGGGACGGCGTCCTAGACCCAGGTTTCCGCGCTCAAAAACGACGTCGTGTCGACGCCGCGTGGTTTGCTAAAGCAGCCTATTACTCGCCCTTCGGGCTCGCGCTTTAGCTAAATTTGGTGAAGTAGATACAGTCCCAGTGAGTGAGAAACCCAGTGCTCTCTCGACATTTCGACCTTTAGGGTATCCTATAAAGCCATGACCTTATATTCACCTGTAGGTGAATATAAAGGAATGTCACGTCATATTGGACCAATCACAACGTCGGATTTCTTATGTTCACTTGTGTAAAAATACTAATTATTGTATAATCCACGAGCAATGAATTTATTTACAATGGAGGATGAGAACCAAAGCAGGCTTCAACTAGAAAGCAAACAACCGCAGTAAACCAACAAAAACACTGTAGCGATAGCTTGTTTTGCTCATTAAAATTCAGGATATTTTCGCGCCAAAGCAAAGTGACAAACTCAAAACATTTGGCAACACCAAGGCTGACTTCAATGTCAAATTCGAACAAAATCGTGACAATATATGTGTGAATTTCATAAAGATAAAACGACATTTGTACAAGTGTAGTGGTAAAATATCTCTTAGATCCAAAACGAAACACTATCATTTGAGCTTATTTCGCAAAAAAAATTAGCCGATTGCAAGTTGAAAAGTGAACTTACCTGTTTTAGTTCACGCTGTCAATTTTTCGCAAGCGAATTTACGCGAAGCGTATTCGCAACTAGTTATCTTCTCAACCGAGAATTCCGCAGTTTATAGCCAGTGGATAAATCTCCTATCCAATGGATAGCTATCCACCGGATAAAAAAGCGTTGCGCGAAGCATGGATAGTGGGGTGATTAACTATCCGTTGGATAACCTCAATTTTAACCGGGAAAAACCGGATTTTCTTGAAATTTCCTACCTCTACGTCAACTGTTGCTAGGTATTTGTGAAAACTATCCTTGCTGCATCCTTGTCTAACTTGCGAATTCCATCAAATTACGAACCATCGACTTGCAGTAAACGATTATATTTGAAGTTTTGATGTTTTGTCGCCCCAATTCGTTGCAATGCTTTGTTTTTCCACATGTAGTAATGAGTTTCCTATCAACTTATCGATATATTGGCTTGTTTATGCTAAGGCAATAGCGAAGACTCAAGACTGTGAGTTTTGTTTTTTCTGTTGCATCTTTATTTGTGAATATTTGTGTTCCTTGACCTTGAACTGAATTCAAAACAGTTTTAAGAACATTTCCTACCAAGATTTGATTGGCTGATCAAAGGAATTAAGCGAGTGTCGAACAAAATTTTGATACTTTCGACATCTTGTTGTCTATTTATATGATATTTGCTTGGCTTTGATAGAAAGTCATTGTTGGTTTTACTGTAAGTCTGTAACAGCTAAAAGTGGGAGTTTTATTGCTTGTTTTTAAACTATACAATACAAAAAAGAAGCGAAAGAAAGCCAGAATGTCTAAGCACCGACACTGGTTTGCTTAAAGTGAGCTTCAGTTTCAGTATAAACAGAGCAAGTCATATGTTGAAAAAAGTAAGTTTTCCATGTTTACTTAGCGTCAAATAGGACTTCTCAATGGTACTTCTAAACTTCTATCACAATTTCAATTTGTTTTATCTGAAATACACCTTTTTTGTCATCAAACTTCGAGTCTATCCGCTGGATAGTAGACTTAAACTACCTCCGGACCTCGGATGAATTTTATCCAACGGATAGGCATTTTTATCCGTTGGATAGCACTATCCAAACTTCGTGCAACGCAATTTCTACACTGAATAAAATTTATCCGCCGGATAGCGACTTATCCGGTGGATAGTGACTTATCCACCTTTCGAACAACCGGCCCCTGGTCTTTCCGCCTGCGAAAGAATGATTTCTGCAGATTGTACAGGGTGTATCAAAAAAAAGGTAATCGAACTTTGCGGTGCTCTAGCGCGTTCATTATACAATCTACAGAAATCATTCTTTCGCAGGCGGAAAGACCTGGCTTTTAGTTTTCGATTGTCATCATTTTTGTGAAATTTGAAGAAAGATTGGGCAAATACTAATCAAATGAAAATAGCCCGTCGAAATCGCATATTTTCACCGTTGGGAGTTTATTGAAAATCTGTTGAAATTTAAACCCATTCGGGAATTAAATTACAAAATTAATTGACCAATTTTAGCTTAGGTAGTAAACTTCTGGCATTTTATTAGTGATGTTAATTGTTTCTCGTGACAGATAAATGATTAATGAAATTTTCTTTTCATATTCGCTGCCCTAATAATGCTCAGAGGTGAAAATATGCGAATTCGACCGGCTATTTTCATTTGATTCGTATTTGCCCAATCTTTCTTCAAATTTCACAAAAATGATGACAATCGAAAGCTAAAAGCCTGGTTTTTCCACCTGCGAAACAATGATTTCTTTAGATTGTATAATGAACGCGCTACAGCACTGCAAAGTTCGATTACCTTTTTTTTATACACCCTGTACTTCCAATCGAATGAACCTTTGCAGTCAAGGTTGAAATCATTGAATATTTTAAATTAGCTTGCCAATGCCAAAGGCCCAAAGTGCCAAACTTGCAGCATCATGACTGATATACTCGACGTAAAGCTCAGTCAGAAAAAATGAGCCAATGAGAGTGGAAAGTTTTTTCAAATCATCCAATTAAAAAGCTTCTAGAGAGCTTCGAATCGCGCAAGCTAAGTCAGACCCCCGCAAAGATCAGTCAAAATGGTTAATATGGCCTCTCGACCAATCAAATGACTAGAAACCACCACCCGAGTCGGCAAGATCTTGGTGAAATACCGCTGTCTGTGACTTGAGAGTAGCGATTTAAACCAGTGAACCATTGAACTCTATACAGGGTGTATAAAAAAAAAGTAGACAATTTTGAAACGGCTCTCAATCTCGCGAAGAGGCTTGAAGTATGAAGTTTTTTATTAATGTACATTGCTTGGGTGCTTACGGTGTAGAAGAAATGAAAATATTCTGAAATTTACATGTTTCAAACCCAGGGGTGTGCGTATTTTGAAACACATTGAACATGGCTTGCACACGAAATTTAAAGGCTTAAGAGTAATTTTGAGTTGGTAGGTAGAAAATATGTTAGGTGTTTTATTGCTGTGCAAAATTTCAAGAAATTTGATTGAATTTAAGCCACTCAAAACGTCGTGCGAACGTATATTTTTTCTCAATAAGAATCGTTTTTCTGAAGAAATGTTCCAATTTCAATTAAATGTCCCTTGGGAGTTGTATGCAAATTAAGTAAATACATAAATTAAACATGCACAAAGCTAATTTTGCTAAAAATATGGAAGTTCGCGCCACGTTTTGAATGGCTTAGACTCGAGCAAATTTTCCGAAATTTTGTACAGCAACACAACACCCGACAAATTTTCCATCTACCAAGTCAAAATTACTTTTAAGTATTTAAGTTTTGTGCGCAAGGCATATTTATATTGCCGTAAAAGACAGAGCCCCCCCCCCCCCCGGGTATTGAAGTTTTAAATTTCTTATTTTTTCAGTTTGTTCTAGATTATAAGTACCAAAACAATCTATTTTAATAAAAAAACACCGTATATTGAGGCGCTTCGCGAAGCAGAGAGCGATTTCAGATTTGTCTACTTTTTTTTGATACACCCTGTATATATGGAAGGCTAACTCCAGCTCCCAAAAGGTAAAGTCTATTTCAGATCCACTGAAGCACCTCGTCCCCAGTCTCTTTTGTATCATGCGCACAAATCTAGCGGGAAATTTGCAAAATAAAACCAACATGGCCGAAGGCGATGGAATCTGCTATGCCGACTCATTGGAAAACGCGCTTGGAATTGTGCGAGACTACGAGCTACGTACGACCACAAAGTTTACAATTTACAAAAAGTCGAAAGCATTTGGAAATACAGGTACATTCTCACAAAAACGGTCATACACGAGTCTCCCGCCAAACACTTAATATATTAAAATGATATACAGTCATAGACATAGGTCGTACATATACATAATGATAAGGTTTTAATATGATATTTAAAATCTCGATAATAATTCATGAGCCGCTATAAGTATTTTATATTTGATCAGTGTCTTTATTTACAGTATGTTAATTTAATAATTCAGGTAGTGAAGGACATAAAGCAGGTCTAAACTTACTTCTGGTGCTTTTCGCCTTTATTTTCTTCAACAATTTTATGTTTAAAAATGCTTTATCCACTCAGCACTCGTAAAACACATTTTACCTTTTAAACATTGAGGCATTGTTGCCATGTTAGTTAATAATTCTGATTGTGATTATAGTTCTTATTTCAAAAAATTTTCTGTAATAATTCCGTGTTCTCATATAAATCTTAATCCAAGCCCTAACCCAAACCCTAATCCTAACCAGCGTTTTATTTGTCATGTTTTAACTTTGATGGATTGAAGGTTAATTTCGCGTACTGAGAACACGGAATTTACCAAATTTTCTATACTTCCACTTGGTATTTTATATTTCTAAAGGTATTTATCAAATGACCGCGCGGAAAGCGAGAAGGTCTGAGGACGAGGTGCTTCAGTGGATCTGAAATAGACTCTACCAGCTCAAAAAGTGTAACACAAAATGGCGGAATTTGAAAGCATTTTTGGGCGTAATTTTCAGTCCCCTAACATGCGCGGTCAACTAAAATATCTATATTTTTCTCACTTTTTTACAGTATTTTGAAGCAAAACTGGTATAAATTTTGAATAAAAAGTTAAATGCTTTTGTGTGTCGCGGGAGAGTATAAATTTTATTTCGGTTCACTTAAAAAAACGGGATATTAAATCGGGAAGAGCGCAAATTAGGCGCCCCGGGTTGTTGTTGTTTTCAGAGATGACTAAAATACAAAACATACAGTCGACCCGCTATTAAATAAAAAAACAACTCATTCTGCTTTTAAAACTTATGTAACAGCTTATTATAAAGTGATCAGCTTAAATTAAAGTGATCAGTTCACAAAAATGCAAAGAAATATGCGAAACTCACTGTCATTTGACGCCCGGAAAAATCTCCAAGTCCTTCAACTTCGTTGAATGGTAGTCTTATTTCAGCAAAATTGGCCGTGAATGCACAATTAACGTCAAAACAAGGATAACAAACATCCAATGCAAAAATATTTATACTCGTAAACCAAACTCATAAGTACATTTTGTACTCGTAAACCAAAACAAAGTTTGAAATGTATTTGTTTTTAAATCACAATGAAAAATACAGATTTACTCACACACAGTGAAAAAAATCAGCAGGCAGATCGACTATGTGCAGAAAAATCAGGTTATTACGAAATGAATGCAGTTTCATTCCTGTCTTGCTGTTATAAAATGGAAGAAACCCATTCCGAAAGACTTTCCGCCACAAAATACCAAACAAAAATTTGCAAAAATAGTTGACCGCGCACGTAAGGGGACTGAAAATGACGCCCAAAAATGCCTTCAATTTCCGCCATTTTGTGTTACACTTTTTGATTATGTAATTGACTGAAGTTAGCCTTCCATATATATAGAGTTCACTGATTTAAACGCGTGCTGCCGGAATATACTTAACTGGACTACAATAAGTTGGAGCTCATATAAAATTCGGGAAAAGCCGCTTATAATATAAGCGCCTGATTCAGACAGAATATTAATTATTTATGATTTTACAAGTAAGTCGCATGACTGACTTGACTACCCCTGGATCCGCCCCTGGACAGTAGTGTCTTACCAAAAATTGGGAGACGACCAGTTGGTGTGTACAGTTGAACACCATGTGGACTGCGTTCTGTGGCAACTGTTACAACCAGTGTTGTAACGGTGTCATCAACTGGAATAGCAATGTTATTGGTGGCTCGTCGCTTCCTACCGCGGGCAGTTGTGCTTTTCCCAGACACCACCGCCGTGGTTCCCTCTAATGAACTACTAGTGAAGCTAGCCATTCTTGATAACTCTTTTGAATCAAGTCTTAAATATTGTCCACCATATGCTTCGGCCACATCTTTGAATGGCTGTTGTTGAGCTTCAGAACCACAAACCGTTTTCCCTGCGAAGAAGTTCACAGTGACTCCAAGATCCTCAGCTAAAACTCTCAGGGTTTCTTTGTTTTCCTCGTCCGCATCTATCGGTGGTGCATCCGTGAAAACGTACAGAGGCGAACCCCATCTTGGATCCTCGTATAAAGAATTTATCATGCCATCGAAACTGAACTCAGGACAATCTCCTCCATCCGAAACTTTTATGTTATCTATGTAGTTGATAAATTGGTCGACCTCATCCTCTGCGTAACATTTAGTAGTTGTTAAATCTACGAAATAGAGACATAAATATCGCAACCATTCACATGATATAGCTGTGCAACATAAAGCAGGAAATATCAAATAACACAGAACCGAAAAGAGTGTGGAAAGATGGGTAGAACGAAACAGTAAATCACAGAAAAACAGATCATGACAGAAAACTGTCCCAAGGATATTCAAAACACCAGAGAAATTTTATTTTATTAGGATTCAACTAGGATTCACGAAAATGTGAAAAGAAACGAAGCAAACGAAATATAAACCTACCAATAGGATCACTGAAAGTTGTCAGCATGTAATTAACGGGTTCACCACGATCATACCGACTGATCTCTTTTATCATTTCCTTGGATGCCTTGATTTCGTCTATCATGCTGCCTGTACCATCCAGCGCAAATATCAAGGTAACTTCCCCCTTAAGAGCTAGAAAATCTGAGAATTTGTCATTTCCAAGATCTGTTTTAATATCATTCAGGAACTTCTTAGCATCATAACCAACAGAGCGCTTTCCTCTACGTTTTGATTCTTTGCGTGTTGTGTAGAAAGCTATGCCCAAAGCGCGTCGGGCAAATCTAAAATAAAACAAGACGCCTGTTAAAGCGTTTACTCCGCCTGTCGAGAACAGAGTGGGCCTAAAATTAGAGTCAACTGTAAACTTAACAGGTGTATGTGGTACTAATGTGCAGTGGTGTACCGAGGCCTCTCCTTCAGGGGAGTTTACATGTAGGCTCCACATTTTACAGACGAATAATTTTTTGGGACAATTTACCAACCATTTTCAATACCGCCGAATCTCCCAGAACTGGGGGGGGGGGGTTCGCACCCCACAGGAAATACTCCTCGCTCCCACATTCTGTATGGCTTTGCAAAGGTACATGTTCACATCATGAACATGAAAAATTTCATTACAATATGAGTTTAATGTGTTGATCATTGCACAACAATCTCACGGGTTTTCAGAGAAAACCCACCATTTTCGACAGAGCTTTCACTTATGTACTCTTTTCACATGAGGACTAGGTTCGGGTCAGCTCGAAAAGGTCTTGCTGGGAATCACTTCACGACCTTAGAGGTGAAAGGTAAGTGTTGGCTAACCACTTCGCCACCGAAGCCTCATAAAAACAATAAATTCAGTTGGTTTATTTAAAAAAAAACAAAGTTTGCTTCCTGGGAGCCTTGTCGATCAACGTTACAAATTTGCACGGAGAAACCTTGTTGTCCGTTTAGATGTTTAAGTGTACATGTTAAAATGTGTGTTTTGTGGGGATGTTCTGCTAGAAAATGAATTTGAACGATGCATTTTTATCCATAAATGTCACAAGAAAGTATTTAAATATCATTAAATGTACACATTTATTAATCAGACTGTTTGTGACACTGTCGACAACAGACTCGGAACTCCCCTGCGTGGCTACGCCTATATACAGTACGCTGGTGAAGTAAGAAAGAAATAAGACAAATACTGAGCTGACTGGTAATTAAATCAATTTTTTAATATGCTAAGCGAAAATCAAAGGGCTGAAATTGTTGTTTACGGATTTGTGACAGAGCTTGTTTACAGGAGACCAGCAATACGTCACGGAGTCCCTTACAGTTACAAAGGCTACGACTCCATTGAAATTTCTTCAATTTCTGTGATCTTTTGTGTTGATTTAGTACCCAAGGAAAAATCTCGAAGCCTAGGAGAGAATTACCAACCACCAGTAGCAAAGCCAGCCCGATGATTTAGTCCCGCTAGGCGCATATTTTCATGTTTATTGACTGTGAAAACAGCAAGTTCTGAAGAAACGAGAAATATGAGAACATAGAGGGACTAAACTGCCAACTACGCGAGAACGCACACATCCAACTTAGTTTTGCTTATTCAGTAGTGACAGCTAGGCACAACGTACGAGCTACCCACTTCAGTGCGTCACCCATAGAGCCATAGCCTGTGTTCTTACCATGCAGATATCTGCATGGAGAAACCTCAAAATACATTGAAACCTCAAAATACAATATGTATGAATACACTGTACTCTCAAGGATAATTAACTTACCTGACATTTCCTCTGTTGACTGCATTAATAATATCCTTTCTCAGATCGGTCAGTCTCACTGTTTTTCGTGAAAGTTCTGCTTGGGTCATAGCACGCTCAACTTGATCCATTGCTTCATTAAACTTGTTTAAATTTCTTGGATTTTCCGCAGGGCGGTTTCCAAATTTCATGGGTCTAGATTCTATCAATCGCATTAAATCAGGGATGGAGATCTTACGAGTGGGATAGATATCAGGACCACGAATTGCTATCGTCACTTTTGGAAATTTAGCACTAATAGTTACGGGTGTTGAAGTTATACTTTTTGTAGCGTCCTCTATTGTTGAGCGTACAAAATCCAGATCATCGAAAGCTAATCCGTTTACTTCACAGTATTTCACCACGGTAAGATAGATTATCAGGCATAAAAACAAGTCGCACGATAAATACATATCCAAATCGCCTTTTCTTCCCTTTAAAGTTTATAAACTTTCCTGTATGTGCACCTGAAAAAAAATTGACGAGTTTTTGAAGTTGTTATCACCTCTACTTGATACATACATTTCTACCAAAGGGGGTACGTGCGCCCCGCCGCCTAATTTGTAACCAAAAGTGCCCTTTTGTGATGAAAAGTGCCCTTTTGTAGAAGCTATTGTCGCTGTATATACTGTTTTAACATCGAAGGTGCCCTCGTTGTTTCCCAAACACATTTATTTAAAGTTGAAGTACTTTTTTAAGACAGAAGGTGGGATTTTCCCCTAAAACACACTGCGATATCTCCTTTTACACCGCCATTATTTTATGTTGTCAATAATCAATTTAGCATTGAAAGTGTAAACACCTTGTGATATGCTCTTTTGGCGTATGTTTAGTTGCCCTTTTTATTATTCAAAAGTGCCCCTGGAAGCCGGTGCCCGGTACCCCCATCATTTGGATGCTTCCTACGCCCCTGATCATTTCCCTTCAATCCGAGTTTTAAACGCCGAATTTTGCACGGTGTGAATCAGAAACACGAGCATGAGTTATGCAGAAAATGCGACGACGCCTAGATCAATTAAATTTGACAGGTTAGTATTCAATGCAACTATAGTCGAATTGAACAAGTCGAATGATTCAACTCTATATCAACTCTATGGAAACGAAACTCTATATCAAAGAGACATTGTCATCTACAATGCATTGCGTGCGTTTGTTTATGACGTTTATCACGTGTGTTTTTGTTACCTGGCAACAACGAGTCTTTTGAATGCAGTATTGATCATAGAGATTATAAATAACACTAGAGGGGGCATCGTAATCTTTTTCAGTTTTCAGTTTTTTTAAAACAAAAGGGAACGCGGCGATTGGGAGGCAAATTCAAGTCCCGGATGCAGGGCCAGGCGCTTATTGGCTAAGCTAATGCTTCCTTAGCAACCACCTTAACAACAGCCACTAGCAAGTTAGCAACAGCAGAAATCTGTATGAAATATTTTGCGCATCGTTGTTTGAGGTCGTTTTGCCGAGAACATATAAATCCCGCGTGAAAACACACGCGTTACATATTTTTTCATATCTTCACTAGTGAACATATGGAAAACACGAGTGTTTTAGCTTACGGTAAAACACCCTTAACCAGAATATATATATGTATATGTATATGTATATGTATATGTATATGTATATGTGTATGTGTATGTGTATGTGTATGTGTATGTGTATGTGTATGTGTATGTGTATGTGTATGTGTATGTGTATGTGTATGTGTATGTGTATGTGTATGTGTATGTGTATGTGTATGTGTATGTGTATGTGTATGTGTATGTGTATGTGTACGTGTACGTGTACGTGTATGTGTATGTGTATGTGTATGTATATGTATATGTATATGTATATGTATATGTATATGTATATGTATATGTATATGTATATGTATATGTATATGTATATGTATATGTACATGTACATGTACATGTATATGTATATGTATATGTATATGTATATGTATATAAATATGTATTAATTGAGAAAAACGACTCAACAATTTGTATTTGGCATCTTTATTACTAATAGTTTCGTACCACTGATGTAGCACTCATCAGATAAATAAGCCAATAAAAAAAAATAAACGAGTGCCAAATCAGTGGTACGAAACTGTTAGTAATAAAGATGCCAAATACAAATTGTTGAGTCGTTATTCTCAATAAATATAATGCTCTGGTTATCCATTGAGCACTCTGTTAAATGTTTTTGTAACAACTCCAACAAGCTCATTCTGATATATATATATATATATATATATATATATATATATATATATATATATATATATATATATATATATATATATATATATATATATATATATATATATATAGACAAGTAATATGTTTAAAATCATATGAACAGAGTGCTCAATACCGAAGTAGAGCAAGATAACTAGATGAAACAAGATTGGTTACTTCATAGATTTATTCGCTACAAATTTGTTTCGTATGGCAAGCAACGCTTGCCACACTCTTCAGGCGATAATCGCGTTTGATGGTAATTCTTAGGAAACTTGATACTATATACAATACAAGAGGGTAATGTGATACTAGAAATTACAAAGGTCAATGCGTGCTAAGTAAGTGTTTCTTTCGGTGCCTACACGATGAAATAAGTTCGTTCCTAGAGTTCAATGTAGCCATTTCGGGATGGCGGATAATAAAAAGCTTCTCATGTAAACATAGACTACATCTTTTCGTTCTGCCAGAGTATGCCTTGCAGCGTTTCATGATTTTCCACTTCAGTGAAAAGTTCGCGTTTGTATCTTTTAAGTTCCAAATATATCTGCTCAGTGCGGTGCTGTGCTTACGTTTGGGGTTTCTAAAGGTGCTCGTATGATTGTTATAGCGCGACTTTGACTCGTCCCACAACAAAGCCATACTCACGAAACATACCAACACGAAACCAACTGTTTGTGATACCTGCAACTGCCGTCGAAAAATGTCCTGCCCATTGGATGGGAAGTGCCTAACAGAGGGAGTCGTATACCAAGCGACAGTTAAAAGAGAGGACACTGGCGATGTCCAAACGTACGTTGGCATTACCGAGGGTAGCTTCAAGTCGCGCTATAACAATCATACGAGCACCTTTAGAAACCCCAAACGTAAGCACAGCACCGCACTGACCAGATATATTTGGAACTTAAAAGATACAAACGCGAACTTTTCACTGAAGTGGAAAATCATGAAACGCTGCAAGGCATACTCTGGCAGAACGAAAAGATGTAGTCTATGTTTACATGAGAAGCTTTTTATTATCCGCCATCCCGAAATGGCTACATTGAACTCTAGGAACGAACTTATTTCATCGTGTAGGCACCGAAAGAAACACTTACTTAGCACGCATTGACCTTTGTAATTTCTAGTATCACATTACCCTCTTGTATTGTATATAGTATCAAGTTTCCTAAGAATTACCATCAAACGCGATTATCGCCTGAAGAGTGTGGCAAGCGTTGCTTGCCATACGAAACAAATTTGTAGCGAATAAATCTATGAAGTAACCAATCTTGTTTCATCTAGTTATATATATATATATATATATATATATATATATATATATATATATATATATATATATATATATATATATATATATATATATATATATATATATATAATATATATATACATGCGAGCTTCTTTTATGCTCAAGGAGGAAACGTGGGCATGTGGATGTTCAAATAACATGCATTTTTCTCTTTGTTTAGGTTGTTTTTCTCAATTACCTGAAAACTATTTTTGTGTTGGCAGGCCGAAACTATTTCCAATCTTTTATTAAGCAAGCAATTGTTTTTTTTCTTTCAAAATACTAAGTTTTCCCTCCAAACATGAATTACATCTTTTGGATCCTCCTCTGAAATCTGTTTTGTTTTGCTTTAAGTGCCAAACGTGTTTCGAAAGTTCCGTTTCGTTTAATATTTTTTGTGTGTAAAATATTTAATACGATTCCTGTATCGCTCTTTAAATATGTTTGAAGTCATCCCAATGCAGTGCTTTGTGTCCTGTAATGCCTGTATTAATGGTTGCGTTGTATACAATGTGGGCATGCGTGTTTGTTCCTACCTTCCTACAGTTACAGTTCTCTGCGCTAATGTCTTGTTGGCATTTCCTGATTATGTGTGTGTTGTGATTCATTTCGATCATATTTTTAAGGCTCACACAGACCCGACGCGATTTGCAAACGCGACGCGATTTTTCTATTTTTAAAAAGAAAATAAAACTATCAACGGAAAGAAATTTGGTAAGATTGGAAAAAAATAGAAAAGGAATAAAGTTAAATGACGTTGGAAATCGAAAATTCGCGACGCGTTGTTAAATCGCGTCCGGTCTGTTTCGGCCTTTACAATAACAAAATATAATATAATAATAAAGTTCATTAAAAGCGACTATAGACTTCGCGTAATAAACAATTGCAAGTAACACTAGAAACTGCTCACGGAACTATTAACTAAATTAGTACCTGAAGGGTTGATCTCCTCACTCTCAATTCTTTTCGATTTTCTCTGGCGCTCTAAAGCGCGTCTCTATCAAGCCTTTACTTTGTCTCACTGTTAAAGTCTCGTCTCAAATTACATTGTGCGTTACTGATGTGATTACGTAATTATAAACGCCAATAAACTTTACAAGTAGTAAATAAACGAAATACGGTTATGTATTTACTATATAAAAGCCAAACATTCCGTTCGAAGCGCGAAAGAGTGTCAATTTCATTGTTCAAACTTAGCACGAGGCCTGTCAAATCTGTTTGTTTTGAAACGGCAAACGTACGTTTTGAAACGGCAAACGTACGTTTTGAAACGGCAAACGTACGTTTTGAAACGTAAAACGTGCGTTTTGAAACCGCACGCCGCACGCTTGAAAGCAAATCGCAATAAATATACAACATCCCAATTAAAAATTTACTTTTCCAGCTGGCACTTTTCTTATGCACGTTCCTAATTTATATCGATTTGGACTCGGGCATTACTTTGTTTAAGCCTTTTGAATGTGATTAAAGAATACTACGACCATAAAGGATTCTGGGTAATTGAGAAAAATTTTGGCATGACCCGCAGCCCCCTACTAAAACAAAGAAATTACAAAAAGCCGGTCCACCTGCATTGTACAATACAAATATTTCGAAACACCAGAGCGGTACTTCAACACCTCTAACTTACGGATTTGAAGCCAGTTTTCATACAATTTCACATGCTTGTGGACAGATCTAACATCAGCCTCTCAGCACAGCACTACTGAGTCGTCAGTCGTGTACAAATTCGTAAAATATTCGACGACTTACGTAGTGCTAATATCCCACACTTCTTCGTGCAACAGAGATCGGGGTCCTCGGACTTTATGATGTCCTAACCCAACGGATTCTGGTTAAATCTAGGCAGTAAACACATTACAAGCTTCACGCTTCGAAAAGCTTGTTTTCCTAACCACCATTATGTCTCTGGTGTCAGAAAACGAAACTAGTTACCAGGAATATACGGCGCGGTCAGCTCTAAATTCCATCAAGAAGACTTTAAAAACATATTAAAAGTTTGCTTATCGATCCCAAACTTTAGTAGCATTATTCTTAACTGTTAAGCCTTTAAATTTCGCATTTTTAATGTGTTTCAAAATACGCACACCACTTTGGTTGAGACCCGTTTGTGACTATAAATGTCAACTGTTCAAAACATACCTTCCATACCTACCCCCCGGGCGCGCCACTGGCGGACATAACCTTACTTCGATTCCAGAAGGAGGCAGCATTTCCGCACGGATCTTTTAAGTTCTCCGTTCTTCGTCTTTAAAAGCACGTTTCTCTCTACATCGTCTTTTCCTGGAAAAACTTCCGTTCCTCGTCCTAGATTCCATTTTCCTCGTGGGACATTGCTTTCGGCGATAAATAAGAGGCCATCCTTCCTGATTTCGTAGTTCCTCTTCTGCCATTTCGATCTCCCGATTGGTATCATCTTTGGAACATACTCGTCGATAAATCGATAATTGTTTGCGATAGTTTGTATATATTGGAAACGCTTATGGGTGTTCTTCCTATCCTCGTACGGACCATGCGGGACGTCTGCGGATGCTCAGCCTAATAACAGATGGTTGGGAGTCAACGGACGTGGGTCATTCGGATCATCAGACATGTGTGTTAGAGGACGGCTATTAAGGATCGACTTTACTTCTGCAAAGACCGTAGCCATTTCATTCCACGAGAGTATTTGTTCTCCTGTGCTTATGCGTAGCGCTCGTTTTATAACTTCAATGAGACTTTCGTACATCCCTCCTTGGTGAGGACTAAGAGGGGTGATAAACTTCCATCGCATCTTGTGCAACACTGCGAAGTCAGTTAAACGTCTTTTCCCTTCGATCAACAACTTTCGAAGTTCGATCTCTGCTCCAACAAATGAGCCTCCGTTATCAGCGATGGCCAGCCATGGTGGGATGCAAATCGTCTCAGGGCTTGCAGAAAGGCTTCGGCTGACGCATTCTTCACTATCTTTAAGTGAGCAGCTGTTGATGACGTTGCACACGAAGATAGCTCTTCAATCCCCACGCTTTAATATATTTATTTCTACCGTACTTCAAATGAAACGGTCCAAACAGGTCCACGCCGCTTAACTCGACCACTTGGTAAGTTTCTCATCAGTGTCGAATGTGGTGGCTAACGTTCTTTACGGGAACCACTGAGTATTTTGATAAAATACAAAACAATAGATACTCCGAAGATCGATAACATATTGAAAAGTTATTTCGACGTTTCGACTAAACTATAGTCATAGTATAGTTATAGTTATAGTCATCATCATTTCCTGATGATGACTATAGTTTAGTCGAAACGTCGAAATAAATTTTCAATATGTTATCGATCTTCGGAGTATCTATTGTTTTGTATTTTAACGTTCTTTCGTAATTAAATATATTTAATCTTATTGTGTGTCTATTACGAGAAGTACAGCATTTATTTTGTATAAAGTCAGCTGTGTAAAGTATTAAATTATAATAATAATAATAATAATCTCTGTTTATTAAAATCGCATTGCAGTAAAATACTGAACTACACGACATAAATATAAATTACCTTATTATAGGAAATTATTGATATCATGAACAAATTAATTAAAGTAACGCGAAAGGGAGAATATAAACACAGCAACAACAAAGGTTTATAGTTAAACAAAAAGTAAACAAGAAACTACCGCGGCTACAGTGGTAGATCAAATGGCAGATACGGTAATTTAGACAAATGTATATATTAACACACATACAGTCAGCATCATCAAGCAAACGGGTCTTAGTGAAGACAAGAGGAGTACTGATATTTTTAGTTTACGTTAATATGCTGCATTGTGATATTAAAAGAGTTGTATAAAACACATCAAAGGTGTTGTATAAAACAAATCAAAGTCTTTTTAAATAACGATAAATAAAAATTACATTCTTAAAATTAACAATGACATGTTTAGAATTAACGACGATATATAATTAACATAATTAAATTAGCGCAAATTTTTAAAAACCGCATTAATAAAGTGCGTGGTTGGTTTCCTATAATAATTAAGATAATACGAACAAAAAACAAGGTCATTCACAAACATTATATACTGATTTATTATTTTCAGCTCACTTTAAGTCAAATTGTCATTCATTTTCAGTGCTATTAACATTGTCACACAAGAAAGTTAATTTAATTATTCTAATATCAAAGCCACGCCTGAAAATTTCTCTAGAATGCCGAGTTATTGACAAAGTATTTCTTTTTCTTTCATTAGATAATCATCAACGGCACAACTTCGGTTGTGACAAAACTCTTATCTCGTCCTTTTACAACAATAATCACATTCAATGTTTCACCCACTTTGGCTGGGGTGCCGCCATTGTAGCGAACATTCACTCGCAGGTATTTTTTGCGTCCTCCCCGAACTTTCATTCTTGAAGCCTGCGATTGAGAGCCATGAAGAGAAGCTGTATATCCTTTCTTTGTTTTGAACGAAACATCGTAGAACTTCTCAACGCTTAAACCATTGAACAGATAGAATAAAACAGTGGTACTGCCTTTCTGTGGGATGGTGTAATGCCTGTACGTGTATAATTCCTTCACTACCAAAGGTTTCGATGAATCAACATGACGGGAAAGTCTTTGGAAACTCTTTCCGGCGTTGGTCCTTCCTTTAAGCATGAGTTTGAAAGCTTTGTTTGGTGGTACGAGGTTCAGAGTGAAACGTATTCCGCTCTTTCCTGCTGCTGTGGGTTTTTTGTTTGCTATGAGAGTGTTTCCAGCGATGTCGATGATGTCAACTGACAGAGAAGATTTTTGAATCTTGCTTGCGCCTGACACAGTCAGGCTCACCTTGGCACTCTGACCTGAAAAAAGGGAAAGCTTTCTTAGTTTTAGACTTATATATGAGCAAATATTCCCAAGATGAGTGGTGTTAAATAGTACTTAATGTCTGATGTATGAGACCCGGCCTTCCTAGTCTACGAAATCTAATTGTTATACCTCAAAATAGGCAGATTCGTGATGTGTAAAACTAAATCTTCTTTATAATCTAAAAAATTTACTTACCAGCTAACGGATTTCGAAGATGCACCAGTTTCCCTCGTTCTGCCTTGCTGAAGTGATGCTCGAAGTCAATATTTTCTGGGCTGCTTACTTTGGCAGAGTATTCAAACTTGCCAACTCTTGATGGTACGACAAGTTTCCAAGAACCTTTGAGTGGATTATGAACGCTGAAGACGATCACCCTGGACAGTAGTGTCTTACCAGAAGTTTGGACACGACCAATTGGTGTGTACAGTTGAACACCATGTGGACTGCGTTCTGTGGCAACTGTTACAACCAGTCTTGTAACGGTGTCATCAACTGGAATAGCAATGTTATAGGTGGCTCGTCGCTTCCTTCGGGCAGTCGTGCTTTTCCCAGAAACCACAGCCGTGGTTCCCTCTAATGAACTACCAGTGAAGCTAGCCATTTTTGATAACTCCTTCGAATCAAGTCTTAAATATTGTCCACCATATGCTTCGACCACATCTTTGAATGGCTGTTGTTGAGCTTCAGAACCACAAACCCTTTTCCCTGCGAAGAAGTTCACAGTGACTCCAAGATCCTCAGCTAAAACTCTCAGGGTTTCTTCGTTTTCCTCGTCCGCGTCTATCGGTGGTGCATCCGTGAAAACGTACAGAGGCGAACCCCATCTTGGATCCTCGTATAAAGAATTTATCATGCCATCGAAACTGAACTCAGGACAATCTCCTCCACCAGAAGCTTTTAATGTATCTACGTGTTTGATGAATTGCTTTACTTGATCGTCCGCAAAATAGTTGGTGCTTGTTAAGCCTAGCGTAGTGGAATGAAGAAAACTTATTAATCTTTCGACGGCAGAAAAACCAGCACAAAAGACTATGCTTTGTTTTTGTGTATAAAATATTTACAGTTAAAATCGCATATTCAAGTCTTTAACATTCGTCCTTGCAAAGTACACTACAATCTCTTCGTCTACTACAAACCTTTCTCATGTTGGCTTTCCTGCCACCTGTTTATGCACTAATTTCTCCGAAGTCTAATGTATTGCTGCAGAGAAGAGTTTGGCCTAGGCAATATTGCACGGTATGGTGCGGCTATGAACAGCAAGGTAATACAGCAGAGAAGCAAACAAAGGTCAAGGCACAAAATACAAACATTTATCTAAATCTTTTAAACCTACCAATGGGATCACTGAAAGTTGTCAGTATATAATCAACAGGTTCGCTGCGATCATACTGACTGATCTGTTTTACGATATCCTTCGATGCTTTGATCTCCTGAGCCATACTTCCAGTGACATCTAGTGCAAACATCAATGTAACTTCGCCCTGAAGAGCAAGAAGGTCTGAGAATTTGTCATTTCCAAGGTCTTTTTTTATATCGTTCAGGAACGTTTTGGCGTTATAAACAGTCGAGCGCTTCCCACGTCGTTTGGATTCTTTGTGTGCTGTATACAGACCTATACCGAGAGCACGCCGAGCAAACCTGTAATAAAAAAAAATATCAAGACTGTTTACATTCAACGGGCTACCCCAGTTATCCGGGCAGACCTAGAGCTTACGTTGTTTTTAAGCACAAAAGATTTTAAGCCCCTGGAAATTTGAAATTAACAACCCGTGCAACTGTCGAAATTACCACACATTCGAGGTAGCATTAGCTAGTAATATTACCTACACTGACTTTCAATTCTGACAGTGCAACTTAGGAATTTTTGATAAACTTGTCGGGGCTTCCTCATTTACACGGTCAAAAAACATTTGATACATGACATTTGTCAAAGAAAATTGTGTGAAAAAGGGGCTCTACGCACCCTGGCTGTATGTGACCTTGCTACGATTCACTACGGAAATGTTCGGAGATCTTGCCTGCAGGAGTGCAGGCCATAAACTAGCAGGCTACTAGGCTATATAGTAACTTGACAGCACAATATACACGAAGTCAATGTGAACGAAAAGGAAAAAACTAAAATGTACATATGAAGTAAACTAAAATGAGCTGATCGAGAATTAAGGTTTAGGAAATGTTTTACTAGATATAACCAAATGTAATGCTATCTGCATACCAAGGTAACAGAGTAAAGTAGACTTTTCAAAATTAACGGAGAGTTTTGCGTGATAGCCTATAGGCCTATTCACATTCTTAATTAGCTTACCTGACATTTCCTCTGTTTACGGCCTTATTAATATCCTTTCTCAGATCGGTCAGTCTCACTGTTTTTCCGGAAAGTTCTGCTTGGGCCATAGCACGCTCAACTTGATCCATTGCTTCATTAAACTTGTTTAGATTTCTTGGCTTACTCGTGGCCACTTTCTTCGTAGTTACCTTTTTAGGTCGCGCTTTCATTCTAAATCTAAAGCGTCTACTGGAAGTGCTAGTACGACTTTTTGAATGAGTAACCCATCCTTTTAGGCCTGTGTGACCGTGCGTACTTTTGATACTCTTCGAGCGCTTGCCGGAGACCATCACCACAGGCTTCGAGGTTATGCTCTTTGCGGCCGAGTCAATCGCCGAACGCGCAAAATCCAAATCGTCGAGCGCCAAACCGCTCACTTCGCCATACTCCACCACGGCAAGATAGAGCAATGAGCTTAAAAATAACCACGCACAGTTCATGTTAATGGTGCGTTTATTGCGCAAACAGCAAAATGTTATAAAAAATCCTCTTGCGCACTTAGGTGTTCTGAATATATCACAAGCCAGCTCGTGCGTTATATTTATAGTGCCTGCGTGCGTCGCGTCAGATTTGAACAGGATGTTATTTCGAATACAACGCGCTGCAACGCTTTCAAGCAAATTTGAATTTCGTCTTTTGCGGTATTCACCACAGAAATTCTTTTTACGTCACGAATATCTTCCTGAGGTTTCTTAAATCCCCTCAATAAATAAAACAATAAAGATGCAATCAAAGCTCGCAATTATTCATTCACAGAAAATAATTTTGTCAGAGTGAAGATGTTTTCTCTTAAAATTTTTATGAATAGCCTGGTTTCCGTGCATTTTAACCAAGCGTAAATATCAAGGTGGATAATATAGAGAGGATTTGACACGGTGGCGCGAAGATATGAATATTATTTTCCAGTGGTGAAAACATTTTTTCAACACGGGAAAATAATATTCATATCTTCAAGCTACCGTGTAATGTTCTTTTTATTATATGGTCGGAACAAGCTAACAGAGAACATATAAATCCCGCGTGAAAACACACACGTTTTTCGCGCGTTACATATTTTTTCATAACTTCCCTAGCGAAAATATGGAAAATACGAGTGTTATAGGTTACGGTAAGAGGAGCGTTGTATATCTAATAGAACACGGACGCGAATGATATAAATGGCTTGTAAAGCTCTCCAATTTTATGGATCTATGGTGAAGTTAATTTTAAAAATACACCTTATGCAAGACAAGAAAATCAAAGTAAATGTTTATGTGAATCAAGATATCTGTATCAAACAAATGCACATATTATATATACAGCCCCTTCACACTCATGATTTGTTTTGTGTTTTCTTCATGAATTATTAACAAGTCTCAGATGTAGGCAATGATATTATATGACTTTAAAACATCTACTGGAATGTGCCAAGCAAGACTTATACCTCATATAAATGTGTATTTTCACTTGGCTAAGGCAATAAATTAGGATAATAGTATTACCACAGACTTGCCAAACAATGGTTGTTTCCCCTCAGTCTTGACCTTCACGCTATAGGTGCGTCTAACGTGACGTCATTATTTCCATTGCTGTTCACCTCAGCTAGTTTCCTCAGTAATTCCGAATTTGAGTTGGCACACCTCCTGAGCGCAGACTAAACTTCAGCGAGACAGGAAACCCTCTGACCTAGGGTAGGACTTGAGCGAAGAGGGGATAAAATTAGAAAGCCTCTCGGGCTTAAAACACATTCGATAAAAACTCGAGCTACAAATTTAATATTTTTAAGTACTATTATATGACAAAATTAATACGAGCGGAATTAAAGGCCCTATTAAATGTTCTAAACATTCGAAGAACAACTGTAGAATATTGTGACGTCAAATGAAATTTAGAATAACGTGACGTCAACTGAAAACATCAGTTTATTGGTTAAGTTGCACATTATTTTAGTCAAAATAGATTAAATAGTCAACAATAGGAGTAAAATCCTTCTTATGCACTACATAAAAATCACCAAAATTTACAAAGCATTTCTGCGTGTACAATGGACCACTATGCCTAAAAGGTTTTTGCTCTGCGACATTTTTAGACGACACAGTAACCTCTTCCAGTCAAAATTGTCGCAAAAATTGCAATTTTCTAGAAAGCGTCTTCATAAGACAAATGGGATCGATGCTAAGTCACTTCGACTAGATCTCTCATTCTACACAGTCTTTGACCATGTACATATCCCCTAGACTAACTTTAATTAACAAATTTAGGGCTGCTTTCCACTGTTGCGGTTTTTCATCCTTTTCAATTTTCTCTTATGAAATAATTCATTAGGACAGCATAGAGCTTTATGTAAGGTTTATTGTGTATTCATTAAGTAGTACTGGAATAGAATTTAGAGGTAGAATATAGCGTAATTGCAAAGTAAATGTTGTTGAAGAAGATTTCCGTTCCGACTAAGATGGGTCATATAAACAAACTCTCCAATGTGAACAAGCATGTGAAAAAAACGCAACAATGGAAACCAATGTTTAATAGAATGGAGAACTATACAAGTAAAACGAGGTCAATAAAATGAAAACATCCAAAAAAATCTCGAACATATCCAAAATGAGCTTTGTCCGACTCCATCTAATAGTTGAGCGAGACACATAACGAGATTAACAGCGCCATCGCATACGATGCACTGCTTAGAGAAGCTTTGCTAGGACATACAAATGTCTCGTCTGACTCGAAGTTTCCCGTAGTAGTATCGCCTGACGTGGATTTTCTGGCAAAATGCCACAAACCAAAAGCTCGCACCTGTCTCGTCCAGGGCTCCAACGGTGGGCCAGAAATTCTGCTGATGTCTGAATTGCTCGGCCGATCTTCACCGGAAGTGAACTCCATACCACTGTCCGTACCTGCATCATATGGATAAACAGGTCTAACCTGTTTTGTTTTAACCCACTTCCCGTTAGTCCGGTTGCACAGATCAAGATCACGTACACCAATGAACCAATCAGGCGAAGGCGATATTTTAGCAATCACAGAAACCAACGGACGTACGGAGTCAACATTGAATTCATCTACATTTGATACTTGATCGGGTGAGAGGTATGACTTAGTAAAAGCAGGTCGAGTAGTTCTGTTTCTTACTAGTTTCTCTATTTCGTCTTTTAAAACTTGCGTTTCTCCTATAGTAAACATGGATTAATCTTAGGTTCCTATTGATGGATTAGGAAGAAACACAGACGCACCACACACGTTTATACAAACGAAAGGAGTAATTAAACAACAAAAAATGCCACGACTTTTTGAGAACCTTATAAATTTTGAAGGCCCAGATTTTCTTTAACTCAAGGACTTTCCAAGCCTTTCAAAGATTGTTATTAGAACCCCCATTACTGTAACACCAAGGGCAAGGGTCATGAGAGAGAGAGATAATGGAAAATCAGCGGGTTTTGTTATAAATATAAAGGGAATGTAGATCAATGAGCAGAATGAGGATACCAATTTAAAGCCTTGCAAGAGTACTGTTAGCAGGTTTCCAGAGATGGAATTAGAGGTGGGAATCACTATTTTACCCTATTACCTCGCACATAAACGCTGTGTCTACAAGTGAATCGGATGTCATTTTGAGAAAAAATTGGAGAAAAACTGCGCATGCGCCTATAAAATTTCGCTTATAGGCGTACCTAATTTTTCCTAGATTTTCCAGAGTCTGGGTATGAAATAAACAATCATGAAATAAACAAGATTAAATTTTGTTCCAATGTGAAAAAATATTTTAAAACAGCTAAAAAAGAACATCATTTGTCTCAAATGTGGTAGGCTTTGCCGTGCGTAATACAAGTATATACACAAAATTCGCAAACTTCTTAGGGCTATATTTTCCGTATTTACTAATTTTTTACAGTCAAAATACATGAACCTTCCCACTTTCGGTTCTGTAACTTGTTGTGAATCACTGTAATTTGTTCCAATTTCTGTAGCAATTACCAAATTTAAAGGAAATATCACAATATATTTAGGTTTTATTTCTTTTAAATATTAACTGGTTGCAAAGGATCCGTTCTTCATTGAATTTAGAGCATAGCAGAAGCAAAGTTTTAATTTTATCACCCTCGCATATCAGAAAACAGAACAAATTACAGTAATTAACAACAAGTTACAGAACCGGAAGTGGGAAGGTTCATGTATTTTGACTGTAATAGTTGTGACAGATTTTGTCCATATTGCCTGGATCAAAATTTAGTCTATCATGGGAATTGTCTATTTGTTCATGTCTTTCTAACTTACATTTATTGATGGTTTAAAGGTGCATGTGTTTATATTCTGATATAAGCACATGTGCCTTTTAGTGCAGTGTACCTATATGCCAGTAATTAGCCAGGGTAATATGAAAACTCGTCTGATACTATTTGAGCGAGACAGGATTTTTAGCAGGATTTTTTCACTGTTTCAACAATCATAACATATACATATAGATTATCTATATACAGTCATGTATTGATGTTAAACATTTATGTGCCTGAGTCTAATTTCAATCTATTTCTATAACAGATCATTTAAAACACAGTCATGGAAATGAATGCCTGAATGCTACTATTTAATGGAATAAATATCAAAGTGAACTATGTAAAATGATTAGTTTTAAAAATCTCACATGTCTCTTAGTGGCAGTTACAATGTCCCAAATTGCATATTGCTAAAAATAAGATCTATTGTTGCAATTGCGACAAACCACATTAACAAAGAGACTTCTCTTACTGAGGCCAGATTAGGGCAATTCTCTTCATCAATGGCCACAACAGGTGAACCAGAGTCAAATTTTGCAAGCAAATAAAATCTCATATAACCTATTCCTCTAAGAGGATCACTGATGACTTCTTGTGCTCGATCAATGTTCTTAGGTGGGCTTGTCGGTACAACATTAGAATCATTGTCCGCAGACTTTTGAGCAGTGCCAGCATCATAGGGAAAGAGAGGAATAACTTTCTCGTCAATCCAATACCCTGAGTTATTACACAAACTGACATCATGCACACCAATAAACCAATCTGGAGAGGGTATTATTCTAGCAATGATGGATACCAGTGGATGGGAACTGTCTACCCTGAAGCCACCCTTATGTTTATCATTATCAATAGTTTCTGGCAGTGCAATGTGATCTTCAGGACCAATGGTGTTATTCTTTGATTGGAGTCTTTCCAACACAGTTTTCCATGTGTCAAAGTGTTTCTGGATCACTTTGTAAAGTTCTGTGTCATCCCCTAGCAAAGAATAACACCATTACTTTTAATTCATCAAAGAAAGCAGCTTCCAAAATGTGTGTATGTACGCTCCTGCATGTCAATCATTTGCTTTTCAAGGCCAGCAAAAGCTAATTGTTACATCTGTCAAATTAATTGTTATCTATCAAATTGCATAAATGATATGAAAATTCTTAAACTTTACTGATGCATGTCTATAAACTAACAATATAGAACCAAATCGTAATAACAAACTTAAGTCAGTTTATATTTAATACACACTGACATTGAAACACGAACCTTTCTCAGCAACATTTTTCACCCCAAGCGATGCTTTTGAGCCCGGTCTCCACATTCGGTAGCATTTATTGTGACTGCAGCCGATTAGGCCTGAAAATTGAGCCCCATTTGGCCGTTGTATACCAGATGAATTTCCCCATTCCGCTTGAAATTGCAGCTTATAGGACGCTGATCCTCTACATGGTACGCTTCTCGCGAGAGAAACACATTGAAAAAAGACAATAAACAGACATAGAACATCTTGAAGTTTAAACATGCTTTTTCCAGACAAAATTATGTACTTTTACAAAACTTAAACAACTATTTTGTAGTAAAGTTGTTGATCGATGTGTATAATTATGTCGCAATTTTAGAAAAAGGAATTTCTAATAGCTAATTATGTAATCTAATTTATTCGGGAATTTGCACTGATCTATATATGCCACAAGACAGCTTGGTATGCTTGAATGATGATGTCCTCCATACGACAGCGGAGTAAGTTGGGAGCCAGAGATCCCCCACGCTACCCTCACACACGCACACTTTTGCCACAGCTTTTTCTGCAAACGAAGTTTCCTACAGCGCTCCTAAGACGCAGAATTAGAAAATTCTGAATATTTCCTATAATTTCGAATTTCCCAGAGATTCAGAGACTATATCCTGCCTCTGGAGCAAGACGGCTCGCCCACAGACACTCGACTACACTACCCACCACCTAAAATGTCGATTTTTTTATTAGATAGTGAAACGTCGGCTTTCGTGACACTTAATCATAATACTTAAATATAAATATGTAAGCTACTGTCACGGCATGACTTCAGTGTGACTCTGTCTAAATCCCCATCATATTGGCCACCCTTACAAATTGTTACTGTATGCACCTTTAAAATTAAGAAAATCAAGAAAGTAACGATTAGAAACTTGGAGATTAATAAAAAAGTGAGTCTATCTTAAATATGCTAGAACTGATTTTGAGTACAAAAAAGGCACCCCTGCATTTTAGTTGTTGACCAGTCAATATTGACCTGTGATATTAACTTGTTTGCGAACACGTATTTGGTTTCGAAACCTTGCAAATCATACTAAATTCACCCCGGAACTCACAATAAACATGCATGTGATTTTGGTATGCAGGCTTCAAAGTCTTTGGGAAGAACATTAGATTAAGTTCTTCAAGTAAATTTCGTTTCTGTATTTAAAAATATTCCCACCCACTTACTGACAAAACAATACAAGTGCTTAGCTTAGTCATCCAAGACGACTCGATTGGATACACTCGTGTTCTATCGGGTCGGCATTTAAGAGGAAAAGTTTGACTAAATCAGGTCATTTGGTTTCATCTGTATGATTTGAAACATGTATAACTGTTTGCTAAAGCTTGTGTTTACAGCTGTTTTGTTCGTGTATTCTGCACAAGCTGCCAAGTCATGCAACGGTACTGCAAAATATACGATCACATTCCAAGGAGAATGGACAAGTCAGAGGCACAAAGATTTCCCTTCAAATCCTCATTTCTCACCGCTCGTCGGTTGTAGTCATAAAGCTGCCTACGTGATGTGGGCACCAGGGACAAAAGCCAGTCCAGGAGTTAAGAATGTGGCAGAAACTGGTATGAATAGTTCAGTATATTAGGTCAAAATAATTTTGGACTAAAGTAAAGGCCAAAACATGGACTAAACACAGTTGAAAACACGACCATATTGTTGATATAAGGTGGACTCTTTCGAACATTTCTGACGCTGTACCAAGCGTTTAGCCGTTTAAAAAGCATATCTTAGGTACCATATACATAGAGGATATTACGCAAAGATATAAATATTATTTTCGAGAGGTGAAAACATGGATATGGTCAGAATTCGGAACAAACTAACAGACAACATATAAATCCCGCGGTTTCATATTTTCTCATATCTTCACTAGTGAAAATAAATACAGCTGTTGTGTTAAATGTGCCACCTTTTTATTTTATATTCCCGATATAAATATACACACTGCATATCTTAATCTCATGCACTACTTCCGTGTTATCACAGGATTAAGGCTGGTTGTGGCACCATGACTGTCAAAGTTTAATTGCAGCATATTTAATTTACCATGCAAAATTTCTACAAAAACATTTCAGATTTAAATATTTAAACCTGACTTTTTCTTGTACTTTTACTTTATATCCGAGTAATAAAATAATGACACACCATTAAACCGCTACAAAGCCTTGACCAATGTACGAACTCCAAATTTACCAACAGCATTTAACTTGTGTCAAAAAATTGCACTGATAAGGATGTCAAGGATGGTAGACAATGAATTCTGCTGATACCTTTTTCTTACAATCAGTGATGCTGGGAGCAAGCCGCATATCGTTTGTCGGTCCTGTCTCGCATTCCTGACATTTCCTTCACTGTATCTCAACCCCTCAACTGCCAACTACTGCAATTTTACGTTTTTCAAACACCAGACTATGAAGTTAAATTTTTGTTGAAGTGAGAAAGAAGTTAAGATAAAGCTAAACAGAAGTATATTATTTTTAGGTAGCACAAGAACAATAAACAGTGAAATAAACGCTCAAATAGCAGCGAAGAATGCTTCCATCAAATACCAAGGAAAGTTGATCTTCGGCGGGAGAGCAAATAATTCTGTCTCTGATATCGCAGTCACCTCTGAATATCCTCTGGTATCATTCATTCTCATGATAGCTCCCTCACCAGATTGGTTTCTTGGTGTGCGTGATTTAAACTTATGTGACACGACAACGGGAAAATGGCAAGACAGAGTAGTAAGAGTCTTGTTTCCCTACGATGCTGGTACTGATAACGGCACTAACTTTGAGAGTTCTAACGTGATCACGAATCCCCAGGGGAATATTCACCGTCTGACAAAAGGCATTGAAGGTTCACTTAAAGGAGACGAAGCCATCAAGAGCTTTGGAACGTTTACCTTCGTGAAGACCTCAGAAAATGGCATTATGGTGACGATACCACCAACAAACCCGACTGGCACGGCTAATCTGGGCAAAAGCTTCAGTATAACTGCTTGCATGATTTTATGCATTATGAACATTCTCTTTTATTAAGAACCACAACTTGCTCATTTCCAATCAATTAGAACGTTTACTTGTCTAACTACAGTAAATATACAGTAATCAAATTATGTAAGACTATCCACCATTATGTATTCTGTTAAGAAGTGATTACTTCATATTAAGTTAATTTAAATGTATTGCACGTAATTATCACACTTTAATCACAGGATTACAGGTCAAAGAAAATTTGAGATTTAAAGTCCATAAACATATGATTGGTTTATTATTGTTCAAGTGACACTGTTACACTATAGTTTGGGAACACTATAGTTTTTATTGTTATAATTTCCATACTTGGTTTGTAAAGGGTTACATTTATAATATAAATATGATTACTTAAAATGGGCTAGTATTCGATTTACTGCCGTAATTTCAATATATTCATGGGTGCAAGTTTCACAATAAATGTAAACTATATGCTTGTGTCTGTGGGTACGTTCACCTTTGAGAAAACATCAGAAAGCAATCCAATGATGACGTCATCATCTGTGTCAACTCGACATCTCGGTCGATCACGGGATCTACGCCAAACACGACAACAGCAACTCCGACAGGCACAGCTAACCAAAGCATAAACTTAAATGTGATTCTCGTACTAATGATGTGCATCTTCAACATGTATCGTTAATTATTATCTTCTGTGAACAAGTCTAAAGTATAACTAAGTACTACCACCGCAGAGCTTGCTATAGTATTTACCATGAACATAATGGTACAGCTAATCTCGGCACAAAACTGAGCATAACTTTAATCAAAATTTTATGCATCTTAAACATTCTTCTTTAAACAATCACAAGATAATATAATATAGATGTCAATATATCATCTTCATTTATAAACTGACAGAACTACGTACATACAGCCAATTTTGCCGTTCGCGCTTTGAATGAAAAATCGAGTATATAGGTCAACCGTGACTAAGCATGCAGATGTAACTCCATGCACAGGAAACTAGCTTATAAGCATAAAAAACGGATCAACTTATTAATAAATAAAGGATTTAACAATGTTTTGTTGCCCACATTGATCATAACTGTCATGCAACCCCGTTACACAGGGTTACACCCAGATCAGACTCAATATTGTTCAAAAGTTGTTCATAATTTTTACCAGCAAAACATTCGTAATAGGGTCTGCATGTCTAGCTAATACTCGATATCGATCCCTAAACAAGCAAAAGTGAAAAGGTAACTACCTCACACCACGTGGTTCCGCTACACTCCCTTTTTAAAGAATAATAAACCGACGCCTGAAATTTCACCCATCTCCGCCTCCATACATCCACTCACCTTCATAAATACGTGCTTTTATTTCACTGTTGAGTCGGTTTTCTATGATGTACCGCGGTCAATACTTCCGTTATATTGCCTTCAAATAAATAATCGGATGAAACTTTTGAAGAATTATCGAAAAATCTTGAAGACGTGAAGTCTATATTATATATCATTATAGTCTATATATCATCATATAATTGCCCTTGGTTTCAAGGGCAATATATCTGATTACTTATTGCCCTTGTTCGAGCTAGGGCATTAATACCTATAACACACGAGGCTTAGTAGAAGCAGTACCAGCTTGCTTAGACAGTAAAGTTAAAGAGGAAAATGACAACAAATTTTTTCATCGTCTTATTTGAAAGAGACTCCAAAAGGTTATAACAAAATTTTTATATCTGCCTTATTTCGTAAGATAATTTAATTTTGAGGGTAAAAACTAATCCAGGTTGACGGACACTTCGTTGATTTAGGTGAGAATATATCCGGTAGTAAAAAAATATAAAAGTTTTGTAATAGACTTCCGTAATAGACGATATATTGTTTTTGAATCTCTTTAAATTGAGACGAATCAAATTTTTGTTGTCTTTTGCATTTAAAAAACTGAGCATGTTTATTGCTAATGCAAAATTTAGAAGGTCTAGTCAAAATCAGTTTTCATCCTGTAAACTCTCTGTTTGCTTCGCAACCTCGTACCCTGGCTTTTAACTTCGCTCTGCCTCGTTCTAACCTCCAACCCTATGATCTCATGCCGATAAGATAATATATTGTATGCAACTGGCCAATCGTGTCTTCTATGCCTTTAATTAATGACTTCTTACTGTAAGTGTTTCCGGATTCGTTGAAGTTAAAAAAAAAATTATCTGCCTGAGCCTAAAGAATTTTATTAAAAAAAACCGTTTGTCTACTTTGAAGCCAGAAAGTTTAAACGCAACAAAGCATATCGGTTCAGGTGCAATTTATCCAAGGCGACCGATCAATATTTACATGTTTATGACATAATGTATACCTTTTTGTTTTGAAGATTATTTAATCTTAGACTTATTGCAAACGATAGTAAATGATTCGATACATTATTTAAACGATTTTAGTGTATAGAAAAGGAAAAGGTTCTTTCACTATTTGAAACGTTAAAGAAAGTAAATGAAATCAACGTTTCGAGCAAAAGCTTTCAAAGTCTTCGTCACTAGTAATATTGAAAGTATATTACATTAGATAAAGACTATACGAAAAGTACTTGAGTTAAACATTACAAATAACATTCCACCTGTACCAGAAAACAAAACAAATTCCCTCCCAACATAAAAGAGCATAATTATACTAATACATGCACCACAGGTGCTCGATATTTAGCAGCAAGAACAATTACCTGCATCATATTTGGTCGGGCGTTTGTCACGAAAAGACCGTATCATTCAGTATCGGGTTCGTGCCATTCTCCAAACATGTATAACTGTTTGCCAAAGCTTGTGTTTACAGCTGTTTTGTTCGTGTATACTACACAAGCTGCCAAGTCATGCAACGGTACTGCAAAATACACGCTCACATTCCAAGGAGAATGGACAAATCAGACGCACAAAGACTTCCCTTCAAACCCTCATTTTTCACCGCTCGTCGGTTGTAGTCATAAAGCTGCCTATGTCATGTGGGCACCAGGGACAAAAGCCAGTCCAGGAGTTGAGGCTGTGGCAGAAAGTGGTATGAATAGTTCAGTATATTTTGAAGGCATTTATGTTGATTTAAAACTTAAAACACGACCGTATAATTATATAGCTGAAATGAAGTTTGCTTGTTAGCTAGCGTATTAAGCACTTCTAACGCCTTATCAATGTATCGTATTGAGATGATTTCTGTGATCTTAACTGACTCTATATTATAATGTCAAGTTTCCATCGACACAGAAGGAGGTGGCATAGGTAAAATAGTTTGGGTAAATCAATAAATGTTACGCAACTGTCGTAGCAAAGTCACTCCCACTATTCGACGATGTGGAATGCTCTGCACTTAGCTTTTCTTTTGTGGTCGGTATTTAAATTGGTCATATTATTTAACAAATAGATAATATTTTTCCGTTGTCTGTTCAGTTATAGATACACGGTATGACGTCATAGAGTGGTAAGAACAAAAAAGTGGCCCACGAGCCGCCTAGGCGAGTGGGTCACTGATGTTCTTACCACATTATGACGTCTACCGTGTATCTATAACTAAACAAACAACGGCAAAATGTTATCTATTTGTTTTATATAATAAAAATATGAAAAATTTTTCCAAAATAAACTTTGTAGCGCGACAAAAAGACTTTAGCACGCCATTTGATGTGTGATGATCTATACAAAACAAAGCACGCCATTGGCTGTCGATAATTCTAAAATTGTTGTGATTCGCCGATTCGCTTGTCGCTGAAATGGCGTCAGCGTGCGTCTGTATTGATCACAGTTCTCGACCAATAAAAATCCAGAATGATTATTATACAAAACTGTATAGATTCGCGTACGTAGTCTGTTTTCCAGAGGCTTACGAGGACAAAGCAGAAAGAATTTTCTTTTGAATTTGCTTTGGTCTACCACAGCTTATGCTCGTAGTCTTAAGCCCCGTGCAGACGAGCAAGTTTTCCTTGACATTTTTTTCCTTGACAAGGAACCTGGTTTAAAAGCTTTTCAACAAGGATCATGCACAAGCATAATTTTCGCACACATGCAGGAACTAAAAAAGCCTGTCAAGGAAAACTTGTCAGTCGTACAGACGCGTAAATGAACTCGGCAAGAAACTTAATTGTCAAGGAAAACTTGCTCGTCAGTACGGGGTTTTATGCTTGTGCTTATGTCGATGCACGTACACTTAACTGCATTTTTTTGTTGTTGTTTTTTTTTTAGTTTGGAGTGGTTTAAAGAGTTTGTATGTTTTTCTTCGAGAAACTGACTGATCGAGTATTTAAATTAATCGCCGATTTAGTTTCGAAAAGATTTCTGACTTTTATTTTCCATATGTAAAATTTTGACAATGATCACAAAAACTTTGATACAGCGAAGCCATGTTACCACTATTTGAATATTGGTCAGAGGATTGCCAAAGTTCACGCTATTGTTAAGGGCTCAATATCAAAATTTAGCGAGACACGAACAATAATCAAGATGTTTTTTCGCGTCTCCGTCTTCCAATTTTCTTCCGGCTATGACAATTTTACTTGTACATGGCCAAATTATGAATTGTTTCAGGCTGGTTGTACACAGTACATAAGAAAAGGTACAAACAAGTCTAGGCTAAACACAACTATATTAATTTTTAGGCAACACGGGGACAATAAACAGTGAAATGGACGCTCAAATAACGGCAAAGAATGCTTCTATAAGATACCAAGGAAAGTTGATCTTCGGCGGAACAGCAAGTGATTCCATCTCTAATATCGCAGTCACCTCTGAATATCCTCTGGTATCATTCATTACCATGATAGCTCCCTCACCAGATTGGTTTCTTGGTGTGCGTGATTTAAATTTATGTGACACGACAACAGGAAAATGGCAAGACTCAGTAAAGAGAGATTTGTTTCCATACGATTCTGGGACTGACGACGGGAAAACATTTGTGAGTGATCCTGATAATCAGCCTACTACTCCCCAGGAGAATATTCACCGTCTGACAAAAGACATTGAAGGCTCACTCAAAGGAGACGAAGCCATCAAGAGATTTGGAACGTTTACCTTCGTGAAGACGTCGGAAAATGGCATTAGGGTGACGTTACCACCAGCAAACCCGACAGGCACGGCTAATCTGGGCAAAAGCTTCAGTATAACTGCTTGCATGATCTTATGCATTATGAACATTCTCTTTTATTAAGAACAACAACTTGCTCATTTCCAATCAATTAGAACGTTTACTTGTGTAACTACAGTAAGTATAATCAAATTACGTAACACTATGCACTAACATTATGTATTCATGGGTGAAAGTTTTATTCTACGCCAAGCTCGACAAAGGCAACTCCGACAGGCACAGCTAACCAGAGCATAAACTTAAATGTGATTCTTGTCTCCTATAATATAGATGTCAATATATCATCTTCAATTATAAACTGACAGAACTACGTACATATAGAATTTTGCCGTTCACGCTTTGAATGTAAAATCGAGTATATATAGGTCAACCGTGACTAAGCATGCAGATGTAACTCCATGCACAGGAAACTGGCTTATAAACATCAAAAACGCTCTGCCTCGTTCTAACCTCCAACCCTATGATCTCATGCCGATAAGATAATATTGTATGCAACTGGCCAATCGTATCTTCCATGCCTTTAATCACTTCTTATTGTAAGTGTTTCCGCAGTCGTTAAAGTTGAAAAAAGAAAAAATTATCTGCCTGAGCTAAAAAAGACAAACGTTAATTGTCTAGTTTGATTCCAGGAAGTTTTAAACGCAAGAAAGCAGAAATCTGTAGTGCTGGTGTAATTTATCCAAGGCAACCGATCAATATTTACATGTTTATGACGTAATGTATACCTTTTGTTTTAAAGATTACTTAATCTTATAGGCTTATTGCAAACGATAGTAAATGATTAGACATATTATTTACATGATTTTGGTGCATAAAAAAGGAATAGGTTCTTTCACCAATTGAAACGTTGAAGAAAGTAAATGAAATCGACGTTTTTGAGCAAAAGCTTTCAAAGTCTTTGTCATTAGTAATATTGAAAGTTATATAACTTACATTTAATAAAGATTATACGAAAAGTACTTGAGTTAAACATTAATTACAAATAATATTCCGCCTGTACCAGAAAACAAAACAAATCCCCTTTCACATAAAAGAGCATAATTATACTAATAAATGCACGACAGGTGCTCAATATAAAATTGTTGATATTTCGATTGATAAACTGAAATTAAAATTGATGATAGCCTATTTCGTTTTGCTGCCCACGGATCAATCCTTCCACGAACCAATAGCGTGATACTTCCAAAAGTAAATATAATGGTGTCCGATTTCAGTATCGGACACAGACACAATCGTTTATGGTTTAACTCAACTACAAAGTGATTTTTTTTAGTTTTGACTAAAAATGTCAACCTTTGTATTGTGGTATAGCGTGGTGTGTCTCGTAAGTACAGTAGCGTTTACTCAAGCTATTCAATGTCAGGGAACGGCGAAATATACCTTAAAGTTTCAAGCGGAATGGACAAGCCAAAGTCATCCTGGTTTTCCAAGCGGATCCGGACCTCATTTCTCTGTTCTCGTAGGGTGTAGTCATAAAGCTGACTATGTGATGTGGAAACCCGGAATTAAGGCGACTACAGGAGTTAAAGATGTGGCAGAAAGGGGTATGGATAATCAATTTTCCCTATTTACACGAATATCTTAATTTGTTGTTTATGGACGCGCAGCGCTGTCAAATGACATAGGCTAAAGGTCGAGACAGACAGGACGCGATTTGACAGCGTGACGCGAATTTTCCATTTTCAACGTCCTTTAACTTTAATCCTTTTTTATTTTTCTCCAATCGTCGGAAGGACATCAGCAATTTAAGCTATTTAGTGCACACATCTAACCAAATTTCTTTTTGTTGATGGTTTTATTTGCTTTTAAAAATCGAAAAATCGCGTCGCGTTGGCCAATCGCGTTCGGTCTGTGTGAGCCTGAAAAGTATACTTGATAATATCTCGAAATAACGTGGCCAGTTGGCGTTAGTAGTGCAATGAAAATCACAAAAAACATAGGACCTTTCTAGCGAAGTCCCATCATAACCCATTCGTCCAGAAATTAATAGTCCGTTTCTATCAGTTCAGGTTTTTCAAATGTTGAATATTGTGTAACAATACATGACACACTCACAATATCTATATTTTAATAACGTCACCTAAACGGATGTACACTGGTTTGTTTTTGAGGTACGACAAACGCACTTAACAGCGAGATGGACACTCAGATAAGTAAGAAAAAAGCCTTTAAGAAGTACGAGGGTAGCAGCTTTTCCATCTCACCAACTGGAACTAGTAGCATAGCTAACATCGAAGTCAATTCAGAATTTCCGCTTGTGTCCTTTATTACCATGATCGCACCCTCACCTGACTGGTTCGTTGGTGTACACGACTTCGACTTATGCAACACGACAACAGGAGAATGGGAAGATTCGAGAAGAAGAGATTTGCCACTTTATGATGCGGGCACTGACAGTGGAACTGACTTCACTAGCCCTGATAAAGTAACAAATCCACCTGAAGATATCGAACTACTTACAAACAACACAGAAGGCTCACTTAAAAGCGATAAACCTCTGAAAAGGTTTGGCACGTTCACCTTTGAGAAAACATCAGAAAGCAATGCAACGATGACGTCATTATCTGTGTCAATCTCGACATCTCGGTCGATCACCGGATCTACGCCAACTTCGACAAGGGCATCCTTGAGAAGAACAACTCCGACAAGAACAACTCCGACAAGAACAACTCCGACAAGAACAACTCCGACAAGAACAACTCCGACAGGCACAGCTAACCAAAGCATAAACTTAAATGTGATTCTTGTCCTAATGATGTGCATCTTCAACATGTATCGTTAATTATTACCTTCTGTGAAACAGTGAAAGAGCAAACTTCTAGGCAACAACACTGACTTAGTATAGCACTTAGAACATGAACATGATTTTACTTAAAACTTAGATTGATTTATTTAGATTCTATATAACATACCGATACCAATACAATAAAAGTTTGGTCATGTTGTAAAGATGATCGATCTAAGGGCGAAGCGTCATGTATAGTATATAGTATTGCGAGTTGCCGTTTTTTAGAATCATGTTGATTTAAATGTAACTGTAGTATGTAATGAGATCATCATTTCCTTCCTGATGATGACCAAAGAATAGTGAAAACGTAGAAATAAAAGTTTATCATGTTGTCAATTTTCGGAGTTTCCGCTGTATTGTATTTCTTAGTTTTATATTTCTAGGTATTTTTTTTCTTTATTGCATCTACACGCCCCCCCCCCCCTGTAAACCAGCATATTGTTGTGTGAGGCTAGAGTGTTTTTCAAATAAATTTCATAATAACAATTATACGCGCTGCATATAGTAATTTAAAGTGACTCGATATAGTAATGCTCACAAATAAAGACGGCATGCGCCAAAATTAATGTTACTTACACAAATCCCCTTATATATCACCTTTACAACAAATAAATATGTAAAACATCGAAAATTTCATGTCATGTGAGATACTGACGCCATTTCGCGCGTAAAAATGCAGACCGAATCTGTATTTCTAAAAAATTCAATTTTTAAAAATGAATGTGCTGTATCTCCTGTTTTCGCACGGTGACCTATCTTCACATTTGCAGTATTGCAACACAAAAATCTTGCGTTATACAAAAAATAAAAAAGATACGTAATGTGGAAAATGTTCAACCACGTTCCCAGGGCCATTTCCTTAAAAAGGGGAAATAGCCCTGGGAACGAGGTTGGAAAATGTTCTTCAAAAAAACGGCATTTTCGCAGTTTGAAAAAGCTGGCGTTACAGGTTTTTTTAAACGTTCGCACAATCTTAGTCTATGGTGTTTGTAATATATTGCGAAGAAAACATTGGGGGTCACCGTGCTTCTTTTTGACTTGCGCATTCGTCGGCAAAACTGCCATAATTTGAAAGAGAATATGTTAAAAGACATTAACAATTCAATACAGACTCACTTAAACTTAACAGCGCGAAAATAAGAGTGCTAAGTAGGCTATAACTTGATTTTTTCAAAACTGTGTCGAGCCACCTTAAATGGCAATTTTTCTATTGCTAAATAAAGACACAAAACTGTAGCAACGTACATTTCATTTGAAGGCAAGGCTTTCACTTTCAAAAAGATAAAAAATGAGTTTGAAGCCAACAGTGATAAAGTTGCAGCAAACAATTTCGCTTTTCTCAAGCTGTGACGCCTCCCTAACGAATTACAATGAAAAATGACAAGACACACCTACGACTTGGTCCTGCAATGTCCAAATTAGGCTAAAAGATTTGCCAAAAAACAAAACATTCAAACCGGAATTCGAAGCCTTGACTTCTCACTGTGCAGGAAGCGCTCTGACCGCCAAGGTATATGTTGTATATACTGGACGTGAGGTATCTTATGCACCTGTCAGAGTAAGCTTTAATATGATTGCACATGGTTTTTCATCGTCACCTGTGTATATTGTAATTTTCCCAAATCTACCGATAACTATTCTTTAATTGCTTAAATGATGGATATCTAGCTTTCCTAAAACGTTGCTGTTGGTTTGTTGCATAAGAATACAATAAGCACGTATAACGTGTCCATAAACGACCTATATGTATCGTAAACCTTGACCGGACGACAATTTAATAAAATACAAAATAAAACATATTCCTAAGAAATACATCTTGTTAATTCAATACTCGAGTTAAAAACAAGAAACGATTAAGACTGTAATATTTCGGTTTTATTTCAAAACCATCATCTAAACCGTTTCTTGTTTTTAACTCGAGTATTGAGTTTACAAGATGTATTTCTTCGAAATATGTTTTATTTTGTATTGTAATTGTAACTAGTTCCCCAACTATATATCCAACTATAGATTGGGAAATTGTGTAGACTAGATTGTAGATTGTTGTTCTAGACATTACTAAACCACGATTTTGTCTTGTATGACTTGCAAATAACATGGCTTATCTTTGACAAAAGTTATCTCCAGAATTTTCTCTCAGTAACTTCTCTATTAAAGAGCTTTGTCATTTTTAACTATTATCTATATATTATCTTAGTAAACAATTTTTTCCAAATTTGTTTCTATGGTTTCTTAAAAAAAGTCACACAAGTAATCATAACGCACTTATTTGCATAGTTTTTGCCCATACAAATTAATGTATAAAGAGAGAAACTCGTATTAGATGAAGACGTGACATGAGTTTGTTTTCCCCCTCAATTATCCACACCCGCTTTGTATTGCTTTTTGATGTCATTCTTCGTAAACAATTCTTTGGCGCCTCGCCTAGCAGTACGTAGTTGACATGTCATTCTTTATAAAAAATATCAATGCAGTGCCGCAATTGCATGGTGATATTTGATCGAGTTCCGCATTCATATTGAAACAGATAATACACCTGCGACATTCTTGTTTTTGGCTATTATCAATTAAAACTGTTACAGTGCTACAGTGACAAATCAAATACTCTGTGAAACCCAGTTTAAAGATGTCAGCCTTCGTATTGTGGTATAGCGTGGTGTGTCTCGTAAGTACAGTGGCGTTTACTCAAGCTATTCAATGCCAAGGAACAGCGAAATATATCTTAAAGTTTCAAGCGGAATGGACAAGCCAAAGTCATCCTGATTTTCCAAGCGTATCCGGACCTCATTTCTCAGCAGTCGTAGGTTGTAGTCATAAAGCTGACTATGTGATGTGGGCACCAGGAATTAAGGCGACCACAGGAGTTAAAGATGTGGCAGAAAGGGGTATGAATAATTGCTTTTCTTTAATAATTTCATAATTTGAATGGGCCTTTGTATTTCCAGAAGCATAGCGATTGACAACATATAGGCGCTATATACTTGATAGCTGGAACTGCTGCTTCATACCAATATGATATAATACGACAAACAATACTATTTAAATACAATATACATAATACAAGCTTCAAAATGAATATATAGTTAACGTGTGTAATTGGTTTGGTCGTGTTCAAAACGGAGCAGCATGATCCAGACGTTTTGTTGCCACCTAGACACACTTACTTTCAACGACGTGGAAGGAATCTAGAGCGAAAGTGGACCGTTATACCGTTTGTTATCGAGTCGCCTAAATGAAAGTTCTCCTGTTTGAATTAGCAATTTAGCATTATACCCAAAATCCAACACAGTAATCATGCCAACCTCGTATCTACGTCTTTGTTATCGCTCTTAAATTTTACCGCATTTAAAGACTCTTATGTAGCAACGATCTACATTACACTAAAACAGACGGTTGTATGCGTCAACATGAATAACGGGGCAACCACATCTAAAGTACATTAAAGAAAATAATTTATGTATTTCCCTCTGTCTCAAGGCGTTTATCGAGGAACTACCTGAAAGCTACTAATAGCGTGCTAAACAAAGAGACAGATTGGTCTAAACTTCGAACCCATAAAGACCACCTCTCAAGGTAGTCCCGATAGTAGTCTCAAGGTAGTTATCAGGCGTTTTCACTGCTGGTTTTTACATGAAGTTGCGCTCTGTCGCATTCTAATGTAGCCGCTGATCTAAATGCAACAATCTGCCCCCAAGACTAAAATAAGGTTGATTTGAAAACACGAAAATTTTGCCCCCCCCCCTCCTAAATAACCCACCAGCTTCACCCCCGAAGGATGCTTTTGGCTGAGCGGATATACACTGGTTTATTTTTCAGGTCAAACAGGAGCGCTTAACAGCGAGATGGATGCTCAGATAAGTAACAAAAAAGCCTTCAATAAATACGAGGGTAGCAACTCTTTCATCTCACCTACTGGAACTAGTAGCATAACTAACATCGAAGTCAATTCAGAATTTCCCCTTGTGTCCTTTATTACCATGATCGCACCCTCACCTGACTGGTTCGTTGGTGTGCACGACTTCGACTTATGCAACACGACAACAGGAGAATGGGAAGACTCGAGAGGAAGAGATTTGCCACTTTATGATGCGGGCACTGACAGTGGAACTGACTTCACTAGCCTTGATAAACTAACAAATCCATCTGAAGATATCGAACTAATAACAAATAACACAGAAGGCTCACTTAAAACCGATAAACCTCTGAAGAGATTTGGGACACTTACGTTTGAAAAGACCCATGAATCGAAACCGAGTATAAATCCATCTTCAAGTGTTGGAATCCAACCAAGCACAAATGTCATCATTGAAAGTTATACCACGAGTATAACAAAAGAAAGTTCTACACAAAAACTGAACACGAAAAGCATCCCTAGTACAACACCCAACGTCCCAAATCAAACACCAGACCCAACAAGCACATTAACCGCGTCAGCAAGCACCCAGACAACAACTACCCCAACTAGTGCGGCATGTTCTCTGAAACAACATGGCTTTTTCTATGTGGTCTTTGCTATTATTGTAAAGTACTTTTTGTGATTTCTTTTAGAAATGTTTCTTATGTACAGAACGAAACTGCAGTTTAGACTATAGTCATTTAGCGGCGACAATCTCGCTATAGAAAACGAGGTAGAAAACAAGGGGAGACATCCCGTTAGACATAGTTAATCGTAGTAAAATCTTTGCGACTTACCAGCAACATTGCGAAAGGGATTTGTGAGTGGCTGATTATAACGAAAGACAAAAAACTATAAAAATTGATTTCCTAAAGATTGAATAAAAAACAATGACGACTTTTGTTTCAAAAGGCCAATTACAAAGCCTGATCACTTAGGTTTGTATTTACCAACAACATATTCTTGGGTGTCACGTGACGTCATAAATTTCACTGGGGGTCAACTCCAAATCGATACACTGTCATCAGACTGAAAAAATTTCACTGTATGCGTTGACCTTGTCTTTGGCAGCAAATGTGTGCAATTTCGTGAGATTTGCTTGCTCCAGTGCAGTACAATCATCAATACATTTTGGGTTGACCCCAACTCAGAATTACTGAAAAAGGTTCCAGTGAAACCCAAGAATTGTAGTTGTAAAGCACCTATGTAAAATGAATGTAATACCGAATAAGGAGTACATATCTATAATACACAAGTTTGAATTAAACTGTGTATTTCGAATCAAATCAGTTTCATCTTCAGCATCGTCTTCAAAACTTCGAATCAAATCAGATACATCTTCAGCAGAGTTTTGAAGAAGATGCTGAAGATGAACCTGATTTGATTCGAAATATACAGTTTAATTCAAACTTGTGTATAATTATATGCACTCCTTATTCGGAATTACATTCATTTTATATTTGCTGAAATTATCAGCCGGAAAAGGATTGAAGCATCTATCGTATACATATAATGATAGCAAACACGAGTATAATGATATTTCATCATTTTTGTCAACAATTATTTTACAAAATAATGAATGCTCATAATTACACGGACCTACGACAGTAGGCATATCGCGGGTCATTTATAATTATTTCATGACTTAGAATACTTGTTGTCAATTAACCTAACTAATTTACACGACTAACAGTCTCATATATTTTATTTCTGTGGTACAAATACACTTTTAAACAAGGACGTGGTGAGATTCATCTGTTTGGAGGGGGGGTGTTCCTCAATATACAAACTTTTCAATTTACCATTATATTAATTGTTGAAAAATTTTCCAGACGATTTCCTATTTAAACCGACGTGGGAGGTGTCCCACCTCTCCCATACCCCTACCCCACCGACTCGATACGCCCTTGCTTTCAAATGGTAATTATAAGTTATAGCGTGCGGTACAAGTGGCTGGGATTATCTGATTTAGAAGAATTTACTACATTAATTTTTCAACTAGCCATTTCCTAACCGCAAAGCATGTACAGATTCTTTGGAGGGGGACAATACAAAGAGGCAGGAAGCTTTAAAGTTAACATTGGAGCAAAGCAAGATGCGTCACATCTCTAAGAAAAGGCCTCAAGGTTGTTTGCAATACTCGTCCCATGTCTCATGACTCGTGCTCTCTACCACACTGTCCCTCAACCTCGTTTTTCATTCCGCCCCAGGAAAGACCTTGGAAACGAGGTTGACTGTCCCTCTAAACAATCCATGCATGCTCGATTAGGAAATGGCTGATAGTTCAATTTATTTTTGACGGCGATGGTTGTTTTTTTCTCTTCTCCATAACAACTAAAACCGGTTATGGAACTGACGAAAGTGTATGAGCTAGACATTGTCAGGAAACATAGTTTACTTGCAGAATTGAAGTCAGAATACATGTGCTGAGATCATAGGCTTTTCATATGCAATAGAAAATATCTCCTACGATTTTTGCTGCTCCGATATGTCAACGCATAAAAACACACGAGTAATTGTCCTACACTAAGCTTGAAGACTAGTCTTATTGGACAATTCTAATACGGAAAACAGTACTAGCCGCCTGTTTACTCTGTAAATGTTCCCAGCTTTCCCAACTTTGAGATAAAAAACACTGCTCTCATATGGGAAACAGTTTTGTTATAAAATGATTTCTGGTTCGTGCTAGTTTCGCAAGACCACAATGAATAACAATGCCAGCAAACAATTTTTCGTGCGGAAATAATCAAGAGTTTAAACGTGACTCTCAACTTAGGCACTTTACTGAAACAAAGGCTCCACGTGGTATGTTCTTTAGGTTATAAACTACAATAAACCGTAAGTCTCATTGGATTGCGATGGACAGTATACAGTTAAGGGCAATTTTTGTCCAAAGTTCTCGTTTCCATTTTCCTCTCTCTCTCTTTCTCTTTGAAAGCAATAAACAGTAGAGTCAACTCTCAGCAAAAAAAAACAATGAGTGCATAAGAGAATGTAGGTGAACAAACTGCCACGCGTGTGTCTTTACCTCAGCAAAGTGCTTCAGTGATCAGTGGGATTACGTGGTACAGATAATCATTATGTGATAGATTCTCATCAGTTTTATCATATCAAACAATTTAAAATAAGTCTTTCGTGCAAATTGATACGCAAATCTGACAAGAATTTCGCGCACAAATAACATAACTGTACCCGTGAGAATCCTATTTCAAACTTCACTGATTTTTAAAATCTGTGTCAAAGATTTTTTTGATCACATACCAAAAAAACATTGTCAAATTTATTTATATGAAGATGAGAATAAATTACTTGTATTGCATAACTCTGCCAAAATTTTGATTAGCACCAACCATGCCAGGTTGCTGCATATTGACCGCACCCCCCTGTGACATCATTCCTCTGTTGACCATTCCAGGAGGAGTGGAAATGTTCATTTGCGCAATGCCATTACCCATCATGTTCATAGACATCCCCATTTGATTTCCAGTGTACATAGGTTGCATACCAGTATTTCCATAGTAACTCATGCCTGGTGAAGACATTTGTGTTGGCATCGTGTTCTGCATGTAAAGCTGGTTCATGCTGGGTTGATGAGGTTTTTCCTTTGGGGAGATTGGAGCCAAGTTGTCAAGACTAATATCTACACCACCACTGTTTGACCATGTTGTTGTCTTCGATGTTGCACTTGACACCTGGAAAGCATAAAATAATCATAATCATTACCATAATTCATCAGCATTATTCTCATCCATCTTTTGGTTCATCACAGAAAAAATCACTCCACAAAGACAGAGAATTCTGGAAACATTTCACCTAAATCTTGATAATGGACCCAGGGCTTGCACAACTAATTGTAATTGAAAAAAGTTATCTAGGAAAGAATGTTTGAAGAGATTGTATACATAATAAATGTATTAATATGTAAACCTCTATATTAAGTGCCTTGTGCCAAGAATTAAGCCATGCAGGCCCTGCCTGTACCTTATTTTATAAAAAACCAAGCACCTTCTACATACCTGTTGTTGACTCTTGCTATTCCCACTTGACGACTTGGGAACATTAGCTGTCAACTGTGTTGACATCATGCCTTGTTGAGATGACATCATGCCTTGTTGTGACGACATCATACCTTGTTGCGATGACATCATATTCCCCATCATAGGTGATGGAGCCATTGTCATTCCACCACTCATCATATTAGGAGAGCCACCACCCATTATTCCAGCGCCACCCATCATAGGCTGCCCAACCATGGTAGTTGCCCCACCCATCATTGGTGTTCCACCCATGATAGGTTGCCCAACCATAGTGGATGCTCCCCCCATTGTTGGTGTTCCACCCATCGTGGGAGTTCCACCCATTGTTGGAGTGCCGCCCATTGCAGGATTTCCACCAGCTAATGTTGGTACACCTCCCACCATGGATCCAACACCTATGTTGCCTGCCATCATAGATGTACCTCCCATCATTTGACCTCCAGTTATCGTTGAACTATTACTCATCACTGTTGTGTTAGCCATCATCATAGGTGACATGTTCGATGCCGGCATCATGGGTTGCATAGAAGCAGACATACCCTTGACAAGAAACAAAAATTTACAGTTATGTCCATGGTACTTCCATACAAAGTGCCTGGAACTTGACTGATGGATTGAACAGAAAACTCTGTTTAAAATTTGCCACACGGCCGATAATTGTTCCTTTAACAACCATCCAATAATGACAAACTTATGGTGAATTATCATGGCATAAAAATTGCTCAGAATCACTTAAGAAATATTTAAATCAAACTTTTTCAATTGTGTATTTTTATCTACTTATGTTCAATCTACTGTCCAGTAGGTTTTGGGTTCTTTTTAAACGCAAATTATTAAGTCAGAACCCCGCTGAAAACCAAAGCATGTGAGATAGTTTTCTGGGGTCGGTTGTATAAAAGGCAGATAGTGCTATCCATCGGATAGTGATTTTTTTAAACTGCCACTAAAGTGCATAAAATGGAATAACACCAGGGATATTGAACTTGCAAGAGGTAACAAGTGACTTCAACTCAAAATATAATATAAGTTTTACCAGTTAATGAACATGTGTCAAATTTTTTTAAAAAATCACTACCTGGTGGATAAAGCTATCCACTTTTTCTACAACTGACCGTCAAGCTTTAATAAAGATTCTCATAATAAATCTTGTCTAAGATTTTCCTGAATGCCAGCATAACACTCTTTCCTGTTACAAAACAAGAACTGCAGTCATGTCTATCATTTAAAGTATTTGCCTACCACAGGTTGCATGGTAACTCCTGCTGGGCCTTGAAATGCCACGGAAGTATTGCTCGCCATGCTAGGTTTAGACAAAAGATCTTGATTTGATGTTGATGCTGAGGCAAAATCATGAAATAAATCTGCATCACCATTTTGTTGCGTTCTACTCGAAGATTGAAAATCTGCAAAGTCATCTTTAGGTGAAGCAGGTTTTGCTTCAGTAAATGCACTAAAATCTGCAAAATCATTTCCATTCTGCTGTTTAGCAGACTCAAAACTGCCAAAACCAGCATCATTGCTGGAGTCGGATTGAAATGGGGGAATGCTTGCAACAGGTCGGCTTTCTGTGGACGAGAATAAGTCAACAAGTTCATTACTAGAGGTCTGTGTAGTTTGAGCACATTCTTTTAATGTCGTCTGCTCTGCTTTGTTATTATCTTTTTGAACTTGAGCATAAGTGGCAGCAGCTCCAAGGTCCACTTTACGTACAGTTTTCTTTACCACTGGGCTTTCCTCTTTCTCTGGTATACGTTGTTTTGTCTCAAGTGTATCCTGGCCTTCTTCCTCATCACTGTTGTAAGAGAGGGTTTGTAAGATTGAAATACTACAGCAAGAACAACTGCATACAGCTAACACAACAACAACACATTTGTTTTAATATAATTGCAGCATTATTTTACAGATATAGTTGGCTAAGAAAATCAGGGATCTCATATTTATATGTGGGGATGCTCGGAACCATAACGGTATGCATTATAACAAAGCAATATAGTTAATTACTTATGAGATTAGAAAAATGTTTTTTTAACTAACACCCTGACTTACCTACCTTTGTGAAAAAATCTAATCTTTGTTAATATCAAAACATTAAGCTACCTGAACGCAATCACTGCACCGCCATCTTGTTTGCAAAATCCCATCGCAAAACATCAAAAACAAAAATGTTGGTAAAACAGTTCAAACCCTATGCATTCCAAACCAGCATGATGCCACCTCGTAGAAATTTTTAACTATTATTCAGTACCTCTTATTACTTGACACGTCATCTTTATATTCTCCACCCTTTGCTCCAGAATATGCTCTTTCTTTGAACTTTCGGAATGAACTTCTCCTGTTTGTTTTCTCATCAAATTCATCAAAAGCATCATCAAAATTTTTTGGCTCTGCACTGTATCTATCACCTGGAAAATAGCAAATATGAAATCAATCAATATATGGGTCAGAGAAGATCTAACTCAATGTTATCAGATGTTACTCAATGTTATAGGATTTCCAGAGAGGGGGGGAGAGGGTATTCTTAATTTTCTCTATGGGGGAATATATCTTTTCTGGAACAACCCAAACCAGGTAAAATGTTTTTGAAGTATAAACTTACTGTAATCATATTTACGCGAAACTTCCTCACTGGAAACACCTTTGTATTTGTCCCGTGATTTCTTTGCTTTCTTCCTTTCATCTCGTAATCTTTGATCATCTTGTACAATTTCTATCAATTCTTTAACCTTATGTCGAACTAAAAACATTTTTGCACATGTTTAAAATTCCAACACGCACCTTGTCAAATGTAGTAAAACTAAATCCTACCTCTTAACTAAAAACTATATAAACGGCTTTTTAATTATCTTTACTGAAATATGATGAATACTTTTTAACATACTAATTGAATTAAGATGTTCAAGATGTTATCTTTGTTTAGATTATGTTTTGTACTTTAATCACTTTCTTAAATTGTCATTACTTTCCAAACATGTCTGTATTTTGATAGGGTTCAAACACATATAAAATACACAACAAGCCCATTGCGCCATTCAGGAAAAAAATTGACCAAGGATTGCTCAACTTGAGGAAATAAATTGGTCAATTTTGTTCAGTGCGCTTGTTCATCAAGCACACTTGTTAACTTTTTGTCAACTGCTCTGATTTCAAGTAATATGTAATTCTAGTGCAATACAATACAGCTATAAGGGCAATATTGAAGCCTGTAGTAATACCCAAAGTATTCTATGAAATTTCTATAAAAACTGTCAACATAATACTCATGATTTTTTCAAAAAGCAAACAAATCATTAATATTTTATAACGCGAGAAATTTATAGCTTTTTCACTAGAAAATGTAAGCATAAAGAATAACTTTTTACAGCGGCTTGTATGTACAATGCTTTACTCTTGTGTCACAATATTTAAACCGGCGAAATGTTATGAAATTTTTTGTTTAATAAAATATATGCATGTTACAAATTCCTCAAATTCAGTAAAAAATTAAATGACTTGTTATCATATAGAAGTGTCAATTTTCTTTGTCAAATTCCAAGATTTCAACTGGAGGCTGTCGAAATTTGACACTTCATCTGTGGCGTCGAGAATGTATGAAAATGCCGATTGTATGCGAAAATTTTGAAATGGACTATGGCATGCATATATAAATTTTTTACTCACTGTTTATGCCTTGGTCTCTGCCGTGTTCGTCTATATGTTGATAATCTTCTAGCTGTCTCATATCATATATATGGTCCCTAGCACTAGTCACGACACGTTCAGAGCCATTGCGAAGCAAATACGACAACAAAAGTAGCGACTGAAATACAACAAACACTGTCATATAAACAATGCAAGATCTCTGAGTACTTCCTCTAGAATTTGGGCAATAAAAGGCCGTTTTAAACGATAAAAAGCTTCCTTAATATCTACACACCTTATATACTCTACGCCAATTCTTCTTCTCCTGAAGCAGCCTCTTCCAAAGCATTGACATTACTTCGGGAAAATGCTCATACGTAAAAGTGTATTTTGCTATTTCACTCATTATAGAGCCGTGAGGTCCCCAAGTGTCATCGTTCGTTGCTTCCCTTACTTTCGACTCGACTTCAGAATAGTTCATGACCATATTGGTCCTAGAAACGAATCAATTTAAGCACTATAGCAGCTACAAAACAATAACAAACAAACGAGAAGGCAAAGCCGGTATTAAAAATTACTACGTTCAGAAAACACTACGATTTTGGTACTTACACTTTGTCTTGGATCTCACGAATTTTCCACATTGTTTTGCTATAAGTACGTTATAAATATGATAAATGTAAATGTCTTATAGTTGTTGTTATAATGGCAGATGCAAAGGGATTTAAGTAGCTTCCCTTTGCGAAATAATCAAAATGGCGGACTATAAACTGGCAGTAACCGCAGTAACCTTCGAACTGTGACAAACTATGACGTCATAACATTTCCGTCAAGCTGGTCGTCAGGGCACAAAAATATTCAAAATATATTACACACCCCAAACAATGATGTCGCAATATTTTAATTCCTAACCATACCTTTCCAACATAAGCTTTCTGGTATGTAAAATTACGAACAGAAAGTCGAAAATTTTAATCATACTCTTATAGAAATACCAAACTATACTGTAACAATTATAGTTCTCCACGGCGACAGACGCAACTGTACTTTTAAACATATCCGGTTTACCAACTTTTTGTCCTGACCCTTTGCGATTTTATATCGGATAGATGTTAAGCAAGTTTATTACTTTTCAATAGTAACGATGGGACTGTACCCCGAATACTTTTTCAGTTTATGTCTGGCTCAAACGAACTAATTTCTACGGGGAAATTGTCGACCAATGGCATGCACGTACTTGATTAATTTACGGCTCTTCCTGTTTCTTTGTGCATCAGTCAACCACACCAAAAGCAATATCTATACCGTCCCAAACTATATGTGCTACAAAACACGCGCCTTTACATAGCAAAATCTGTTGGTTGCGAGGGGGGCGTTACCAGAGGTTCTCGTATCTGTATCTTTGTGAAACAAATTACAGTGCTCCTACTAAAAGTTGGACCACTTAGACAACACTCGCATATTATCCACCACAATTGCTGATATAACGAGGTTTAGATACGGTAGCATGTCGTGTAATAGCTAAATAAAGGGTGTGTATCAGTGTATGACGATTATAGTTTGCGATTATTGTTCACTCGTTGACTTCTTCAAATTTCACGCTTATTACTAGTTCGTTTTTTGTGAAGTTGACATTGTTTCTCCGCTGCGCTGATTGGTCAACGTGCCATTTTGAGTGAGTTTCTATTTTCGTTCTTCAATGTGATTGCTTGGTGTTGTTTAAGTGGCCCCACTTATAGCAGACACACTGTAACAACAGGAGAAAATACACACACACTGATCACTCGAAACAAGGCTGGTTACAAACATCAATTGACTCAAAACCATACACCTTCACCATAATAAATATATCAAAGCTAAGAGAATATTCATAATCATGATTATATCATTCCAGTCGAGAGTATATCAACATATATTATTATGTTCATTTCCTCTTGTGTGCCTTCTTCGTTTTTTGTGCGCCTTTCTTTGCACCTTTCACAATTCCTTTGAACTGTCCAGATAGTTTAGCACGTTTTCTGTAAAGGAAATTATTAGGACTATAATTTCAAGCAAAATACGATGGATTGAATCCATTCAAGGCAAATGTGACAATAACCGACAAAAAAGAAGATATTTAGGTAAAGTTTGGTAAACGGTATCATCCTTAAACAAATTAGTATCTAGGAGAATAAATCGGTTTAATTGTAGATTTTAGTACGGCATCAAAGAAATGAACACCGCTAATTTCCTTCCTGTGTAGACACGAAGCACGAATCCTTAGTGAGTTTAAAAAACTCACTTGAAAGCCCCCCTCTGGGCTCCGTGATCCAATATTAATCAAGTGTTGGGTTGTTGAAGCACTCGGGAAATTCTAGCTCAACCTCTCTCACGCCACTTCCAGTATAGACAACAAATCTTACCGTTTATTCAAAGTCTGTGTATTTAAAGGAAGATAGGCGTATGGATCTGGTTTTCCTTTTTTCTTCACATCTCCGCCAGCTTTCTGTAAAGAAATTTACCGAATTGTTTGCAATAATCATTGTTATTACAAGAGGGTGACCCCGAGCAGGCGAAGTTGAGGGGCAAACACTTTCTTTACAGTATGAATCATTCTATGGAGAGAAGGGGCCTTAAGTTTCCTTCCGTTCCTTATTTTCTTGAAAGATCACGGCTGCAGTCATTGACAATGTGAAAGTTATTTGTAAACTCTACCTTTGCGCGATATTCTTCCCCAAAGTCTCCGCCATGTTTTGATCTTTTACCGGACGTTTCCTCCATATCATCTTCATCCGTCATTTTTCTTTTGCCTCCCTATTAAGCAGAATGAAAAAATCAGAACAAATCGAACCTAAGCCTGTGCCGATGCTGGTTCACTGCTCTGTTTGACACATGTATGATTTCCAAGCGAGATTTAGACACATTAATCTCGTAGATTTATCCTACATCTATAGTAAAATGTCACCAACTTCAATCTTCCTTCGATTACAGAGTTCACTCATAGAGATTACCGGCTAAATTTTATTGTAACAAACTCAGCATTTTGAGTTTTTATTTCATATACATTCTTTCCTGCATGATGTATAATTAACTGAGAACTATGCAGAGTATGACATATAATATATTATACATTTATTCAGCTTTGACTTTAGCATCTTATACATCAACCTAGCAAAACATTTTGAGGACCTTTAGAGCACACTAAGTAATGCAGGCGCGGATGACGGCGCGGATGACGGCGAAGATGCCTCAGCCGCAAGCGTACGTGCAGTCACGAAAGTAATTACATGACGTAATAAAATGGTGGATGACCTCTCTAGAGACTGACTATTTCAGATTTTCAGGTTTTTGTTGCTTTAAATATGTACAATAGGGGGGAAAACTGAAAAAGTAAGACTGCTTGAGAAGGACATGTCATAACACGATACGAGCAAACCGTTAACGGTAGGTATCATTAAAATGCCTTTTTTAAACAATGTTTATTGACAAATTTGGTTTAAAAAATTTCTGTTTAATATTTTCAGTACGAGTAAGACGGTTAATGATATTAATCCAATATTAACCAGATATTGCATTATATTTTATCCTGAAAATTAGTCAATATAGTCGCGACACAAAACCATTGAAACTCTCTACATTGTCAATATTTTATTTCTATTTGAAATAGAATTAAAACACTGCACGGCCTCAAAGACAAGCGTCAAGTCGTCACGAAAATATTTCGTGCACTTAAATAGATAAGACTCGCTACCAATCCCAGTTGGCTCGGTAGCTCAATTGGTAGCGCGGCGGCCTAGAAACACGAAGATGCGAGCTCGAATCCCGCTCGAGAAACGAATTTTTCGTTGTTCTCTTCAGTGTCAGATTAATGTGAATCTAGTTTGTCAACATTATATTCTCCACGTTTCGACATGTAACACAAGTCATCTTTAGTAGAATAATAACACGAGTAGAATAACTTCAGTAGATGACTTGTATTACATATCGAACCATATAGTCTGTAGAATAAAAATGCTGACAAATTAAGGAGTTTCAATAGCTTTGTCTTTTATAAAAATATTCTACGGTAATTTATTTTAGTTTATAACTTTAATCTAGTTCAAAACAGAAACGTTAATCTTCTAGCGACAATGTGGCAAGCAAAACAACGCGCTACACAGTTCATCGCCAACCGCCCCAAGACCAGTCTATTTCTGGGTACGATATTATTCCTCGGATCGCTACCGATAACTATCCTCACAAGCATTGTCCTCTATATTTCATTGGTTCTGGGTTCAGCGTTTATACTACTTCAGGGTACCGTTTTAGCTGTAACTTTTGCCGGGATAGCAACTACTCTAGTTGGACCAATTTGTATCGCAACAGCTGTCACCATGGTATTTTATGCCGTACGGAGATTGTACCTCGCATTACGATGCTTACGTGTGCGAATGTTGTTTAAAACAAGAACGGTCTTAGAGCAATATCACGTACTACCGAAAGATGAGACAAATAGGCAGGAAAAAGATCAGCAAAACAATTTGGTACAAGACTCAAGTAATCACACTCCGAATCGTAAACTCGGTCCAAAAAATGCGCCCTATCAGTGCAAGTTTTGTCGCACGAATCGTCACGATCTTTGCATGTCGAGGAGACGTGCGCATGACAAAACTTTAAGGGACGCTGGTCAACAGACAGGTCAACCACCAACATGAACCTGATACGTCTATTAGTCAATAATATAAGTCACTGATTAGTCAATAATATAAGATCATTGTTACGTAATATTCTGTTGCTCGTCATCATTATTAAATAAAAAATATCTAAAATTTACCTTAAGTGAGAGCTCCATTTCTGTGTTTTCGCTCAATATTGACAAACCTAGTGTAAATTTACGTTAAAACAATTATTGTACATGTATGACCAGATTACTGGATTTTATCAAGAAGGGCGTCCTAGGCGCATTACTCGCCAGGCAAAAATCCATAGAAAAGAAACCTTTTCAATTAATAACATTCTTAACTTCACATACCAGAAGCTTTTTCTGATTTCTTTGAATTGCCTTCTTCTTCGGTTATAACCAAACGACCATCATCAGCTACTTCAAATCCGGAATCTCTTGCACGCTTTTGGACTGGCGCAGTTGCTACAAGATATATAACATATAGTAATAATATATAGCAGCGTTGTTTCATAATAACTTTAATATTTTGTTCCTGCGAAAAGAACCAATAAGTACATCGGCGTGTTCCTTCTGAGCCTACTCATTACTCCACTTCAGACCCACTCAGCAAACGCTGACAACAGCAACAACCACAAGAACAGAGACTGTTTAGAGACTGTTAACAACATAAGCATCACCGCCACTTCTACCATGCACCATCACCACAATCAACAACAAACAACAACAACAATAAACAACAACAACAACAACAAACAACACTCATACAAGAACAACAATATACACACCAGTAACATGCTGAGAAATACTTGAACTGAGTAAATCCAGAGGTTCATCAGGTTCGTTCTCACGGATGAAAGCTTTAGAAAGAGGACTCTTTTTGTGATCCTGGGAAATGAATTAAATTTAATATCTCTGCGACTCTCCTAAAATCTCATCAGTTATAGCCAAATATCTTCACTAAAGTTTCATAAAATTAACTACATCACCTTTCCCGTTGCAAAAGATGTGTCATCATTATCACCATCTTCTTCATCAGAGCCAAACATAAGATCTTCGTAACTAGCAGAAGAATAAACGCTAGCGGTGAGTATACTCGCCTACGACGACACAAACAATATAAATACAGTTCTCAAAAAATCATGCGCTAATATCCCACGAAAGAGCTAATCACATTGTAGGATATACAATAGTATATGACCTACATATGTTGTTTTACCGTGAAAATTTAAGGTGTCAAACCTGTCAATCTGCGAGTTCTTTTCATTTTGCTTCTACAAAAAATTTGAAACAGAATATTCCTAATTTTGTTGTGTTAACTAGGGAGCAATTGCAAGTGGAACTGGAGTAACAAGGCATGTTACTAATGATAATATTATTGCTCCATTTGAAATAGGCCAGACACTTTAATTTGTACCGCGTGATTAGTCCATTAATCTTCAAATTTTAGGGGGAATATTTTATTCAATTCCCCTCGGTCCAAGGTCCGAGTCTATAAATGATAAAATACTATATGGCAAACACATCTTACAGTTTTATGGCTGTAATTTTCCATCTTCTTGCGTTTGCCCCTCTCAACCCGCTTGTGAATATTCCGTATGAACTTTCGATGTTTCTCAGGCATCAAACCATGAATTGTTTGAAATCTAAAATAAAAATAAAAATTTGAACGACAAAGATATAGAAAATGCTAATAATGCATCCTCCTAGCCGAGGTCAAACAGCTCATAATGCTTGAGTACCACGTTCCACGACTGAAACATTGACTAAGGGAGAAGGCGTGTTAGTAAGGTCATAGAGCATACAGAAGCTCAACTTCTCATTAATTATGCGTACCCCCGGCTTAGCCAGTGTGCTAAACAGAGGCATTCTCCCCCATGAAAATACTCATCATGACTATTAAAAATGGCCAGGGGGCGCAAGGTCTCTCTCCTTAGCGCACTGGCCAAGCTATGACAAGTTGAACATCTGGGGCCGGTTGTATAAAACTCTTAATCGCTTTTTTAATCACTGTTTCGAAGTTAAATAATGATTAAATACAAAATACGTTGTTCTGATTGGTCAACGTTTCTACTAATTATAGTTAACTTTAATCACTTTTTTATACAACCGGCCCCTGTATGCTCTGTGGTAGGGTGAAAGAAGCCTCGATTCTCGTTATATATCAAAGCTTGTTCAAACTTTGATGAGAGTTGGTGCAGATTCCTTGTACTTTTGATACATCACTTTGCAATATCCACCAAACTTGTTCCCAGGGCCTTTTTAAAGGAGGAATGAGGTTGTATATCAACATAACTCGTGTTACAATTAAACGCTAACCAGAGAACAGGAGCTGCAAGAACTGCCATGCAATGCAAACTCTTGTTTTACTAAAACATAGTAACGTTCAGCTAATGGGGGGGGGGGGGGGGTTATGCATTGAAAAGGTCCAGGTCTCATATTCGACTTACCCAAATTTTCTTAAGAGCCTTTCGAACAACACCTGAGCTTTAAAACGAAACTTATTTCTGCTGTCTTCATTCCAGTTAACAAGTCCTGAGATCTGAGAACACAAGATATAATATTGGTTTTCTCTTCATCTCTTCCAAAACCGCGTTGTTTATCGCTCATTCCTACGCCAGATTACTTACTAAATCTTGAAGAAACGGTGAAAACTCGTCTGCACTTGTTACACTTATGGCAACCTGAAAAAATGATATTATTATAACTGATCCCATATATACTGGACCAACGTCATAAAGATTCAAACCAACTAATTCACGAATTCAGCGAGTGAGCAGCTCCTAAGATTGTGCATATTTTTTGTCTCATTCATAAAATTACTTCCACCAGATCATTTTAATGTGTCAAAACCCCATCTACTTGATTGAATTTACATTTCAAAACCTTGAACATGCGCTATCTGTGGACACTATGACGGGACACACCTTGAAAAAACCAAGAGCTGATTTAACAATTTCTCTTTCACTTGACATGAGAAGGTTGGTCATTGTTTTGATAAGCTGTCCCAGAACGTGCATCGAGTACGACCCTAAAAACATATGCATGCAACAAACTTTTAAATAGATAAACTTCAGAAATACATATATACAAAAAATCGTCATATACCTCTGTACTCGTAAACAATTTTTGAAATTGCTATAATAGTTCCGCTGACCATATTGGGTGAGCCTCCAAATCCAGCAAGCAAAGTTTCTAAATAGGTTTCGATACAAGCTAGAAAAGTATAAAAGTAAAAAAGTAAAGCACAGTCGCAAAAATCTCTTTAAAAAAATACGCACAATAATCCACGTGAATACACTCAAAATCGCCACTCCTACTACCCAAATTGTGACGAGTGATTGAAGCGTATTACGTTGATAACCATCATGCCTTCACCGCGAGAAAAATACTTTCTCATTTCCCAAGGTTTCTCAGTCTTTTCTTCCGTTGCCTAATTGCTTTAGTTCTTCCTACCTTGTTTACTAAGGCCTGAACAACGAATAAATGCTTCTCCAATTTCGACCAATAATTTCAGAGAGGCAGTTCGCGCTTTTGAATTCACTTCTTTTACCGACAAAATGACCTAGAAGAGCAAAGGAAAAGAAATCAGTTTGGATAAGACTATAAATCACATCGACATTTTCAGAGAACGATAGTCGGACTGGTTTTCATCAATGGACGGTTCACGGTACAACTGTCGATCAATTTCAAAAATCATACAGATTTCTGTGGATAATTACCTCTGGTGTGATTGTCTTGAGAAACATTTCTTGTCCTGGCAGAAGTTTCTTTACAACTTGTATCAAACATCGAAGACGTGGCTGCATTAGGCAAAAACAATACATGAAGATCTTGACATCGTGTGCAATTCCTGTTTATACAATTTGGTATCATAGAAAATTAAAATTTCTACTGATATTTTTAAAGTGGATAGTTATATCGAAGCTTTCTACCACGTTTTCCATACAGCTCTAAAAAGTACATTCTTTGGTCACATTTCCCTGGGGGGGGGGGGGGGGGAGAAGGAGGAACGTTTGCGGACGAAAACAGTCAAGATTCGGCAATTCAGCAATATCCCACAACAGATCATACAGTATGTTGTCCTTGACAAAAGTAGTTTTTGTATTACCGCTTTAGAAACGGAAGACGCTGTTGTTAGATTTTTTGCCAGAACATCTTGAATTTCCGTGATATTACTCGAAATAAATTCTTCGATTGCTTTAGAACTACAAATTTCTTCTAAGACTCTGTAAGATTTCTTTTGAAGCCTTGAATCTTTTGACTATAAAGATCATAAGAAGCAAAAGAAAATTATACTAGTGTCCCCTGAGACACATCCTGTATGCCATCATATACTCCACTCGATTCCATCCCATTTTTCACTATTCCAAATCATACCGTACCATCCACATTACATCACACTGCCCCATACCGAACACCATAATCATAACCAACGATGAACATAAGTTACACTAACCTTCAACCACGGTAATATATTTTGATATAAACCTTCAACAGCTTCTGTATCTAAATACTGAACCATTGCTATCACAAGGTCCATGAGCATGTGCCTGTGAAAAATTAAACCAGACCATTAGACCGGTCATCTTACAAAGACAAATCATATGGACAAATAAACTTAGACAGGTCTATAAATAACATACTAAGAGGTTATTTTTATAAGAAACTCACTTTTTCTCTCGAGGTGTCTCATTCGATTGTGCTTTAGCAACAGCTTTTTGGAAGAACTGTGTAACAAGCTAAAATGAAATACAGACATGTTATATAAGAATGCAAAAGTCATGATATACTTACTTATGTAAAATTAGAGAGCTCTGTCAAAATAGAAACTCTCATAGTTTCACCATCTGAACTACTCCTTGCAGTGCTGCGTTCAGACGTTGATAATAGGGTCGGGCGATATTTCGATATTTTGATTTATCGTGATATTTCCAATCGCGATTATCGTATCGAAGCTAAAAACTTGAGTGACGATTTATCGAAATTACCGTCATGTTCAATGACTATCGTGATATTGCTTAGAAATATGTATATAGCTTGCAGAATCCTAAACAAGTTGAAAGTATCTTTGCATTCCAGCAACAAATATACCCTCAAAAAGTGTATTAGCAAGACATCGATTATTGTAAATGCTTTTCGTAGTAGTTGTACTGCATGTTCATAATTTAGTTTTCCTTCCACAAATCATGGAATAAAATTGAACAGTACACGTTATATTACAACAGTTATGAACAGTAAATATTAGAGAAGAAAAAGCCTTCATATTACTTTAATCTGTTGTTGATTTGTCTTTAATAAGATTATATACAAGTTTATACATGCTTTGATATTAATTGTACTTGAAAAATATGGTCATTTTTTCTATTTCATTTATCGCGATATTATCGATTATCACGATATTTTCCATGACAATAATCGTGAGTTGATTTTTTAAATATCGCCCAACCCTAGTTGATAACCCTATGGCACACCATGTCTTTGTTCTTCAGAAACAGACTTATCTCAAGAACAGCTCTTTAGCTGGGTGTGCTAACCGCGCTGCCCATAAACTAAACACGATCTAACTTCTCTTCCTCTTCGGCGGAGGACGCACAAAGAGCCATAAGCACCGTCCTGCCAGATCAGCAGAGTAATTAACGTAACGTCCCCCACCACCGTGCTACCTATATTACGAAAGATGGTGACTGAACCAACCTGTTGGTCTGCGATTTGGAGATAACATTTCAAGGTTTGTAAGATGGGCAGAGAAATTGAGTCGTTCTTCTCGTCACACGCCGTGTAAATATTGAACAGAATTGGGAGATAGTTCTTTGCAAATCTTGCCAGCTCTTTTGTATTCTCATCTACAATGTAAGTATAGTAATATTGTCGATCTACGCTAAATCTCTTCGATATAAACGCTCAAAAACGGGGTATTTTTCATTCCCGTAGGGTAATTCAACCTTGGACGGTAGCATTCGGTCAGGATTCGGTATATCTACTATGAATCCAAGAATCATCTAAGTGTTAACAAGGAAGTTAGCAGTCAACTCAAACCACCCTTGAAGTCCAAGGAACAAATACACAGTAATACAAACCATTATCAAGATTTTTGGAAATAAGAGTTCGAATGGAATGGCAAATTTTTGGTCGCAGCTCTGTTCTTTCATTCAACATAGAACCTAGCGTTTTGGCCACAGATTTAAAGTTCTATAAAACAGAATAAAACTATTAACTTAATTACGAATAAGAACGAACGAATTTTATGCTTTAAATGACAGACGGATAATTTACATGAAATGTTAAGGATTAAGAGCATTAACTTGTTCTTATACCTGACACAGATCTATTGGCTCTGAACAAAACGACGGTAACAGATCCCAAATCTAAACACATGCAAAATAAGAATATTCGATAATACATTCATAACATGATTATTGCAAACTTCAATTGGTTTTCAAGTTAATCAAAGCCCTCTGTTTATGTTCCACCAATACCACACTAGCATCGAGCAATTATACCTGCATATATAAAGTGTCAAAAACTTTCGCTTCTAGTTCGCTACCACTGGACTTTAATCTTTCAGCTGTGGACAGAAAGTGAAAACTAATATAAGAAACAACAGTATTTACAAGTTGAGCATAACACGACTAAAGTGTTGCCTTATTGCAGAACGTCGTTGCCCTGCCTTAGGAGAAACCTCAACTGTACTGATGCGTAAGCTGCACTGGCGTGAGCAAATGATATAGCGAAATCGCACCTTTTTGCTGGCAATCACAAGGCCAGAGTTCATACCCATTGAAATCTATGACTGTTTTCACCAGAAAAGGAAATTTATGGAATGAAAATATTCACCTTTTCCTCGCAATTTATCAGCAAGAGGAACAAAATATTCGAAAAAGAACATCATTTCTGTTCCACGAACATGGTCTCTCATGACAGGCAACAACCAACTTCGTGGAAACTCACACGCATTACTACAAAAATTAAATGCAATCCTGAGACAACAGTTTTCACAGAAAAAAATACGATGGTAGATAATATAGCAGGCACGATCACAAGGATAACAGCTTCTCCATCGAAATCTTTAATTGCTTAAAAAATTTCCACTCCCCAGCAATACTCTGCCTAGCAACTCAATTTCACTTACGTTTCCTTCTCTAAGCCCAAAGGAACAACTCCTAGAACAAACCTAAACATATCCACATGTGTTAGTAAAACCAAACAAGAAATGGAATTGTCATAAGTTACATCTATCTGAAAGTCATTGTTCTTAATGAAGATGGTAGTCTCGCTATTTATTTCTAACATATATACAAATGTATTTACTTGGGTCCCATCGTTTGAAATGCCATTCCAACTGTTTTTTCCAGTTCCCTACGACATTTTATCCCATGGCTGTTGTGCAGGTTGCATAACGACACAAGACATTTCTTTAACTTTTCTGGACACAGCTTGCCAAAAATCTGAAGGATACATCGCTGGGTTTGTATTTTTTTTGTGGAACAATCGATATAGAATGCGTATGTTGCCAAATAACTACATATTAGTATAAATTTCCACGTGACTATCGATTTTCTTGCATTCTGATTGGTCAAGATTCGCTATCTCTGAAGTGATAGTAACTGACCAGTGACTATAGCTTTTTGATTTCTACTTTTTTATACAGTAACGAATTTGAAGTTAATTTTTGTAAAGCTTAGTTGATTATTATTCGTAAACACCTGGAAATTTATACTAAAACAATTAGTCGCCTCAGGCTCGGTGATTACAAGCCTATATTCACTTCGCCTTCGACTAATTGTTAAATATATTTACTCATCTCAGTTTTGTTTATCTCGGATAATCAGACAGTCTGTAAACTTACTTCGAAAAATTTACTTATGACATCAAGGATCAGCTTCCACGATTCCTGATATCGCAATTTCAGACCAGACTCAAGACATCTGCGAAACAACACAAGAGTTACTTACACTTAAAACTGAGGGTTAAAATAGTTTATCGGAAAATAATGCAATTACAAAAAAAATACTCCAACTCAAAATTAAAACTTGTACTTTTAAAAAGCATTAGCGAAGCCAGCCCGACAACTTCGTCATGCTATTTAAATTCAAATCATTATCATAATGGACCGATTGCATTATGGACAGAATTTATTTCTTTATAATTAATTCCTTATACGGTCTATAAACACAGAAAAATTTGCATTTGCATGACCAAATGTCGGGCTGGCTTCGCCACTGTTAAAAACAAGACACAAATTATATTTCAACACTATTTCCGTATTTGAGTTGACAATTACAAGGTAAGAGTGAAAAATCAACACCAATTTTTTGCTGCTCACTGGTTCACTTTAGCCGCACAGTCAAGCTTCGTCAATAAACAGCGAGGCATCACAAATTTGAGTGGAGTAAACAGGCCAGATAGCCGCCATTTGACCAAGATATTGTCTTATATCGGTATTGACGGCAACAGCATATGGAGATCATTGTGTCCCCCTCTTCCCACTTATATATTATCCAACCTACCCTTTCAAATTACCCTGAGGGAGAATACCGGAGTACATGCGCTTTGTGGAAGCACGCATCGCAGTGCATGTGAGATAGTTGCATCCAATCGGAAGAAACAAAATCAAACACGTGTTATATAACAATATTAATTAATATTTAAAAAAATATATAATGTACAATGTGTTATACATAATATGTATAAATATGGAATATCTCATAACTAACAGCAGAAATCTCTTTCAAGGCAAATCTCTTTCATTCGTTCAAATCAATCGTTTCAAACGAGCTTTCCGACGCATCTTCAACAAGGGCGGTACTCTTCTGCGGTGTCGACTGCTCCATTTCGCAATTTTTATCGTCCTTTTCTTGACTTTTAAAACAACAGCAGAACAGCGAAAGAAATCGTCGACAAAATCCCTTGGGCTTTGTTTTCTCAGCATTTTCGTTCTTTCCACGTTTGTCTTTCTTTTGAACTTTCGTCTTTTTCTTCTCTTTCTTGTTCTTTGGTTTGACTTTCTCGCTTTCTTGAACGTCTTCAGGTTCAGGGTTAGACACCAGGCTGCTACCAGTCACTGCAATTTCGATATCTAGAAAACAAGTGAATGAATCAATATTTCGCTTGATTAAAGATTCATATATCTAGTTTATCGAATCGATCTGTCTCTAGTTTATCCAGTCGGACGTTTACAGTTTCTTTTCGCCTTCAATTGTTATCAAACTCCCTACCTTCGACTTTGTTTGGAGGTTGTGAAAATCCTTCCTTCCCAAAAACATTTGCAACATGTGTAGATGGAACATTACTAACTTGTTCTGCTATCTTCACACTGTCGATGTCCACGTATCCAGAGCAAGGCTCTTCACACTCGGTCGGAGACCCGGCACTCAACGCCCGAGCGAAAGTGGCCTCTGCCCCAGAAGAGTGGACATCTTCAGTTATCAGACAATCAGAACAAGTACGTCCACTGGGTGGTAGATCAACAACTTTATCATCAGGAACCAACTTTGTTGAAACGTTGAGAATAACAGGTACATCATCTTCTTCTGTCCCAGAGACAGCCTGAACATCATTAGATTCTTGTTTTTCCAAAATGGAAGCACCGTCTTTCTTGGCATCATCATCGCTATTTTTGACTGGTTCACTCATCGCCGATGTTTCACCTTCGACAAAATCAACTTGATCAACAAGGTTGGAAACATCCGGTTCGGTTGTAGAGTCATCTAGAGCCTCTGTTGTTGACTGTTCTCTCTGGACTTGATCAACAACATTGTCATCAGGAACAAACGTCATATGAACATCAGGAATAACTAGAGACTGGCTGTCTCCTGCTTCCGAAACATTTACGGTGGATTCATCAAAGTCTGGGGTATGAGCTTCATTCTCACGTGTATCAACGACATTGTCGCCAAAAACCAAATTCGAAGCAATATCAGCAACAACTGCACTTTGGTTGTCTCCTTCTTCCTTCGATACCTTTGTAACAGATTCAGCAATGTCTGTGAGGCACAATTCATTTTCGACATGATCGTCTGGTATGGAGACAGGCTCTGTCGCAGCTTCACCAAGAACATCTGCACCACATTTTTCAGCCTCGACATCATCAACAACATTGTCACCTAGTTGAACCAACTTGGCAGAGATATCAACAACAACTGTAGATTGGTTGTCTCCGTCAGTTCCCGATACATTTGTGGCGGAATCATCAACGTCTGTACCGAGTTGCTTTATCTCCGCTAGCTTAACTTGGTCTGGGTTGTCTTGTACGAAAACTGGTCCAGTCCCAGGTTCATCAAGAACTTCTGTCGTAGATTCTTCACAACTGGCTTCTTCTTCAACATTGGTGTCCAGTTGACCACTAAGAGACTTATCGTCCACGTCATTTGAATAACCAAATTTGATCTCGTTCGCTACATCGATATCTGAACCTTCGTCAGGATTCAATGCCGCTTGCAGCGTTGGGATGGACTTCGAGTCGTCACTAACTAGCGTCGGTGAAATTCCGTTATCTTTAGTTGAGCAATCAGCAATGAGTTGTGTTGTCTCAACGTTTTCATCTTCATGAACTGTCGTTGTTGTTTCCGTGGTTACACCAGGAAGATCATCTGACGTCGCGTCCTTATTTTCAGAAGTATTTTCATTGTCTACATTAGTCTCGGGACTAGCATGTGCGCCTAGTGAAAATATAAATTTGAATTAAGGTGGCTGCAGCAACGCTAAAGCAAGGTTGCAAAAAATGGGAGTCGGAAAGGCCCAATGTCATTCGAACAAAACAATTTCAAAATGTACACACGTAAAAAACGTGCGTTTTTCCAGACATGTAAAGGCATGTTGCAACAAGTCTGTTCCCAAGCTCTTGACAGGTTGTCTTCTCAGTGCTTGAATATCAAGTTGTTGGAACAAGTTTGGAACAAGTTGATAACAACTTGTACCAAGTACGAGGGATTATCAGTGAGCAGACAACCCAAGGATATATAACAAATTTTTTTATATCAATGCTGCAACAGGTTGTTAGGACAACCTTGCAACAAGTCTGATAATCCCATCAAGTTTGTTACGAGTCGTTTTAAACAACTTGTTTTAAACTTGTTGACAAATTGAGACAAGCAGTACAAGGACCGACTTGTTACAAGCCTTTTTCGTAATTCTTACCTTCTTTTACATTCACCAGCTGAGTTTTGCTTTCGCCTAAACTTTTCTCTGCGGCTCCAATTATACCTTGGAAACTTTGTTCTTTTGCGCTGTTATCTGTTTTCAATAACTCCTTTTCTGCGTCCAGGTTACTCTCTTCCACGTCTTTAGATTTAACTTCCAGTTCCACGGTTGTTTCTTCAACATTACTGTCAGTTAATACTTCAGTGTTTGAAGAGGACACAACATTAAGTTGATTTTCGCCTAAATGTCCATAAAAATATGGAATTTTAAAAAACTTTGTATCTGTTTGTAATCAGTACTTATTTATACACTGGACAGCATTATTATATTGCACAAAAGCTACAAAAAATCACCAGCAAATCACCTAAAACTTTTTCACTCAAAACGCAAGTCGAAAGCGGTAAAAGTAATTTATATTAGTTGTAAAATAGATTCAAACTGTACTGCATCTTACCTTCGTTTTGTGTACTCCCATAGTTAGCCATGGCCTCCTCTAAATTTTTTCTTTGGGTTTCAAGTATATCATCAAACGTTTTGCAGTCTTTATAGATTTTTATTTTTACTAGTCTCTTCAATAATTTTTTTTCGATTTTTATTTCAGGTTCGTAAACCACATCTGGCTTTGCTTTTGTCGTTTTAGTTTCATCCGAAGTACTTGAAGTAGGTCCTGACACAACATCGAGTTGACTGTTACCTAAAATTTCAATAGAACGAATGTAGTTATTGATGAAAAACAATGAACGAAACATTCAGTGTACTTTTGTTCTAAATTGCAAAGCGTATTCATGGGAATACGGCATAAAAATGGCGTAACAAAACAGCTTTACATCTGCTTTGATTTGGGACATCGTTACATCACCAGGATCTTCCTCTTTTCAAATTTTATAGTTAATATGGTACTGTTCCTGCACTGATTTACACAAATACTTTTATCAACATAAAACAACACAACTGTAAACATTGTCGACAGTTTTAGACAGTCATGAAATAATCGTAATACGTTAAACAACATTAAATTATAAAAACGATAACTACGTATGGATGCAGCAAAAAAATCAGTAAAACAAATTGAAAATTAAAATTAAAAAGTGAGGTAAAGTAAAATTAGACTTTTTTAATTTCGCAATTTCACTTTGAAAAAGTTACCTGCATCTTTTGAACATATTTTCCAAAAAAAAAAGGTTGTCGAAGATTTACAGAAATTCACCACGACAGATTCATAACGTTTTAACCATTTTCATGAACATAACTGCTAGTAGATTGACAACGAAACGTGTATGAGCAACCAAAAGGGGAATAACGGCACGGAAAAAGAAAAAGTTCAAAAAAAAAATGCCGTCCCAAATCAAAACCGGAAGTAAACACAATGTTTATGACGTCATAGCGGAAACGTACTCATCGCATAATTCGTGCACGAAATGCAAATTAAAAAACATTGCTATAACGTTATTAAAAAAATATAATCCTAGTTCATCCTGTATTCTCACCTTTGTTAGCGTCGTTCTGTCCATCGTCAAAGGCATCTTGAAACTCCTGGATTTGAGCTTTAGTTTCATTTAAATTTTCCCTGACATTTGACAATTCCTGTGCCATGCCATCTTTATTCTCCTCTGACTGTAAATCCTCGTCTACAGGTTTAGCTGAATCATCAATGGCAAGTTTTGTTGTCTTAACGTCTTTATCTTCATGAACTGTCGTTGCTGTTTCCGATATTACACCAAGAAGATCATCTGACGTCGTGTCCTTATTTTCAGAAGTGTTTTCATCCTCCAGATTATTTTTAGGACGCATAAGTTCGCCTAATGAAAAGAACAAACTTGAATGAAGGAGGCTGCAAAACCAAATTAATGCAAAGTTGTCTAAAGCAAAGTAAACAAATGAAATCTAAAATATGTAATTCATATTCACCTTTTATGCCGTCTGTCGAAGTCAGTTCTTCAAGCTGAGTTTTGCTCTCGTCATACAAAGTTTGCAGCTCTTCGATTTGAGCTTTTGCTTCACTTAAACTTTCCCTGAATCTTGACAACTCCTGTGCCATTCCTTTTCGAATTTCTTCTAACTGTAAAGCGTCGTCTGGTGGATTTGCCTCCGCCATATTTTTTCAGTATTGCAAAAAATGTTTGCAAAAATCGCAGCGAAATACACACAAGTGTTCACTCGCGCAGTCAATTAATTATGACAATCAACATTATGACATCACAGCCTTTTATAGCTCGCGCCAAAAGAAAAGGATTGTGGGATACTAATTGATAGATTTTTGTCTGTGACGTCACTCAATTAAACAAGAAAAAACTTGTAGAACACCTGTTTTTTTAATTTAGAATACACTATCTATGGAGGACAATCAGAATGTTCTGAAGCCGATTATTTTGCGCGCCTTGCAAAGCGAACAATTCTAGCACTGGGAGCATCTACAATAGTAGATTTCAATTATTAACATTCACAGAAAACCTCTAAAGCAGCTCTGACCGACTATTGTACTGCATGTATGCGGCCAAAAGAATAAACATAAATAACCGTTGAGTCCCTTTTCGGGAAATATTGCCGTGATGTTAGCTGAACTTTTTCCAATATATAATCTGAATGAATCAAACTTAGTTCAAAATGATCAAATGGCATTTACTCCACACTTACCCCAGTATGACCAGTACGGGCGATGTGGTGGCATTTTTGTTTTCTAATCCTGCGCATAACTTTTCGGCTTTCGGGGAAATGCACTCTTCGAGTAAGCGCTAAAAGAAGGTGCATATAGTTTAAAGTGAGCATCCAAGGTAACGATCGATTATTAAATATAATTCCAGGCGAATATTACAATCAATACATTCCACTTCATTTCATGCTACTTTACATTACTTCACTTCAAACACTTATTCACCGCGTCTTATTCACCAACCTTCATTGCGTTCGCAGCTGTTTTCTTGACAGCGGCATGATGAGATAGTAGAAATGCCATACATGATGCAAAAAACTTGACACATGATTCTGCACACAACTCTGCGTCCAAACTGAAATGATGAATAAGATATATGAAATCACAAGGAACACTCATCTGCGACTGCACCTTATACTCTGCATGAGATCGATTATCTCTACCCCCCCCCCTCCTGCCCATCCAATTTTATCCCATACATCATTTTCGTTTCGCTTCCTGTACCTTTGAAAATTGCAGTAAGCTTTCTCCATTAACGTCAACCATGCGACTGCTTGCTGCTCATCAACAGCATTGGGTTGATAGTCAAATAGGGCCTGAAATAACACAAGATATGCTTGAGACAGGAAATATTAACATGTGTCGCTTTTAATTGCATGAAACGATCTAGATGCGCTAAAATATACAAATGTTTTGAAAATTCGTCACATTTCATGAAAACCAAGGGTATTTCGCTTACATTAATTAGTTGTCCATTAAGCTCTGACGTCACCGTTATTGATTGTGGGTTCCCTTGAAACATGTTGTGTAAAACTTGCATACAATTCATTGACAAAATCTGAACACACAGGTAACAAACAAAGTTATTGATGGTCGTTCACATTTACGGACTTTGCATGAGCAAATTAAACAATAGCTTAGAAATAAGTAAGTGATTTTCCTCGACAAAGAATTGCTTCCAAACTCAATTAGGAAGCATACAACCAGTCTTGTTTTGTGCACTTCCTAATTTCTTTCTCTAAATAGCGTGACGCAAATTCCCAGTACTGTATGTATACATACGATATTTCCAAATGTCATCAATTTCAGCATTGTCTCGCTGAGAGACTTCACTTGCTAAATAAAAGAATACCACACTCAGTAATTCATTATAACATTGCTATAGCAACAGTAATAACATATATTGCTACGGTAGTTCTTATGTACCTGGCTAGACAATGACGTCATTATAGTCTTTAGCAATCCAAGGATATGAAGAACGGAGACAGATTGAGCGGAGCCTAGAACATAAAATATGAAGATCATTCGACCTAAGACAGCAACGACTTAATGAAAGCTTACCAACTATATGCGGTAATAGGGACTTTAAGATACTGACAACAGACTACGAGCACGCTCAAACTCTACGGAACACTATATGGACGACTAAATGCAAATAATTCCCTTCCAAAAGTTCGTTCACAACACAAGATTATGGTGTTTTTATATGCTTCCGTTTATGCATTTGTACTTTTTATGTTGACAGTATTGATGCTTAAGGAATTTACATGCCCCCTTGAGCATACTTTTAACCGTCGTAGCCAGGACTACGACTGAAAATCCAGTATTTTGTGTCCTCAAAGCGAATGGAGAACGGTAGCGTGCAAACTAACTACGCAACTTAATCGATAATTTTTAGCTTTGAACAGCCTTTTTAAGACTGAAGTAACGACACTTTGACAAAAGAAATCAGTATGAAAGCATTCGTGTAAAGTTTACGATAGTAAGTAACACTTTTTGTCTTCAGATATTGAATTTTATATCTTACATGTTCTGGTAGTCCGTTGTCAGTATCTTAAAGTCCCTATTATCAAGTCTACTACGTTGGCATAAATTTGACGAAGCGGAAGTATCGTATGCAGTTTTGGTTATTCATAGTACCAATCTCTGTTGATTCGCTAGCCATACCTTTATATTTCTCGAGTTCTAGGTTGCAAAATTTGGTCGTTGCCTGACATGCAGGGTGAAAATCAGAATCACTAGGACGGCACTTGAGGATTGCAGCAACGGACTCTTGTGAACATTTCCGCACCTTTAAAATGCATACATTGGACGAGAATTTAAAACTGGCGGTATTATAGTATAATGTTGATTTTGTCTAAACGTACATGAGCTGATTTTCCTTGACAAACAGCACAAGAGGACTAAATGAAAATTTTAAAAATCTCTAAAACTCAAAAATTTAAGATACCAAAATCATTGTATACATGAGTTCAACACTATTAATATGCTCTTAGGGTCTTTAGGTTCAAACACATCCCAACACAGATTTCTGTCCAGTCACCTAGGCTGAAACTCTTTATAAGAACAACAAAGGCAAACACACACGACACAAATATGTACATGCAGATAAATTCTCTGAATCGCTAAAGTAAATTTCAAACCTTCGGTTTTGAATGAACAGTAAAGCTCAGCAATCCTTGATATGATTTCAAGGTGGACGATTCCGACCACACTGTCGTTTCCTGCGCCTTAAACGCGGTTGACAAACACGTGACAAGCTAAATGAAATATTCTACTTTAAGACTGGATAACATCGACGCACGCTGAACTGGCTAACAAAGCAGTGAAGATATCTATACAACTAGAAGGCAATAATACATTGTGGGGAAAAGTAAGATAAAAATGATCAAAATTGTAAAGAACTACGATGGAAACTAGGTAATAAGGTAGACAAAGGTAATCTCTTCTTCAAATTTCATCCCATTCAACAAATGCAAAAAAAAACAATTATAACTTACAGATTTTAAAAGCGCTGTTGATTGTGTATCTGGTTTGGCCGCCATGATATTCAAAAGGACTTGACAAATAGCGGAAAACTTTACTTGTAAAACTGACTGCGGAACTCTACGAAATGAAAATACACCGTATGTAATACGGTGATAGTAAATGTCATAGTGCCACTACTTGCCTGATGCAGCAAAGGTTTTAACAAAGCTGCTCTGTTAAGTACCACAGGAAAAAAACTTATCACCTTTTTATAACAAGAGCTAGAAGAAAGGCAACGGCAGCTAATGACTTGTCATCCTCTGTCGTCTCCAAAGCTGTCATCTGCAAACATAACACAGGGTGAGGACACGGACAGAAGATAAAAAGCATTTGGCATGATACCATACTAGCTTAAAAAAACTAATTTAGTCTTTCCCTACAACAGTAAAGGAAACAATACAAGCAAGAAGCACCTACCAAGGCAGCAAAATATTCTGTTTCTGTTTCTTTGCCGCCATTCTTTCTAATCACCTAATTTTCGATAAATGAATAAAATCTCACAATTGCCCATAAAAATTATGGCGTAGTTTGTTTGTGCAAAAGAGTTCTTAATACGAACTTAACATAGTTAAAGATGGCATAACTAAACATATTTGATGTGGATTTTACAAGGGAAGATTGGATAACTTGTTTTTAATAAATTCTAATCCCAGCAAAGCGATGTGTATTTTTTCCATGGTGAAATAGACATGTTGTTGTCCTTAGTTTTGTCGTAAAATTATGGCGATGATCTGGAAATTGAAACTTTGTGTGAACACCAAAGATCGTAAAAAGAAAGCAAACAAGTAAATTTACATATAAACAAGAAAGTAAAATTTAAAATTTGTAGCTAATATAGTAAACAAAATAAATACAGTACATTTAAAATTCCTAATCGTATAATCGACATTTTTTTGCAATTCACCTTAGCAAAAAAGAAGGCGACATGCCGATTTTACCAGAATGCATTGCGGGTATCAAGTAAGAATACCTGGGAAAAGATGACAAGAAGCAAAGCTAATGGATTGAAATTTTATCGCCACAACGTTAATTTTGCCATTTTTTGCTACGATAAATTGTTTTATATTTGGAAAATCATTTCATATTATTTCTAAGAATAGTTACCTCCGTGACAGCAGCAAGAACTGCACATATCTGTGAAAAAATATATTATGTCAACGTACAAAAAATATTAAGGTAGATAGAATAGTCACATTATCATAAGCTTAAACAAAGATATATTTGCAATAGGAAATAGCACCAACTGCGAACAATAATATGTATTTATTAACTCTGGAAAGTATAGAGTTTTAGACTGCCAAATCACAATGTTACAAAAAAGAGCCTTTCTTTTAGCGAAGAATATTTAATAAGATTGCATGGTCTGTCGAACTTCGAGGGGTCTGGTTTGTCTCCCCCCTTTGATTTGATATAAACGCGCTCTGCTGATATTATTAAAGTAGCACGGCGAAGCACGCTTAGGGGGGTAGTCCTATAGTTTCAGTATTACAAGCTAAATAGTGATTGAGTTTACACAAAGAAGAACAACGATTAACCAGAATGATTCTAGAGGAGCTGTTTGGCAGCTTTTTATCTGTTTGCTCAAGCTTGATAACACAGACACCACCAATATCTCGACAGCAAAGACGATTGAAATTAACATTTGAAGAAACTGATGACCAGGATGACGCTCACGAAGGACTCATACACCGAGCGTTCGAGCAAAGTACACAGCCAGAGTTGCCTTGTTATGACGACGGTATCTCCGCTTCAGTACAAACCGACCTCGTACAACCTAGCCGGCATTTTAGCCAATCGCTTTTTCGAAGTTTAAGAGCTAACGTTGGATTTATAACAGCGGTTGTTTCTGTACTCAGCGTGCTCACGATTTTTGCGGTGTTCGCGGATTTGAATACAAGCGATGTGTGCGTGCATTGGGAGCATCATAATCACAGTATTCCAAAAAACATAAAGATCTTGCGGCTTGCTGGTTGGTGCATCACATTACTTCCCCTGTTTTCATGGTTTCCAGCATGTGTTGCTATGTTGTGGGGTTTTCAGGAGTTCAAAAGGAATTATTTCTCATGTTTGCTTGTCTGCCAGTTGGTCATAGGATCTATCTCGTGTGTTTATAGAGTCATCATGTTCAATGAAGTTTGCACCGATATTGTTACCGATATTGTTACCAAATGCAGGTTAGTATATAGAGATAATGTCAGCTCTATAGTCTAGAGGGGCACTGGCCACCGTATAGCTAAATATATTTGCAGGCCGGATACCCGAAAAGAAATCCGGTCTGATAGTTGATATTTTATAATTAACTCGAACACTTAGAAAGAAACACACTTCAAAAGTTATCGGCAATCTTGTCAATCATAATTTATAATATAGCATTTGTAAATTCTGAACGCTGATTGGCTAAGAGCCGTGTTGATATAACTCTATGTCAACACGGAAAATTTCCCGGTAAAGTACGTTTGTTTTTCTCATGGGAATATTGACAAGAACCAAATTGAATAGGCTAAAATAACCCATGCATAAAATTTGATTGCATTTTTAATATGTACTCGTAGTTTTTTTGTCTGGCATAAAAAGGGTTAACACTGAGAATTACTATTAATTATGACGGTTATGTCAATACTTTATCTACTCGTGGTTCAATTTAGTGCTAGGCATTGAAATTCTAACAATAGATCATTTTCAATAGTTTTTGGGGTTTTTTGGGACACCCTGTACATGACTCGGGTCTTGGTGTGACGTCATAGCATCAGGCGCTTCAGAACTCAAGATGCTTATTTCGTTGCCGCGCTCGGCACAGCACACCTAGGCATAAAACTTGAATATATCAAATGGTTGCAGAGAAGGCAGAGAGAATCTGAGATTAGATTGCATCTTTTAACATTAACCTTTTTCCATCTTTCTCCAATCTTTGGAGGCACTTGGGCAATTAAAGTTATTTGGTGTAAATATTTTGCATAATTTCTTTCCGTTGAAAACTTTACTTGCTTTTGGGAAAAATCGCGTCCGGTCTGTGTTGGCCTTCAAACATATATACCTCTAATAAAGTTCCGTACTTTCATGAATTCAAAACATCACTAAGAGCTATTACCTATTAAGTCCAAGATGGCCGTTTTATTATTTGAAGTAAGTTTTACAACACTTTATGCGATTGATTGATAATAAGCTCATACTGAAAGACAAAAATCCACTTATACGAAACATGTATGTCAATTCATCACTTCGTATTTCATTCAATATACATTTTTCTTTTCTTTAGGTTACCATTAAACATCTTATTTATGATCTCCATCATCTGTTGTGCCTTCCTGGTGACTCGTAAATTTAAGCAAGTCAATCCAACAACAACATACGGCTTTTTCCGTATATTTTTTACCCTCTCGTTCACTTTTATTGCCTCCTGTGCAGCTTCTTACATGTACAGCTACATTATCATAAAATATTACAAGGAAACGAAAGGCAAGTTCAAGAAAGCATTAATTGCTGCACTCATGCCTGGCCTGCTTCTACCTTTGACAGCATTTGCAAAATACGTTGTGCTGAGAAAGAGCTCAGAGATAATAACACCCGATCGTGCTTTCGTACTGTGCTATTTCAGCCGCGGAGCGTCCATTGTACTCTACCGAACGATGCAATCGGATTTTCAAAATATCTGGCTTTTCATTGGTTTGTCGCTGTTACATGGTGTCTCGAACGTTGTCAGTAAGGCGACGCTCAAACTTCGCATAAAGATATGGAAGGCCTTCATGAAATGCCTTGACAACACTTGCTGCGGGGTAAGATTGCAGGTGCACGCCTTAAATACACCACGTATCCGTCGACTTAATGCAGATCTGGAAATTCAGAACATCTTATTTGAATACACAGCTATCATCTGTGGTCAAGCATACTTGGCCTATTATCTAATAACAAGCTTCTCTGTTCCACCCTGGCAAATCATACAAAGATCTTTAACCAGAATAGCCATAGGTTTGGCTTTAGACTTCACATTTAATCTGATTTCAGTTTTTACTCAAATCCACCATTACGACATTCCAATGCAAAAGGTGTGGATGAGGTACTGGCTATGCCATGTGATCGCTAATGCTCTAATCATTATCAACATTGTGTCGTACTTTGGACCATCACTGATCGCAGTGTTTGAGGGCTTTCAGTATACTTCAAAAGAATACAAACTCAGAAATTGTACATCAATTTTTTAGGCCCATGTTGGATGCACAATTTGCAGCCATCTTGCAGCCATCATTAAAAATTGCCAATTAATTGGGTCATTTATGTCTGAGCTAATTGGCATAAATAATTGGCCGACTAATGCAGTTTTATTCTTTTCAATACACAGCTTCTATCTTTCATGTCAATAGTCAATCTTAGTTTTGGCAGAATTGACATACAGTATGGTTTAGAAACAGGATGTTGTATGTGTTAAGTGGAACTACAATCTCAACCAAAAGTCTGTGGAACATCTGAACTGCAAATTCACAGTTTTCTCAGATAACCACTACCAATTTCACTACCAAAATATTTATTTTGCAGCAGCATTGAATAGGGGAGGGGGGGGGGGCTTTAAAAATGCACAAAATTATTAATCACTCGACACTTTATGGCCAAGATTGTAGTCTGCTACATTTTGCAGTGTCCCAGCCCCCGGCCTCACTGAATGTATGCTTTCACTTGGTGGCCAAGATACTTCAGTGCAATGTTGAAAACATTCAGGTAGATATCTATTCAATTGTATTTAGATTTTGAGCTCATGGTTGGTAGTTGCACCCAAAAGCCTTACAGCTTATTATTTGGCTATTATATCAATCCCTAGCCAAAAATACATCAGTCATGTCACACAGATTACATTCTAGAAAAAGCTTTGAATGAGGGCAAGCATTAATGTTAGAGATTTTACATTCAATGATGCATGTGAATTCACACCTTGATGCAAGCTAGCAACACTGTACAATAGTTCAAGAATAAATCTTTAATTTTTTTGCTCCAAAATCCCAACATCAGAGCAACCTACGCACACATACATGTATGTGGACTGTATTCATATGTGACTCAATGTAAACACCTACTTCCCCCCCCCCCAAGAATATGTAAGAATTTGATATAGTTTGATTAACAAATAAGTTAACTCACCAACATAACAGCAAAAACGCTTTGGGTAGGGGAGTGAATACAAATAAAATGGGATGAAAACATACATTTTTGGCTATTAACCTGTTGGAATGGTGGGGGCGAGATGCAAATAACCAAAATTCCTTGTCAACATCATCAAACCGAGACTGGCAAGTTTAAAATTGCGCGCCCAAGATTCTCATAATGTAATAGAAAATATATAAAAGGCACCAAAATTGCACACTTTATAGCCAGCCCAGCTATTTAGTCCTGCTAAATATTTGCACAGCAGGACTAAATCATCAGGCTGGCTACGATATTGCTTGGTTGTGCAGTGCAACTTTTCACTCTGGAATACAACATGGGATATCCGAGACGTAGCGCACCAGTCAGTGGTTTGCCGCGCAGAGAGGCATTTGACCGCTAGGGAAATTGTAGCAAAAATGTCAAATCCAGTGGGTTCACCTGATACCCATCACTGTGGTGAACTATTGACTGGTGCATATAAACATAAATTGTGACTAGGAGCACCATTACTAAATTCTCACCTCCTGATGATTAGCTCCAGGTGATTGCCAAAACCTCTTCAGAACACCAGAAAATGTTGGATTAGAACAATCTGTCAATCCACTAATACTGACAGTAGCCATAGACCTTCCTGTGGTCTCTGCATCGTCCAAAACAATGTCTTCGTCGTCAATGTTTTCGTTGTGTTTTGCCACCGCTTCGACCGTGAGACTTGATCCTGCCTGTCTCTCGTGTCTGAATCCACGCCTCGCGGCATCTCGGTGTGATCTAATCGAGGGATTAGATGAACAACTTTGCCGTTTAGCCCAGTTTTTCTTCTTTACTTTTCGTATTTTCACCATTTTTAACAATATTTAGAAACCTATATTTTGTAAATAATTCTTTTCTTCTCCATGTGCAAATTTGAACCTACAAGCATACGTTGCAGCGGTCGATATTGCTACGAGGAAATACTTTATGTGAGCCCTCATTGTAATGTATCATTGTAGCGTACGTAACGTATTATTGCTTATCATATATTTACATCTCCAATGTGGACTTAAACTTCCATAAATTTACTTTTAAATTTGATAAAAATTTCTTAAATCTGATTTTACTCTTAATCTCTATAGGCTTACTTAACCCCCCTAGCCCACTAAATTAAAACATTTCTGAGCTTTCGTTTCGTTACTCGGACCATATTCAGAGAAGTACAAACGTTTAAGTTAACTAGCACGAGGAAGTCACAATTTAAAAATTCTTAAGACTCTAAACTGTTCTAAACTTATGATTAGATTTAATGACGAAATGGAGTAGACCAAATTTCACTGACAGGCTTTCCTTTTGGTTGGATTGACTCTTGCTTCAAGATTTCTACATATTCTCTGACTTTTCTTGAATAGTAGTTGTTGACTGGAGGAAAGAGGGCCCAATCTTCTCACAGGAGTGTGTGGTCTTTCTCCCACGTATGTTTGGCTACCAAAGATAACTCGACTTTACCTTTTCTGCAACAATCCAGAATCCAGATGTCCTTTTTTTCTTGCAGTCCCCCAACACACCCCTATCTTTCCCCCCCCCCACACTAATCTACTTTGCTCCCTCTCCTCCACCCATATACTTAGATTGAATTCCCATTTCGGTAGCAGATTTTCAACCGCGTTTTATCCCCTATCCGCATGTCATAGTTATACCCATTCGCCTTCAGTTTATCTCCCATCCGTTTTTTCGTATCTCCGTTTTGCCCCCCATCCGAAATTTCTCATCCGTATACGGATCCGCGTTTTATCTCTGCCCGCCCAGTGGCCCCAGGATCCTGTTTTCGCTGATTTTATCCATCTAAAATTTCGAAAGTCGTCAAAATGAGCAAAGCTTTGATTTTCGGTCCGTTTTAGTTACTTCTTCATAAATGAAAGTGGAAAAGCTTTTATCTTGTTCATTTTGAGTTACTTTTTTAAAAAATGATAGGGATAAAAATAACTGAAAGGCAGTAAATACGTACCTGGTATGAATATATTTTCTGATTGGCTTTCTGAAACAACATTGATCAGTCTTTATTAGTTTATGATTCGTTGTTTAGAAATGTAGTTTATAGTTGTCTTTTATTTTGTTCATCAGTCAATAATTAGAGTGCCTGTTCGTATAAGTACGCGACTACCCTTAAAAGATTTCGCCTTCTAGATCTAATTAGATAATTCTACAATAATCCTCAAATATAATATCATACCACTTTTTATTTGTTTACATTCTTCCATTATATTTAAATAACAATTAAATTATCTCAGTAGAATGATATAATAAATCCCTTAATTTTACGAGGTTCTGTTCGACGCATCGTTCGGTGCATGGCCTGTTCTGTAATTATTATTGTATTTGTGTGTAATCAGTTCACTCATTACATTTCTCTATAAGTTGTCTAAATTACAAGGAAACGAGGCAATTCAGGACAAGAGTGCAAGAAGCGGCAGGAGCTCTATTCGTTCTCTACAAGCAGATACAATTATCAATTGTCACAATTACTTTGTAAGATTACATTTGGTGAATTAAGTTTAAATAATAACAGTAAATATAGTAGTAGTAAATGCAACAAGAATAGAACTTATCATGAAGGTGGACGCAGCACTGTTATTATTAACAATATCAACTTCTTTTTCTTCAAATCTCTGCATCACTAAGACACCCAGACGCCTTATATCAGAGTCGCTCTTGAAGTTCGTTTTGTCTCCTTTACCAATTAAGAAAATATTCTTTCTTGGTTTTGTGACCGAGTTTGGACTTTCAAATGAGGTTCCATCATCTGTTCCAGAATCGTAAGGCAACAAATCTCTGGTATAGCTCTCTCGCCATTCTCCTGTGACTTTGTTACACATGTCCATACTTGAAATACCAAGGAACCAATCAGGAGAGGGGAAAATCATGGTGACCAGTGAAATCAGCGAATGAGTTTCATTGACCAGAATTTTGTCAAATTTAGTCATTCCTGGCGTCTTCGTTGCTCCTGTGGCCCTGAATCGGGACAATACATTGCCATATTTCTCTTGGCGATAAATCTCATTGTTAAGAATCGTAACATTACCTGTTAGAAATTAAACAATCATGTTTAAGTAAAAATATGTAATACAGAATTCTTTTGATTTGCATAAGCCTCAAGTTTGATTTTTTCATTTTATGTAAGAAGCATTTTCAATGAACTGAACACTTTATGATTCGAAGCACAGATAAAATTCCGCATTTCGCCGTCGTATCCAAAGGAAACCAGCTGATATTTACCGAAATAACACTGAACATCGACCGCTTTTTGTCTCATCTAATCTTTCGTCTTTTTTTTTATAAAAATTGATTTTCTTTCTTAATGAAATTACTTCTGGGACGCATTGTATATTAAAGAACAATAGAGTACCTGTCTCAGCAACAAGTTGAACTCCAGGCGATGCCATTTTTCCTCGACGCCACATTTCGTAATACAGGTTGTGTGTTGCTCCAATAAGTGGTGAAAACATTGCGTTGGTCGGGAATACTGGCGACGGATGTGTCTCGTTGCTCCATTCCGCATTAAATGTTAAAGTGTAATAAGCCTTTCCTTTGCACTTCTTGGTTGGAACTTTGGTGAACTTGAAGGTTCCGAGACGTCTGATTGAAGAATCACTTTTGAAGTTGGTATCATCTTCATTTCCAATCAGGAAGATATTCTTTTTAGGCATTGTAGGAGCGTCGGGGCTTTCAAACGAAGTTCCATCATCAGTGCCGGAATCGTAGGGAAACAAGTCCCGATCATACTCTTCTCTCCACTCTCCTGTCATTGGATCACACATATCAACATTTGAAACTCCTAGGAACCAATCTGGTGACGGAAAGATCATGGTTATCAAGGAAACTAGCGAACGATCTTCGTCAACGTGAATGTTAGAGAATACTCTTCGTCCTGGTGTCATAGTGGAACCATCAGCTTTTATGAGGGAGTAGGCGTTTCCATATCGTTTCTGTTTCTGTATTTCTCCCACCAGTAGACATTCACTCCCTACAAATTTCAAAGGAAATGCATTCTTATTAACTTTGTATTAGAAGAATTACTAAAATAATTTTGTTATTACGTTTTTAAATTTTATTTCAATCTTCCCAACATAAAAATATGACAGAAAGCAAGAAATGTAGAAATAATAGCCGCATTAAAAACAACTATTTACATCGAGAACTATTTGATATTCTGGCAAGAATTAAGCAAGCAATAATTGACTGGAACGATCGAAGGTAGCATAAAGGAAAGATGTGATGGAAAAATGATAGAAAACCAAAGAAGATGCACGAATAAAAAAGAACAGCAGGAAAAGTTATATTAACAAGAAAGGCTGAGGACTGCAAGTAAAAAGATAAAGGCATAAGACAAACATAGGAAAATCAAGAAAGATGAAACAAGAAACTAAAAAATGATGAAATTTTTTGAGTGAACAATGAGGACTGAACAATAAGGAGACAATACTCAATACTGTTAATATAAGAAACAACTCAAAGTTTAGAAAGGCCTAAAAAAGATCATAACAGAAGTTCAGTTTTCAAGATGCTTGATTTAGCTTTCGAGAACGCCAGACAAAAATACCAGAATTTTCGATGTCAAACAGTTTGTGCGACTAACGCAATTTAAAAGAGAGAACCCAGGATTTGGTGTTAATATAAGGTTTTTAGCTCATACTTCTAACCTAAGAAAAATCAGAAATTCCAGATTCTCGTTACATATTCTGGGAAACATTTCAAGCATCTCTATTAGCCGCATTGCCTGAAAGTTTGTAGAGGAATTGTATAAGGAATTTAAGGTCGTAATCACTCGAAGTGTTTTCCAAATTAAAAAAGCGAGAAATGTGACCCATACCTGTTTCAGCAACATGCCGTATAGAAGTTGAGGCCATTTTTCCTCGACGCCACATTTCGTAATACAGGTTGTGTGTTGCTCCAATAACTGGCGAAAACATTGCGTTCGTCGGGAATACCGGCGACGGATGTGTCTCGTTGCTCCATTCCGCATTAAATGCTAAAGTGTAATAAGCCTTTCCTTTGCACTTCTTAGTTGGAACTTTGCTGAACTTGAAGGTGCCGAGACGTTCAATTTCAGAATCACTTTCAAAGTTCGTATCATCCTCATTTCTGATCAGGAAAATATTCTTTTTAGGTATCGTGGGAGAATCTGGGCTATCAAACGAGGTTCCATCATCAGTGCCGGAATCGTAAGGAAACAAGTCACGATTATACTCTTCTCTCCACTCTCCTGTCATTGGATCACACATATCAACATTTGAAACTCCCAGGAACCAATCTGGTGATGGGAAGATCATCGTTATCACAGAAACTAATGAACGATCTTCATCAACATGAAGACCCATTAATGTTTCGTCTCCCGGAGTTGCCACGGTACCATTTCCTTTGATAAGTGACTTGACGGTTCCATACCTTTTTTGACGGTAGAGTTCTTTAGCAAGAATACTTACATTTCCTAAGAGATACAACGTAATAGATATTGAATATTTCATTTTTCATAAAACAAAAAATTACTTTTCAAGCTACAGAGAAAAAAGTGAAACATAATCTTTAGAAAAATTTTCTTCACTAGCGATTGAAGGCTTTGAGGCAACTTAAAAGCTGTGAAGAAGAGAGTATCATAATACTGAAAAATTAATTTGGTTAATACGATTTTGTTTGAAGAAAGAAAACAAGAAAGATATCTACCTGTCTCAGCAACAAGTTGAACTCCAGACGATGCCATTTTTCCTCGACGCCACATTTCGTAATACAGGTTGTGTGTTGCTCCAATAAGTGGTGAAAACATTGCGTTCGTCGGGAATACTGGCGACGGATGTGTCTCGTTGCTCCATTCCGCATTAAATGTTAAAGTGTAATAAGCCTTTCCTTTGCACTTCTTGGTTGGAACTTTGGTGAACTTGAAGGTTCCGAGACGTCTGATTGAAGAATCACTTTTGAAGTTGGTATCATCTTCATTTCCAATCAGGAAGATATTCTTTTTAGGCATTGTAGGAGCATCTGGGCTATCAAACGAGGTTCCATCATCAGTGCCGGAATCGTAGGGAAACAAGTTACGATTATACTCTTCTCTCCACTCTCCTGTCATTGGATCACACATATCAACATTTGAAACTCCCACGAACCAATCTGGTGATGGGAAGATCATCGTTATCACAGAAACTAATGAACGATCTTCATCAACATGAAGACCCATTAATGTTTCGTCTCCCGGAGTTGCCACGGTACCATTTCCTTTGACAAGTGACTTGACGGTTCCATACCTTTTTTGACGGTAGAGTTCTTTAGCAAGAATGCTTACATTTCCTAAGAGATACAACGTAATAGATATTGAATATTTCATTTTTCATAAAACAAAAAATTACTTTTCAAGCTACAAAGAAAAAAGTGAAACATAATCTTTGGAAAAATTTTCTTCACTAGCCATTGAAGGCTTTGAGGCAACTTAAAAGCTGTGAAGAAGAGAGTATTATAATACTGAAAAATTAATTTGGTTAATACGATTTTGTTTGAAGAAAGAAAACAAGAAAGATATCTACCTGTCTCAGCAACAAGTTGAACTCCAGACGATGCCATTTTTCCTCGACGCCACATTTCGTAATACAGGTTGTGTGTTGCTCCAATAAGTGGTGAAAACATTGCGTTCGTCGGGAATACTGGCGACGGATGTGTCTCGTTGCTCCATTCCGCATTAAATGTTAAAGTGTAATAAGCCTTTCCTTTGCACTTCTTGGTTGGAACTTTGGTGAACTTGAAGGTTCCGAGACGTCTGATTGAAGAATCACTTTTGAAGTTGGTATCATCTTCATTTCCAATCAGGAAGATATTCTTTTTAGGCATTGTAGGAGCATCTGGGCTATCAAACGAAGTTCCATCATCAGTGCCGGAATCGTAGGGAAACAAGTCACGACTGTACTCTTCTCTCCACTCTCCTGTCATTGGATCACACATATCAACATTTGAAACTCCCACGAACCAATCTGGTGATGGGAAGATCATCGTTATCACAGAAACTAATGAACGATCTTCATCAACATGAAGACCCATTAATGTTTCGTCTCCCGGAGTTGCCACGGTACCATTTCCTTTGACAAGTGACTTGACGGTTCCATACCTTTTTTGACGGTAGAGTTCTTTAGCAAGAATGCTTACATTTCCTAAGAGATACAACGTAATAGATATTGAATATTTCATTTTTCATAAAACAAAAAATTACTTTTCAAGCTACAAAGAAAAAAGTGAAACATAATCTTTGGAAAAATTTTCTTCACTAGCCATTGAAGGCTTTGAGGCAACTTAAAAGCTGTGAAGAAGAGAGTATTATAATACTGAAAAATTAATTTGGTTAATACGATTTTGTTTGAAGAAAGAAAACAAGAAAGATATCTACCTGTCTCAGCAACAAGTTGAACTCCAGACGATGCCATTTTTCCTCGACGCCACATTTCGTAATACAGGTTGTGTGTTGCTCCAATAAGTGGTGAAAACATTGCGTTCGTCGGGAATACTGGCGACGGATGTGTCTCGTTGCTCCATTCCGCATTAAATTTTAATGTGTAATAAGCCTTTCCTTTGCACTTCTTGGTGGGAACTTTGGTGAACTTGAAGGTTCCGAGACGTCTGATTGAAGAATCACTTTTGAAGTTGGTATCATCTTCATTTCCAATCAGGAAGATATTCTTTTTAGGCATTGTAGGAGCATCTGGGCTATCAAACGAGGTTCCATCATCAGTGCCGGAATCGTAGGGAAACAAGTCACGATTATACTCTTCTCTCCACTCTCCTGTCATTGGATCACACATATCAACGTTTGAAACTCCCACGAACCAATCTGGTGATGGGAAGATCATCGTTATCACAGAAACTAATGAACGATCTTCATCAACATGAAGACCCATTAATGTTTCGTCTCCCGGAGTTGCCACGGTACCATTTCCTTTGATAAGTGACTTGACGGTTCCATACCTTTTTTGACGATAGAGTTCTTCAGCAAGAATACTTACATTTCCTAAGAGATACAACGCAAAAAATATTGAATATTTGATTTTAAAAACACAAAATTACTTTTGAAGGTACAGTAAAAAAAGTGAAACATAATCTTTGGAAAATGTTTCTTGACTAGCCATTGAAGGCCTTGAGGCAACTTAAATACTACGAATAAGAGAGTATTATAATACTGAAAAATTAATTTTGTTAATACGATTTTGTTTGAAGAAAGAAAACAAGAAAGATATCTACCTGTCTCAGCAACAAGTTGAACTCCAGACGATGCCATTTTTCCTCGACGCCACATTTCGTAATACAGGTTGTGTGTTGCTCCAATAAGTGGTGAAAACATTGCGTTCGTCGGGAATACTGGAGACGGATGTGTCTCGTTGCTCCATTCCGCATTAAATGTTAAAGTGTAATAAGCCTTTCCTTTGCACTTCTTGGTCGGAACTTTGGTGAACTTGAAGGTGCCGAGACGTCTGATTGAAGAATCTGTCTTGAAATTTGTATCATCGTTCTTACTGATGAGAGTTATGTTTCCCCGGGGATCGGAAGAAGCATCTGGGCTTTCAAACGAGGTTCCATCATCAGTACCGGAATCGTAGGGAAACAAGTCACGACTGTACTCTTCTCTCCACTCACCTGTCACTGGATCACACATATCAACATTTGAAACTCCCAGAAACCAATCTGGTGATGGGAAGATCATCGTTATCACAGAAACTAATGAACGATCTTCATCAACATGAAGATCCATTAACGTTCTGTTTCCTGGTGTCCTGGTTGGACCATCAGACTTGATGAGTGATTTTACGCTGCCATAGCGTTGCTGGCGGTACAACTCCTTGTAAATGATAGAAACGTTTCCTAAAATAAAAAATACAAGTAAAATAAAAGGCAAGGCAAGGCCAGGAAGGTGAGGTGAGGTGAGGTGAGGTGAGGTGAGGTGAGGTGAGGTGAGGTGAGGTGAGGTGAGGTGAGGTGAGGTGAGGTGAGGTGAGGTGAGGTGAGGTGAGGTGAGGTGAGGTGAGGTGAGGTGAGGTGAGGTGAGGTGAGGTGAGGTGAGGTGAGGTGAGGTGAGGTGAGGTGAGGTGAGGTGAGGTGAGGTGAGGTGAGGTGAGGTGAGGTGAGGTGAGGTGAGGTGAGGTGAGGTGAGGTGAGGTGAGGTGAGGTGAGGTGAGGTGAGGTGAGGTGAGGTGAGGTGAGGTGAGGTGAGGTGAGGTGAGGTGAGGTGAGGTGAGGTGAGGTGAGGTGAGGTGAGGTGAGGTGAGGTGAGGTGAGGTGAGGTGAGGTGAGGTGAGGTGAGGTGATGTAAGGTGAAGTAAGGTAAAGTAAGGTAAAGTAAGGTAATGTAAGTTAAGGTAAGTTAAGGTGAGGTGAGGTGAGGTAAGGTGAGCTAAGCTAAGCTAAGCTAAGCTAAGCTAAGCTAAGCTAAAGTAAGGTAATCTAAAGTAAGGAAGTGTATTATCTATTCAGTTGTTGGTTGAAGTCGAATGAAATGTTGTTAATGACCCTTCACTGTTAGGTGAACTTGAATGACATAAGGATACTTTATCCTAGAGTGTGTTGTTGGTAATTATCGGTAATTATCTTCTCGTAACAAAGTAAATGCCAACCAAAATGATCTCATTTGCGTTTTTAGTGCCAACAATTAAAACCCATCACACGGAAAATTTGCATCATTAACCCTCGCACGTCATGATAAAAAACGGATACACATAAATACCGCCATGTCAATTATGAGCCCTAAAACGTCTGTCTTTGTTTTCTTAAATATTTTTTAACTACACAAAATTTAGTTACCTCAGCTATGGTTAAATACCTGAGGAACTTGAAAAGATCTGTACTGTTCAGAATACTAAGTATATAATTTCCTTTGAGGAAAATTTAGAAAATATATTCCACATTTTTTAGCAGTAAATATGAGACTGGGTCGCTTTTTTCACCAAAAGTTTTAGAGCTTGTGGTTTTAGAGTACAGTCATATTTCCTGCATGGGCTTAAGCGACGATCTCAAGTGGACAAAGGTACAAGACCGTCTTATCCTGGGGCACGAACTGACGTTAAAGATATAGGTCTACCACGCACTGTACGGATTGACCCATTATGTCCTATGAGATCTAACTGGCTTACTGGCCTAAACTGAATTTAAACTGAATTTCGTCTGAATCAACACTAGGATCATTTCTGTGTGTTTTAAGTATACACTAATGTCTATTTTAAAGTATTAAATATGAACTTCAAAAAGTTACGTAACTAAACCCACGCGAGCTAAGGAGTAAATTAACTTAACGCAAGTGTCCATGTACTATCTGTAACTGCACGAAAAATTAAGGACAAAAAATTATTATTTGCCTGATGAAGGACTTCACAACCTGTTTCTTTTTGGCACTGAATGGAAGACACGATGATTGATAAACGGGTCTACATAAGTTACTATCAACAAGGAAGTATCTGGCATGCAGACAGGGCTAGACAGCTTAGGCGAAGAGCTCAGGTAAATTCGCAAAAGTACCGTAAAGTCTCACCTGTTTCGGCTACTTGCTGAACGCCAAGCGAAGCACTCTTTCCTCTACTCCACATTTCGTACGCGGAACTGTGCGTGGCCGCAACAAGCGGTGAAAACATCGCGTTTGTCGGGAATACTGGTGATGGATGCGTCTCGTTGCTCCATTCTGCTTGAAACGTCAACGTATAGTAGGCCTTGCCTTTACATCGCAATCCTTGATTATCGTGGTGGGCTGCGTTGACGAGATAGAGTACGCTTGAAAACAAGATACAGATCACAAAAAAAATTCCATAATTCATCATAGAAAAACTGCCCTATTTTGAAAATAGAAGCTAAAATTTTGTGTTCGAAATGTTAGTTGTACGAATGATCGCGTTGTTTTTTTTAAATATTCCTTTTAAGTTCTGAGTGCAAGGTTGCACTGTCGTGAATGGAGCGTAAGGTATTTGGGGTCCCTTTTGTAAACGATCGAAGGAGCGCTATTACTGCTGTCTCTATGGAAACAAACTGCCATTGAATGACCATCAGGTGACGGAGTAAAGTGCCAAAGGATGCGACATTATTATAATTTCAAAACATAAGAAACTGTTTGTTGCACAAAAGAACCGATACAAACAGCAAACGTAAAACGACCTCACAAATTTCATCTCCCCTTAGCAACATCGGGAACGAAGGTTAAGAAATATTAGATGATTTTACTTTGGGACAAAAAACTCACATTATCTGTATATTGCGTGTCCATATCAGAAGAACTTAATAAAAAAATTAAATATTATGATTACAATTGAAGACTGAGGGGGCATGTAGTTGTTAAGCTTAAGCACTTAATGTTTTACGTAACAGCAGGTTAAGCGCACGAAATTATATCCTTTCATCAAATATGTATAGGACCATATTTACCCAGCTCTTGCACGCCTAATATTAGGCTGGGTCTTGGAGCTAGCTGCTAGCGCAATCTTTACTAAAGCTTTACGTAAAAATACAATGTGTAACATCAATAGCATAATAAAAACCTTTAATAGAAGACGATAATTACACACACTATTAATGAAAACTATGTTTTGAAAACTGAAAGCTTCATATTTGTATTGACATTCAGGTAAAACCCGCATGAAATAGGCTTGAGAGCGTCCCTCCTTATTAGCAAAGTATTGAGAAGTGTATAAAACACTCAAAATATGCATGAAGTATAATATGTCTTCATTACAAAATATGTCACTATTTGCTTTGAGCAAGACTTGAAACTAATAGCCTGACAATTGGCAGCGTGTGAATGTCCCTTATTAGGGAAGTACGTAAAAGTGTAGAAAAAACAGTATTATTTGATGAAATGGTGTCTTTCATTAGTCTGAGCACTTTGCATGTTTTGGGAGAAAATCTATTTTGCGTGGGTGTTTTACCGCAACCCAGACTCGATATTAACGTTTCTACTTTTCTACAAACTATAAAAAATATGTATGGATAAAAAATAGAGTAAAATCTGCATGTATTCATGCATGCTAGACGATTTAATTTACTGATATACAAGTAAATTGGTGCTGGGGCAGCCCATTACAGATATAAAGAGTTTTTAATTGTCTTATAAGAATACAATAAAAACAAGGAAATTGTGCGATTGTGAAGGCCGATAGGGCCAATATGGGCACAATTATAAAAGCCCCTTTATAATTATGAAAATTTATAACAAGTTTGTGGCTTTGTTTTGAAGATCTCAACGCCACATGCAGCCCTTACAAACGTCACGAAATGAAGGGATGATCAGGCTTTAATTAAAGTTCTTGGCATATATTTATAAGTAATAACATGGCTTTGAAGTTGCTTAGTGATTAAATGTACCCGAAAGCCGAGGGAGGTTTAGTAAAAGCCCGCAGCGCCGAGAGACTTTTACTAAACCTCCCGAGGCTTGAGGGGCATTTAATCACTCAGCAACCGCAAAGCCATGTTATTACTTTGTAATATTATTGTCACCGAGACAATAGAAACGCTTGAGTATGCTCATGTCTGTCTTGCATAACTAATAAGCGCAGGTGTTTGGCATAAACATTAGGTACGATTAGCTAGTAATCGTACCTAATTCATAAATATTAGGTACGATTAGTTAGTAATCCTACCTGGTGTATATTCATCGGGTTATTTAGTTGTTAATCGTCACTAGTAAAACAAAGGGTTTCGAGGTGACTATGATATTAATATTACTTCTAAACCTCATTAATAATTCATGAAAAAACACAAAGGAAATCATAGCCGTGACTAGAGTCTATATATGAGATAAAACACATGTCGATTTTCACGCATCTTTTACTTCGATTTTCTCGGCTTATACAACATCTATATTGAAAATTCTTTTATATACAAACAGACAAGATGGGTATAAAATGAATCGGTTTAGAAGTCATTTAAAACACTCGCAATTCGCGCTTTATCAGATATACAACGCTCGTCTTCGCCTCGCGTTGTATATCTGATAAAGCACTCCTGCGCGTGTTTTAAATATTACTTAGAAACATGTGCGCGGGCTGGGCTTTCCTGCCATTCACTTTTGTGTACTTAAAATTTCCCCATGCAGGGTGGCAATGCTGGGTTCACTTATATTGGGTGATGTCACCCATATTGGGTGATGTACCTGACGTCATAACATATGACATCATTGTTTCCTATACATCTTTTGGGGAAGTTTCCTTCTTTGAACAGTTTTACGTACTTTCAAGAACTGAAAAACTGCAACACACTAAGTCGTAGGCACGGGATGTGATTGGTTGCGCAAATCATGCAAGCCAGAGACTCGTGTGTTAGGTGCATGAGTGTGCCAATATGTGTTAATTTTATACGGGTGGAACTGGGGCACCCAGAGAACTCCTACCTACATAGGGTTGGGCAACCATAATATATGGGGAACTAATATCATATCACCATACGCAGAGTCTAAAATATCACTATTCGCAGTCACCGGGTGAAGTAAATTACACGTTAACGTTGTTGGAAAATGTGAAATATTACTATTGGAAGTCACCAGGGGAGGTAATGTAACCATTGTGAAGTAGGAACTGTAATACTGGATATATTTAGTTACTAATAAAGCAAAGTGATATAAAATATGGTAATGAAACGCAACAAGTACTTTACGTCTAAAGTTGCTTTTTTGTGTATGCATTCATCCTAAGAATTAGATAACATATACACAAATGATAACAGATTGTTGCTAGGAAGATTACAAAAAATTGCTAGCTCCATACATTAGACATTCATATATGGTAGTTTTGCACTTTTCATTCAAGTGTTTTGCCACACTTAACATCCGTTTATGACTTATGAGAGCATTCAGTTCCAGTTAGCAAACGAATAAATAAAACTTTACAAAATTTAGGGCACGTAATAAGTATTTAGTCTATGACTTGTCTATAGCGTCCTTGCTGTTAGGATAGAAAATAAACATATATACATATATATCCAATTATGACTGGGCCTTAAAGTGCCTTAAACATAGCTATATAGACGCAGTAAGTATTCTCTCTTGAGTCAAGTCAAATGCATTAGCAACCAGCAAAACAACGAAATTAATTCCTTTTTAACGAGCTTCTTTTTTATCTAAAACTAGACATATACTGGTTTGCGTAGTGCTGTGTGATACACCCTCATGCTTGAAAGAATGGCTTAGGGCAACGTCAAACGAGAACTGATGAGATTTCGCAATCACGCGATCTTGCTTAGCCGCTAGTCTGTGACAATTCGTGCCTGCTAACTTTCAACTCTTACTTCGTTTGACTTGCCCTTACCTTCCCTAGCTTATAGGCACCCAATTGCGAAATAACTAAGAATTACCTAAATATGCAGTTAATTTTGCAATTGATGAGTTTTTTAAAGAAGGCAGATTTATATTATATGCCGCCCTACACATATCTACACATATTATTACCGGTTTCCATTGCTAGCTCAGTCAATCAGTATTACTTTCTCTTTTCACTAGACGTGTATTGTTTATGCTCTCGTAAGGTATATATTTGTTTATGTCCAATTGTTTCAAGGAAAGCAACATCTTGTAAAAAGCGGACCTTTCTTCTTTCCCTTCTTCTTCGCTGCTGTATTCCTGTGTTCATTTGATTCGTTCAAACTTACTTCAACGAAATCGGCCATCTCAGTATTATTGATCTTAGCCTCATGGCCGTTGACTTTAGCTTTACCGTTGACTTTAGCATCGCCGTTCACTTTAACTAATGCGACCACGCTTTCCTCCAGATCTGTTTCCGTATCATCCTCTAGTTCCAAAGACGCAATGTGATCCGCATCAAAACAACTTTCAACTTTGTTTTGTTCTTCTTTAGCCACGATTTCAACTACCGTTTCCGATGTCTGCCGCTGCTCCGCGCTGTCGCCATCACTACTGTCCGTAAAGTCGCCTCCCAGGTTCAACGACGCATGCTCGTGATCCTTCGACTCGACTTCGCAGTTTCCGATTTCTTCGGTTTCTTCCGAAAAGCGAACACTTTTACGTTTCTCTTCCTTCTCTACTTCACCACCCTCTGGTTTATCACATTCAGAGAAAATTTGATCCAGGTCGACCGCACTTTCAACTTCTTCAACAGTGACAAATACTATTTCACCCTCCTCGCTGGCCACGCCATTCTGGTGTGTGGCCACGCCATTCTGATGCGTGGCCACGCCATTCTGGTGTGTGGAGGTATCGGAACTATACTGCAGGATGACCACTTGGTTTGAACTTGATGCGTCAGTATCCATATCTGTGACATCGGATATCTCTATCTCAACATGTTCCCCCCCGGTCGGTTCAACCATATAAGGGCTAACCCTTGGCTGAGGAAGAATTTCCGGGGGAGCATCCTCGATAGTTTCAGCAACATTTGCTGTGATGGTATCTTCGATCACTTTCGTTTCTTCTGCACGACTATGCTCCAAATTAACCTCTTCTACACTCGATGACGTGTGTGTTTTTGTCGATAACTCGTGTTCGCTAGCCCTTTCGTCTTCTTTAACTAAATCTTCGTGATGGCTTGACTTGTCTTCGTGCCCACTTGAAGATTCGCCCTCGTGTTTAGCAGTTTCGTCAACATCCAAACCAACTTGGAAACCACCCTTCATTTTGACATCTCCGTTAGTTTTAATGTCCGTGTTAGTACTTGGTCTAGTTGTGTCCACGCTGCCTATGACCTCTTTCCGAGAATTCTTCAAAGACTTTTTCTTCTCTTTTTCCAGTTGTTTCATTTCATTCATTTTTTGCTTTTTCTCTTTTTTCGTTTTCCTTTCTTCCTCTTTTCTCTCTTTCTTGGAAAGTTGAGGAGCTTTGTGACTTCCTTCAACCTTGACCACTTTGTTTTTGTTTGAGTCGGGCGAAGTGGAGGCTTTATCCTCGTAGAAATACGAAGCCTCTTCGTTTCTCTTTATGCTCAGTAGTTTGATCTCGCCGGCCATTCTTCAATCTATATCTGGAATAAAAGACCACAGAATTGTTTAACTATAAAGTCTAGCTAAGTATTTACAGCGATTATTCGTGTGATACTCTGTGAATATTTATTTATACATGTGTCAGCGCTCTTATGGATCATACTATGAAGTTATTAACAAATGAAAATGTTCATAATTACATACAAGAAACAGCGATATGTTAGGACTATCCCGCATTACTGGAAGCTAGAGGAAACAACTTGTGTGCCAAAAATCATGGAAGCATTGAAACGAACTTGACAAAAACACCAGAAATTCTTCCAACACTGAAATTTTTAAATGATATATTTTAAAACTTTTTTTAACATTTCGCAGCGAGATTTAGCTGGATTCCAGCTTACGGATTCGTTTACACAAGACGAAGTTGATAATCCACTTAACATTAACTATAGTTGACTTAACCCCATGCGCGGTGTTGTGATGGGCACGCTTTTCAAGCTAGGGGACCCAGCTTCAAAGCTTGGTCAAGCCAAAACTAAGCAAGGATTGCCTTTACATCCACGATAACGGGCGAAAAAATTATATGAAAACATCTTGAGGACTTTCAAGTAACAACAATATGATGAAAACTCTATATAATGTCTGCAATATATTGTGCGAATAAACGTTGACATCGGTAAACAGCACTGCACGGAGTTGTACCTCACCCCCCCCCCCCCCGAAAATATTTTCCTACACCGGGGATCACGCATTGGGTGATCAGTTTCACAGTCACGTTCTCTTCTTCCAAACCCAAATACAATTGCGCAGGAAAAGCCATTTAACTGCCATTTAATTGCCGCTATTATATACTTGCCCTTCTCTAAACTTGCAGTGAAATTTACTCAAATCAAAAGCCAGCTGGGCTCCTTCCTAAAGAGCGACAGTTCATTAGCAACACAACCAAATACCTGGACCAGTTGGCGGTCTATGCTTGAACCGTGAGAAAAATCTTGTCCTCTCACTGTGTTTAGAGAAAACATCAAACAAAAAAAAACATGCGTTTTGGGCCTGTATGCATTTTGCTTGGCCACTATATAATCTGGTTTATATGCCAGACATTTTAAAGATTGTATAATAAAATGTACGTTTTTTAAAACCCTTTGTGATGTTACCATAGCAATATTTAAAGAGCGGTCTATTTCCGATATATGACAATAGTGATAAGGGCAAAATTTATTTAAAGTTCTACAGTTTAGATGTGCCTGAGAAAAAACTAGTTTGTATATAGGTAGCTTTATGCTCAACGCCAAAACCGGAGAAAACCTTTCTATTAACGTTACGTATTAACATTTATACATTTTCGCATATGTAAATCACTTCAGCATGAACTGAAAGATCACACGAAAAGATTGTGCCAGAAATTACATATAAAAATTCTTTATAGCCACCGCCTTGTATTTAAATCCGCTTAGATTATAAATGCATGTTGCAGAGCATTATAGTACTAGTATTAGTTCCACGATCGCAGGAAAACTAGAAATAGTTTAACAGCATTAAAAGACACAACATTTTTTTTAATTGACCGATAATGATAATTTTATCTTAAAGTGATCCTTTTCCACCCACATAATATATGTCACTGTGCATCATAGGCCCTTTTTAGCCTACTGGGAACTCCAATACGCTTTGATGTCATTCTATCGAGGGGGCAATGTTGAAGATTCCTAATTTTGGACAGCACACAAAACAAGCTAACCTAAAGTTCCACTTGGCTTCTTTTAAAGAATCATTTATTAACGTCAAGCAAACTGTTTTACAATGAGCTAATTAGATTTTAATTAGAACGCCAACTAATTGTTTCATTAACAAATATTCTGGCCAAAATCACACGATAAATCACTTTCGTTAGTCACGACGTTGAATTCTGGACAGTTTCAGGAGGCTTCTATGTATAGAGAGAGCCAGGATTTTAAAAAATAAAACAGGATGAAATAGTAAATTCGGTATTATCTTTGATAATCATGTGTCGATCATACCGTGGGTTTCACTGCATGTTGCAATTAGCAATGCTTACAGTTAGCATTGTAGCTAGCTCACACCTAGTCCTGAGTGGGATTCGAAAACCCCGACTTTCCCACATAGTTTTTCCACGAAATAAATAAGCCATATTTTCAGTTTAATTCAGACTTGATTATAACATGTTTGTATCGAATCAAGATTACTAACTTTTTTAAAAAAAATTATACTTGTTGGAAAGTAAAATAGTTATGTCTAAGCCTAAGGGCCTGTTCATATGGGCAGAAGTTATCTCGGTTCCCGAGAAAACATTTCGACAGGTCAAATAATGCTGTTCTGTTCATATGGAGAAATGTTTTCTCGCTAACCGGGAAAACTTCTTCCCAGATGAACAGACCCTAAATACACTTACTGCCACTCCAAATGTTATATTCTTTCCATAGCCATAGGAAATCATGCCTTCATGTAACAACTAATTGGGTCCCCACATGCAATTTCCCATGCGGCAAATAGTTTTTGAACATGCTCCTCGCAATCATATACAAACTTAACCAAACTTAACTCAGTCGTAGTATACATGCACAAATTGTAGCAATCATTGGTGTCGGTCAATACCCGAACGGTACTCTACAGTATATATAAAGACTCATATCTCCAGTAGAGACAGCCCAGACATACCAAAGCAAGCATTTTAAAATTTTGCCCAAAGGCCAAGCTTTATGTTCATACAAATATATACAATATATAGTTTGCGCTGTATCACATCTCATTGAATATATATTAAAGCATTAGTAAAACTTGTTAGCAAAATTAAAACTAAAGGCAGTCAGAAATCTCAAGAGAACCTCAATAATAATCGAGGAAGCTTGAAGTGAACTGAGAAGGACGAAAATTACACTGGACAGATAACCGAGTACAGATATATTCCGCCCTTGCTATTTTGAAAAACTCGTATTTCCTTGTCTGATACAGACATGGATCAGGCTCTAACTTCCTGCAAGTGTATATATTTGAATGCCTTGTACGGATGCAGTGAGAAGTTGCCACTATAAGACAACACTATCGACACACACAATATAAAGTATAGAACTGTCAAAACGACTCACCTCTATAAACGTGTTATCAACTATTTACACCACCACCACGATTTTTACTTCCAAGTATGTTAATACAGTATACAAATTGGTATCTGTGCTTACGTGCTCCGACGTAATGACTGGGGTCAACAAGGTTTAGTGTTTCGAGAGCTTTGTCTAGAGTCAAATATTTCGCACGGAATGTGCCAGAACTAGCCTGGAATCCATGTTTAGCAATTTAAGTTTCGAATCAGCAACATTCTTGCATTTCATTAACACAAACAAAAAAAGAAAGCGTTCAGGCGAGTAATCATATATGGAACAAGAGACGATATACGTTTTAAGCTAAGTTAAAAGCTAATTCGTCCTTTTGGTAGTTTTGGATCGAAACTAAAGTAATATTTAGTCGAGAAAAACAAAACATCACACTATACTGCGTGCATAACATTTTTAATGATCAGTTCTTTATATGTTGCTCGAAATGCTCTTGAATTGAGCTGTCATTATGTCAATTTAATTAGATGCGCTTCTTAATTGTAAATTTCAAGAACACGGAAATAGATCAAATATTAGTTTGTCGTCCCTTTTTTTTATCGACAGCAAGAATTAAGATAACTAGCATAGCGGTAATATAGACATACCTCATAATCGAGAACCTCGACATTTTTTGCCGATTACTTTATTTATATATGCCGTAGATTTCAAAGCGCTTTTCCTAAAACGTTTTAAACTTGGAAAATGAATCCGTTGGTAAGTTACGAGCCAATTAAATTGTTTAATTTACTTTGACTAACCAATCAAAGTCGTTTAACTACAATATTAACCAATCAGAAAATCGGTAGACCATTAATGACTTGATTCTCTTTATTTGACCACAAACCTTGCTGGGTATTTTAGTCTCGGTCCTGTATAGGATTTTGTATGCGTTTCATTGCCCAGAGATAATCTCAACTGTTTTGGGGTAAAATGACCATGGCGGTCAACATGGCATATGTGCCAAAACCCGAATCCGGGACGAAAGTCCTCAAAATGACCCCGCCCTGAAATGGCAGTGTGGACATAGCTCTAACTTCAGAACAATACAAGCAACTGCCTTTCTGGCACTTATAGGCACTTCAGAAAGGCTGTTACTTGCATTGGTCTGAAGTTAGAGTTATGTCGACACTGCCGTTTCAGGGGGGTCATTTTGAGGACTTTCGTCCCGGATTCGGGTTTTGGCACGTATGCCATGTTGACCGCCATGATCATTTTACCCTAAAACAGTTGAGATTTTCTCTAGGAAATGAAACGCATACAAAACCCTATACAGGACCAAGACTATTTCTAAAATTACAATTGTTTACATTTCAACTCAATCTTACTAGCCTAAAAATATATACTACAGTATCAAAATATGTTTGAAATGTTGCCTTAAATACTGGGTGTCAAAAACTAGTCGATTACAATATTCATAATTATTTCGATATCTCCTCGTAATGTTTTTAATGTTGTTTTAAACTGTGGATGTTTTATATTCCAAACAAAATGTTACTAAAACAACCAGGGCAGGATTCAGCCTCACAGCACCCGTAGCACTCATCGTATCAGCTTTAGCACTCTTCTGTTAAGCGAACTATATAAACTGACTGGAGGACTCCTTAACATTGAACTTATGCTGTAAAGAACACTATTCCTTTTACTGTACACGCTTTTGTACGAAACACGAACGATGGACGACAGTCAACTTGTCTGCAGTATATAAGCTTGTCTGCAGTATAAGGTTCAATTTATGTCTATAATTTATTTACTGAAAGATATGAAAAAATACTAAACTTAAATTTGGTTAAAAAAAAGGTTCCTCTTCTGTTGTAATGCGCATGGCAGACATCAACTTGTCACAATCACACAATATTGCACGAAAAGAAACTACCTAACCACTTTGCTGATGTTTTCATACTTCCTGGTGAATTCAAATGTTCAAAAAGATCATCCCAATCTATTTCAGCTTGTTCGAAGTTCACGAAATCCTGTTTTATAACAGCTTCATCAATCAAGTCCATTGTAGATACAATACTTTCATTATCCTCGGCTGTTTTTTCGTCATCTGTATTTTCACTAGACATTCTTTCGGCTCTTTTACGCATCTTATTTTCCTTGTTTATAATTTTTCTTTGTTCTTCAGGACTTCTAGCTTTACCTGGCTCACCGTAGAGCTTTGTAAATAATTCGTCGATATCAGCACCAGATTCTTCAAACTGTACTTCACATTTTTCCACATTCTCTTTTACAACTCTCGGAAGCTTACTTGAAGTTTCCAATTTCTTAAATGACTCGATTCTCGCTTCTACGACAGCACTTATTCCTATTTTCCCACGATTTGACTCCATTTCATTTCACAAGTGATAACTTTGATTGTCCTTTCCGCATGCAATATAAAACTGTATTGAAGTTTTTGTGACTTTGCGACCTTTATGCTCAACTGCTGTTCTTATAATTGAACATACAGTTCAGATACACCTTTGGCTTTCTGACTTCAGTAACTATTTGGAGCGTCAATGGATAGCTTGCATAGGTCTGTCGTTCACGCCAGTGCGCTTATATACGTCTGTGAGATGAGCAATTGTCACGAACTGCGAACAGTATTGCAGTTAATGACTGAGTTGTTTTCACAACTGAACAATACTTCGATTCAAAGTTTTAACAATGTTCATCCTTCCTCATATCTTATCGCAACTGTTGCCCAGGGCAACATTATATTGGCTGCTTCAGCACGACTTTTGACAACACACGCAGGAAATGTTTTAATTCAATATTGCACGGAAGATACGTAATGAGAGAATACAGAATGTTTGTACACGATAATTCAAGTTCACTTTCGAATTTCCCGCTCCTGACATCATACAAGACTCGAAATTTGTGGCCTATTGCAGCTTATTATATAGAATTTTGACATAGTTTTATGAGTTGATAAACAGTTAATCAAGTAGATGTAGAATATTGGGCAGAGCAGGTACAAGCACCACAACAATGAACCCAAGCCGACATACCGTTAATTGAATGTGTTTATATGTACTTGTATATGACTTTTGTACAGTCGTTTAGGTTGCAAGTACTTGCTGTTAATTCAGCCGACTTTCGCATGCTCCCTCAATAGGACGTTTTTTGTTTGCTTGCAGTGTTCATAAAAGTGAACACAAAATGTTAACCTGACATGAAAAACACGATAAAGATCGATACGAACAGGTTTACAGTATCATAATCTCGTACCCAGAGCCACGAGAAAGAAAACATCACAGAAAACGGCTTGACAGTTTGTGAGAAAAATGACTGTTCCTAATATTGTTCTAAAACATTACATTAAATATTTTTATATTATCGATAGTTATGAAAAATATTGTAACGACTTTGTTGCACGCAGTTATATTCGGTTTTTATTTAAAGTTATTTTCAAATCACCTGGTACATCCCCCTCCTGCTGTCTGTCATTGTTGTGCCGCTATTTTCTTTTCCGAAAAACATTATAGTTCGAAAAGTTCTTTCTGCTTTTTAAGGCCTTGAGCTTTTTATAGTTCCAAAGAGACGACATTTTGTTTTGAGTTTGGCAGAATTTGGTACCGCCAAAAAATGCGCGCGTAGCATCATGGGATTTAGTGAAAACAGTGAACATACATATCCAGTAAAACCAGGCACACAGGTTATTCAAGCGTCTGATTCAAGTACTTCAAGGTTTTAAGACTCAAACCTCAACACCCTCAGCAACTACTCCGATGAAACACGATTAGGAAGATTCGCAAATAGCTGGTCAACTTTATAACTGCAATGAAAGAAACATTAGTTAGCCTTGCAGCTCTAACATAGTGGAAAGTACTGCGAAGCAGAAGCTCTCGGGCTTAAGGGGGAAATTGAAAGAGCGCCTGTCGCCATCCTACTGTGATTTGAAACACGCCCATTTATTAATTAATGTCTAACCTTTCAACGACTTACCAATCACAGCGCATTCCATTATTAGGCCGGCGAGATAATTATACATTTCGCGAGAAAACGTGTTTACAAAAATAATACCCATTGTGTTACAAAAATAATACTCATTGTTAATTAATTACAATTGTCTCAACCAGCCAATGGGATTTTTTCGTAGCCTCCGAACGAAAAAATCGAAAATACGGACGGATGGCGGCAGGCGCTCTTTTAATTTCCCCCTTAAGCCCAAGAGCGCCTGCTTCGCAGGCTAACTAATTGTTTGCATAGTTGTGAATTTACAATTAAAACTTCGAAAAGACGTGATATTGTTTAAATGCCAAAAAACTTTTCACAGGGAAAAGAAATCACAAAAAATGGTGGATTTAGTTGGCTTTTGATTGGTATGTCGAAAAATACCGTCACTGTAATACATAACCCCCCCATAATCCACAAAGTTATGTGACCAGATAAATTTTCTCAAGAGTTTCTCATCTTACCTTTCTTCAGCATTAAAATTAAGATCTCTGTAATAGGCGTTACGTAAATTGGCACTGAGTTTAAATCCTTGGCCTGCCATCATTTCAAACACTTTCTAAAAGAGAGAGTGCAGACATTTCGATGGTGCAAAAGCAATGAGATTGGTTCCATTAAATTCCTGCAATATGTACAGTACAGTCTGTGTATATACACAGAGTAATCATACTAATTGCAAGCGCTTGCTCTGATATGCCCGCGTTGTTACATGAGCGGTTTAGCAAACAACATTTTATACGTCATGAAGTAAAAGCTATGAACTATCGGGAAACTGTGTACAGTACATACAATATGTCATCTGATTTGTGATTAGATTCAAAATACAGGAGAAACATATTAGGGACATTTATAGGAGATAAAGTAAGTTGCATCTTATCTAAGACTTGAAAAAAACCCAACTTGTGTCGCAAATTATTTCAGAACAGTACGAATCCTGTCCTTGCGCTAGTCGGCTATGAACAAATTGGCCATTAATAAGTTCCTTGTATGCTTGCATGGTGAATATCAAATTAAAATATAATTTTGTGGAAACACCACGACATCACGAAAATCACGACATTTTACCTATTTAAGGACGTGTGAATTTACATTAATATTAGCACTGATAAAGATCCGAGCTTGCGGATCGAAAGCTTTGCGATGATAAACTTACGTTGTTTTTCCACAAAATTATATTTCAAATTGACCATTATCACAAGTTTGTTCGCGACTTACATAAAGCCTGATTCATACTTTTCGCAAGAAACGGGGATGGCTTCTTTTAGCCGATGTGATTGAGTGAATTCTATAGCACTGCAAAAGCAATCTAATACTTGATGTGTTCCATACTTTAGTTAGCTCACATACTCATTCACATATGTGAGAAGGAGAAAACTTCCCGATTCTTAAGACAAGCGTGAATCAGGTTTAAGACGAGTCTTGGGTATGTCGCGTCTATTATACGAGGATAAATAACTTGTGCGTGCACCTGCCATATTAAACAAGCAAATATCTACATATGCGATGTCACTGGGTCAAGAAATATAAAGTCCATTGAAGTTATCTTAGTTTCAGTAAGAGGTTATGCTAAAAACTTCTCTTTCGAGTGGAAATGAGTTTTGTAAAGCGATTTTTATAGCAAAACAGTACCTTCGTCTTATCCTTTTCTTTGGTACTGAGAGTTCCTTGAAGCAGCGACGCTAGAGCGGCAAACCTTTTAATAAAACAATGAAAAAAATTACTGCCCTACTCTTCAACTCTGTATTTCGGCAACATTGACAATAAACTTCAATAAACTCACGTAGGCACAAAATTCCACCCTTTAAATTTTTCCAAGCTTTCCCTATAGAAGCAAATGAAACGATTATAAAGCCTGTTTTCCACAAGGCGGAATGTTTCGCGCGGAGCGGAATCTTTCATTGTCTTTTTCAGCCTGATGAGAGCTCACAAACAAAGAAAAGTTCCGTCCGCGCGCAAAATACTGTCTAGTCGAAAACAGGCCTAAGTTGCAGCTATGACTGAACTTCTTTCTTCCTGTGGGAACTACGTGGAAAAGTATGTGAACAATGAACCTCACCATGCCGCGGTAAACTGTCCATTCAAACAGTATACCCGTATCATCTGACTCATCATGAAGTTATCAATCCTACAAAATAGACACGTCAGCGAAATGAAGGCTGGACGGAAGGTGAGAAAGGCTGTGATTGGCCCCTTACATCAAGAGTCCAATCAAGTGCTTTATCTACATTAATTTATTCTTGAGTCGGGTTTCTTTGATCTTCCGAGGTATTTATGTCGGATAAACACCTTGAATAAATAATTAGATCAAATTTGTGGAAAAATCTCGAAGAATCTCGACTTAAATTGTTTAAAGTCAAAAGACTCTGTTAGAAAACCTCCTCAAAAACAAATTAAGTTAGTTAAATACCTCAACAGTTGGGATTTATGTCATATAAATCCCTCAGACCCTGTGCGTCCTCGGGGTCTTTATATGACATCCCTCCTTCTCGTTATTTAACTCTGACTTGTCATTTTGCAAATTCTGAAACAAACTATTGAACTTCGCAAAGAACATTATTGCCCTTCAATGAAGTCCGGAAAAGTTATTTAGCTGGAATCGACTGTAAATACGTACTCTATGTCAAAGAATTCCATCCACTGAAAAATTTCTTCCAAGACTCTGATGTATTGAGGCAAATGCTGAAAAAGATCAATGTCCTATCAATCGATCGACCAAATCAATCAACAAGTTGCTTTTATTCATAAATATCTTACCTCTTTCGCCAGTTTTACACTGAAACACGACACAAAACTTCGGCATGTGTATACAGTCATATTCACTCGATAATATTTGATATCTACATAGAAATACATTCCTATTGCAGGATAGCTCAACATTTTTAAGACTTGCGGTATATTATTATCGATAATCAAATCTACGTACCATTGTACAACTCTATAGCTCTGTGTGGTTCCTTGCTTTTCTCCAAACAACGTAGCAACTCCACATAGATCCAGTCTCTCGGCACAAAGTACTAAAACAGTAAATAAAACCTTTCAGGTGCACGCGTAAAAATTACGAGTTGTTGAAAGTTGTTGAAAACAGAATTGAACAATGTTGTGCCCACATTGTTCAATGTTTTCAACAATACTGAATACACAACAACAATATTTAGTACCTGAATCCAGCCCGCAATCAGGAGTAACAATGCAGAACAATATTGTTGACAACATTGAACAATATGGGCAGCACCATTATTCAATCCTGTTTTCAACAACTCGTGATTTTTTGCCGCGTACAACTAGGCACTTAGCCAAGCGGGAGACAGCCGCGGTTACGTTTGAAAGAAAGGTTCAAAAAAAAAGATTGCGACGCCAAAGACGACGTAAGAACGACGTGGAAATGTCGTGGGTACCTCCGTAGATGGAGATTCAAGCCGTTTTTATCTCGTCATTGACACCGATATCACTATACAGCAATACCCAATTCAGACTCATAATTATAATAATTATCATATTAATAATTATTATCATAATTATAATAATAAATAACAATTATTATATTATTATAATAATAATTAATAATAATTATTACTATAATTATTGATAATTATTATCATAATTATCAGTTTCCACAGAGTTTTCCTCCAACTTTGAAAGTTCTCGCTACGTTCCTGTCCACTGCGATAGCAACATTACTTGACACTCGATATTCTTTATACAGATTATGAGACAAACACACAAACATTTTTACAGAAAGATAACTATGATAACTAAGTTTACATTTGGAACTAATTGCCGGCAGAGTTTGAAAGTTCGTTTGAAAAGTTCGGCAGTGTTTGATTGTGTGATTAAGGCTCGTATAAACATTTGAACAACCGCTCTGGACACTCTATAATAGACTACGCACGTACACATTTTTATAGCTAAATTCTTTAAAACTTTTACCTTTGGAACCAACTGTTGGTAGACCTTCATGACCGAACTAGCATGTTCAGATAGAGCAAGAGAACACAGCAGATTTCCGCTGACAAAAAATTAAACTTTGTATTAACGATTTGTATCATAAGTGTAATTTCTATTATGAGAACAAAATCACTTCAACTGACAAAGAAAGTCTTCGAACTTACTAAAAGGAAAGTTGTTTCTGTCCCAAAAACTGTTTATACATGCTCGTTTCTGACAACTGAAAGAGCTCCCTTGCTGTCGTCCCGTCTCGGAAATGCCTTGACTACGAACACAATATAGATAAACGTTGAGTGCAATAGTTCTGGCAACTGTATTACAAGCTCAATTACCTAATACAGATCAAAAACAGAACTCTCGACTTGCTGATATTAACTACGTTTCAGAAAAGCAAAATGGCAGACAACGATACTTACCGTTGCCATCGCCGTAACAAAGAATTCGTCTACACAAGCAAATATACATAGAACTATTTTAACTACATCAATTTTTCAAGACCATACAATCGTGTATCTCGCCCCTTCTTTAAAAATGGGGGGTAGGATTGTCATCTGCCACCACTTCACATCACTCATCAGACCCCAAATGCTATACAGTCATGTAAATTATCAGTAGCAACTGACGAGTTCCTAGGAGGGTGCCAGTGGAGTTGTACCACATGGAGAGGGGCACACCTTCCCTCCACCTAAACAAACTGCTCGTGCATGCCATTATGGTTAATAAATGAGCGATTCCTGCACTTGTCTACTTACAATCGGCAGCGTTGTCTGGGACGAATTGATGATCCAATGATTTCAAGTGATTAACAATGTTATTAACAGCCATATGGCCCTTGTCTAAATGGTAAACAACATATAGTACACTGTATGTACAGTTGGGAAAAGTGGTAGAAATTCATTTGATAAACACCTAACACAAGAAGACAAAAAAGATTTGAGCAGGAAAAAAAGTGTGTGCTTAGGAAATGACGCAAAGTCTTGGGTGCTGCGGCTCTTACAGCTATGCTGTATCTCCTGATCCGCTCCTGGTCTTTTCTTTAACATACATACAGGCAGCTAATACAAACTTATAGATAACATTTTGCTGCTGTCTGTTCAAATATAGATATGACGTCATAATGTGGTAAGAAAGTTGCCCACGCGCTGCTTGGGCGAGTCGTGATCCATACAAAACAAAGCACGCCATTGGCTGTTGATAAGCTGAAATGGCTGTGATTGGCTTGTCATTAAAACGGCTTCAGCCGTGCATCTATCCTCTAACAAATGACGGTTCTCGACCAATGAAAAGCTAGAATGAACTCATTTCTTCTATCTGTCACAGTCATGCTATTTTCTTTCTCACACTGTGACGACGTCACGACTTCATGTGTAAGGAATTGAAACCCTTTGGCTTTTCTTTTTGATTACCTTATTTACTGAAGATTTCAACAAACAGAGGATTTTGTACCTTCGAAGACCGTCAGAAACACAGAATATCGCAAATAACAAATTTCTACTTACTATTTCTCTCGGCAGCTTCTAGCAGATACGTGTAACATCCTAGTGAAGGCTCTGAAAATATCGGAAAATAGAAAATTAAAGACGGTTACCACATGGCAGAGAGCAAAAAAGTGGCCGAGTTGATTCGAGTCGAAGTCAATGACTCAACTTACCAATACCAAGGCTGTACATTTCTCTGATGATCTTAGTGGCATCTTCATACGCAATGTGCGAGTGCGCCGCACAAACCTTTAACAAGTTACTGAAGGTGCCTAAGAATGATGCACATTAAGATATCATTAAAAATTTCGATATATAGGTTTAAAATCAATATACCGCCTAAAATTATAACCAATTAACAATTTAACGAAATATAGAAGACAAAAACCATAGGAATAATGAATGTATTTGTATTATATTTCAAGCTTCATCTTAAATACCTAAATTAGGTTTGACCACTGGCTCTGAGTTTAAATACTTCACAACGTCCTGAAATAAAATACAAGGTTTACAAAGTTACATAAAAATAATGCTCCCGAAAAATTTTTGGAAATCATTGCTGTGGGATTATAAACTCATATTACTGAACCTGGGCAAATGTCCACGGGTCTGTTTTGTCCATGCACAATTGTTCAGAATTCTCAATTAGCCGGTTGTAGAGAAAAATACTGCCTAGTAGATATAAGAAGATGACAGATAGTGTAGATAATGTACAGTTTTGGCACGATGTTTTACCACGAGTATGCTAAGCTGCAACTACGCTGAATAGGAAGATCGTTATGCCATAATTTTTTTTATTTACCTTTAAAGTTTCTCTCCTTCATTTCTTCAAACACTTCCAATGCCAGCTTATTGCTATGAAACTGAAGAAAAAAGATTATGGCATTAACCTGAGGTTAATCATCCACTTTCCCAGCTGGGGGCTGAATTGCATGGAAGGTTTTTAAGCCTTAACGAGAAGGGTTAGTTCTTAGCATACTACCAGTCCTGTAGTTCTTAGCATACTACTAGTCTTGTAGTTCTTAGCATACTATTAGTCATGTAGTTCTCAGCATACTATTAGTCATGTAGTTCTTAGCATACTATTAGTCATGTAGTTCTTAGCATACTACTAGTCATGTAGTTCTTAGCATACTACAAGTCATGTAGTTCTTAGCATACTACTAGTCTTGTAACTCTTAGCATACCACTAGTCTTGTAACTCTTAGCATACTACTAGTCTTGTAACTCTTAGCATACTACCAGTCTTGTAACTCTTAGCATACTACTAGTCTTGTAACTCTTAGCATACTATTAGTCTTGTAGCTCTTGTTAGGGAGAGAAAGCAAAAAAGAAAATAATTTTATATCAAGCGCTTTAACATTTCTACAATTTATATAGCTGACTTAGGTAAGAACCAGCGATGGAGCGGGTTGTTTACATTAAGCGAGTTTAATTCAGCAATTCTAACAATGCTCAAAAAGTTATAAAATCGCACATGTAAGCCTGAGAATTGCCAGTTCAAAATATTGAAGTTAAATCAGGGTCAAACAGACAAATCAACAGATTGTTTTACGTTTGAAAAAATCATTATATCCATTGGATAGCGCTACCGACCCGTTATTAGAGAGGTTCAGATTTGACTTCCTCTACCACTACCACTACCTTTCCCCGACTTTTAAACAATTTCATTGGTTAATTGGGTAGGTCCGGCACATCTGATTGGCTGAGAGGTAGATTAAGGTAGCGGTAGACGTATCGGAAGTCAAATCTGAACCTCTCTATTCAGGTCACAACCACAATGTTCCGTTCTTTGGTCCCAGTCCTAAATTTTCGATGAGATCAAAGACGGCACAAATACTCGTGACTCTTAATATGAAAGAACAACCATCCGACCTCAGAGCAACTGGTGCCAGGATGTTAGATGCCCTAATTTGAGATTACTCTTACACTATTGTTACCTTGAGTAAAGATAATATCATGACTTCATATGTTTTGCTGTTCTTATTGGAGATTTGTTTAAAAAACTGATGGGCAAAGTTCTTGGAGCTAAGAAAAAAAAACACGCAACACATCAACAAACTAAGGGAATCTAACAAAGGAATCTAACAAATATCAAATCAAAATGGCAGTCTAAAGGGTAGAAAAAGACTTGCGTGCCATCTTCTTCAAGAAAGCGTGGTCATAAATAAAACCATAATCTCATTTAATCACCTCCACTTTTGTCTGCCCTTTGCTTCGTAGGACGGTGCATCATTAGACTAATCAATAAAAAATAATCAGTGCTTCAGAGTATTCATCAAATTTTTATACCAACTTTTTGAAAATTTCTTGTTGCCCAACAGTGGATTGCATAATTGAACATTATCTTGTACACTGCAAAAGTGCTTACTGAATCAGTCCCATCATCAGATTTCTGGGCACCATAATAACCCGTTAGTTCTAGAAGTTTGTTTTCACAATCCAACGAAACGGATTTACCTGTAAACAATTTACTTGAAATTACATAATTAAGGTACAGGTAGGGTAGTTTTTCGATTCAATTTTTTAAATTAATGTAATTTTTCCAACAGGAAAGTGACATCTCTGCAACTATCACGTTCAAAAACTACCTAAGTATTTGTATTATTTTCTTCTCCAGGAATATCACCATTGATAATGCTTCCATGTTTGGAAAAACAGTTTGGTGATTATGGTGGCTGATGGTGATTTCTTACCCCCTGGAAAAGTACATAGTTACCCAGACATTGTTGTTCTTGTTTCAAAAATAGAACGTCCTAGTAAAATTGTTATTGTTCCAAAATAAAGTGTTTTTGATCATATTGTGGATATCAATTTTGCAGCAAGTCCATTTGTCCGATTGCCTATTTTTAGATGCTACAACGTACCACTGGTTATCAGTTGTTCATACAAACGAACTGCTTTTCCTGTTTGCTTCAATGCTATCAAATCTAAACAACACAAGTCTGGTTTAGCAGCAAGTCTTCAACAGTAGAGTGATATGAACGTATTACTGTACAAATACCATGAAGCTACCGCAGTGGTCAACTGTTCAAAACACAAATTTTGTCAGAAATGTTCCCATAAACCTTGTAGAGTCTTTTCATCACCACCTTTTATTTCTACAGCCACTTCTTTTGGCCATGCCTATAATTTTTTTAGAAATAGAGTTACGAGATATTAACTAAAGAGATTATGATTCAAGAAACATATTATGTTATGATCAGCAATATGACTGTAATGATCAGCAATATTCTGAGCAAAGTGAATTTATCATTGTACAGATAAGTCATGGACATATGTTTAATAACTTACTGGTTCGGATTTCCTCAAAGGAAATAAATGTGGATATGTTTTAATGACATATTCTGCAGCTTTCTTGCCTTCCTCTCTGGCTTTTATGAATTCATTCTATATGATAAAGACCAGAAATTGCAACTCAAATATAAGATGACACTGTAGCCATGACAGTCGTTTTTACTAAGAATGGATACTAATAGAAATAAACCGGTGTGTACAGTACAAGCAATTGTGTCTACAACATTTTCCTGCTGACAGATGTGAAAAAGTGAATTTGAATATTATCCATATAAGACCAGAGAGCTGACACATATCAAGTACCATATGTGTTTCTTTGGTTATCATTTTTCCATTATTCAATTTACATCCACCAGCAGGAAAAAAATTGCCTATAGAATTCTCATCATGCAAATACAGAAATGTTTGATATTGTGAGATAAATCATGATAGCATTTCATAAATTTATATTTTAAAGTATTTTTAGTGCAGTACCTTGCGTGTACTGGTTCTTGGCATCAAAAATGGATCCTCAAAGAATCCATGGATTGGTGCATTTGGCACCTAAAAAGTAATGATATCAATTTCTTGTTGATATTTACAGTTTCGGGTAAAATGCAAAGTTTCTTACGATTCACATTTTCTGTGAAATTTCTTTTTAACAAAGATGACTTTTTTGTTCCAAACTACTTGTAACAAAATAACTTATAACACGATACTTTTGCAGAAACATTATTTTAATCAATCAAAGTTTAATTGATTAATTGATACCTTTGTAGTTATTTTAACTTACTGGCTTGATTGTTGATGCAAGGGCTTTTAATACTTTTAGTTTCTCTCTGAAGTTTTAAAAAAATTTTAAAATTTCATTCAACTCTGTCATAAATATGGACTATTTATTATATTAGCTTGGTTGCCAATATAAATCATGAACTAGCTACCAGCATTTTTGACATAGACATCATTTTACACTTTTTATCTTCATTTCCTATGCCATTTCATAAAGTACATATTATGCAGGGTAGGGTGGGGTAAAGTAGGGTGGGGTAAATTAGGGTGGGGTAAAGTAGGGTGGGGTAAAGTAGGGTGGGGTAAAATAGGGTGGGGTAAAGTAGGGTGGGGTAAAGTAGGGTGGGGTAAAGTAGGGTGGGGAAAAGTAGGGTGGGGTAAAATAGGGTGGGGTTAAGAGTGAGGTTAGGTTGGGTGAGGTAGGGTGGGATGGGGTAAGGCAGGGTGGGATGGGGTAAGGCAGGGTGGGATGGGGTACTAAACAGTTCTGTTGTTGGACCAAATTTATATTAGTTTTAAAAATACTTTAAATACAGTTCATCAGAATTACTCACTTTGTTACCTCTGGTGCATATACAGCTAAATAATTAATAATAAAAATTATTAGAGCAAAAAATCATTCAGCTTGCATAAAACATGTAACAGAATGCAGAATTACTTAGTTCTTCTTCAGCAGCAGCCTGACTTGTCAAACAGTTGAATCTGTCAAAATTAACATAAAGTTTTTAAATTTGACAAAAAGATAACATACTATTTCAACAACCAGTTTGAATGTTTGATCATGGTGTCAAAACACTGAATGATTCTTGACTCCCTAAGAGATCCATTGCTTTTAAGTGTTTTGATAACATGATCAAACACACAGAATGAGTTGTTAAAATAGCTTCTCAAACAGAAGCAATAAACAATTGTTGTGTGCTGATGACCATTGTTGTGTGCTAATGATTGTCTGCTAATATTCATTTCGTATCTTGTGTTTTGTCGAATTAAAATACATGAAACACTAGTGTTTGATGATCATACACTAGTATTTTATGCAGTGTATTACCGTGTTTGAAAGCCCATTCACATGACAGAACTTATGAAATCCTGAGTGGAAAGTTTGCACAGCACAACCGAGATATGGGGCGCGCAATTTTGATGTTTTCTACATATTTTCTACGACATTTCGTAGATGTCAGGCGACCAATTTTCAAACTTTCCAGTCAGGTATAAGATGATATTATTTATACATAAGGCACACACTAAACAATCTAAAATGTCCTAAACATACCCAGTTTTGCTGGACGACGCGTATAAACCAGGTATTCTTCTTAAACATTTTCTGCACAAAACGACGGCCATATTGGCGAGCGCTTTTCGATCCCGCAAAGTCCCTTACTACCCCTAGGTAATTACCCTGCCCTGGTTGACCCTCGTTATAAAAAAACAACAAATAAAACAAACGAAAATTTGTGGCAGGCTTCATTGGGTTTCATAGAAAAATTCTTAGATGGACAAGAATAAATGGGCCGGAATCAAGTCCTGTGGAAGCACGGCGAAAGTCGATAAATGATGTGATATTAAAGCAAAGCTGCACAAAATGACATGATTTGCATGATGTGGTGAAAGTGACAGGCTTCAATATTTCCGAAGGCACAGAGCATTTTGTAAAAAAATATTTAACTATAAAAGTACAAAATGAAAAATGTCACGCTTGCGAGCGCACGAAATGGAAATGCGCATGCGTGATATGAATCAACAACACTTCAATTCAATCCAATCTCCATCAATCTCAGTCTGTTTATATATTGAAATGAGTAAAATGATCATGTAGTTTTATATTTTTATTATAGTGAACGCGACCTTTTTTAGCGGGGCGTTGTGATGGGGTTTCTCAAATGCATTGTCCATGGACTTGCGATTTTTTGTGTGGCTGTAGATGCTGCTGGGAAAATCCATCGAGCCGGCCCACGTCCTGTGTCGAAAAATGGAGCGAGTGCGGACGAAGTGTCTGGTGATTACAACCCTTGGTTTTACTCTTTGTTTGGCACTTTGCTAGTTGGCCTTACGGGAATATTTCCTTTGTTAGTAATTCCTGTGGAAGCCGGGCATAAACTCCGAGAAGGAGGTAAATATGTATTGTATTTTGAACATCACTTCATGAAGAGATAATATTCTTTGGTGAATTGATCTTTTGTTGGCCAGTTCATCGTATATTAGCGATGTGTGTCGAACCAAATTAGGAATACACTGTACTCCAATAAACCAAAAATAACATTCTTAATACCGTAGCATACTTCGTATTATTCATTCTAATTGTTCTAACGACGACGTTTGTTAAACGACACGGCCAACAAACGCACTCGAATTTGGCCGTTTTATCATCACGACGATTGTTTTAAACTAACTTGACAAGCTGAAAACATAGGAATAGCACGATTGCTCATTTTACCGTTACAGAATATAGATCATGTTGAGATATTGGTGTAATTGTTTAAGCGTGTAACAAATATAGTCATTTTTTATTTCCCCTCTAAGAAGTTATTTATATGCGCGTGAATTTTCGCGTTGTGTGCGAAACATCGTTGATATTGTATGTATTTTCAGGCAAGCTTTTATATAGATGTATTTTTTATGTCTGTGTTGTAGGTACATTTAGTTTGTAGCACACGTTTTTTATGATCCCAATTTCTTGTTATTTAAAGCGTATTGTGCAACTAATTAACATGCTGGCATGTATGTCTAATCTGTTTCCCCTAAGGTTTAACTACCCAGGTTGTGTTGCCTGGTGATTTTAAGTCTGCTATGTAATTTCTCTTATGCCCAAATAAGTTCCAAAATCCTACTAGTCGCATATATGATTTTAATGATGGTCCTTACTCATGTCCCTGATGCTTTATGTAACATTGCTCGTCATGTTTGGATTTTAGATATATGTCAAATGTTTATGTATATACTGTAAAGATTAAATTACAACATGCTTTTCCACATTTCGGTTAAGATCTGTATTCTTTGTATTTTCATACTCAATATGTATAAAGAACATTTATATCATTTTTTTGTTAATATCCTGTTTCTATGGACTTCCTTCCCACTCAATGATAATGTATTCACATTAGTACTTGTTTGTAACTGATTGGCTGTTGTGATGTTGCCCAGATGTCCTTAAACAGATTTTATCTTTTTAATATTTTTAAAAATAAATTTTATCTACAACCAAGTTTTATTGAATGAGATATCACATTAGGGTAAATGCAGCTGTATGTTTTCCAATTTAGCAGAAACGTTTTGATTTAAAAACTGGGCAAACATTTAATTAACAATAAGATTACCACCTTAATTGAGATTTCCATGTGAATCAAGAGCAGATAATCCACTTGTTTTAGTAGGGTCAAAGAAAAAAATTATTTGTATGCCTAAAAAAATACTGCTGTCTTTGAATTGAAAAAATACCTGAAGAAAATTATGGTTTTTGCTACTTGCCTAGTACAATAGCCAATTGCAACATTAGTATACTAGTATGATTGTACTTAATATCAAATAGTATGTCATCAGCTGGTTACTACCAATTTATATTACCCAAAGCCCACAAAAGCTTTTCTTTTCATAGTTTCATATTCTGCATCACTGATAAGTTTGAAACATTTCAAGTTAGAAACACATGCATATCAGGTGTTGTAATTAGTCTGCAATATTGCCTCTCTAGTTAGTTTTTGAGATCATATATCATATAAACAATCTTGTATTAGACTTCTAAAAGAGAGGATGTTTTAGTACTTTTTAAGTCTCAAAATATTTTATGCACATATATTGGATAAGACGCACTAGCAATCCTTATTGGCTCCATAGCTTAGTGGGTAGAATGGCAATCTAGAAATTCAAATCAGGAAATAACCTCTCCCAGCATGACCATCTAATAATATTTACAAAAAAATTGTTACATATTAATTTTTATTATCAGTGTCAGCAGATAGACTGAAGTTGTTGTTAAGTTTTGCTGTTGGTGGATTATTGGGTGATGTTTTCTTGCATTTGTTGCCAGAAGCATTTGGACCTGTTAATTCAGGTAAGCCATACTTTCTTGTCAATGAGCCTAGATCAGAGACTTGTATAGAAATACATTGGAGACTTGTAGCAATGAACCTGTTAAGATTTGCTCTCTGCAGCCGATACTATCAGTGCTTTAAAGCTACATACAGATTAACCAAGAGGTGCATGGTACTAGCACAAATCCAGTCTCAAATTTTATATCTCTCATGGTTGCATGTATACTTCAGAAACAGCTCATGACGAGAATCTAAAGATTGGTCTCTGGATAATTGGAGGTATATTTACATTTCTTCTTCTGGAGAAAATATTTCAAGATGAGGAAACTGAAGATGCTCCAAAACAAGAAACTGAGGTAGGAAGACACTTGTTTTTACTAATCATATAAAGTTAGATGAGTCAACTAATGTTTTTACATTGTTATTTAATCATAAAGAAAACTGAAGATACAGACACTCATGTTTGCAATGGGTCAAGTGCAGTCGTAAATGGTTATGGTAAACATGAAGACTCAAATGTCAGAAAACGAACAAAAGAATCCAAATCAAAAAAGGATGATGAGGATTGTTCACATACAGAGCATCATGCTCCACCAAACGAAAAAGAAATAAAGGTTTTAAAATTTTTCACATGTAGTTGGTTAGCTTGACAATTCAACAATTAAACAGGAAGGAAACATTGGGAAAGATTTTGATAATTTCACCCAGATTTATTTTTGTGAAAAGGAACATTGACCACTGTCAACAGCTGTCACAAAATCATAGATATACTATATTCTATGTGTGAAATGCAACGCTTGATGCAACATTGGGTGCAGGTATTGTAGTCTGCCAAGCTTTTACTGTCCTTAGACATTCATGTACAACCTTGACAGACTTACATGACTCAACTGACGTTTTCTTTGCTGGTAACAAAGTCATGTTTCCTCCATTAATTTCCTTGATATATTTCCTGGAAACAGCAAAATATATGTCTTCAAGACATCATGCAATTTACATGGTTAACCTGTTTAACTTTGCTTGCAGGTTGTTGGTTATCTCAATCTTCTTGCCAACTGTATAGATAATTTTACGCACGGACTCGCCGTCTCCGGAAGTTTCCTTGTCAGCAAAAAGGTACTCTGTCATAATTTTCACTCAATTTTGTCTTTTCACTTGCCTCCACTAAAAATGGCAGCAGCCAACTAGGTAAATATTAAAGACCAACGGTAATTGACTTCTCCCAGAAATCGCTAATGTGGTAAAGAAGTAATTACTGACCGTTACGATCCAATTTAAGGGAAAGTCTTACCGCCAAAATGTACAATATTAATATGCTTCTCTATTAAAAGCAATTTTTTGGCATTAATTTCTAGGTTGGTCTCCTCACGACGTTTGCAATTCTATTGCATGAAATTCCTCACGAGGTAATGAGTTCATCCTCATCACAATCTGCGATATTGATACAGTTTTTAGTCAAGTCATTAATCTTATAGTCAGTCATTCAAAAATTAATATAGATTGGTGATTTTGCCATTCTTCTCAAATCTGGATTCAGACGCTGGGATGCTGCATGGGGACAGGTCATCTTTTCATATCTTTTTTAGTTGAGAACGCAAGTATCATGACCTCAATATAAATAAATGAAGAAAAAAACAGCTTCATTATCATTCTCAATTGTTCTTTTAGATTGTGACAGCAACTGGGGGTTTTGTTGGTGCTATCTTTGGATTAGTTTTTACTGAAGCTGGTAAGTTTAGGAACGTTGCAAAGCTACATTGTAAAATATTGAAGTCGGCAGCATAACCATTATACTGCTGCAATTTGATGTAATGTATATGACTTATATATCATGCAGCAAATAACATCTGTTTTGTTTTAAACAGGCAATTCAGCAAGTTGGGTACTACCTTTCACATCTGGAGGGTTTATTTATATCGCGTTAGTGACCATTGTCCCTGAACTACTCGAAGAGAAAAGACCATGGTAAGTGATATGGCTTATTGATGTAGATATAATACTTTACAATGTTTAACCAATGAGCCCCAGAGCTCTGGATAAATATGATATGAATAACAAAGTAACATGAATAATAAACATTTGGTAAAACAATACTACATATAGTAATTTTCTTATTTTTTGTCTTCTTCAGGGAATCATTGAAACAAGTCTTGTGTCTACTGACGGGGATCGTTTCAATGGGTCTGGTGTCTTTAATACACTGAACTGCACAACTGATTCTGATCAATTTTGTAAATTAGATAGTTTTATCAAGAGGTGGAAAAATTATGTATTAAATTTTGGAATAAGCAAAACTGATAAATTCGTGGGTTTGTTATGCGTTGCGAGTTTGCAATAAATAAAACTACTCCCAGAACGATTCATTTAATTCTGTACATTTCTTCATTAACATTGGTGAAGAATAAAAATAAATTCAGAAGAAAATAAATAGGGATTTTAGTGAATCACATGACACCAGCTGTTAAGCAGTGAGATGTGCATATTTCATCTAAACTAGATTTGAAATCTTGCCCGTTAAATTGAGGACAAAATTAATGGAGATTTTAAATTGCGTGAAGGTAGCGAGTCTAGAACACTCCTCGATCAGTCTAGGTCCATATTTCATGTAGACTCATGGGAGTCAGCACCATGTAGATTTCTACGGTGCTTGGTGCTCATACAATTGATCTTTTTGATGTCGATTATCTTTATAACTAATCAATATCATCGATTACCTTGACAATATTATAATCAATGTTACCTCTATACCTTAACAGTAATCGGTTATTCTACAAAAAAGTCGTGCTTAGCAAGACATCTGGATAAAATATGATCAGTCTACGTTGATCGATTCTTGACTAATCCATTATGTCAACGACCGATAACAGTAAACGCAGCTTAAGGTTCGCTGTAAGGTTCCGTATTTTATACGGGCCTAACGCAATCTACTTAACTGACTATTTTCCAAAACGCATTGTCAACGTATGGATGAAAACTCTTGCAGTAAAGTAAACTGTTCCAAGTTTGTCACAGCGATACTTTGTCTCACCTCTGCGGTAATACTTCGAACCTAAAATTGATTTTGATAATTAATGACCTTTTAAAAAACATCTACGTGCTCTAACAAAACCTAGCAGTTTGACCTATGGTTATTAAAGAGATTTTAGATCATAAACTTGTTAGACATTCCATACTACTTATTCCTAATGCTATTTTAAAATTAATTGCATTATGTAATCATGCCTCTATATACGTTGATTTGTTTCCTGATTACGAAAAAAATCGACTTGGATAGGACGTTGGCACAAGGTGCGAAACTCCCAGTAAATCCATTCTCCTTGAATAACCTGCATCGTACTCCAAGCGTTTATCTTTGCCTTCTTTAATCGAGACCGTTAAGGATGTATGGGTTATTTGGAGTGCACTGAGTTCTAAAAACCATACTCACCAATTGTGTGAAAAATGAGGACTCTTTAGGTTTCTCCACATATTTCTCGTAATTATCTAGATTTTCTTGGAGTTTGAGTGTCAAGGTGTCGTAATTTCCACGAATCACCTCCAGAACCTGCGACGAAACAAGAACATCGTAGAAATTTAGGGCTATTCATCCGCGCGTAAAATAATCACCACGCAAACTCTATAGACACTAGCTGTGGCCTTGTTTCTTCAAAAAGATTTTATTTTCTAACCTGTTCAGACGTCAAAGAGGAAAGATGGTTCACAGCGGCCCAGGAATCAATTTTGGGGGAGAAATGATTGATGATTGCTCTGAAAAATATAATGAGATATGAGCATTACTTTTTCTAAAGAGAATCATACCGCAGGGCAGGCCATCAGTGCTCTCACAACTATTTGCCATATCTATATTTCTATAGGGGTGGGTAGTTAAGAATGAGGCAACAATAAACTTTTGAAAAGATGCATCCTCATTATGACTAGTACCACCCCTATACAAACAGCATAAATCCGAGGAAATGCTTTCCCCTGTGGTGGATCTAGCGTAAGTCAAAATAAATTACCACAGCTCATTCTAGGATATATTTACATTTCAAAATATCTTCAAAGCAACTTCATTGGTTAGATTTTATTCTTTTGAAATTCATAACCTATGACATTGCTATAAAGTTATTTTGAATTTAAAATTGAGTTGCTATAATTTATTTTGACTTACCCTAGATCCGCCACTGGGGAAAGCATTTCCTGATTTCAATGTACTAACCGCTACTATTGAAAGCATTTCCCTGCAGGCAATGCTTTCAATAGTAGCGGTTAGTACATTGAAATCTCTTTGACTTCATACACAGCTATTTCACTAGGGGTTGTCCTTCCAAAAGCGTAGACTGTAAACTACATATGAGCGCGCAAGGGATGATAAATTAATTTATTGCTTATTTTCACCTCTTATTTCTTTGAGGGCAGCATCGAGGGCACATAGGAAGTTTACGAAGGCAAATTTAACAAAGGTAACTCCCTGAGTATCGGCGCCCAAATAAATGATCCATCATCCCTTGCGCTCTCATAGTTCACAGTGTACGCTTTTAGAAAGACAACCTTAAATGAAATAGCTGAATTTCATGACCTACACTGTATATCTATAGATTGTCTGACCTTGAGTAGAAGCAAATTATAAGTCACTTTCTTTTTAATAGTTTTGTGGAAACACCACGTAAATTTATTACTACAAAGCTTTTGTCCGTAAGCTCGGATCTTCATCAGTGCTAATAATGCGACGAATTTTAATTCTCACGTCCCTTTTTTTCAGATAAGGCGTCGTGCATACAATGCACGATAATACATTTGCGTGGTGTTTCCACAAAATTATAGTGTAAGTAATTATAGTTTATCTTAAATATGTGTTTTTTAAGTAATTATAGTTAAGTAAATTGTATTTCATGAGGAAGTTAGTATTTCAGAACGAAAAATTGGATTTCTAATCTGACAACTGGTGGTATAGTTACATGTACTTTTCCATGTTCTCAGATCACCTGGAATTTACAAATGAATGTACTTTTGACATACTACCAATAACACAAAACTAGCACATATGATTGAAAATTGTCCTTATTTACCCACTTATCAAACGTCGTAATGAATCGAGACATCTGAATAAACAACCTTAACTGCGCGTGATTATAAAATATCGGATCACTTACCTAATGTTTACTAAGCTGCTAGCCAAAGTGCTTGCTGAGCTTTTAATATGTTTGTTTCCTGTTCCATTAGTCGATGATGAATAGCGGAGTGCTGAAATAATAAACGCATGAGCGGAAATTTGAAATCAATATTTGTTGAAGGTCAAAAAACAATTCCCACCCTACCTACATACTTTGGAAGAGGATGACAGTGTTTTCGAACAATTTATTATTTTAGTCCCCCCCCCCTGCCCCCTCCATGAAAATCTGCCCCTGCTTCCTCTCGTCCGTTTATCCTCTCCCCGCGACTCGATGATCAATCACTCAAAAGCCACACTCGCAATGGCGTACTCACCCATTGAATACAGGTTATCAAATATCTGATGAACTCGAATGATTTCGTAGTACAATTCATCATAACACGTTGGACTTGGCAAAAATGTATCACCGTAGGTAATGAACAGGTTAAAGATACTAACAACCTGAAAGTATTGGAGGAAGAACGTATTACAAATCGTGTTTAGGTACAGAACACGCGATCAGTATACTTTGTCAATGATTGACCATAAGTATGTGAGCTGCAGTTGACCCAAATTTTCACGGGGATCAGATCTCCACATTAACAGTAGACTTGCCCTACTCTCCGTTGAAACTCTCCGTTTCAAGTTCAAAACTGATCTCATAATAAACTGGTTACAGACCCTATCAAAACCCTTTCGAACGAGACTTGGGGCAAGTCTACATTAGCAGAGGATGTTTTACTGCAGTCTTATACATTCAATCATATGGTTTTAAGAGAAAAAACAACTTAGATTATTTCAAAATTATTTCAAAAAAGGGAAGGTGATGAGCTTAACATACCTTGGAAGAGAGATGGAATATGTTGATTTTCTGTAATAAATTCGTCTCGTTAGTCAAAAGGAATTTCAAAAAGTTCATCAACGCCGTCCAAAGATTGTTCCAGGAATAAGAGAGCCTCACTCGGCAGCGTTTCTGGTAGCACAATGTCCGATGTATTATCCCAAACGCTTTGCTGAAATATTGGCACAGTTGCTGTAAATATACTGCAACGAAATGCAGTTCTACAACTTACAACACAATTTAATATAAATGGCGCATCAAGGTATAGCAGGCAACACAACACAACACAGCACAACACAGCACAACACAACACAGCACATGGAATACAGTATACTGTACCACATCGATTAGCACAACACAATACAAGTTTAATACACTGCAGCGCTGCACAACACACGACAACACAACGCAACTAATAATAAGCCATTATCTAAAGCTGAAGCTATACTTACCTATACAGGTCAGTCTGAAGATTCTTGGTCATGTGACCAACAACGTATTCCACCATTAAATCTAAACACATTCAAAACTCACGAGTAAACCTATTGTTGTACAATCATTGAAATTAATAACACTGTAAATTATTTTGACTAGAAATTTGAACAAAAATACAAACTTCTTGAATTACTAGCCGATTAGACACTTACCCAATAATGCACAAGCCAAAGGTCTGGATGGACTGGATGTTTCCGCATATCCGCTTCTGTGATGCATATGCTGAAAAAATACAGCAAAGTTACCAGTTACTATTAAGCACTCTGAGATTTGTTTAATGTATATAATTTAAGTAGAGTAGCAGGATTGAGCAGTAGACATCTTTATTGACATATAATCATAGAAAGACTTACCACTTTATATAAAGGAACGGAAAATGTGATATTGGTGTCATGGAGAAACGCGTTTGCGTACTGATCCTGAAAAAATGCATGAAATAAGAATCACCCTCGTTCCCAGGGATATAAGTTTATGGAGCTATACACGCATCCCTAACCTCCTCTCAAGTGCGGAACGAAATGCACAGCGGAAGGCTACGGCGTATTTGAGACTGTCAATGTCAGATCACCTACGTACCTCTGCAATACAGGTAAGAATGATAAAACATAATCTTGCATGACCTGCACCATCATCACCTACATGTAGAAGCGGAAAGCAACATGACCATGTCAATTACTGAAAAAAAGTGGCGGATTGACCCAATGAGTTACCGGGCAGGCCCTGTTTTCGAGGTTCTCTTGCACATTTGGAAGACTTTGTACTAAGTACTAAGTACTAGCCTTACCTAAAAATTTTATACTCAGTGAAACCGATCATTTCACGTACCTCTTATATTTACCAGCACAATGGACGAATACGTAAGAAACGTTACAAGAAGGTTAGAAGTTTGTTGTGCAACAGACTCATCATGGACATGGACTGAAAATAGAAAGCTTTATGGGTTGCATGGATGGACGAAATACATGAAAATACAGCGCTATGTGCGTACGTGCAGCGCTATTTGACAATCAACTTGCATCATGCCTGTTCAGCAAACTTCATATTATCACGCTCCAACGTGTGCTTTTTAACTTTGGAAAAATGCACCTACCATGAGAAGGTCGGTCTACCACAGGTATAGGTGACGTGGGTGATAACGGTGGGGTAGCTGAGTGCGTGTTCGGTGTCTGAAACAACAATACAATGTGCGTATCACAACTGTTGCCACTTGAAACTATTAAGATCCAGGGGTCTCAATACTTACAGTGACATGACTAAGAACTGTGAAGAAATGTCGATTGAGATGAACGGCTTCATAAAGTGCAAGTAAGACCATGCTGTTCACGCTATCAACACAGTACAGAAACAATGTATTGAAACTGAATACAGTCAGACAAGCTGTGTAAAAGTACTGAATTTAGACTGTATATCGTACATCACACTAGTTACAGTTAGTACATTCAAGTTATGTAAACTAGACACCTCAATCTGGTCTTACCCTATATCAAGTGTTCTGCTTTTCTCTGATACAAACATGTTACCAACCTAGTAAAAAAAAGTTAAAGTCGGGAGTTCAGTTGCATAAAAACGTGTTTCTACCAGTTTGCTTGTGGGTTACCAAGGCTTATCTACTGGGGAAATGCGGGTACTTACCCCTCCTCCTAGCCTTGGGGGAAGGGGTTCCCATTGGCCTTTTGCCCCTGGACATCAGTATTATACACAAATATTTACAGTTTTCCATACCATAGAAGTAAGGCTGGATAAAATGCCACCACTGGGCTCTTCTGACTTGATTCTATATTTTCTATAATTTATACAAATGGTTTATGTAATCAAGTAAAATGAGGGAAATAGGAAAATATTAAGCAATCTTCAGTTTTATGAACTACAGTTACCAATATTAAAGAGTTTTTATTACCTGTTAAAATCAGTCAAGACATCTGATATGACACATCCCAAACCCTAAAATTGGAAGCAGTCACAGTGATTAGCTAGTCCAAATACTGTGTTGTCTAAACATTGGATAGACCTTTGCCAATTGAGATTATAAGAAACTTTCCCAGTCATATCTGAATGGCAAACTTTTATTTTATCACATGAATGTGTGCATATTTTCTCACTTGTTTCCATTGTTATCTGGTATATTATTTGTTAAAAACAAATATGCAAACAAGAGGCATTAAGTATGGTATTAATAAGCAGTATTGCTGTGCACTTACATTCAATGCCACATCATCGTCAAGAATTGACAACTTCACTATATATGGATTTGACGCCTAAAAAATGCACAATAATTTATACAGAGTGATCTTTATTATGAATTGAACAGGTAAGATTAAAGACAGCATTAAATTGCTGATGATCTGATACATAAAATGTGGAGGAAATATATCATTATATACTTTTATCACACCTCATATTTTCTATAATTTACAAGTAGAGTAAGTAACATAATGGCTTCATATCCATGCTGTTGTCTCCCAATCGGACTTGCAAGTATCTGAACAAAATAACAAAAATATTCATTAATACAGCATTGTACTGTACCTTTTGCAGTGAAACCCAACCATGGATCAACAACAGTATATAGTACATAATATTCTGTATTCTCAAAATGAAGCTTGCATGCTCACAATGATCACCTTAACAATCGATTCAAACACACTGTTCAGCATTAGGTATTCCACAATGGTATTTTGACTGACATTATCTGTGGCCTACATTGTGAAAAACAAAACATCTTGAAAAACAATATTTTTTGATTTACATTATTTTGTCCTTTCATATAGGAACATATAATTATCTTACAGTTAGCAAAATCAGCAGTAACTTCAAAGATAGATTCTTGAGGCTCACTGCAATCAAACAGAACAAAAACAGTGCACACACAGTGAAACTGAAGTAAGTCTATTGTTGAATTAGTCTCCTGCGCAGCTGTTTTTAAGGTCAGCGAAGAAATGGTTGCACAGGAGACTAATCGTTGGTATGAAGGCTGATTTTACAACCATTTTCTGACATAACTCTTTATAAACTAACATGCTACAGTCAGAAATCAAAACCAACCTGGCAATTCACCCACTAGTATTGCATTTAGATTTTCAATCAATGCCTAAAAATAGACAGAAAGTACAAGTTACATATAATTGCAATATTCTCGTAATAGACAAAAACGTATGGAAAATCAGCTGACCTTCATTTGTGATTCAGCTTCATCAAAACCAACAAGTATATTAATTATATCAAATCCATAGTCCATCATTTTCTTATGGTAAATACCACGGACCAAAGTACATAAGGTCTGATAAACCACAAGAGTTCAGTAATAAAGAAGTAGAAAAAACTAAATTAGGGTGATGCTTAGGTAAGCATATGAACATAGATACATATTTATGATTCTTTTTCCCCCAGAGCATATTTGGGCAAACAAATCAAGTACTGGTACAGTAAGTACCAGTTAAAATAGAAGTATAGAAAAAGTTGACATATAATTCTGACCTAATATTAGGTAATTCTCCCACCACATAAATGTGTTTGACACTAAAATATGTAATGTCACATGTGACTGGAGAATCACCCAATATACTGTATATAATTATATTAAATGCTATTTTTTGATAATTTGCATGTTGGTTAAAAGCTGAAGTCTGACATGAAAATTATAAAATATTAATATAGTTTTTTCAATTACCTGCAGTGCATTAACAAGTTTCAATGGATAATCATCCTGCAATGCTGCACAACACTTGGCAAACAAAAGATTGATATTGCCCTAAAATTTAGACACATTAAATACTATAGCGAAAATTAAACATTGAATGGTACAAAATTACAAATTAAAATAGCCTTGTCTGGACCAACTATAAAATCCAATTACGGTGAATTACCTTAACAGCCATGAGCTCACTGGGTGACTTTCGTTCAATTAGGGACTCAAGATATTCTGCATTCACCTGATTGAGAAGATATCAAACAGTTAACTGTTAAGTTGTGACATACATTCAACTGCCCTTAGCTATGTTATTTAACATGCACGTATGCTGACAATTATTTCACTGTTCACAAGATTTTCCATGACAAACAATTACCTTTAACAAGAAAAATTCATGCCAAAAATTGTGATTTTCAGTGCCTGGGTCTTTTCCCTAAAATAAAGTTTTAATCAATTTTCTTATTACTATTTTCACTGATTCCCATAATGTTGCATGTACACATGTTGTTTAAAGTACTGCATTCTGCCAAACTTGAGACAAAATGTTGTCGCTTTAGAGCTTTGCTGATTGGCTACTTTAACAAGCCAATCAAATTGCTCACCATTCAGTCATCATAAATATTCATAATGAAGTTAAGAACAAATGTCAGAACATTGTAATAGGCATTCCAAACTTAGAGACAAACAAACATTCAAAGTATTTCTTCAAAAGCAAATTGAAATTGAGTGTAACAATACAACCTGTTGAAGTATGGAGCTAGTTCACTTAATAATAACCGTACAAGAAACCACGACAAGCAGACAACTTAAGGAAATACAAAATAAAACAAATTCCGAAAATAGACATCTTGTATTCCTGATATTGAAAAAAGAACAAGAAAACGATGGAGTCGGTGATATTTCGTCTTTATTCCAAAGACATTGTCAAACCAATGATCATATACAAGATGTCTATTTTCGGAATTTGTTTTATTTTGTATAACCTTACAATGTAATGTGTTGCCCCAGCATTTGCACCAACTTGTTGCCCAGATTAGAAAGTTTATATTGGACAGCAAATTTTTGACGCCTTGCATAGATGGGTAAACAGTGTTGAAATGATTTGATGCAATTTTTGCAGTCTGTCATGTTTGCATAATATATACTTTACAAAGAAAGGTGTTTGCATAATTATCACTGGCAGGGAAATTGTATAAAAATATGCGAACAAGGTTTATCCATTTATGTATTTACTGTTCAATTTTGTAAATCACAGGGACACAAATTTTCAGCCTTTCCACTTGGGCTTGATGCTTAATTGACATCCAGTACTGAGCTATGCTATCAAATGACTGCTGCAATAATTAAAAATTACTGGATGAGGCTGAGCAGGATATTCAGAATTATCCTCAGCTTCGCTTCAGCAGATAACGCTGACCGAGGTCTGAGTAATTCTGATATCTTGCAAAAGCCAAATTAAATAATTCTTTTATTATTCAATCCACAAGAAAAATCGGTGATGCGAATACAAATCAAAACAGACAAAAACCTCAAAGACAAATTTTTATTTATTTGTCAAGGTCAAAATTTGACCTTGACAAATAAACGTATTTGTCAAGCTCAAAATTTGACCTTGATGCATAATTATCTGAAGGCTCTAAACCAATGAGAATACAGGAATATGGTACAATGAATAATAGCTGTTGTTTTGTGCTAAACTACTAGCCTCATATCATTGTGCAGTTGTTCAAGAAGAAAATGTCCACCACCTAGCTCCTAGGAGCTGGAAAAGCTGACAGAGATTTAAGATATCCCTGGTCAAAAGTTCATGCCAAATCTCCATGCATCCTCCAGCCCCTAGGGGGTGGGTGGTAGAAAGAGCTGAATGTGTATTATAACACCCCCCCCCCCTCCTCGTCCTCCTCTTGAGTAACTTCTGTGACCTCCTACTGTTTACCTGTAACAAATTATCGTAGATTCCAATCAATTTCTCCTTAGGTTTCAATCTATTTGGTGAAGTTGGTGGTGTCGTTGTGGGCCTACTCATCATGGTATTCTTCTCAACAACGTTGTTAATAGGTTGTGGTCGTGCACCAGCAAATTTGCTCAAATTTTGGCTGGAAAAACTCGCTGCTGATGCGATACTCGCGTACATTATCTAACCATCATTAAGAATAAAACCTCAGCCATCGTTGAAAAGTTGAAATTCCCACATTGAGACTAATTTAGGAAAGTTTTAAACTACTTTTTGCATCACATTTGTGCCAGACTGCCAGTGTTATTATGTTTCGCTACGTCCACTTACGACGGAAAGCGACTTATTCCGATTTGTCCTTCCTCAGATCTCTTGAATTAACTGGACTATGATGGGGTGAAGGTTACAACCATAGAGATTATAAATAACATTAGTAGAATCATACTAGTATTCTATTGCAAATGCTGTAATTTGATTGGTTACTCTACTCGCTATCTATTCCTCGATAGATAGCGAGTAGGGAAACAATCATCTTCCTATAGAGATTTCTTTTAAATAGATTAGAGATTTTTATTGTTGTTGAATATTCCATGTTTGACCTCTGACTCTACTAAAACAATTAGATTACTCGCTCTCGATTTCTATGCGATGATAGTTGATTCGACTTCGCCCTCATCAACAATCACCGCATAGAAATCTCGAGCTCGTAATCTAATTGTTAACTAGAGGAGGCATTATAATCTCTATGGTTACAATTCCGTTGCATCTCACTTATTAAAACCCAGCTAATTAGTTATTCTATTGTTCTAGCTGTCCATTATTTTTAATAATGGACTGCTAGCTGTCCATTATTTTTCACAAGCGTCCATTATTTTTAATAATGACTGCTAGCTGTCCATTATTTTTCACAAGCGTCCATTATTTTTTAAATATTTGACGCTGTCCATTATTTTTCAATAAACAGCAATACTATACATTTAATTTATTCGTCATCCATGACATAACACACCAAAACTTAATCGTTTTAGTTATAACCCGGTCTGTGGCAAATATTTAATACACCCATTGTTCGTTTTGTACCTATTTTGTTCAAGTCCAGCCACTGTAGTCCATATAGTTAACAGTCAATAGTCTTCAAAAAGGTATCCACCGAATAGGATAGAAATTCAGACACAAAAACGACGCCTAAGACAAAAAAAGTAGTGTAATACACTACTTCATGTTGCCAACTGATGTCAGTGGCGCCACGAAGAATTACAAATTGCTGCTTCAATATCGACATTTTATGCATTAAATAACGTACGTATTTCGCTTAAATCGATATGGGTGTAACTTTGAACATCTTTTCCCCCGATAAGCTTAATAAACCATGTATTAATTGTGGTAGAGTCGAAAAATATTGTTATAAATAGACACAAGTGTTACACGTTCACTTTGTCGTTCATGTTTCTTTGTCGATTTCAGAATTCGTAAAATTGACCAATCACAGCGAAGCACAAAAGTTCTAAACATTTGCCACAGACGAGTATAGCACTCAACATTTTTTCACACTGATTTTTATATCTACCGCTTCAATTTCAATTTCCGTATTCTTTCCCCCATCCTCATTCTCGTCTTTTTTAACTTTCTTCTCTCCAAAACTATTCCCTCGATCACCATGCAGAATTTTACTCAGCTGTTGCTGCTGTGCATCACTTGTTCGCTTATACGCCCGAACAGAACTTGAACGATGCCCTACTGTACTTCGACTGTGTTATGAACAATTCTCCGTCGCTTTCACTACATTCCGCCATTCTCTTACAACTTCAACCAACAACTTCGCACTTGACAATAATTGCTGCATGCTCATTCCTGCATGACGTCCATTATTTCCTACGCATACATAAATTCACTTGAAAATTAATTTATGCAAGCTAGGTTTTAAGCAGTCTAAAAGCCTCAACCCAATCCATTATTTGAGAGAATGGACTGCACCTCGCCCTGCGGGCTCGGTGCATGTCCATTCTCTCAAATAATGGATTGGGTTTCGGCTTTTATCCTTTACATAATTTGCTTATGCCCACAGGTTAACCATAACTATGATTGTTATACAAACTTTCCCTTGCTCAAAAACAGACATTGTAATACTAAACAGCAAGATAGATAACTCAAATGCAATAGCAAATCGCAAGTTGTGCAAAAGCGGCAGAAAACTAATTCAATGCTGTATTAATAAATGTATAATTATATAAAATTGCAACATATGTATGTCAATAAATAAATAATAGATGAAATAGAGAGTTCAGTTGTTCAAGTCGATCGCAACAAATGAATTCTGCGGCTCACGATTATTCATCTCAGTCTTTGGTTGTTGATCACTTAGTTTTCATTTGTTTGTTGACTTTTAAAACAACAGCAGAATAGCGAAAGAAAACGTCGATGAAACTTCTTAGATTTCGTTTTCCCAGCTTTCTCATCAGTTTCACGTTTTCCTTTTTGTTGAACTTTTGTCTTTTTCTTCTCTTTCTTATTCTTTGGTTTGTATTTGCCGTTTTCTTGAATATTCTTGGGGTCAGACAACAAGCTGCCACCATTAGCAACAACGTCCTCGCCTAGAAACCAAATCAATGAATCGATATCAATCAACAACACTAGCCTTGTGTCCATTGATGTTTTATGTATCTAGCTATTATGTATATGTATAATAAACGAGAGAGCGTTTATTACCGGCGTATAAAACACCGAAAAGTGTGTTGAAAAACGAGACGCTAGTCGAGTTTTTTACACACACTTTGTGGTGTTTGGATGCCGGTAACAAACAATTTCGAGTTTATTATATTGCTTCTGAAACGAACTTGTATTTAGCGAGAAATTCAACGCGAAAGTTGAGTTAATTTATGGACGTTTATTACCGTGGTATCAACACAACGATATGGTGGTGATTTCCTTTGTGTTTTGATCATGAATTATTAATGAGTTTGAGAAATCTAGATACAAGCTGTTTGAAGTTTCTCTTCGCCTTCAAATTTCGTTAAATTTCTCACCCTTACCTTCACTTGCAGGTTGTGGAAATCCAGATCCAGGCTCTTCACATTCGAACAGAGACCAGAAACTCAAAGCCCGAATGGAAACGGTCTCTGCCCCAGAAGAGCAGACTTCGTCATCGTCCCAATATTTAGAACAAGTAGGTTCGTTGGATAGTACTTGTAGTAGATTGTAACTAGGAAAAAACTTTGTTGAATTGTCGACCTTAGGCTTTGGTTTCTCAACCTTCTTGCCCTTTCCACGTTTGTCTTCCTTTAGAACCTTTCCTTTCTTGTTCTTTAGTTTGCAGTTGCCATTTTCTTCAACATCGTCTGGGTTAGATAACCGGCTGCTACAAGTCGCAACAACGTCTTCGCCTAGAAAACAAATTGACAAGTCAATGTTAGTTTATTTTAATATACATACTTAATATTGCACGCTGCCAAGTTAATAAAAAAATAGGACACCTTAGACCCACAGATATTTAACTTTATAGTTCTATTCTAGCATCAATCGTTTCGAGTTTTTCTTAGCCTTAAATTTCAGCTAATTTTATTTGCCTTACCTTCAACTTTGTCTTCATGTTGTGAAAATCCTTTCTTGCCAGAAACATTTGCAACACGTGTAGATGTAACATGGCTAACTTGTTCTGCAGGCTTCACACTGTCGATGTCCACGTATCCACAGCGAGGCTCTTCACACTTGGACGGAGACCCGGCACTCAACGTCCAATTGTAAAATACCCTTGCCCAAAGAGATTGTACATCGTCAGTGATCAGATATTCAGAATAAGTAGATCCACTGGGCAGTTGATCAACAACTTTATCACCAGGAACCAACGTTGTTGAAATGTTGATAGTAGCAGGTTGATCATCTTTTTCAGCCCCAAAGACAGCTTGAACATCATTGAAGGTATCATCTTTCTTCGCATCGCCATCAACATTCTTAACTGGTTCATCCATAGTCGGTGCTTCACCTTCGATTCGATCGACCAGGTTAGAAATATTTAAAAATTGGGGTGCAGTTTCATCTAGAACCTCTGTCGATGACTTTTCCCCTTGGATTCGATCGACAACATTGTCACCAGGAGCAAACGTTGTACGAATATCAGGAATAACTGCAGACTGGCTGTCTTCTGCTTCCGAAACATTTACGGTGGACTCATCAAAGTCTGTGATATGAGCTTTACTCTCACGTGTATCAGCGACGTTGTCACCAGGGACCAAATTCGCAGGAATGTCAGAAACAGCTGCAGTTTGGTCGTCTCCTTCTTCCTTCGATACCTTTGTCGAAGATTCAGCAACGTCTTTGATACACGTTTCTTTCTCGACTTGCTGAACGTGATCGTCTGGCATAATCTCGACTTCTTTAGCAACATTGTCATCAGGAACCAACGTCGAAGTGGCATCGACCGTCTCAGGCTGCTCGCCTTCTGCCTTTAGCATCTTTGTCGTTGACACATCAACGCCTTTCATAACCTGTTCCATTTCGACTTGCTCAACTTGACCGTCTGGTATGCCGACTGATTCTGATGCAGGATCATACAGAATGTCTGTGATACGTTGTTCCCTATGCACTTGCTCAACTTGACTTTCTTTTGGAGAAACCGATTCTGTCACAGGCTCGTCAAGAATGTCTAAGAAAGATTTTTCATCTTTGACGACATTACCACCAAGCGTCTTGTCAAGAACTTCAAATGAACTTTTGCCAGAGTGCGGTGCTTGTTTTGTCGGGAGGGAGACATGACATACATAACACGCAACACAGTTATCATTGGCCACAGTTGGTGAAAGTTTAGTATCTTTTGTTGAATCTTCAGTGGCAAGTTTTGTTGTCTTAACATTTTCATCTTGAACTGTCGTTGTTGTTTTCCTGATTATACCAAGATCATCTGACGTCGCGTCTTTGGTATCCTTTCCGTCTTCAACATCAGGTTCAGAACGCGTAAGTTCGCCTAATGAAAAAATAAACTTGATTGAAAGTAGATGCATAACCCTTTTGAAGCAAGGTTGTCTGATGCAAAGTAAACGAATGAAATTTAAATAATTATGTCATTCTTATGTTCACCTTTTATGCCGTCTGTCGAAGTCAATTCTTCAATTTGAGTTTTGGTCTCGTCATAAAAAGTTTGGAGCTCGTCGATTCGAGATTTTGCTTTACTTAACTTCTCCCTGAATCTTGACAACTCCTGCGCCATTCCTTCTCGAATCTCTTCTAACTGTAAATCGTCGTCTGGTGCCTTCACCTCACCCATATTTTTTATTCAATGTCGCAAAAAAATGTTTACAAAATCGCAGCGAAATACACACAAGTGTTCACTCGCGCAGTCAATCAATTATGATAATTAACATTATGACATCACAAAATTTTTATAGCTTGCGCACGAACAAAGGATTGTGGTATATTAATTAGCGGCGAGTTCTTTTGTGACGTCAAAAAAGAAAAAAACTTACAGAAAAACGGTGTTTTCCCGAGAAAACAGGCTTTAGATAACCCGTATACCGTCCGTTGAACGGGCTCATCCCAATTGAGATAATAAGAGTTGGAAGTTATAATGCTGTACAAATTTACGACAACCTGATACGACAAACATACTTTGCCTAACATACGCCTGCTGGGGTCCGTCGTGCAAAAGTCGGTTAACTTAACTCTTGGTAATTAGCGTGAAGTTTAAAGGTGATTTCAAAGCAGCTTGTTTTTAAGTTTGAAAATGTTTTCGCATAAATCTTGTCCGAATCAAAAGTAGTTTTGGTTTGTGAAGTCCTGAAATTAGCGGACATGAAGAAATACAGAAATTAAAACAATGGCTTAAACTTTAACCCAGAGTAAGCGCGAACACAGCTTTGAACAATTGGCCACCGCAAAATATCTTCAGAGCAGGTTGACCTAAATGGAACTTCACTTTCGTTTTCTGGCTAGCACCCTGCACGATCCAATGCCTCATCATCCACCGCAAAACGTTAAGCGGAAGAGAGAGGAGCATGCGCAAAATAAACAAGGCAGAAAGCGACAATAGTTTTCGATATTGTATTTACAGAATATAATTTACTACTTGAATAAAGTTGCTCAATGAGTTCTCTTGTGTACAGTATTCACGTCAATGGGTTATTTCATTTACTGAATTTTCAAGGACTACAGCGGCTTGCCAAACGTCCAAGTCAGCTTGTGAGATTAATGCTGCCATTACACGGCTTAACACGTGTTGTTCAGGTCATTTTGAACACTAATGTTTTAATGAATTTTCTATATTCAAGCGAAACTATGACTGCGACCTCTTTTATACCCAACTGCGCCATCGACGTCGGGTATTTGCAAAAAATTGTCATTGGAAACAAGCTGCGTTGTTTTCTGTTCCGAGAACGATTTTCTATGGTTCTCTTTGGAGACAGGCGTCGTGTTCAAAGTTACGCGCGCGATATCCGCTGAACTTGCAGACCGCATTCTGCGTGGTATCTCCTCAACGGATGGCGCCTTGCTGAACCTGTTAAAGGCATCGCGTAAAGGATCCATGATACTTCCCGAACGACTTCGCTGCCGTCTTCGCTCCACTGGAAATTTCCACTTGTAGACCAAGCGAGAAGCTTCGTCGAATGCCTCTCGTACACTGTCGTAATTGTTCGCAGCCGATGTTCGAAACACGGGTTTCCCAAGATCGTTCAAGAATTGATTGGCTTCAGTTCTAGAGATGCGTCGTTGCTTTTCCATGTCCGTCTGATTGCTAAGAACAACGATTGGTGGTTGCGTTTCGTTTTTCGTCTGCGATATAATCGACGATAATCGCGCAACTTCATACAAGCTCCAGTAATCTGTGATTGAAAAGACGAGAATGAAGCCATCTGCCCAATTAATGTGCTCCAATATTTTCTCTTCTGAAGCCTGGAATAATGAAGGGATTGAAATTAAGAACAGACCTTTCAAATTCTACGCCAAAATTAATCCGTGGCATGTGGGATAAATATAATCACACTTTGTATTAGTTTTGTAAGTTACAACAAAGTATTTTTTCTTGGTATATCTTATCGAAAAAATTGTACCAGAACTTAGCTGTGCAGTCTGCTAAGAATAACTCGCTACTCACACAAGTGTCAAATATTTCCACGACAACTTTTTCCTCGTCAATTTCTACTTCGGTCGAGGCGTGGGTTTCTTAAAGATAAACGTGAACGAATTAATTTACACAGAATGTACCCTGCATACAACGTGCTCACTACTAATATCACTAATTCTTGAAATTGCCTCGAGTTATGTACAATACACCAAACATCATAGACAGTCACTCATGAAAGTGAAACCAAAGATGGCGGGAATAGACCTTAGAAGTGCTTGTTACGTAACGCGGTTTTCAATGCATATAAATACAAGGTAAATTTTTCCCACATGTTTCCCACATTGCATTGCAATTCATTGTTTAACTCTAGCGTGACGTAAGGCCCTTTAACGTCTATTGAAGAGCTATATCAAGTCACCCCCAGTCCTCAGCGCGGTAAACACGCTCATATTAAATTGCAGCTGTATTCACCGCGCAGTTGATGTACTAATAAGGCTCCTTCAACTTCCAACATCTTTGAGGGTTGAAGTATTAAAGTTCTTCGTTACTCTGGAAATATACACAGCTCACTGGTAGCGTCTTCTCAGAAGAGTGATTCCATTGGCTGTGTTTGACAGTGGTTTTATGCTTGACCAATGAGAACGTTTCTTTAAAACTTGTTCCAATCAGAGGAGATCTTGCGAGCTGGTGCTTCAAAATCCTAAACTGCACGTCATAAAATACACTCACCTACACTGCTTTGATATTCTCCAATATAGCGTTTCGTTAGATAGCGCACAACCAAAGCTGGAAATAAAGAACATTTAAAAATAAATATCATGTTGACTCGCATTTTTTCATCATACAAATTATATTCTTTTCATATAAACGTTGAATAAATCAATGTAAACCTTTTGGAAATATTTCCTATTAAATAAAAATCCACATGCAAATTTTATTATTTATTTGAAATTGTACACTGGGTAGTTTCAAAAGATAATTTTAATAGATTTATAATTGCATGCTCATTCATTCACAGACTGATATTCTATGATATGCAGGCCTACTGTGACAAGCGCATTTTCAAAAAACACAAATTAAAATCTTATCATTATTTGATAGAACAGCGTGACTACCAACTCAAGATTAGTCTGCATTATTCGTCGCGGAAAACAGTGTTGAGTAATACTCTCTAACCACAGGGGGTTCTAAATTATCAACAATTTGACAAAAACTGGTTCCGTTGTTCTTTAGAATCCCAGAATGGTCTATAACACTAAGCAACACTAAGCAGCTGGCGTGTACATTTAGACATCGTGTTAACCTTGAGACAGCTAATCGCATATCTTTTTCGAAGACTAACCGACATCAATCGACTGTATGTTAATGTTGGCAAAAGCACTCACCTATGTTTATTTACACGATTTGTTTGTATACCGTAAACTCCCAGCATTTTTCATTGTTTACCGCTATCTTTGGCGGAAGTTACCGCATTATCATTGAGGAAACAGCAAACACATGTATACATTCGGTCTAGTAGATTAAATTCTATTTCAGCGTAATAAAAAGTTGGGTTTTATTAGAAGCACACAAAAAATATAGAATCTTCACTTCACCGAAGACCCTTCGTCGTTGAGGTTGTGGTGACGAGAGGTCTTCGTTCAAAACGTCGAATTCTGTTCGTATCTTTCAGATATAGTTGAAATATGCTATGTTTTCGTGTGGTTTTGACTGCAGTACCGACACTACCAGAACGTTATGGTTTTTGTTTCAACATCTTTTGGAGTCAAATAAGTGGAATGTTACCATACAGTGAAAGATTGCGTTAATCATAAGTCGACTGTATAGTCATGTAAACTGTTCCATGCTAGAGTAAAAGAGAGGGTTGAAGTAAAACTGCTTTTCGTGATTCTGGAAAGTTTTACTTAAAATCTAACGGAGTACGTAATGCTGTTATCGCCAGTCTGCTGATAGATCTCAGCGTTCGTATGCAAGAGAGATCTCTGCTCTCATTCCACAATCGGAACCACTTATATTGCAAACATTCTCCATACGGCATAATAAATCTGTTATCAGAACAGCATGTTTAAATATAGTCTATATTGATATTGTGTTCAAATTCTGAAATGAAGGACGGTTTTAGTTTTTCTATATTGTACAACTGGTAATAAGCTTGCTGCCTTGTACATAGTGGGAGGCGCAGAGGCAACAGAAATACGGCCGAAAAACAAATATACTTTGTGATACACAATCAATATTATGATAATGTTGAAGTAGTGAAGTACCGAATACAAGAGATCTAAAATATCGTCCATATTTCCTAATCCTTGTTACAATGGCTCAATGGTGATGAACAACAATTTGCAAATTACTTGCCTGATTTGCCAACCCCCGATTTTCCCATAATTGCAATTTTGATCTTTCGCTGACTGCGCGAGAACGTCTTCGTGCGTTTTTCCAATTCTGGCGAGAGGGTCACGAAGACGGCGGGCATATTCCCGTTTGTTTGCTTGCTGTTGCGTCGCTTCAAACCATCCATATCGAAAAACATGCTAAAGGCATTGCCTATGTAAGAAACAGAAGGAAAATCACTACGACGTCGCCAAGCTATTGTCTTTTAGGCCGTATTGTGGTCCGGTCGGAAGGCATGCGAAGGTTAATGAAAACCAGATTAAAATCATACGTATCCTCTCGAGTTCCGGACCATGTGCTGCTTATCGCTTGGATAGCAGCTTTAATCTTTAAAGCTTGGCAAGCTGGTGTAAAAAATGATAATCTTTAAAGTTGCAACGAGTCCAAATTACAGGAAATATATGAAAGAAAAATGCTATTTTTGCTAAAAGTATAACGAGGTTGTTATTGATACATTATAGACCACTTTAAACTTATTAAAACGCTACTTGACATCAATGTCCACAAACTTGTATTAAAGTAATAAAGAAAAATTCAATTGCCGTTATTAGGCCGGGGGCGGTTGTGGCTTTGATAACATGACAGATACAACCTGAATAAACATAGTCAATGACACTCTGCACTTTTCGAGGAAAAACTAAGATTATAAGTATAACAATACAAAAAAAATGTTGTCAAGTAAAGCTAAACTGCTTTTAATCTGCATAGCGAGTGATTTTTACCATAAAACAAAAAATCCGGATGGATTATGCTTACTGCTTAAAATTCTTGGAATTATTTGGACACATTTTTTAAGTTAGATGTTTTTCAGTCGAAGTCGTCCACGCCTGACGTCACCAAAACGATAATTTAATCCAAGATGGTAGGTGATTTATTGCTTAATCTCGAGATGGGGGCGGAGGTGATAACCTGATGGAGTTTTAGGGACTTCTGTTGGATTGATCACGAAGTATTAATCTCAACCCACCCTGACAACATTCCCTGTGGGACGAATCCACGTTAATTCTGACGTCAACAAGGACTGCTCTGATTTGGAACGAGAATTCTTTTGGTCAGAAGTTACTCTCGAGTCCCAACTATTGTTAGAACATAATCACATCAACTCGACCAAACAGCGTTGCATTTGATTAGTAGGTCCTATATAGAGCATACTAATAAGCTAGAAAATCAAAAGAGAATAATAGGCCTATTGGTATGCTCTCTATATAGGTCATATTAATGAGATATGCAGTTCACCACTTGTGTTCGGTGGAATATAAACTCCTTCGAATAATAAGTTAGACGCAAACTCGCGCCTACGGCCCTCGTGATCGGAGTCTATATTTCACTGAACACACGTGATCATTGTCTATCCCATTTGTGGATTTGTGGACATGCAGACGAATTAGAATGGCTCTGTTATTTGGTATTTATATGTAAACATATCTCATTGAGTGATTGTCTGCAAATGTTGCAGTCAATGGACATGAATAAACTGATTAACATAATATAAGTCAACAGGTCAAAATGCTTTGAAGTTTGTCTTCTCTGGCACTTTCCTATGTCTGCCTTAATCTTTCGATTCAAGTTTTAGCTTTCAAATATCGTAATACATACTCCCTGACCTCTTCTCAACCCCGTATGTTAATTTTGTTTTTGTATACTGCGCGGTTTGATTTCTCTTGAGATTTGTTTTATCTTATCATTCGAAACGTTTCTGGAATTCCCCAGTACGTTTTATCTTTAAAAGAAAATAGACTGGCTGCCGAATGGATACATTCACATGATTGCCTCCGACAACAATAAATCACAAGGATGCACAGAACATGATAAACGCATGCGGCCGTTAAATAGTACCGGTAATCTCTGGAATTCATATTTCCTGAAAAGCTTACGGTATTTCATAGATTTTGCGTGTCTCGTGCATTCTTAGTAATTTCACGCGGTTAACATGGCTGGGCTACTGGCACGGGCTGGGGTCGAAGCGTGGACAAATTTTCGTGGCACAGCTCCATTCTCGTCCCCAGAGCCATTTCCCTTACTCGGGCGCAGCTCAAATATCAGTGATCAGACGGACCTCAATTTCAACCACTTGTGAAATGTCATTCACGGTGATAGTATATTTTCCGGTCACTTGTATTTCACTCGATAACAGTTTGTTTTTCATATTTTTGTTTCTCTATATTTAGTTAAGTGTATTTTTCTAGCCGACGATAAGATCTAAGAGGCAATGTAAACAAAATGCTAAAAAGCGAAAATCTGAAACAATATTCCACGCAGGATCTGGGGTTCGGTATGGGTAGTGGTAGACCCCAAGTTATGCCCTGGGAAAACCTGCAGTCCCTATTGCAGTCAAAACACTCTCCTAATATAATTAGGCGCGAAATATCATCTTGAACAAACAGATAAATATCATCCTGATGCACGGCAAATTCTAAGCCAAACAACACTGCAACAATAATAGCACCTAGTCATTTTGCAGTCAGCTCAAGAAACCTCGTTATTACAGCTGCCTTAAGCATGGCCTGAAAATCAATCCCAAGATTTATCAAGAAAAGCTCCCTTTGCGGACTTTCATAAACTTTCTGCGACAATTTTGTGCATGAAGCATTACAAAAACAAGGCAAAACTTTATTGGACAATAGTGAATAACAAGTGATATGTTTTCTTATCACGGAATCAACAAATGGAATGGCGTTCTGTAGGGCAACCAAGTCAAATGGCAGGTTCGCATTCAATATAATCCACGAAGTTCTCACCAAGCCCTATATCATTCGTATTTAATTACATGGATATGTGGTAAGAATAACGATAAAGGTCGTACCAGTATAATGCGCACTCGCCAAACTTCGCCAGAAAACAAAGGCTATACAGTATTGAAGTGTCAGAGGAATACAGTAACAGTAATCCGGGTGGGCATCCGATCACCTCAGCCCTGCGGGAAATACAAAGTTCCTATTTGGCACTGTGCGGCACGCGTTACTCTGTAGACTGTAATTACTCGACTTACGCCACACTGAAAATAATAGTGTTGACTGGATGAACAAGAAAATGAACAAAATCAAACGTTGGCCCAACCTTTGTTGTTGGTTCGTTTTTCCTTCTTCATGTCGACGTTGTGTTTCACTGTACTTGACACTTTGTTGTCTTGCTCGTGATAGAGTTCGAGTTCGAATGAGAAACTTGTCCTGTTGCGCACTTACTTATTCACATTTCTCGAATGACGTACACGCGCTAATCACGACCGCTCACGACGCAACAACTCTCGCTTGCAAACCTTCTTATGACGCAAGCGATATTGGCACAGAGAGATTTCGCAGATGCCTCGCGGTTTTTAAGCCAGCGCGAATAACAATCGAATTTCGCGAAGGATGGCATGCGTCTTTTAAAAGCTAAACCCGCAGAAAAGCTATACAAATAACGCGTGGGAAGGGGTTATCTGTATCCGACCAAGGCGGAAAAATAACGTCTTATCTTGAAGGGATTTTCGCCCATACAAGTGATGAAGTGAACAGGTACTTGAAAAGAATGAACAAAAAACTCAAATAAGCCGAAGCTCATTTGATTAATTGTGTAATTTCAAAATGGCTTCCCGAAGATTGATATGTCCGGATGGTTGAAAATTAGCTGACGGATGACTATGCAATTTGTCTGATTCAATTAATTTGTCTTCTAATTATTTCGTTGAATAAATTAGCTATTAATACACGAAGGCATTACAAACACCAGGATTGTACATCACGCACATAGTTGTAAATTAGAGTCCCGCTATGTTCAAAGAAGTAAGACAGAATAATTACTATAAAAGGTGATAAATCGGTTAGTCTTGATGTCAATGCTGACGAGCATTGAGAAAAAACAACAAAAGCCCAGCTACAGGGCGCTCGTTTTCCGTCCTTAACGATTCCAAAAGACTCGACTGTTTGTTTACTCACAGTCGTCTGTAAAAAATCAGCCGATATTCGAATTCATTCTTGTACTGAACAAATGGCCTCGTTAGCCACAGCATTACTACGTACACAATGCAAGCTGTTTCACAATTAAACATGCTCTCACATCTATATCTGTCACAAAGAATAGATCTATGGGTTGACAGATGTTGCTAATATTTTATATTTAAGTTTAGCAGAACACAATAGCCCTTGATTGAGGTAAAAATCTGCGGGAGGAAAAACAGTTTAAAACATCGTTTTTGTTTGACCTTCATGCAGAAAACACAACCTCTGCCGGCATCAATGTGATCGCACGCAGTGCTTATACACCGCAACAAAACAATGATTACGTTTTGGCTTGTGCAAACATCACGTATCATTTCTTTGTTTGCGGGACCCACACTTTAACCTGCGCGTTTTAGTCTTCAAATTTTCAATATGGGAATACTCGACCTAACAAATTTCGTGTAGCTGTTTAACATATTCTGCGAGCAGTGCTGGTTGTGTGAAATAAGACCACTAATTCTTCATGATTTTTTTTCATTTTGGATTGTACCGACAATAAATTAGGTTTTCCCTCTCTCCTAAATGCAGTGCTTTAAAACTCACAGAATTGTATGTAGAAACACATACAAAGTCAGTAAAAAAGTCTGCTCAATGTAGATTTGCACTTAGTTTCATGCATGCTACAACTAAGAGAGTCCTTATAGGGCTATACGTGAAAATACGTATTCGATCAGCGATTGCGCATGTAGGCAGAATATTTTTAGCAGATTGTTCCAGCAGCTCCTTGTGATCTATTATTTCCTGCTGGCTGACACACTGGCTTAAAGTTATTTTAATTGCGCACAAATCATATTAATAGTGCCATATCGGTAAACGTTATCACCGACCGTTCGCTCTTTATCTCTGCTCGTCATTCATGTCGAGAGGCTTTGCTAGGGAAATATACAAAAACAAACACGATTCCTTCTGTGAGCACACCCAAGGCTGCCCAGCTTAGCCTGACTTTCTAATCAAGAATTGCTCGTAAATCAGAAAGAACGGTAATTAGAAAATATGCAAATATGATTAAATTAATTAGTACGTCTAATTGTACGATGTACAGTTTAGTTTGGTGTCTGCTATACATAAATTTGTTAAAAATACAAATGAATTTTTTTAATGGGTGCCTCTTTGGCTCTATACCCCACACACGAGAGCTATCAGCTGAGCAAAATCTACGCGTGCTTATTAGTTCGCGTCCTTATAAGTTTTTCTAAAAAAGAGTTCCCCTACAGAGGTGCGCTTGCATGGAACAAGTTACCTCATGAAGTCGTAGATAAATATACGAATTTCTTTCAAAAGACTCGTTTAAACGGCTAATAAAAACCCTATAGTTCTCGATAGTATGGCATGGCATTGCCCATCACAACATGAATTGTGCACTGTAAATATTCGTGTATATAGGCATACATGTATAATTTAAGTTGAGTTTCATAAAGTATTTAACTTGTAGGCTAGCACTCAAAACTTTATGCATTGTTGTAAATATTTGTATACATAAGCATATATGTAGTTTAATTAAGGCAGCATTATTAGTTTAATTAAGTCTTAGTCTAATTATTAGTATTATTGTAATTCACGTTAAGCACGGCCCTTTGAAAATCAGGAAACTGAAAGGTCACCGTGCAAAAATATGTTTAAATAATAATAACAATAATAGCTCAGCTGCTAGCTCACTGTGTGCGGGTGAGTTTTATGCTTCGTCAAACCTTTCCTCTCGTATCAAACATGTTTAATTTGATGTAATAAAACTCAGCACAAACCACTCGCACACAATAGAGACCTTGAGACGTAGGACGGGAACACGACGACGACGACAAATGCAAACTGACTCAAATAAATTGTTGTACAATTTTAAAAGCATATCGTTTGTTATCGATTTTACAAAATAGCGTTTAAGATAATAAAATTGATGTTTTACTGTTAAGAAAAGTTCCAGTGTAGTTTTGCTCATACTCTAACATTCTTGCGGTTTGGAATGCCGACGTTGTAGACACGGCTTAAAACTGCGTGTTCTAGCGTTGTAGCTTGAGCAAAGACGACATCTTTATCTCTCATTATTGATATCTTTGGTTGAATAATTTTAAGTTCATTGTATTGCTAGCCGTCGTCGTCGCGTTGCCGTCCTTGCATCTTAAGGTCCCTAATGGCCTAACAGCTGAGCTACAGACACGAGTAACTTTTGCTCAGTCCTCGTGTGCGGTATGCTTTACGTCTAAACAAACAAACAACCTCTTGCACCGAGGATTCTGCAGCATGCCGTGATCAGTTCAGTTCAGCAACGTCCAGCAGTTTTTATTTCTCGACTTAGCAGAGCATTGAAGCCTGCCACACATGAGAGCCGTTAGCTGAGCTGGAAACTCAGCGAGGCTGGTATCGCAGCCGCAAATTTCGATTCCGTAGACGGTCGGACTCCTCCGAGATGGCCGAGCACCTCATTGATCTCGTTCCCAAGCCTATGTGTCTAATAAAACCAATAGATTTTTCTTTTTAAAATTTTAAATAATCCAATCCCTGATCCAAACCCTAAACCTAACCCTTACAAAAATCGTATAAAAAAATACAAAAAAAAGTTTGACGAACTTTAAAAATAAAAAAAACCTCGGATGGGATTAGAACCCCTGCCCAATCTATTACAAATCAAACGCCAAGACGACTGAGCAAACAACGAGTTTCCTGGAAACCGTCGAAACAGTTTGTATTTATAGTAAAACTTCGTCTAAATGAGCCAGAGCAGTCTGGGAACGAGATCAATGAAGTGCTCGACCATCTAGGAGGTGTTCGACCGTCTACGGAATCGAAATAAGCATCACAGCCTCTTAAATCAAACAGCAAATTCAAAATGGTAGCAAGTACCAATCTACATTGCATCGCTTTCATGCTTTTTTCTCAGTAATTTTACCAATGAGAAAACATATCGAACGACTTAATTAGACTAAAACTATGCGTGTTTACATTGGCTTTTTTGTTATAGCTAAGCATTTTACTAATAACTCACACAGACCTTAAGATTTTTGCCTCACGCCACGGGGCGAAAAATAGTGAACAAACACGATCGACATTTTTTCCTCAAAGACTCACGAGATGAATTCCTAACGTCAACGACAAATCATATGCGCACACGTTAGTTACCGGCTTGGCAAACACTGATACGAGGCTGGTTCTCAGCTCAGAGCTCTTGATCGTGTACTGTGGACTTAAGTTAACATTGCTTTTTTGAATTTTCAGTTTTGCCACGGGGTGTGGTTGTAAGTATTTATTTTCTCGAGCACATAATGTGTTCATAATGCCCTCTGAAACACGATAGTCTAGTCTTTTATTTGATATAACAATTGTAACACAAGACTCTCCTTGTTTCTCCTACCTCCAGTGAATTTCTTCGCTCGTACGTCTATGAAACGAGACCTTAGCGAGAAGGGAGAATCGAACCCAAGACGTTACCAGTGAAAAGCAGTGCAGTATTGCTCTGGTGAAATCTTTTGCATGACAGAACCTCCACTAGCAGTGACGAGATCAAGACTATGAAACTTTAAATAACCAATCACATGCTCAAATTAACGTCACGTGGGAAATGCTTTCGCGTTTTACTTGAAGAGTCAAAATTAAACAATAGGATACAACAGGCAGGTAACAACTGTGCGATACATTCAAAATCTGATGGGATAGTCGCTTCTAGTGATGAAAACTCTTGAAGAAACTGCTCTCTAGTTGTCGCATAATTAAAGGAAATTTCTCATAATTTTTGTGTCAATTATCATTGACAGATATTCTACATCTGGGTTAATCAAACGTGCCGACGGAGTCTTTTTATCTGCTTCTCACGTACAAATCGATAAGATTCGAGTACTCACGACAAATTACTGCCCGTTACTCCTTCTTGAAAACTCGATGACGTTCGAGGGCCTTTAAATTACTACTTCACGTTAACCTTGGACACGCCAAAATACCTTCTGGGAGGATATAAAATGATGATACGACACACCTAACAGATTCACGGACGATAACTGACGATTGAAAGGTCAGTTTTGTGAGAAAATGTTTTGTAAGAAGCTTTTTTTAGATTTTCAGAAATTTCTCGAGCAGATAAATATGAACACACTGTCTGGAAAAACTAGCATGCGATTTTATTTAGGGCTGTTTATACTATGATTGCAAACTTCTAAATAGATTATTTTCGTTTGACAATGACTTTGAAATAAAGTCGAAGCATCACCGCTTAATTGTCATCTGGTCCTGGTTTATAGGGTGCACTTATTACTCAATTTTGCATTTTTTCTTTCGGTATAGTCGCCCCTGGACAGAAATTACCTTTTATTTCAAAGTCTATTATATTCATATTTAGAGGTTAAAAGCAGACAGTGTTGTTGAATTGCGCTATATGGCGTCGACACAAACAGCACAAGAGTATCGTTTGGATTGAATGTTACAGTATGCAACATGAATGGCCTTCTGGCAAAAAGCAAACATTTCAGTTACTCAACAACCGTGAAAACTACATTGGAAGATTTATTTCTTACACGTGACATGGAACATGAACAAACAGCACATGTACATCCACGAGATTACGACAGTCCTACGACACGCCTACAAGATTATTAACATACTTCATTACAGAGCACATGGCATGCAACAAAAAACACACTCCTGTCCAATTTCGTCTAAAAATACACAGAGCCTGCAAACTATCTTGTCATCTAGTACAATCAACAAGCATTTTCCATCAATTCTTTTTGTGGATGGTTTTGGTACATAAATTATGACATATATTGCATCATGACCATAACTAGTACAATGATAGATAATTTAGTAATAACGTGCAAATTAACTAACATAACGTGCAAATTAACTAACATAACGTGCAAATTAACTAACCTTCAATTCTCATATTCACTAATCTGCTAAAAATGAATACTTAGAAAGTATTGCATGATTAAAAACGTTCACAAGCTCCCTCTTACTATCTCTTTCTTTAGCTGACAATGAGATTGACTGCCTCTTGGTGACAGACCATGGACAGACTGTCGTGGACAGATCCTACAATAGGCAAAGCTAGTAATTGGATGGTAGGGAAGGGAGTAAAAATTCATAGATTTTGAGTTCTGCCAACTTAATTTGTTTTGAAATAAGGTTCACTACAAAAAAATTACCAGGGCAAGACCACAAATATATGAATACCCCCTCCCTCACCACCAATTAAATCTCTAGCTTCAACCCTGGATCCTCCTACACAGACTTGGCCAACACAGGCCAAACGTTAGTGCTGTAAGAATTTTATTAATATTTAATATGATCAACATCACAAGACACATACAGTTAAAATCTCAAAATAATAAATATATTTCTTGTCTGAATAAGTGACTTAAGGCTTGCTTGATTCTTTGGTTATCTCCTTGACAGGTTTTCTCCATTGCATGATGGCAACACCCAACACTACTGAGACGACAGTGAAGCCTTGCGCGACAACTCGTAACCGCATCATGTGTTGCTGAGTACGAGAGTTTCCTCGTTGGAATGAAATCAAGCCATATGTTAAGGCTGCAACTGTACCAGCAAGACCTATGATATTCATCAAAAATTAGATAATTTATTACTATATATAGGATGTAAGATGCACTAAATGACATCATTGATAAGAACTACCTAAGATTTTTCAAAGAAAATTATGATGTCTTCTAGAAACAGTTCATATATATTTGTCAGTCATGATTAATCACTCAGCAACTGACCAAAACAGGAGCATTCATCCCTCCCCCCTTTAAATTTACACAAATGGTATATTTACAAGGGGGGGGGGTACTTAGTGATAAATCTGTGGCCTTCTGCACTACACTTCAGTAACTCTACCCATATCCCATCCTGATACCCAGCCAGCCAACTCTTCTCGTAGAGAGGCTGCAAATTATGTCACTTTTATAGTTGTATACTTTATTTGGACTGCCAGATTAGCTGATTTGAGACACATCGAATAAAAAAGTGGCAAATCAACGCATTTGCAGCTTTATTTATACAAACATATCCAGTACCCACCAAATGGAACAAAAGGGTTTTCCTTGCATTTGCGCCACATTTTTTCCTTCGATGATTCTGGCCTATAACTGAACCAGAAATCATCAGCTTCTTTTTCTGGTTTCATATTTTTGCTTTATAACAAGATTATTGAGCAGTATTTCATAAGATTATACCGAAAGAACGAACACTCTAATATTTTTAAAATATGTTTTTACTTTGGGCCAAAAACTGCGCCCGCGCAGTTCAGGGTCTGTGGTTTCGTCACCCGAATCCAAGATGGCGGCGACATTGAGTGCTTTTCGCCTTCTAAATTCAAGATTTTCTGCCTCGTTTTTACCACTAAAGAAGGGATTACTCAGTGGAAATAGTAAGAGTTTAAAAATACATCTTTATATGTAAAATGTTTTGACCGTATAGGAATAATAACTCTAAATATGTGATACAAATATTGGTATTAATTTTGTGTCGGTATCAGTTCAGTATTGGTATCAGACTATCAGTAAATTAGTAATCAGCAGATGTGAATCAGCGTTAACAATTTTTGAATACTTGTTAGCACGCATTTATGGGCACTGCGATCATACGTTATTTCAATGTAAATTGTATTGAATATAGCTGTCAGTCCATGGTCAAGAATGTCATTACAATGTACCAAACAGGCGAAACTGCTAAACACATATAGTAGACAACCCTGGATCAAGCACTACGGTCTCCTTTGTGGCCAAACACAAAAAACTGCGAGCCACACACGAGCAATGCTTTTGACAGCCAGAACTTCATCAGCAAATGTTAGCAAACCGCTGTTGTTTGTGTCTTGCGGGAATTTGTATTTTCGAAGGGGAGTTACGTTGGTTAGTAAAAAAGGAAAGCGCAAAACGTGCAAAGCAGTTGCCAAGAGGTTCATTCGAACTGGTAAAGGGAAATTGAAAAGATGGCGTTGTGGATACCATCACAATCAAACAAAAAAGAGCGGAAGAAGAAAGCGGTTTTTGCGAAAACCAACGTACGCATCGAAAACACAACTCAAGACTTTGAATAAGATGTTAAACGGCTGGTAGATGATCTCAATGTTGTTATGTAACCATCTTTAATGAATAAATATGTGAATTTTATAACAGATGTGTGAATTCTTTGACTGCAAAAATAGAAGGATTATGCTACAAAGCGTTTGTACAGGATAAAGTTCAACAGAAAGCCTTTAGCCGATTAGGGAGGGAGGTATTTTTATACGTTTCTAGCATGTTTAACTATGTTTTAAATTTCCTGTAATTTTTCAACATTCGAAAGCAAGTGGTATCGCTATGAATACAGCTTCTTAAGTCTTGACTTAGTATTCCACCCTCAGACTTGCAGTATACGCAATCTTGCTGACACGTAACTCACACATTTCGATAGGTAATTAAAATGTTCATCCAGACAGCAGACAGCCAGTATTACGTGGAAAATTGAAAACGCAAAATAATTCACTTTTCGACCTACAAACATACAGCAGTTACCATAATTTTTTTACTTTAGATCTTTATATTTCTTGATTGTTCTATAGTCTATAGCATATATTTTCATCTGTCAGTTATGTAATACAACATGTTCTATGAATGTTTAATGAGACAATCTATATGGGTTATACCTATTTTATTTGTTAGTTTCATTGCACTGCAGTTAACTACCAGAAACGACACGAGTTATACATAACTAATTTGGGCATTTCTTAAAGTATTGATATCATTGTTTGGGGGGCTGCATGCATATTATAACTCGACAGTTTAGTGTTTAGGAAATTATATCTTGATGAATTTAATAGCTGTTAAAGTTACCGGACATGACGTTTAAAGGGGGATATTGTTACAATTAATGACACAAAAGAAAACTGATTAACGTCATGCTCGTCTTTTAACAGCTAATAAATCGATCAAGATAAATGACTCAACTACAAAACATATTTCAAATTATCTGTACTAAGCTTACGAGATGCTCAGCCAGCAAGACATGATTATAGTACTTTAAATCTGCACCTAAACTACAGTCTCCTATTTTGTAAACTCCCTACTGTTTTCCACTAAAACGAGTGCCCCCCCCCCCCCCCACTTATTCACGCGAAAGCAGTACCATTTCGTCGTGTGCCTACACCCTTGAAAAATTGTTGAATAAAATGAACGCAAACACTAATTTAATATTTCCAGCCAGCACGCGTACGAGACTCGGCCAACTTTTCTTTAATGTTTCAGTAGACTTTCCAGAACTTTAGTTCGTGACTGAAACGAGAAATTGAATCAATATAAGCACACAAGGAAGAGACACAAACGTCAACTTAAGAGGATAATCCTACCTTTTTCTCCGAGCCGCTTTTCTGCTCCTTAAGAGTATCCTCGCGATCACTCGACGCTGACCTTGAGCCACGACTCTTTGTCGGCTCCGACCATCCAGTTGCACTCGGTACCCCTCTAGTCCCTATATCACTTCTACCATGCCCCTGTTTATCACTCCTCCGCCGTCTACTATCTTTGACTGGGCTTAAAACCTGTAAAGGTAGAGAAGTAAACACAGTAGAATCAGAGGAAGATCAGTTTTACTGCAGCCAAGTTCCGAGAAGGCAGAACGACTCTCATTGAAATTGTTATTACCTGAGTGAGAGATGTGTTTTTGCTCCCCTTCTCTGAATGTACTTCCCGCTCCAGCAAAACGTCATTCAAGCTTGCCAGTTGTTCCCTTAGGGCATCGTTATCCTTACGCAGTCTGATTAATTCCACTCGTTCCTGAGAGAGTTCATTATCCCTCTGCTCTTCCTCTGTCTGATTCTTTTCTTTCTCGACTTGAACAAGTCGTTTGACAACATCCTCCATCTCATCTAAACGTTCTTTCTCCCACTTCAGTTCCGAAATAGAATATTCAAGGTCGGCCTTTTCCTCAAGAAGAGAAGCGACATCAGATCTAAGTTCACTTAAATTCTCGCTGTTCGCGTAATCTTCATCTCGCCTTTCTCTCAAACCCTTTTCCAATTCCTCTACCCGCCTCTCTAAACGCGACCTGTCCTCTTCCACCTGGCCCAGTATTTTAACTTCATTTGCAAGCACGTCGATATTGTCCAGTGCTTCTTGGAGATCATCGCCAAGCTTGATCTTTTCCTTGTTACTAGCGCCCAGCTCCTCGGCTAAGATCAGGCAGCGTTCACGTGTTAAGGCCAGTTCCTTTTCCCGTCTTTTTTCACCTTCACTCAACTCTGAGTAACCTCCACGTCTGTCGCTTGAAGAAACCTGAACTGATGTATTCGCCATGTCTAATTGAGACTTCAACTTTGCAAGTTGTTCTTTAGCTAAAGATAATTCGTTCTTCAACCTGTCTTTTTCCTCTTTACCACGACTGAACCTGAAGGAGCGGCGTTTTGGTTTTGAACCAAACTGTGTTGCATCATCAGCTAATTTCTCCTTGTCGACAACTTCAACATCATGAGTGCATTCTTCAACTCTTAACCTCACTCTGACTCTATCTAGCTCGTCCGAAATCTCTTTCTTCTCCTTTACAAGCTTACAAACTTCACCTTCAAGTCGGAAACATTTTTGTCTGGACGCTTTAAGCTGCGACTCCAAAGAACCAGTGTGTTGCAAAAGCAGGGAAGCATTTTTCAACTTATCCCGTATTCGACTAGGTTTTCCTTCCATCTCGAGTTTCAGCATTTTAAGGGAACCCAAACTCCCCTTTGAAGACTTCAATGAACTGAAACTCGTATACAGCTGTGGCTCACTGAGGTCCATCATGGATCGAGACATACCGTGATAACTTGGTGTATAGCTGGGAGTTGAAGCGAGATTAAATGTACTGGTTGACAAAAGCGAACTAGAAGAGAGGTTTGTGAACGAATCATTTTCATAGTTTTTCCACTTCTTGAGATTACTTTCTTCTTCAATGGGCTCAACGTTGTTCGGTTTCACGGCGGTGTCTCCTCCTTCCTCAAGCTGGGACTCTAAGTAAATCTTTAAACCTTGTAATTCCTTGACTTCTTCCTCCAACAACATATTCTGATCTTTTAAATGTTGTCTTTCCTTCAGTTCTGTCTCCAGTGCGGTTGTTCGTATCTTAAAATTTCTAATTTCTCCTTCCAGATGTTTTACAAGTTGCTTGACTAATGAATACTTTCTGGTCAACTTTTTAACAACTAGATGTGTCTTGATGTCTTCGCCTACTTCATCATGCTCATCGCTCTCTCCAGATTCGTTGGAACTATCCGAAACAAAACTAACATCAGTTTGACAATCCTTCGAGTCAACCTCTCGTGTTTCCGCGCCTAAGTTTACTTTCTTTACAGATTCGGTCTCCCAAGACTGAACATGAACTGACGGCACTCCATCTGTCGTCGTTTGTCTACGATAAACCTCGGTTGTTACTTCCATTTCATCCTCCTGCTGTGTTCCAGTTTGTTTCTTATTTACTTTAGGAAAATGCGGACTGGTTGGAGAATTCTTCTGCGTCACTTTCTCTTGTAAACCAGCAATGTTACCTCGCAAGTCTGCTAGAAGTGACTCGAGGGTAGTACGATCCTTCACAAGTGATAAACATTGGCGGCCAAGCGCCTCGTTGTTTACCTTCATTGCATTGATATCCCGCTCCAGCGCTTCAATATCATCCATCGAGCTGCTTAGCACCAGTCCTGTGCTCATATTTACATGCTCTGCGCTGTCAATAGCGCTGTCCACGAGTCTATTTAACTTCAGCTTAGATTTGTCCGGATCTTTATCGAGGAACCCCAACGTTTCCTGAAAACAGAAGTTTTGGTAATTTTTTTTGTAGAAGTTTGGTAGTTTTTGGCAATACTTTTACTTTTACTTAAGTAAAATTTTGAGGCAATATTTTTACTTTTACGTCAGTAAAATTTTCACTTTGACTTAAGTAAAAATTTTGAGTACTCTGCTGAGCACTGTTTGTAACTTCTGTACATTCGTACACACATCATTCACCACATAAGCCCCATACATGAGTAGAGGACTACGTTGACTGTACAAGTATTTTCTTTTCTTGGGGGCACTGACAGCGAGAGGGTGGGTTCGAAGATTGAGTAGCTCTGACAAGAGGTTGCATTGAATACCAAATTGTTCAACTTTACTATAGAAAGTGTTACGTTATGCAAACATATCACATCCATTGCAATAACAGAGGGAATAGATACATTATAATACACTTACATCTACCTTTATCTCAATAAGATGTTTCAATGCTTTGTCCGATTCCATCTTACTTCTCAGCAATCGTTCTCGAATTTCTTCCCGTTCGACGGTGCTCACGGCTGTTTTTCCTTCGCCTTTGGGCTCGGACGGACTGGAACTGGTGAAAAACATCACTTTCTCTACTTCAGGTTTTTTCTGGGCAGGCTTTGGATTCTTTAGCGTAGATGACGTCATTATCGTCTCGCTGTCGTAAGTGGAAGTGAGCTTGCCAGTTTTTGAATCGCGCGGTGAGGTTGGAACATTGTTATTTTCTTTCAGTGAAGTTAGAGTTTCTTCTTCGGGTAAAGTTGCCTAAAATAGGCGAGATTTAATTTTAGTTGGAGGAATTATCCTAGCGGTATAATTATTTCCTCATTTCACTTGCTTAGTTTTTATCAACCTCGGAATTGCTAATTACTAAATATACTCTTTAGACAAGCCAAACACTTTATATGCAAGAACTTTAGAAAACGTTGGATTAACATGTTGAAAGGACTTATACACATAACAAACCTGCGTCTGAACTTCTCTCGTCAGTCTCTTTCTCAAATCGTCCCGACTGCTAAATCTCTCCCCTATCGCGTTCATCATAAATTCCAATTTCTCGTTCTCTTTTGTCAACTTGCTAACTCGTTCACGTAAGTACGCCATTTCTAAATCCTTCCCAGTTCCCGCGCGGTCGCCCTGCCGTGATCCCAGCCGTCTTCGAAGAGTATCAACTTCGAGCTGGAGTTTAGAATTGTGGATCATCAAGGCTTCGACTGGTTTCCGATTCTCTTCAGGAACTTTTGAAGGTTTCATTACTGGAGAAGTCGTATCGTTGCGTCTTTTCTCAAGCTGATCAATCAATCTTTCATTGTCGTTCTTTAAAGATTTATTTTCACGTCGAATTATTTCCAGCTCCTGTGTCGTTGTTTCGTATACATTTCCAAGTTCAACGAGCTTTTTATCCGATGTATTTCGTTCCAAAACTAATAGACAGCATAATAATGCTTTGTCTAGTAAAACGTAGGTCAAGCACCGCTCTGCATCCTGGGAATTCTCCAAAATCTCTGGGTCTAAAATTTACGCATAGCCACATTTAGTCGCTTGCAGACTTTCTAACCGCAAAATCAAGTTGGGCTTAGTCCGAATTGATAAAAACCCACAGATTTTCAAATTTTTAAAAGATTTCTCAACTGATGGCAGCTGGTCACTAACCTGCTGAATTGCTTCGGGCTCTAAGAAATTTCTGTAACACCTGATATACATCAGTCATGCTTTCCATCGAGTTATGATCTAAACAGAAAAAGATGAATTGAGTAATAACTAAGTACTATGATTTGAAGACAACCCTTAACAGTAAACTGAGCAGTTTATATAATCAACCTAGTAAACATTTCTACATACCTTTCCCATTAATGACATTGTTGAGAAATCTCAAAGTTCTGCCATCAACTTTATCTTTAAGAACTTTCAGTCTTCGACGAATCCTAACCACGAGTGTTTCTAAATCACCAACCCTCCCTTCGCATTCATCATTTTTGAGCTTTATCTCCTCTTCACTGTAATACTCTTCATCGTTCACATCGCAAAACTCTCTTTCTGTTAGGTTTAGGTAAGTTCCTAAAACTCCTATTAGATTATCGATATTTTCAAGTATATCTTCTTGGGTTTCAACGACATCTTCTTTCGCCAGTTCCTGCGACGCCCGTTCGATACATTCAGCTGTGCGACAGGCTGTGCACTCGAGTGCGTAAAATAATTGCATAGATAAAACTTCGGTTAAGAGAAGCGCTTTTGTGCTCGAATGATTGTCCTTAGAGGAATGACGCTTGTTTTGCAACTCTTCTTCAAGTGCAAGTTTGGCGTCCCTTTCACGAGCGAGTTCTGCTTGAAGTTTCGCCATACTTTCTGCGTGAGCATTCGCCTGCAATAAAAACCATATGATAAAAACAACGTGTGAGCAGTGGTTTTGGTAACAACCTGATATAATATTAAGAAAACGTATACAAGTTCATTACTTGTGAATCCAACAAGTGCTTCAAAGCAGCATATGCTTTCCTTGCTTCGGTCAAACCATCGCCAAACTTCATTTCTGCCGCCATTTCGGCTTCTTTCTTTGATAAATCTAACTCTCGTTGTTGGGTTAGTTTCAACTCCTCGATTTGTTTATCTAAAGGGGAAAGGGTCAACATGGTAACGTGGATATACTGATCAATTCAACAAAGGACTCAAGTAACTAAAAAGAGACAAGAGACGACACGCAAACAAGGAAAACAAACTAAACTAAGACAGGGTGAAGTAGCAAACAAAGAAGGAGTCCTGACCTCTCGCGTCAAGAAGTTTTGCCAAATCATCACTTAGTTTCTTATAATCCATCTGTCAAGTGAACAAATGTTTAGTTATAGTTCAGTACATTTTTCAAGTTTATTATTTAGCTTTTATAAATAGTCTTATAATAATCTTAATAATTTTAGAATAGAAGACAAGAATGAAGGAACAGAAGTTGTCTGTTGACCTATATCATCCAACTGTATATGCAAGAGGTTTATCTATTCAAGAATTTTTTCGCTAACCTCGACGTTGACATAAGCCGTATTCCTAACTTTCATTGCTCGCGATCCAAAGTTCAAGGAACACTTTGTTTCATGAACATGTTGTTCTGATGGAGAGCAACAAACCTGCAAAGCAAAGAGATATACGCATTCACATGGATTTTTATTTCTCTACAGTTAACCATGCAACAAAAAATAGGTTTGTAATTTAGTTTACCTATCTCTCTTCTATCTCTCTATTTATTAGTAATTTGTAGCAATATCTCCACGTACCACCAGGGTTGTTTTACAATTTCCTCCCAAACTTTCTTGAAGCAGTCGTGTTAAAGTGGAATTTCTGAAAGGAATATGTCCCACACGACCTGTGTCTGCACTTTCTGCCAAAGCTTGGATCACATTCCTAATAAGAATTACAAGTATGTATAAGATCGAATCATTGCTTCTTGGTTTTGGCGGGATAGTAGTAGCGATTACACTGGTGATTACTGATATAACTATGAAGAAGTGCTGGTCATCAGACTAGAATGAGCCCTAGGAATAAAAAACGGTTACGTTAATGGTGATAAGGGTATACAATAATTAAAGGATGCGATAAACCACAGTATAACACGTGCGTTTTAAACAAGCATTATGTTAATGAACTATTTGGTCAGAGAACGAGAGAGAATTTGACCCAATAGTTTTGTCAGGGAATGATCATTCAGCCTTTGTATACATACCCAAGCTCGAGCAAAGAGAAATTAATGTGTTGAGCCTCGCTGAGTCTTTCTCCTTCCGCTTTTGTTTTCTTAATACGTTCACTTCCCGCCAAGTCGCAGCTGAAATTTTAAAAAAAGAAAACTATGACGAATCTGTAATAAAGTTTCTCGGACAAATATACCTCCAGTTCAATATATTTGCATACCGTGCAGTATTTAGCTGGCTTATCAGTAACATTATCATCGACCTACATATATAGATGTCCCTTGAGAACCACGTCTTCATTAAATGCCATCATTTTAGACAATGCATCGTCCTCGTCCTGCAAGATAAAGATCACACAGATATGTGAAAGATGATCAACCAGTAATTGTAATGTTGTACAAGAAATAATTTCCTTTACTGCACAATATTCCTTACTTCGCTATCACTTGACGGTCCATCTGATGAGATTGACTTCTACATTAAATTAAGGAAGATATTAGAGGTAATTTCCATCTGCAGCGCTGAAACTGATGGTTAACCTTCTGCATGTGGAGAAACTGGACAAATGTTTATGGCAGTAATGTATAACCCAGCCCGACAATTCAATCCTGCTATGCACATAGTTTTAAGTTATCATGTTGTTTTCACAGTCAAAGAACTTGGAAATGCTTGAACAACAGGGCTTGAATCGTCGGACTGGCCACGCTACGAGTTTCTGGATTTGCGAAGTTCAAAGACACTTGAATAGGAATATTGATGGAAATAAAAAAACTTACATATAGATCAAGCTTGCTGGGAGTTTCAACACCTTCTGATTTTAAAGTAGCGTGTAACTTCTTGTCAAATTGCTTCTTTCCTGATGTTGATGATGTTTTCTGTTTGTCTAGAGTGTTAAACGGTCACAGATGATTGGTAAATAAATAAATTTAGAGTAGTAAACGAGGAGGACAAGAAATGAAGCTACGGTACATACATGCAGGCAAAAAATATATGGGGCGTTATTTTAGGACAGACACAAAGTATATATAATTGAAAGGGAAAACAGATGAAGGAAATATCAGTTAAACAACAAATATATGGCTTGTTTGTTGTTTGCATGTGAACAAAATACAGGGTACGATAGCCCTTATAGAGCTGTGCCCAACCGGTTGTACCTATACTAATACACACATGTACACCTACGTAATACAGACACCTGAGCAACGAAAAACTGGGGAGAAAATAAAGAGTTGACTGACTTGTATAGGTAAGATCTTACCGGAGTGTTTTGAACTTCGTTCTATTGATAATATGCACACAGAATGAGACCTACAAACACCAGTAAATTAAAACCATTTATTATATAAAGTACAGTGCTTTACAAGGATTTCGGGCACTGGTAAAACTGATATTAGAGAGGTTCAGATTTGACTTCCTCTACCACTACCGCTACCTTTTCCCGATTTTTAAACAATTTGATTGGTTAATCGCATACGTCCGACACATCTGATTGGCTGAAAGATAGATTAAGGTAGCGGTAGAGGTACTGGAAGCCAAATCTGAACCTCTCTAATCTCACATGTGAGATTACTTATGATAATTTCACATGTGAAAATTACCGCTTTTCAAACAATTACCAATCATAGCTTCTGGACATTTTATATTGGTGGAAAACCTGTAGTTTATAATAAAAAGTAGAAAAATACATGGGTGCTTGGAAATACCAGATTTATTTCTCGTTTTGAACATGATATTTCTCACTCGTTCGCTGCGCTTACTCGCGAGATATCATGTTCAACACTCGAAATAAATCTGGTGTTTCCGCGCACCCATATATTATTCTCTATATCTACGTCAGTGTGTGACGATCGAGGTGATGATGAGAATTAAAAAATCCATGGCATATTTGAGTCACTAACCTGCTTGACGTTCTGTTCATTTTTGTCTCAGCAAAAATCAACCTCTTTTTCCCCAACTGCATAAGTGAATAAACATCGTCGGTGTCTCGTACGACGTACTCAGATAAATTTTCAACATAAATCCCTGAAAGTATCGGTTTGTTTAAGTATAGCGTACGTTATCTCCTACCACATGTCTACGGGACTGCTACTGTAAAGTATTTAAGCTACTGCATTATAATTTACATACCTTTCTGAGGATGCTCTCGTATAGTAAGGTCAATTTTACTTGAAGCAGCATTATTTAACAAGTCATAAATTTTCTCCTGATAAATCTGTAGGTATGACATTGATACCTATCGTACAACATCAAAGACTGATCAGAACACTACATACGAAAAGTTAATGGCTATAAATATTAGTATTTACCGATTCCGACTTACTTTATATTGTAGGTTTTCATTAGCTGCCATTTTCCTGAAGCTTTTTTCAATAATAGTTGCAGCCACCCCATCAGGCGACATGAGAGTGTATGTTTTACCTGCAGTTGAAAAAAATGTCGGCGGGTTAGTGACTCAAGAATCAAGGTATGAAACATTAAATGGCTGACAATGTTGGCTGAGCTTGAAACATCATATTAATATAATATTCATGCTCACGAAATTGTTTGCAACATCGAGGTATGAAACCAAGCACCTGGGGCCGGTTGTATAAAACTCTTAATCACTTTTTTAATCACTGTTTCGTAGTTAAATAGTGATTAAGTACAAAATACGTTGTTTTGATTGGTTGACGTTTCCACTAATCATAGTTAACTTTAATCACTTTTTTATACAACCGCCCCTGGTCTGACGGAAAACATTAAAAAACTTTGGCGGCAAACAGTCAGTTTTGGCCATAACAGCTTTTGGCCATTACAGCTTTTCATACCTGATCCAGTTTGACCATATGCCATCACTGTCCCATTAAATCCATTTAAAGCGGCATTTACCAGTGGTTTGCTGATAAAATTTGAAATCTATTTCAAAGTAAAACAAAATCAAAGTTTCACCAACACTTTTCCGTGACATGTACAATTCCAGGCAATACATTTTTGTATGCTCGCTGTTGTCCAAGCCATAGATTCCAAAATTAGCATTACGTACCCCATGTACGCTGATCTATGGTATCAAAGTCCTATTAAGTTAACAATAGTGATAAGATTCTTCAGGACTATAAGTTTTTTTCGAAATCATTTTGGAATTTGAGTATAAAATAGACTAATTAAGGCTTGCAATTTTTTTCACCCCAATTGCACTAATTTTATCATCGGTGATTTTTTTCGCGCGATGACCATGGAGAACTAATATATAGCAACTCTGTGCAAAGATATGCTACGTTATTATTTTCTCTATATCTCTGTTATCAATTCTTATTCTTTCACTGCAACTTATGATGTTGTTATATACCTCTAGTCTCGAATCCAAATATCTCGGCGTAACTAGTCTTATCTGGTGAAATATGAGACGGGGGGGGGGGGGCATAATTCCCACCCATATGAAAGAATTACCTGAGGATTTGTTGTTTCAGGCGGGAAGACATGATCAAACTGGTAGTTTTTGTCAAGGAAAATCCGGCTGTCATTGACAAGTACCTGTAGTTATGAAGGTAAATAGTCAGAAAGCACTGTAAAAGTAAGCTTATAGGGTGGTATCTACAATGTGTATGCAAGGAGCTACTTGGATGGTAAACAAAGAATTAAGATGAATAAAATAAGGGTGTATTAAAAATTAACCCTGAGCTTCAGAAGTATTTCCATAGGGAAAGGGCCCCATAAGATGAATTTTGCCTCTGGATCTCCAATTTTTTTCAACAGCTCTGGAACTGAGGATAGAATGGTTGGATATTGAATAACTAGGAATGGAGAGTAATGAATGGGGTTAAAGGATAGGGGAAATGTCATAAATGGCAAAAAAATATTTACTGTCGAGGGGAAAACAGGCCCCAGTTCAGTCTGGCAGGCAATGCGATTGTTTTTAAAATCTTATCGAGGGGCTGACTCAGAATCATACTTTGCTGAAAGGGGCATGCATACTATATACACAGTATACACGAGATTTTAAAAATGGTACAGTTTCCAGTTCCAATGCAAGGGTTCAAGGGTATTCACCTCACTGTAACTGTCACAATTTTGGCTCATATATGAAACTAGAAAAACTTTTTAATTCTTTTAATATATTTTTTCTTTTCCACAATATTTAATTACTTATCACATCTTTTAATGCTAAAATTTTACATTGAATGCACTAGCTAACATTTTTAAATGATTAAATATTGATTATATCAAATAAGTTAAAATAAATAGACAGTCAACATCCTTTCATATTTGATACACAAACTGTGTGATACCCTCCCCTTTAATCTTTTTTGTCCTTTACAATACATAGTTTTTTCCTAATCTTTCACAATACTTGTGAAAGTTATTACATCATCATGAAAACGAGGATCCTGAACACACCAGGAATAAGATAACATAAGATAATATAACCTCCCCCCCTTACATATCTTAATCACTAATTTTACAGAGCAGTTACCCTGAAGTACAGCAACTGTAGTTTGTCAGAAAAAAGCAGAAAACGTTAAAATAATGACATGGTAGTTTTATATCCAGATGTTAAAAAGATCACATGTACTGTTCTTCAAAGATCCCGTTGTCCGGGGGGAGGGGGATTTCTTTTTATTTGAGGAAATTTCTATGACTCCTCGCCATGGTAGACGACGCTATTGTTGTCTGTTTCGTGTATTTTCACTTCATATAACAAACCATTTGGCAACAACTCTGACAACTTGTCCCATACAAACACTGCTATGTTCTCTGTAGAACTGACAACGTTTTCAAAATACGGCACATCTTTGTCAATACACTTGTGGTCTAATGGCTGCACGATGGCTTGGTTCAAGTATTCCTTCAATGTACAAATATTCATAACAAATCCAGTTTCTGGATCGATTTGACCTCTTATTGTCACCAAGAACGTGTAGTTATGGCCGTGGCCGTTTGGATTATTACACTTGCCATATATTTCTTTGTTTTCTTCGTCCGTAAAATTCTTGTTGTGTAATCTGTGAGATGCACATACTTTAACAGTCCTCGTCAAGTACGCTACCGGCATTTTCAAAAAATCTTCGTGCTATTTGCTATAATTACCTAACGTTATTGTGTCCGCCTTTTTTTCTCAATGAGTAACGTATTATGAGTTCTGTTCAGAGGTCACAACGCTTTATCTTCGAACATGTTTGAGCTTAATTCTTTGTTTACAACATGTTTATTTCCTGTTCTTTGTTGGCCGGGTTCCGATGACTTGACGAAACACTCAAAAGGTTTGAAAATGTCATCATGGGTAACGTCCGTTCGGCTTTAATTGTTCAAAAAGCGGAATTTATATTGTTACTGAAAATGCATCTAAATTTTACTCCAATTTATGTGATAAAAATTCATTTACATTATTAAGTTTACATCAGTTTATAGTTACCCGATAAAAGTATATCTCGCTTTGTTACTCCCGCACACAAAACCAAGGGCTAAGCACCCCTCCCCCCCAAGTCCCCATCCACTGAAGTGACGCACACAAATAGCTTCCTTACCTCCTTTTTATCTTCTGACACTTCAACTGCAGTTTCATCTTCCCTTTCCAGCTCATCAACGTTCAGAGGCCGGACACGTACGTAACATTTCACTCTGTTTGAAGCTGAAAATATTTTGCATCGTACTTTCATGAATGTTATTGACAATGATGATCAATAATCATGATCAATATGTGGTCGTATAGTCTATGGTATAGGATTAGATGGTGATTATCACTATAATGATGACTGTGATCATAACGATGATCAAGATGATGTAATACAACATATTCCAGTTTCATAAGTTGATTTGGTACTATATAGTATGATATCGGGAGCCCTGAATATTTTGGTTTTATTCATCTTTCCTGACAGAGTTCTCAGTCAGCTATACGAACACACGTGCAGCTTTTACGAAATACTGTAATCAAATAAAAAACAATTAGAGACAATAATAAGACACCTTCGGATTGATTTATACGTCTATTATTCTACCTGAATTAATAATATCATTTTTACAATTTTAAAAGTTAGAAACCAATAAAATTTTTATACTATTTTATATACCTCTGCCAATTTTGACCACGCCAGACTTTGGCCTTTTCGCACCAGCTCTTTTCATCTTGCTATTTTGTATCTAGTACAATTTTCTAGTTGAGAGGAAAGTAAAGAAGCAAGCTGAACTCATGACCTTGCCACGTTCTTAATGTCACTGTTGCACTAAACACTCAATTTAAAGCGTGACTTGTATTCATCTAAATTTGCAGGTCTGATATTACTTCCTTTCTTTTATATCAGTTTTATAATTGTACCTCCCTAATTATTTCCGAAACGTGAGCAAATTAGTCGAGAAAATATTATAGTTTCTGGGCACAATACACATGTTGTTTTGCATTTGAGAGAATTTTTCGTACAAGCATCACGTTCCTGTATTCAGCCTTCATCACATCACTTTATACCAAGTGTTTAAGTTACGACACTGCTCTTATATGCAACCTTACTCTATATATACCAGCTGCAATAATTGATCGTCAAATTAGTCGAGAAGTTGCTTGAGGGAAATGATAGACAGCGAATATGATTCACACAAAATTAATGTTACCTAACCGTACGTGACTGGAAGAAAACACTGCTGAAGACCACATTGGGTATTTTTCATAATTAGTGTGGTTAGTCAAATATAGTTTAAGTTTAATTCAACGCCTACACTAACTTCGCACCACTTAATGTCTCGAGGGCCGCAAGTTTATCAGTTCCATTGCTCTTAACTTGGAAAATATAGACTCACCTATCACAATATCCTATTATTTTTTTTAACATCTACGGAAAAAAACTCACGAGTAGATAATTAAGACACTTACAGATGCACCATTTTCACCAATAACCCAGCATGCACAACTTCGCCCTATCATTAGCGAGTAAAAACAATCTTTATACATACACAAAGATTCGCCACTTGAACTCTCGAGTGAGAGGCAAGACAAGGTAACTTTAAATGTCTAGTAGCTAAAAATAACTGATGTGATTTTACAATTTGTTTAGACTAGAACTTCAAATTCATATGAACTTTCCATCGAAACTTACTATAACCGAATGATAAGCTTAGTTACATAAAGTATATTATTCCCCTGTTCGTCTGTTTAACGTGTCTTGTTGGCCAGAATACTATTTTAAGTCGTTTTTCACACGTTGTGAAGCATAAACAGGACATCACTAACCAGCAGGATGTAACCCGTTGCTTTGAATTGAATATATATCCTTCTTTACTGACTTTTTCACAAACCGTCTCTTGGATTAGACACTTTAAATAACTATTTACACAGAAAGCTGTTAAAATTCAGAAGTTCTTAAAGCACGTCAATTTTCAACATGACAATTTTTAATCGAATACATGCCGGCAATTTAGTCTTCTTGTCCAGTTATTCATTTACCACGACTGCCTGATTATGAAGGGAAACGTCTTACAAAATATATTTCCATAAAGAGAGCTCATTTTGAAATTATTCCTCAGGGCAAGTCTTCCCTGCAATACACCTATGACTGCACCGTCAGCCTTCGTCTGACCTGGTCTAGTATTGTATACACGTACATGCTGCGATGGTATATAATACGCTACCTTTTCGTATGTTTTAGATTTATTGAAATAACAAGCCATTAAATACATAACATGTATATGTATATTAAAAACTATAGAATACCTTCGGCTTCGTACATATGAAGGGTTAGAATATTCCTGACTTTATTTGTGGAATAAAGTGGATTCTTTAAATATTTGCATTTCTTCTTTACACAATTGCTAGTACTTCTCGACTCCATCATTAATATAAATCGTAAACTTTAATAAATCGTAAAATTTAAAAATCATTCCAATCGACTTCATTCCTATGACAGGTTAAGACGGTAAAAACCAAGACGGTAAAAACTAAAAATATATACACAAGGCAGTACAGTATACATTAAAATACATTAAAAAACAAGATTCGATACCACAGAGGCGTTTTTCTGCTACGGCCAAATGTAATCCTGGTCGATTATACCTGAACGAATGTTAGAGTTACTTTGCCTTTTTCTTGGTTGATTTTTGCTTCGTTTTGAAGGATTTGTTCGAGAAAATTGACACTAGCTGTCGGTGATGAACAATCCGAAAATGTCCCAAACAGATTTATCGAAACGTGGAACATTCTTATGCCGAAATTCCTGCAGAGGTCAGTCGTTGAACTGCGTGCAGTATTCAAGCCAAATACTGCAAAAAAGTATTGAACCATGCACAATTGCACCAGCATGACTACATGCCTTGCGACGCGTTTACATATGCATGTATTACGAAAAGCTAACAAATAATTTGCATTTAAAGAAAAACACAAACTGTCAATGTTATGTTGAACCGCTGAACTAATAGTAATTAGTGTTTAATATATTTCATTTAGAATACCTTACTGGTATAAAAAGTAGAACGAATTCTTTGAGCAACTTAATCATGTTATCATCGATCGACAATTCGTCGTTCCAGAATCATCCAGAACTTTATCTAATACGAGTGACTTTGAAATTGTTTCAATGCTCATGTTACTTTCGTATTTAAAGTTAGAATATATATAGAAACACTTGTTTTGACACACTAAATAATCGTTAACTGACAAAATTACCAAATATGTACTCGAACTAACACTAGAAGCAGTAGAAGCATCGAAATCGCCAAGGTCATATCCGATATATCGGACAAAGAAATGACATTACTAATGAAAATATTTGATAAATTGACTTACCTGTATGTCTTATATTGTAAATCTATTAAGTCACCCAACAACCACGACCAGCGCTGGAATTTTAGTTTGATTCTTGATATTCCGCCGCCGACATGAAGGGTAATCCATTTTCACAGGCGTCGTGACTTACACGACGTATTGCATACACGACTTTTTTGGGGGGTAAATAAAACATTGTAATGTCTGGGACAAATATCTTAACGGCAGAAGCCAGCGAACAATTGTGTTTGCCGTCTCGGAAGAGTGGCAATGCTTATGATTGGGGGATATTTTTGCATAATGCAAATCAAGGTACATCACATGTGCAAAAAAGTAACATTATTTCAGCTCAAAGTTTTAAGACTTTTAAAGTTTTTAACACGACATGTTTTGTACTGTCCAGTTACTGCGTAAAGAACAATATTAACTTACTTCATTTACATTACATCTTATATACACAATCTCATATTTACAATGTTCTCGAGGCTACATGCACGCTATAATTTCACGGCCCAATCTCAGTGCCTGAAAAATGAACCATACAGGCATTAACACAGAATAGAAAGTAAGCACAAGGGCCGCTCGGATCAGAACCTTCGAAATTTGTGTAGCCGTGCATGTCGCATTACGCATGTTCATTGTGCAGGTTCTGGCCAGTGAATTGCCTTTCTTGGCCCATAGACACGCTGAACTGGCCGTTCCGCCATTATTCTAGCCAGTCAAGTCCATAAAATATAGGGGGGGGGGGGGTATTGAACTGCTGAGTGACCCTACTGAATAGTACATACTGTGTAGACAATTTGCCAATGCACGACTTTAAAAAGTGCCCGTCAGAAAATCTCATTTTTATAACTCCAGTCACTGGCCAACGTCTGCAAGCCTTTGACAGCATCCAGGTATTCATCCTTTGTGAAAAATCTCTTAAGAAGTTTGTTTCGTTTAGGAACGTAGGAATCAGCAATGTTTACTAATGTCAATAATATTCTCATGAAGCAGTCTGGAGGTTTTTCTTTCAGCACAATCAATCGGATCTCCTTCTCCAATGCCGCGTAAGGTTCTAAAGGAACGACAAAAAAATTATGCATGGTTACCTATATCTCTTGGTCTAATGCTTGTCTAATTTTGTCGAATTTGGATAAGTCATGCAGTAAAAGACAAACAGTGGTGGAAAATGAAAATTATGCATGGTTACCTTATATCTCTTGGTCTAATGCTTGTCTAATTTTGTCGAATTTGGATAAGTCATGCAGTAAAAGACAAACAGTGGTGGAAAATAGGCAAGTTGCAGGAAATTTTAACACTTGGCTATGTGTTAGGAGAGTTGTAATATAAAATTTTAAAGAACGACACTGCAGATCGGCAAGAAGGAAATAATCTCTAAACGGTGCTCGCAGGATTGCAGGAAGAATTTTTTACCCCAGAGGACAAACACGTGAGTCTTGAAGGCTAAGAAGATGCAGGGGCTGGAATTTTTGCCTGTTTTTTTTTTGTTTAGGGATTTCATACACTTGGACTAGGATTCGTCAACAAAACAAATCATCAGATTTCATATGCGTTGAAAATGCATAAGGACTAGGAATACATGCATGCAGCAACCCCTCGCCACTAACTAAGAGCATGCAACTATATTTTCGGAATTACATGAAGTACTGTGATAGGTTGTTGTCATAGCAACACGGCAATTGTTAATCTTTCTGTGTATTTTTTTCAAAATGACAAAATATCAGTTTTTAATCCTTGTTTTATTGACAATTTTTTTAAATAGCACAACATTTGTCATCAGTATGTTATTACGCCTAATGTAAGCTTAAATTTGGTATAAAATACAACCTATTAATTACATTAGTAATAAGAAGACAGTCTTGCATTTACAAAACATAAACTTACTCTGGAATTTAAACAGTGAATAGACTGGATGAGTACGGCTACGCCGGCCTTTATAAAGCATTAAAACACAAGTATAAATACGCATTATCAACAAACTTGCCTTGTGTTTCACGCCATAGTCAATTCTTGGTGCTTGTCTGTATTTTCCCCGAATTAATCTCTCTTCAAGAGTCTTGTGGCAGTCGTTTTCGTCTTATTTCTCGCCTTTTTGGATGCCTTAAGTGTTTGCTACTCCTGATAGTCCGCCATATTCCTGAGATCAGAAATGACCACCCTTCGTTGGTTGTGAAAGTTGCCAAATCTTTTTGCAAAAATACGGAATATTGTAGTGCAATATAGTCCGCCATATTTTTGAGATCAGTGATGACCACCCATTCCCACTCACCGCCACCCTTGAACCACGCGCCCGCGATATTTGATGAACTTCAGACTTCGCTATGCTTTCCTTTTCCCGGGTGTAAATAGCCGTGCGGAATTAGTACCCTCGCACGGTGCTTCGCGCCGTTGGCTCGGGGAATATAGTAGAATTGACCAGACTATAGTATTGGTATCGTACCACGCTACAATATTTTACCTACATAGCAAACACTAGCTATCCAATGGAGAGCTTATAACAGGCCCCAGCAGACAGTAACACTTACCCAGATCTACTGTTCGATACAATCTATTCAATCCAAAACATTCCCCATCTCGCTCTACTATCTTTAACTCGTCCAAACTTTCCAGAGTTATACTCGCACAATTTCGCCGTGAACAACACCTCCACTTCATGGCTTCTAGCAAGCATTCATCTAGCGTTATACCTTGCCCTGTTGTGTCCAATTTTAAGATACGAGAAAATGCAGCCTGATCCAGAAAGGAATTCGTCAAATCTTTGTCGACAACCTAAGGCAACAAATGGATACAAAGGCAAATTTTTTCTCTAGAATCTCTCTCTTTTAGGATATTTACTTTTATTATATAGTTGACAGTAAGATACTGAAAATACACCGTAAGATATTTTCCATATCTTCACTAGTGAAGATATCGATCACGTGATCGTTTCCCGCCAATAATTTTGTATTTTCAAAATGGCGATATTTGTAAGAGCAGCGAACATATTTTCACCTTTGTTTAAAGGAAAAAACTACATGTTTGTGCCGAAAAAATGGAAATAATTAAAGAAAACACTAAAATGATGAACAGGTATTGTTTTAGCTTAAATAATATTGAAATAAAGCCATGTTTTTAGCATTATTGATCGAAAATTAATATTACTGACTTGGGTCTTAAATTGTTTACAACTATATAATAAACAGAACATTACACGGCGGTTTGAAGATATGAATTTTATCTTCTCGTGGTGAAAACAATATTTTACTCACTCGCTGCGCTCGTTCGTAAAATATTGTTTTAACCACTCGAAGATAAAATTCATATCTTCGCACCGCCGTGTAATATCCTCTATATATATAATCTAAAGGTATAGATTCAGTTCGTATGTTTTATGTAGAGGTGAGTATCTTACTATTGCACAGGCAGAAAGCCATAAGTTACAGCAGGTCTGCTACAACCTTGTTACCTTGTAGTAATCGAACTAATATCAGGATGTGCCCACATCGTTCAACGAATCGATATCAAAAATAAAACAACGGGATGAAAAATGTTATGCCGGAAAATTTGTGCCATGTGCATAACAATTTCTGTGTCTATTGTTTGGGAAAAATATTCTTGGGTTTCACTAAAGCATTTCCCAGTAAATCTGAGTGGGGGTCAACCCAAAATGTATTGATCATAATACTGTACTGGAGTGAACAAATCTTACAAAATTGCACATATTTGCTGCCAAACAAAAGGTCAACACATACAGTGAAAAATTATTTCCCTCTAATGACTGTGTATCGATTTGGAGTTGACCCCCAGTGAAATTAATGATGTCACGTGAAACCCAAGAATATCGCATTGCAAATTGCAACAGGAACAGGAAAACTTTTATATTAAACAGAGTTCATTCTAGCTTTTCATTGGTCGAGAACCGTGATCTATTGCAGGACATACACGTACGGCTAACGTCATCTCAGGGACAAGCCAATCACAACCATTTCAGAATTTTCAGGAACCAATGACGTTCTTCGTTTTGTATAGATGATCACGTCAAATAACGTTTGAAAAACCGTTCGGCACACTACAATTATTATATACAAAAGATAAACCTTGCCGTTCTCTGTTCAGTTATAAATATACAGTAGACGTTATAACGTGCAAGAGCACTTTGTGACCCACTCGCCTCGGCGACTCATGGGCAGTTTTTTTTAACGGAGCACACAACAGCAAACTGTTCTCTATTTGTTAAACAGATCACGTTTTATCCCAGGTTTAATCTCTATACAAATGCTATATGAATATTGCTTTCAATATTATTATATTATATTTCAATATTATATTACTTTATTAGTCCACTTATTACTCATGTTCTCAGGATTCTTGGAAACTTACACAAGAGCGGAACGCCCACACGAAACTAGATAAACATCAATCGCTATATATGCTTTTACTTCAAAATGAAAAAAAAACGTTACACACGTACGATAAAAACATCTGTCCTAACACAAAAATATGACAAAAATATTGGTATGTCGTCTTAACATTATCATGTTAATATGCGAGAAAAAAGGCCTGCTATAATATTGTCATGAAATATTAAACATTGGATCAGGCTATATTGAGCAAATAACAAACGCAGCATGCCGCACATTGGATGTCGCGGTTAAAATCGTTTGCGGCGACAAAATTCAATTGTTTGAGGTCAAAACCAAATAGTTTTTGTTAAAGGGTTTCCTAAGCTAGACATAATAGTCGATTGCCGTTCAATTATGATCAAAATGTAACCCCACTTGACGGGTTGATGCAAGATGTGGCCATATAGGAGTTTTGCAACCTCGTATCAAGGACTACTCAACTGGTATAGTGTAAGTGAGCTATATATATGATATGCTGATGTTGTTCACTTGGTAATAATGTTGGGATAAAATGCTCTCAAGTGAATGCGTCTCAGTGAATGCTTCTCACCGCGGTTAAAGTATTTTTCACTTTCCCAGTTGAGGTGCATTCACTTGAGAGCATTTTATCTCAACATATATTTCTCTAGAGCGGGAAATTGAGCAAAAGTGAAAAAAAAGATAGTGAAAATATCAATCCCAGTCCTCCTCACGGTCAACACATGCGATGATCGCCGTTACATTCATGTCCTCTAAAGTCCTATAGCTCTCAACTTTCGCCACCTTTGGCTCTACTTCAGTCTGAGCTATCAACTCTGATCAACCACTCTTAACATACTACGAGCTTAGGTTATCACAGAATGAAATTCGCTATTTCTCTCCGCAGGTATTAAGAACATTAACACATGCAGAGCCCCATGGAAAACAGAATTGTTTCTTTACATATAGAATTATTTTAATTAAAATTATTTAAATTGTCTGTTTATTTATGCTGTTGTTATTCAATTCACATCATTAATACGTAGCAACCAATAAATAACAACGACACACACAACGCGCGTCGCCAAGCCATTTTATTTTTACGGCTATTTTGTGTTAGAAACTGTGAGAAACAATATTCACAATAATCGTTTTAATTTTGGAGTTGTTTTCACTTCGTACAATAAGATTAGCTCGTTTAGCTCGATTAGTTCAGAACGGGAAAATGATATGGACAAGTTTCGCCACGTTCGTTTTATCTTGAAATGCTTCTAGTCAGTAAAATAAACCAAAACACTCTATTCTCATTCGTAATCTAAAATGTAAATATCCATTTCTATAATCTATAATTCATATTCTTCGCGTTGGGATTGTAGCATTGTACATTTGATATGCAATTGCACACATAACAGCCTTATAATTGAAAAGCTGAATATATTTACACTACACATGACTAATCCTATAGTATAGGGACGATTTTTGAATACAGCATTTATACTGAACGTAAAACAGACTAGAGAACTGAAAAATTTTCTACATGAGGAGCAAGTTTTCGAATCAGCATGAAGTGATTAATCGCTGGTTTAATAAAAACGAAAATATAATAACAATTTAATAACACGAAAATATAGGACGCTTCACTACATGAAGCGATATATCAACACAGTTCAACACTTGAAGCAGTCTCCTTCGTCCACTACTAACTTCATGACGAAGAGCTTGAAAGGTCAAATTCTGTTTGCATCGTACAGTACTTTGACTTTTCGTGCACTTTGACTGCACTACCGAAACTGGAACGTTGATTCGAGATATAACGAACTTACTAAATGCTCAAGAAAGTTAAAATGCGAAGTTATAATTAACAAACGGAAAAATCCGCCCCCGAACTATATAATCGCATTTACACACGAACCGGGAAGTATTATATATAGTAGTACATATATATAGATTGCATGCCCATAAATGGATTGAGGAAACCGTATTGGATTATCTCGAATTAATTTTCGCGGTCAGCCGTCAATGTTTTTTATATATACGTTAGACGAAGACGATTACCTCTCGTATTTGTTACGACGTGCAGGCAACCACTGAACTCTAAGTTACACATTACGTTCCCTTGCGGAAATATGACATGTCCGTGTAGTAAAACGGATTCCAAATTGCCAAATATGATATGTCCGTGCTGGGCGCTAGTAAAACGGATTCAAAATTACAGCTATGTCCGTTGCAGCTTAGATATGGAAACTACATGAGAGCGAGAGCTTATCAAGTTTTGCCTGCATGACTATAATAACAAAACACTTCAATCAATTCATCGAAAATATTTACACTGTTCCGCACTTGATACGCACATTTCAAAATAATAATAATAATAAAAAACCAAATAAGAAAACTTTAATTATGTACAGCAGGCCTGAAAATTGACTTGTATAATACAGAAGACTTTTGTGTTTGCTATAGGAACACCCAGAAAGATTATTAACTGTTCGACATTTGTAAGCAACAGCCTTCGATTTCGTCAGTTAGCATTCAAGTATGGCATGAATTGTAAATTCGACGTTAGTAATATAGTGTACTACAGTACTGTCTATGGCATACACAAGTGAAAACACTTGTTGTGTTTACATGAAAAACAGCCGAATAAAGCTTGTCTGGTTCTAGCATACAGAGACCACCGCAAAGCAATAAAACCTGTAATTATACATATAGCTACGACCAACGTTCAAATCAACCCACCTTTAACTCAAACATAAAAAAATAAAAAGGCCGAAATGAAAGGTCAAACATCGCGGTGAAAACTGACGTGGGATTTAACAAAAGCTTCATTAAATATTTCCCAAGAAATGTTCCTATTACGCATTCATTAAAGTTTAGCTGAAAACAATAATGGAAAGAATAAAGTTTACCTGAATTTTAATCGTTGTTTTGTCAAATGCATCTTGAAGTTTACATGAAATTTTCCCCAGGGCGATCAACTCTAGCAAGATACAGGCGTACGCGGCCGCAAGACGCGAGGAATTGGTCCACAGACCGTCAACATCGCCAGTAAACCAGTCGCGCCAAAGTAGTACACACGCCTGCGAGAGCGTCACTTTGTGTTTGCTTATGATCAGTTCGCCAGTGTGAAATAACTGCGAGCGTATAATCTCTTCGATTTTCGACGAGAATTCGTCCGCAATTTGCCGCCTTTTTGTTTTCAATGCAAAACGTTTCAGATTAAGCATGTTAGAATGCGGTCAAGTCAATATAAAATACAATCAAGAGGTCGTAAATACGACACGTATTCCGGACGAATCATGTTAACAACACAGCATGCGAACACAAAGTCATATTCTGTACACAATATGGCCAAGTGAACATCACACAGCGATTGGTTGATGAGCGTTTAATAATTTAGTAGTAGCCATCTGCCTCGATATCTTGTCAAACTTCACAGTTTTCCTACTTGCAATGATGAGTCGCTCCAGTGCTTCAGTGTAAATACTGATTTGCATTCATGAGATACTTTGACGCGACGGAACAAATTTACATATATATATTCTTTCAAACATAATTTAATAAATAGTTTTCATGTGCCTTTCTTAGTAAGATTTCATGATTTCAGAAAGTTTGAACGGAGACTATCGTGTGTTTATACTGAATTTTTCGGAGAGGCCGATATTTCTTATATCGCTCAGTTTCTACGTAATTTTATCGAAAGTACTTGCCTAAACTTTTAACTCTAGCTATAAACCTACATAGGATTTGTATACAAAATTTTAAAACAACAATTTCATTTTCAAACGTATTGGTAAACAAGCTTTGGTCTTATTAAAATTCTTTAACCGACTTTTAACCGAGTTTTTTTCTACTTTCCTGAGATATGGAATATTAGTTTTATATTATCCGACAAATAATTTGTTGTCACAAGCGGGATTCGAACTCGCGGCTTTTGAGTTCTAAAGTAAGTGTCCGCTGACATGGGAGTCCGCATGGGAGAAAATCCACTCATAACCAATATGAATACCGTCTTAACATGAGGTACTTACAGAAAATAAAACAATTCTTATATTTATTATTTTGGTATTCATTCTCGACCTTTGTTATCAGTCGAGATCTTCGTCCGAGCTTTTTTTACAAAACAAAATAATCTTCTCTTTTCAAGAAGACTTTAATTTTATAAATTAAGGTCATATATTAACACAACCAAGTGCTTCTTTTCTTCTGGGAAAGTTTTCAACTTCACTAACTTCACTCCAAAGCATATATTCGACCAGAATGGTCGCCTACCTTTTCTTTATTTTACCGTATTTTTGTTCGACTTTTTCAATGTCAATTCCTTTATTACCAGGTACATGTGTATAATGACACTTATCTCCGTACACGCAACCAGTAGTACGCCAGAAATAACATTCATTGCCATTCACTGGTCCAGTAGGTTTCGCCGCGCTTAGAAAACAAGAGATGTACATTAGGAAAGAATTTTGCTTATAGAAGTTTGCTCTTTCCAGTAGATTTCGCCGCGCTTAGAAAACAAGAGATGTACATTAGGAAAGAATTTTGGTTATAGAAGTTTGCTCTTTCAGGCTCCAACTGTCAGAATTAGAGTGCAAAATGAACTCTCGCAATGGACATTTAACCTTTTAGACGAAATTTTGAAAAAATTCGAAACAGGAAAAAATATTACCATATCTTGAAAGGGCATCCTAAACTTAGTAAAATTGCAAAGTTTGGTTGTGAAATGTTCTAAAATATGGAAAATATAGCCTTGCGAATTTGGCAAATTTTGTATACATTTTTATTACTGGTGGAGAATAGTACCCAGTTGATACCCTTGGGTATTTATTTCTCACGGATAAATATACAAAACTACAGAAAATTTGCCAAATTTGCAAGGCTATATTTTCTGTAGTTTACAACATTTTACAACCAAACTTTGTAACTTTACTACGTTTAGGATGCTCTTTCAAGCTGTGTAATATTTTTTTCAATTTCGATTTTTTCAAAATTTTGTCTAAAAGGGTACGTAAAACGAGATACACTTACTTTTTAGAACTTTTGCTGTCACTGGCTTGGAAACGTATTATAATATTTTGTCCGCCAATCATGTAACCCTGAAACAATAAATGTCGAAATATGAAGACCGGAGATGTCAATGTTCGGATGTATCCTGGGCTCTCTGTCAAGCCCTCCTCCAATGCCACTGGTAGAGTGATGCCCTCTTTTCATACGTCCCACCTACCTGAAGAGATTGCAAAGCCTTTGCGGCGCTTTCTTTATTTTCATAATTTACAAATGCACAAAAACTTTGAGGTAGAATTCGAATTAATGATATTGTACCGAATCTGAAGAAGAAATGAAGCTAGTGTTACCTCAGTTTATCGGAGGCATTTAGTTGAAGCTAGATCGGCGCTAAACCTAGCCTAAAAAATAGCCCGTTGATTTGATTTGTGCATTTCTTTTTAAAAAAATACCTGTTACCCAGTTAATATTTCAAACAGCTGGGAAATTTGCCTTTATTTCTATCTGGTCCTACTCGAAATGTGATGTTTCTTAGCCCACCAAATATAAAGTTCTTACTTTGAGAATAATTGTATAAGTTGTCTTTCTGTCACTTGCTTCGCATCAATATTTCCTACCCAGAGAGAGGCCATTGGCTCCGGATATCTTTGCCTGAAAAGCCAAAAATTATATATGGATAACCGACCAATATACTTATTATACTACAATATATCCTTATATCGTGACTTGTGCCCAGGTACCTTGCGTCATTATCTTGCTGCTCCACCTCACCATCAGACACATACATCTCATCTTCATTAGCAACAAGATTTTTTACTGAAAAAAACAAAAGATACGCTTCGTTTTACTGCGAATAAAAATAAGTAGAAACTCTAAAACTACAAAATGTTCCATAATGAGAGATGTTCATAACTCATATTTTGTATATAACTGCACACAAACAGATTTATAACCGTGACTGCTAGACCCAGTACACTGCAAAATAATGGTTTCTACATGCTAAAAAAGCACTCATATTAAATTGGATATCGTTTCATTGCTCTTTAAAAACTTTGAATTCGAGTGTTTTCATGCCAAAACTAGAGATACTGTAAAGTGCGTCTAGGCCATCGCTTCTTCTAATAACAGAGACCTTCAGATCTTTACATTGCTCAAATAACCTTAGAAGTGCTTAAGGCCCTGTCGCACGATGCAATTTTTGTTGCAGCTTGCAATGCAATTCTACTCTTGAAAGATGTAAAATTGGCAAATACAAGTTTGCATCAAAGTTTGCTGATATACTTTTAACATACCAAACATTGGTCGCAAATTTACATCTCTCAAGAGTAGAATTGCGTTGCAAGTTGCAAGAAAAATTGCACCGTGTGATAGTGCCTTTACGTCACGCGGTTTTCAATGCATATAAATACAAGGTAAATTTTTCCCACGTGTTTCCCACATTGCATTGCAATTCATTGTTTAACTCTGGCGTGACGTAAGCACCTCTAACGTCTATTACCTTTTCCCGACAATATTGCGTCCAGAGCAGCATGCACAGTTCCATACAGGCGCACAGCACGTTCACTTTGACTATGTCCAAAACCCATGTCCTACAAACAAGATGAAAGTACTCACGTACTCAAACAAAGGTAAGGGGTTGTCACATGATCACAAGAGCCCGGCATTCACTTACTCTCAATTGCTGCACGCGAACTCTTGTCAATTCAAACTTCGCGTCTTCACAGTGTTTATCTAGTTTTAGTACGTGTTGAAATGCCTTCTCGGCATCTGCATATTGCTATAAAATTAGAACAGTAAAAATATGTAAAATTACGAGAAAAGGAGAGCGTAGCACAACAAATTTTTTTTCGATTGTTGGATAATAGCAAGAAGTTAAGAACGTACCTTGAGTCCAACCAAAGCACGACCTTTACGAAAATAACCTTTGGCCCAGTGTGGAACAAGCATTATGGTCACTTCTGCATCTTGAAGCGCCTTGGTATATTCTCCCAAGCGATCGTAACAATACGAGCGATTTCCGAAAAACCTAAGTACAGTGATGATGATACAGTGTAATTCCTATGTACATACCTGGCGTTAATTAAATATTTATTTATTTATTTATTTATTTAACTTTGCCAAAAACATTTAACAGATTTACAAATAGACATCTAGACAGTAAACATGGACAAGAATGGTAGGGACACCACAACAGTACATGTATGATACAGTAGCATGGAGCCAAGATTTGGAGAAATGGCCAAACACAATAGATGCAGTACAATAGAATATCAGGTTGCAAGGACGGAGGGGTACAGAGTAAAATAAGGTGGGGGTAGGATACTAGGATGTGGTAGGGTAGGTTATGTGACAGTAGAATAGAGTAGAGTAGGTTGGGTAGGAGTAGAATACAGTCGATCCATTTTCAATGAAATGCAACAATTTTGCACAAACTAACCTGAAATCACGGTTATGTAATGAAATAGCTTGGGTAAAATAGTCGATTGCTTCGTTATAATTTCCTTCATTCGCCTCGTTATTTCCAATAGCTATAAAGAGATCAAGGTATACCATTATTTCCGAGAAATTCAAAAATTATTGAACCTATTTTGAGCATTTATTTCTCGTAGCTACATTTGCAGAAACAAGTTACGGATGAAATGATTGGCACTTCAAAACATTGCCCCACCTCCAACTCTTTGTTTAGCAAATGAAGTGCTCGCTCTTTCGGTTCTCGCGTAAGCTTCCGAGAAAGAGCTATAATATCCCCAATGCTCCTCAATATTCCCAATGCTCTTCAATACTCCCTAGGTCCTACAATACCCCAATATTCGCCACTGATCTTATATAATTCTTGCATACCTGCTAAATGTCGACTTTGTTCAACGAGATCTTTTTCTGACTCTTCCCTTCTAGTATGATTACTTTGGGTTTCCTGTGTGGTATGCTCATTTTTATATACAGAGGTGTTTTCAGATGACGTCACAGGCGTTGTTTCATTGTTCGTATGCTGTGTTGTATGTACAGGACCACGTCGTGCGGCGTGGTTAAAGAATGCACTGGATGTGTCCCACGTTTCATCCTACACGACGAAATACTCAGTCAGTGCTGGCCAAGAAATACTTACACACCATAGAAATAATAGATACACAATGCGGGCTCGGTCACGAATCGTGTCTCTGCTTTTCGCTAAGTGTATTGACCAGGAGTGCAACTAATCCTAAAACTTCTTCTCATGGGAGAGTGGGACGAGCCGAAACGCTCTTCGAAATCCGCCATTTTGTTGAGACAAAAAATTTTGCGAGAAAAGATAGAAGTCAATGTCTATTGTTTCTATGGTGCGTCCTCCCTCGCTGTAGTGTATGGTCTAACTCATTTCGCTACCACCAGGGAAGACTTTGCACAAAGAAACAATTTCCTACATTATTCTCCGCTGAAGAAGTTTATTCTGCTTCTCAAGTCGTTTTGTTGAAAGTTTTCAACTTCTGTTTGACCTTTCGCTGAGGGCGCAAAAGAACAACTATTTAAATTTTTCCGTGCCGAATTGTTTCGCCAGCTGCGGCGAAATACGAGAGGAAAACGGGCTTTGCCTAGCCTTCGGAAGATCTTAAATCATCGATTACGAAGAAATTCTTTCCACCTACGTGTGCGCGTTCGTTTTCAGACTCCTCGTCCTCTCCAGTTTTTTTATTTTTAGTCACGTTCGTTCTAGCACTATTTTCTTTGTTTGTAGGATTTTTGTTTTCTTTCGAGCTATCTCTTCTCTCTCTGTTCTCCGTTGCCTGGTCCTCCTCTTCTGACTCATCACCATTTCCAGCCTGTAATTTTAACGATATGTTTATGAGCTAACAATTGCATATTTGACTCTTGCTGTACTTGAGCATGGTTGAGCATACATTATTTTTCAATTACTTTATGATTTCCGTGTTTGGATGGCCTGATCCAAACACGTGGGAAAGTTGCGAGAGTTAAGAAAAGCGCGCGAAAACGAGCCGAAGGCGAGTGGTTTTTCTTGCTTTTCTTAGCTCGAGCAACTTTCCCAAGTGTTTGGATCAGGCCATCCAAACACGGAAACCATAAAACACGCGTTATATACATGTTATTTTATATTTAAGCATAGTACAGCAGACAACAGTGTACTAAATACTCTACATTCCTCTTGCTCATCTGCTTTTTGCCCTTTTTCCCGTTGCTTTCGGTTAGCACGGTTTCTCTAAAGTTAAATAATTATTTTATTAATTCACTGGTAACTGATGGTAGACTTGTGTTTTCAATTACTAAACATGACCACTGAGTTCGAACATAGATATAAGAGATTAAAAACACGAAAATGGATTTCAGTTTAGTCGTATTAAACGTACCTTTTTCCTAGCTCGTCTTTTCTCTGCCTTCTTTTTCATGTTTTCCTCTTCCTTGATTAGTTCTTCAGCATTTTTCCTTGCCTCCTATAATATCCGTAAAATTTTAATTTACAACTAGCTGAAAAGGCACAAAAGAGTAGAAAATGAAAGTGTAAAAAACTTTACATTTTTGATAGTTTAGAATATTTCTTACACGTGCGCATTTCGCACGTGTCCGAACTTTAAGACCGGAGAGTATCGAAATATACCGGTGGTTGTTATTAAAAAGGAAAAAAGCTGCATGTCATACTTTTATAGTCATTAAAAATATCAAAAACAACTGAGATTTTGTGAAGTGTTGGGGGGCATACACTGCGGAGAAAATCCCCAACAAAAGTAACTGAGATCTTCCTTAACAAATGCCTTAAACAGGAACTACGATAACTACTGTGGATAGGCTAATTTCCAAGAATAAACTTTCCATCTATACATGTTTATCACTTACTTCTTCTGATATTCCAGTTGGGACTTTTTCATTCTGCTTTTTGCGTATCTCACGCCTGTCTGCAAAACAAGTAATATCAGAGTATCAATACAGTTCTGCATGGCCATGGTAGGCAAAACCCGATTGTCAGTAAGCTCAGTGTATTGTAGGCAGCCCGACAATTTAGTCCCCCTATGCAAATTTCAAATCATTATAATCATTCATTCCTAGAGAAATTGCTGTCTTCACAGTCACTGAACACAAAAATATTTGCACAGTGGAACTTAATCGTCATGCTGGATATGGTACTGAGTAAGCTAACTGGTAGGTTTACTAACAGTTTGGTTAAAACATAAAAACCTGCTTGCCAATTCAATCTGTATTTATACTTACATTCAGCAGCAGCTGTTTTGCTGACTCTGCTTGCCATTAAATCTGAATATTTGCCATGACGTTGTCTGGTTCTATACATAGGACCCTCATCATCTGATGACAATGCATTCATATACATATACTCATCCTCATCATCGTCATCATCATCTGAGAAAAACAGATGATCATTGACAAAATCTAAATAATATAAAATGTGACAATGTTACAACTAATCACTGAACGTGATCAATATAATTAATTACACTAATCAATGAATGTAATCAATATAAGATTGCTGAATGTGATCAATATGATTACAGTTCTGATCAGGCAGGTTAGCTACTGTATAGCTACGACTTCTAACAATTTAACATCGACTTACAGCCTCTATTGCCAAAGAAAATGTGAGCAAACAAATCAAACATATCAGCCTATAAAGTATTAAAAATCAAATTTGGCTTGATGACAATCAAATGTTGAGCTACCCAAATCAATTTGCTCTTACCATTGAAATTTTTATATCATCCATGTCATCTTTACTTGTTAATCTTTTGTAAGCTTCTGAGATTTCTTGAAATTTCTAACACGTATTAATTACAAGTATTCAATATTTTTGAAATATCTACATTTATAAAAATATTGACATATCACAACATTTTTTAGCATACATGCTTACATCATTATTATTGTAAGTATTTCACAACCAAAATGACAGGAAAATTTTAGCAAATTTTTACATAAATCTTGTCCACAACATCAGTCACTGTTTACAAACCTTTGTTGATTCTGTACTATTGTTATGTTTATCAGGGTGCCATTTCAATGCCAGTCTTTTGTAACTGGTACGAATCTCTTCTGGTGTAGAACCTGCAAGCAAAAAGTTATATATGCTCAAAATAAACTACAGTGTACTGTTTTAAATATATTAAACCAACATCCATTCAAACTGCTAAAAAACTGATGGAAGAAAAAATGCAAATCAAACTTTTTACTTAAGAATTATTAGAAATGCAAACCTACAGTGTACATGGTTATTTGCCTGACACTAAAAAAATACTGGGCTGGATAAGAGCATTTTTTCAGTAATCAGGCAAAACTAGTTTAACTGTAGTTAGAAAGTAGTTACGTCATAAAATTATGTAATTAAGTAAATTAATAAAATTATTTGCTGTATGATGGAACTGAATGAAGTCTCATCCAGACTGCAGAGTATTGCAGTTTTTGATAAGATATCGGCCAGGGTGGTGCTGTTATGCTGGTGCTATGCCAGAGTTACACACAGCTATTTCCAGTCTTATGCCGAGTTAGAGTTGTTCAATAGTTGATAGTTCTTGAGTCAATTTGACGCAGAAAGAAAACACCTTTAGTAAGACTGAATAAAAATTTTACACTTAATGTACTCTAGTAGCTATACACAAAATATATATGTCATATATAAGGAACGAGAAACTAATCGCATACTGAAGTTATTTGGGTATGGTGAAGTGTGAAGTACCCAGACTTGAAATAGCTGCATACTAATTTACTAAATACTTGTGTGCCAACAAAGCTGAAACGAAAAAAGTCATGCTAATGCAGGACAACCATTGGGAAACAAAAAATACTGGCAAGAGTTACCAAGTTGTAGTCAAGCAGTCATGTTTCATGATAGTCAAGGCAAAAAAGAGACAAAATACATGTTAAAACAAGGAAAGGGGGTGCTTACATAAATTGCAGGGGGGGGGGCACTGTTGACATACTCTGCAGTTTGGAGCCTTATTTTGACATGTTAATAACACATAAGGAGACATGCACAGCCTTAGTATTTACAATATTTTAAGTATATAAAATTATAAACAGGTAAGTGTTAGTATACTGTGGAGTTATACTTAAAAATGTTGTTAACACAATAAAATTAACAAGTCTGTGGTCTGGTTTATGATTAGCTTACTAAGCATTTGAGCATGAAAAGCACCGAATAGTGATAAACTCAGCATTATTTGTCACTTGATTTAGTATAGTGGACGTAGTTTATATAATGACTAATAACTTTACTCAAAACACTGTTTATACATTCTTTAGCAATTAAAAGTAATACTATGCATTTCACACTATTGGACATGCATAAATTATAATCATTCACAAGCAAAAAATATTTACCAAAAAAGCCCATAATACAGAGCAAATTGAGAGAATTACTGAAAACAGTTGACGCTATAAGATATTTAATCTTACCTTGTCTTAATTCAAGGATTCTCAGCGCTTCAGATTTGGTCATAACCATGACTGCGCCGAATTGTTTTCGATTTCGTCAAAGATAAACAAAGATTTACACCGCCATGTTTGTCGAATTGTAAAAGACCGCGCGGAAGTAAAATTATTGTGGACTGGAATCCATACCCCTTCCCTTCTTACCCCTAGGAAATTTCAGGAAAATTGTCTTATTTCTCGTAATTTCATTATAACTTTTCTTGCTTTTCTCACTGGTGATAGTGAAAGTGTCTAATAGGTAAGAGGGCCGTAAAAATAAAGCGCTTGGCATGAACGTTGGCGAAGAGCCGGAGATAGCAATCACAGTCGGAGACATCGTAACGTAGAAGAGCCAGGGGGGGGGGGAAACTTTAGAGGATCAGTTGCACTTTTTGGTCAAACGTGAGTCCGATTTCGTCAATTTACTAGGTCACAACGGGTTTTGCTATCACTAGTGCATCTTGAACATTGACTGTTCAAAAACGAAGCCAAAAAGAACTCAATCTTTGCTTTCATTGCCTTTTATAACACTCTTCATACTTGAAGGCCAATTTACCCTCTTGCGGCGTCCCTGATAGCAATACACTCAAATCAGTTCTAAAGAAATTAGGAATCCGTGACCAGTGACAATTTACATCAAACAATGTTCTTAACTAATCCCTTCAGGCATAGACGTACGAAACATTACTGTCTATAGCGACTACAAACAAGTTAAAAAATGTCATTCTGATAGTCTTCTTCGTTTTTCTGTTTTTGAAGATTTTTGTTTTTTCCTCTTCCTAAATAAAAGTGAAAATATGATAACTGTTAATGCTCCGGTTGGTTTCACAGGAGCGTAAGGGAGTGTTCAATTGAAATTATCCCGTTTTCAAGTTGGGGGCAATTTCAATGTGTGAAAAACGGTCAGCAAGTGTGGACGAAATTTTAAACAGCGTTTAACTAATTGTTGGTAAAATCTCAAATTTATTATTTCTATTGATCCATTTCCACAGATAAAAAATATCCGTGCTTTGCGGCTTATCTCGTTCCCAATCATTATCCATCCCTCCTCCACAATGTGTCATCCACCGCACCTTTTATCAATTTCACCTGAATGAAGAGCAGGTCTATCCGGGCAGTTCTTCCTTTTGTGGTCAAATTTTCCACAGATATGGCAACCTCGCAAAGATCTAAAAATACAAACATGTTCTTACAAGTATGTTCATGAGCTGTTGACATGTAGTCAATTGCGCGGCGAAGCCAGCCCGACATTTGGTCATGCGAATACAACTTTTTCTGTGTTTTATACACCGTATAAGGAATCAGTTTCTACAGAAATGAATAATGATTTAAATTTGCATAACATGGCCAAATTGTCGGGCTGGCTTCGCTACTGCAAGTAGTACACGCATGGATTTTTCGCTGTATGGTCACTACAAGTTTGAAACTTGTAACCAGCTGATGGCAGAAAATTTTCTAAAGATCATTTTCATAGCGTCGTCATCTGATATTTCAGAACTAGTTGTCGTCGCTCATAGGACAGTGATCGTCAGTGTCTGTATGGGCGAAACATGACAACAAGCTCTTGGACTTTTAAGCTTTCAGGTTTTGAAACAACCTAGTATTCAGGAACCAAACAACCCTTACCGCTGACAAATATGTTCTACAAGTTCACAACGATCACATGACTCACAATGGACCCGACCTAAAATAGCAGTACATTATCTCATAAATTTCAAGATGTTGTGCCAGTCCAAGACTTTACACAAGTAATAACCTTTAAAGAGCAGTTTCAATTTAAAACTGTCTAAAAACTAAATTTATGAACATTATCTTCATGTACCTTTTTTCACGCATTTTTTACATTGACTACAATGCGACCAAACACGGTCATCCTGAAATGTAGAATATGTGTATGAGTAACAGAGTTAGCACACGAAAATGGCCCTATTTCTCATCAACAATGAAGCTGGCACCAATATTGGTGTACCTTTCTGAGAAAAAATAACGAGTACGACTACGAGATTTCTACTTTTTACATTCTTTCTTTACAAACCCGTATTCGTCGTTGCTATGGATTATCTGCTGTTTTTTTTAATACATATTGTGTCAGAACAAAACAGGATATTATATATTAACTTTGAAATAGCAGATTTTCAACCCAAAATCTCGTAGCTGTATTCATTCACGTAGTCCTAGTAAAATCTAAAGCTCCCTAAAGCCTAGTTTCCATTTAGTGGTGAATGTTGTAAATATATCAAAGTGACCCATGTGATAGAGTAAGTACGCCTATCTACATTTAATATGACTAATTTGAATACAGACCACAAAAGAAAAGGTAGATCTAGACTATATAACATCGTCGAGAGCGACTTTGCTACGAGAATTACCGAGCAAATGGAAACTAGGCCAAATTAACCGCGACATCACGTTAAAACGACCGATACTGATATTTACTATGACCATATATACAGAATTTAAAATCACTGCATTACCAAGCATACCTTTGAAGTACAATCGTTGCACAGTTCGCAGTGTACATTATTCTCACTCACATAACGATCGCATTTTTCGCAAAATCTATACAAAGTCATCGTATTTTAAAGATACAATGTCGGGGTCGAAAAAGACTATTTTTTACGGCTGTTTCATGCACCGAGGCCGTTCACCAGTAATTAGCACCAAGTCTATAAACATGGCCACTCGTGCTTGGGTCTTGTAAAAAAGGGAAAGGTCATTTTCCTGACTAGTGATTAGCATTATTGGCGTATCGTGACTCGTTATTAATTATAAGAAAATGTATCTCTGTGAATCCAGATTAAAATGCGTTTCCTGAATCGTGAAGAGCTAAAAAGCTGTCTAGAGCATCTTAATTTGACCAATATTTTCCCATTATTTATAACATTTTTAGTTAAATACTCGACCCCAATAAATATCAAAACAGTTGCTTTCCACTTTATTTCAATCATTCCCACTCTTTTCTAACATTTTCTTCTTCGTGATTCGTGACATTTGAAAAGGACATTCGTGATTTCGTGACAAGAACTTCCCTGTCCTCCCCTCCTGTATACGACTGCTTACTTTATTTTACCTGTAACCTTCATCTTCAGGCAGAACAATATTTCGTAATGGAACGTTGGTAAATATTCGCACAGGCGAAGTCTTGGTGCTAGAACGGTGATGTTTCTTGTATAATGGATGGTTGTCATAACCAATCTAGGAGAGTCATTAACACATTGTTATACCTGTATATGCATGATCAAATAAATTTCACATGTGATCACATAAATTTCACATGTACTCATACAAATGTCACACAAGGATCGCATGAATTTCACATGTGATCACATGAATTTCACATGTGGTGACAGGAATTTAAAATGTAATCATATGAATTTCACATGTGATCACACGAATTCCACATGTGGTGACATGAATTTCACATGTGATCACGTGAATTTCACACGTGATCACATGAATTTCACACGTGAACACATGAATTTCACATGTGATCACATGAATTTTACATGCAATTTTGGACATGCATGTAATGTGGAATTTTTGAAAGGGAACAGCATCACACCCACGGCACAATACCTTGAATTCACACATCTTAAATGATGGCATTCCTTCAACAATGTGAGTTTCCATAAAATAAGGAAATATCCAAAATGTTGACAATTCTACAAGCTCTACAGCAAAGTACAAAACACAAAAAAAATTAACAAAGGCAAAAATTTGCCATTTTAGGTACTTTTTAGATTCCGGTTCTTCTCTTTCATGAGAGCTTTTTTACTGTTACTCCCAATGAGAAAGAACTCAATATAATTTTGTGAAAATAACACAATAATTTGTTACTGCAAAGCTTCTGATCCACAAGTTTGGATCTTCATGAGTGTCAATAGGGCTAATAATTATAGCAATATTGATATTCACCATGCCAACCTAAAAGGATATACCTTTACATTTCTTATCAGAATCAGCAAGTTTCCACATTTTCCTCAAACTTACAGCCAAAACTTCTACCAGCCCACCAAATGGTGGATCCATGACAACTAATATTGAGTCTAGTCTGGCCTTGGCAAAGAAGCTTTGGAGAACAGATTTGGCTATGTCCTCCTCGAAAAAATGATGGTTGAACATATTGTAGTGGATGAAATGACCTTCTTCATTGAATTGTGCCTAGTAAACAAATTGAGATTCTTAGGGTTATAACAACAGATGACAAATGTTAAAACAATGCAAAGTTGCATAATTGTATCCATAATCATGTCATATGCTACATACATATCTGTGATCTAGATCTAACAAGATGCTGCTCATTTTATTATCTTTCTTCATTTGAATTGCTTCATGTATCCTACAGTTCAGAAGCACATGTCATACTCGGTGTAATAAGCTGCTACATGACTAAATGGACTACACACAGTAGGAATTGTTACCGGGGAGTGCCAATGCACATAATCTTTTTGTATCCTAGTCTTTTGAATGTTTCCAGTAGAAACTCTACAGTTGTACTGCTAAAAAGATATTGCTAAAAGACAAAAAATATTCCATGATGAGTATAGAGCTTCTGTAGATTCAATGTCTCATTCAGTACTGAAAGTCCAATATAGGATTATAAACATTGAAAAACTCATCATACTGCAAACGACTTTTTCTTGTCCAAAGGCTTGAACAGATAACTTGGACTTGAGAGAATGTTATTAGTAATTCCAGATGTGAAAATGTGACCGTTATGCTTGTCCTTTTCCTTTGGTAACACCAATTGTTCACAAGTATGACAATATGTCCGTTGAATTTCTTTCAAAGTTCTGACACGTTTAAGTCTCTTCCAACATTGTGCATGACTTATTGATGGTCTTGATGACTCTATGATTTGTTTGTGGACATCTTGAGATGTTTTCGAAGGTGTCTCATCTTCCCACTGAAAGAAGTTGCATTCTTTACGATCCCTGCTAGCTGAGCAGGAATAGAATCTTCTTGATGCTTTTGATTCAAAGTATCTCTCAAACAGCAGCATGGGTCCTTAAAATAATAATACAAGCCTAATACATAAATGCAAATACAATTGCCCTTTGTTTCTATGGTATGCAAGGGTTAAAAAATGTATAGTCAGCTAACACCTGCAAACACCGGCACTAGGGCATTAACCGGGTCTGTTTATATTCATAAATTTGTGTCCTACCCAACTAATTTCGTTTGAAATGAACCATGAAAGGAACCATGAAATGAAAGGAACCATGGTGGAAGCACTCTTGCAATTCCTAATGCCTGTTAACACCAGCAATTTCAGCTGCAATTTTCTACTTTTGGTGGATGTGAAACAGTGGATTAGCAGCCTTGATTAGTAATGCTGACAGCAAAATCGTAACAAATCCCACTTGTTCACATTACTTAAGGCAAAATTGCACTAGAAATTCGTCTGTGTTTGAATTTAATACCCTAGTAGTTCTCTTTGTAACTTTGTGCCCTGGTGTCTGTTTTGTTTTGCAACTCTGCTTGAAATAGTAGACAATGGTAGGCATGTAGTTTGCATTTAAGCAGATTCTTAGCACATTTTTTCCACCATCCGTTGCTTGTGCTCTCTACACACTCAATCTGAAATAACCATAGTTCACACAGTATACACTATACTGTCTATACTGACTATACATTACCATGTGGACAAGATGGAACGTTTTGTTCATTTTCCGCAGGTATAAACACTTCAACACCCAATCTCTGATGAGACGAATGCATGATGAGAATAAAAAACAAGTACAAAGTACTTCTGATGTTTGTACCAGATTAAAAATGCCTTCCTCAAGAAGTATAGTAATTTTTAAATAAAACTCTTCCTGGCGATCACACACATGGCATACGTTCCTAAATACCATACATCACAAGTATACCTAGTACGGCTATAAAGGCGCCACAGATGAGCGAGTGGTATTCAGTTCAAAAAGACGACGTTCATTGGTTAAAATCTCATATTTTTTTTTTGTATAACATTATACGCGGTGGTTCCAGCGTCATTATACTCAGTGAGCCAGTACCTTTGGTCAGCGTTGTGGAATGTTACACGATTCTGCTATACGTCATGTCATCAAGAATATCTAAACACTCATCGAATATTCATAGGGCGATCACGTGTCATTTCCTGCTTGGAAATTTACAAGTTGAGCGCAGTTATAAAACGGTAAAATATATAAGACTTTTCTGGCGTTTTAAATCGAAAGTAAACCCAGGGGGTTTGAAATATGGAACAAATACTGCAATCTTTAAATTTGGGGACTTTGCGTGGCCGATTTGAAGCAAAGCGAATAGAACCGCAGGCAGTTTTAAATTTAATGGGAAAAAAATTGAAAAAAAATTTGGGAAAAAAAATTTGAAAAAAATTCGGGAAAAAATTTTGAAAAAAAATTTGGGAAAAAATTTTGAAAAAAGTTAGGGAAAAAAATTTGAAAAAAAATTCTGGAAAAAATTTTGACAAAAAACTTTGACAAAAAATTCTGAAAAAAAAATTTGGGAAAAAATCTTGCAAAAAAATTCTGCATGAAATTCCGTATAAAATATTTCATGAATAATTCATGATTTTTCAGGAAAAAATCTTGAAAAAAATTCCGGAAAAAATTTTGAAAAAGAAATTGGGAAAAAAATTTTTTTGTCAAAACTTTTTCCTAATTTTTTTTCAAATTTTTTTCCCAAATTTTTTTTCAGAATTTTTTCCCAAATTCTTTTTCCAAATTTTTTTTTCAGAATTTTTTTTTAGTGTTGGAAAATGTTATTATAAGAATTGAAGTTACTGTTATCAGAGATTTTATAACTTTGGTTAAATATGTACAAATTTTGTCATTGTTTACCCAAGTCCATTATTACACGAATTATAGTGTCTTTAGTGTTGGAAAATGTTATTATAAGGATTGAAGTTACTGTTTTCAGAGACTTTATAACTTTGGTTAAATATGTACAAATTTTGTCATTGTTTAACCAAGCCCATTATTACACGAATTATTGTGTCTTTAATGTTTAAAAATGTTATTACAAGGATTGAAGTTACTGTTTTCAGAGATTTTATAACTTTGGTTAAATATGTACAAATTTTGTCATTGTTTAACCAAGCCCATTATTACACGAATTATTTTGTCTTTAATGTTTAAAAATGTTATTATAAGGACTGAAGTTACTGTTTTCAGATATTTTATAACTTTGGTTAAATATGTACAAATTTTGTCATTGTTTAACGAAGCCTATTATTACGCGAATTATTGTGTCTTTAGTGTTGGAAAATGTTGTTGTAAGAGTTGATGTTAGTGCTGTATTGTTTTCAGAGATTTTATGAGTTTGGTTAAACATGATCAATAATTCGTGTGATAATGGGCTTGGTTAAACAATGACAAAATTTGTACATATTTAACCAAAGTCATAAAATCTCTGAAAACAATAATTTCAATCCTTATAATAACATTTTCCAACACTAAAGACACAATAATTCGTGTAATAATGGGCTTGGTTAAACAATGACAAAATTTGTACATATTTAACCAAAGTCATAAAATCTTTGAAAACAATAATTTCAATCCTCATAATAACATTTTCAAACACTAAATACATAATAATTCGTGTAATAATATAGGCTTGGTTAAACAATGACAAAACTTGTACATATTTAACCAAAGTCATAAAATCTCTGGGAACAATAATTTCAATCCTTATAATAACATTTTCCAACACTAAAGACACAATAATTCGTGTAATAATAGGCTTGGTTAAACAATGACAAAATTTGTTCCTATTTAACCAAACTAATAAAATCTCTGAAAACAATACAGCAGCCGTTATAATAACATTTTCCAACACTAAAGACACAATAATTCGTGCAATAATAGGCTTGGTTAAATAATCACAAAAATTGTTCCTATTCAACCAAAGTCATAAAATCTCTGAAAACAATAATTTCAATCCTTATAATAACATTTCCAAACACTAAATACATAATAATTCGTGTAATAATGGGCTTGGTTAAACAATGACAAAATTTGTACATATTTAACCAAAGTTATATAATCTCTGAAAACAGTAACTTCAATCCTTATAATAACATTTTCCAACACTAAAGACACAATAATTCGTGTAATAATGGGCTTGGGTAAACAATGACAACATTTGTACATATTCAACCAAAGTTATAAAATCTCTGAAAACAGTAACTTCAATCCTTATAATAACATTTTTAAATATTAAAGACAAAATAATTTGTGTAATAATGGGCTTGGTTAAACAATGACAAAATTTGTGCATATTTAACCAAAGTTATAAAATCTCTGAAAACAGTAACTTCAATCCTTATAATAACATTTTTAAACACTAAAGACACAATAATTCGTGTAATAATGGGCTTGGTCAAACAATGACAAAATTTGTACATATTTAACCAAAGTTATAAAATCTCTGAAAACAGTAACTTCAATCCTTGTAATAACATTTTTAAACATTAAAGACACAATAATTCGTGTAATAATGGGCTTGGTTAAACAATGACAAAATTTGTACATATTTAACCAAAGTTATAAAATCTCTGAAAACAGTAACTTCAATCCTTATAACAACATTTTCCAACACTAAAGACACAATAATTCGTGTAATAATGGGCTTGGGTAAACAATGACAAAATTTGTACATATTTAACCAAAGTTATAAAATCTCTGATAACAGTAACTTCAATCCTTATAATAACATTTTTAAACATTAAAGACACAATAATTCGTGTAATAATGGGCTTGGTTAAACAATGACAAAATTTGTACATATTTAACCAAAGTTATAAAGTCTCTGAAAACAGTAACTTCAATCCTTATAATAACATTTTTAAACATTAAAGACAAAATAATTCGTGTAATAATGGGCTTGGTTAAACAATGACAAAATTTGTACATATTTAACCAAAGTTATAAAATCTCTGAAAACAGTAACTTCAATCCTTGTAATAACATTTTTAAACATTAAAGACACAATAATTCGTGTAATAATGGGCTTGGTTAAACAATGACAAAATTTGTACATATTTAACCAAAGTTATAAAATCTCTGATAACAGTAACTTCAATCCTTATAATAACATTTTCCAACACTAAAGACACAATAATTCGTGTAATAATGGGCTTGGTTAAACAATGACAAAATTTGTACCTATTTAACCAAAGTCATAAAATCTCTGAAAACAATAATTTCAATCCTTATAATAACATTTTCAAACACTAAAGGTACAATAATTCGTGTAATAATGGGCTTGGTTAAATATTGACAAAATTTGATCATGTTTAACCAAACTCATAAAATCTCTGAAAACAATACAGCAGCCGTTATAATAACATTTTCCAACACTAAAGACACAATAATTCGTGCAATAATAGGCTTGGTTAAATAATCACAAAAATTGTTCCTATTCAACCAAAGTCATAAAATCTCTGAAAACAATAATTTCAATCCTTATAATAACATTTCCAAACACTAAATACATAATAATTCGTGTAATAATGGGCTTGGTTAAACAATGACAAAATTTGTACATATTTAACCAAAGTTATATAATCTCTGAAAACAGTAACTTCAATCCTTATAATAACATTTTCCAACACTAAAGACACAATAATTCGTGTAATAATGGGCTTGGGTAAACAATGACAACATTTGTACATATTCAACCAAAGTTATAAAATCTCTGAAAACAGTAACTTCAATCCTTGTAATAACATTTTTAAACATTAAAGACACAATAATTCGTGTAATAATGGGCTTGGTTAAACAATGACAAAATTTGTACATATTTAACCAAAGTTCTAAAATCTCTGAAAACAGTAACTTCAATCCTTATAATAACATTTTCCAACACTAAAGACACAATAATTCGTGTAATAATGGGCTTGGGTAAACAATGACAAAATTTGTACATATTTAACCAAAGTTATAAAATCTCTGATAACAGTAACTTCAATCCTTATAATAACATTTTTAAACATTAAAGACACAATAATTCGTGTAATAATGGGCTTGGTTAAACAATGACAAAATTTGTACATATTTAACCAAAGTTATAAAATCTCTGAAAACAGTAACTTCAATCCTTATAATAACATTTTTAAACATTAAAGACAAAATAATTCGTGTAATAATGGGCTTGGTTAAACAATGACAAAATTTGTACATATTTAACCAAAGTTATAAAATCTCTGAAAACAGTAACTTCAATCCTTGTAATAACATTTTTAAACATTAAAGACACAATAATTCGTGTAATAATGGGCTTGGTTAAACAATGACAAAATTTGTACATATTTAACCAAAGTTATAAAATCTCTGATAACAGTAACTTCAATCCTTATAATAACATTTTCCAACACTAAAGACACAATAATTCGTGTAATAATGGGCTTGGTTAAACAATGACAAAATTTGTACCTATTTAACCAAAGTCATAAAATCTCTGAAAACAATAATTTCAATCCTTATAATAACATTTTCAAACACTAAAGGTACAATAATTCGTGTAATAATGGGCTTGGTTAAATATTGACAAAATTTGATCATGTTTAACCAAACTCATAAAATCTCTGAAAGCAATACAGCAGTCCTTATAATAACATTTTTAAGCACTAAAGACACAATAATTCGTGCAATAATAGGCTTGGTTAAATAATGACAAAATTTGATCATGTTTAACCAAACTCATAAAATCTCTGAAAACAATGCAGCAGCCGTTATAATAACATTTTCCAACACTAAAGACACAATAATTCGTGCAATAATAGGCTTGGTTAAATAATCACAAACATTGTTCCTATTCAACCAAAGTCATAAAATCTCTGAAAACAATAATTTCAATCCTTATAATAACATTTTCAAACACTAAATACATAATAATTCGTGTAATAATAGGCTTGGTTAAATAATGACAAAATTTGTTCCTATTTAACCTAAGTCGTAAAATCTCTGAAAAGAATAATTTCAATCCTTCTAATAACATTTTCCAACACTGAAGATACAATAATTCGTGTAATAGTGGGCTTGGTTAAACAATGTCAAAATTTATGCCTATTCAACCAAAGTCATAAAATCTCTGAGAACAATAATTTCAATCCTTATAATAACATTTTCAAACACTAAATACATAATAATTCGTGTAATAATAGGCTTGGTTAAATAATGACAAAATTTGTTCCTATTTAACCAAACTAATAAAATCTCTGAAAACAATACAGCAATCCTTATAATAACACTTTTAAACACTAAAGACACAATAATTCGTGCAATAATAGGCTTGGTTAAATAATGACAAAATTTGATCATGTTTAACCAAACTAATAAAATCTCTGAAAACAATACAGCAATCCTTATAATAACACTTTTAAACACTAAAGACACAATAATTCGTGCAATAATAGGCTTCGTTAAATAATGACAAAATTTGATCATGTTTAACCAAACTCATAAAATCTCTGAAAACAATACCGCAGCCGTTATAACAACATTTTCCAACGGTAAAGACACAATAATTCGTGTAATAATAGGCTTGGTTAAGTAATCACAAAAATTGTTCCTATTCAACCAAAGTCATAAAATCTCTGAAAACAAAAATTTCAATCCTTATAATAACATTTTCAAACACTAAAGACACAATAATTCGTGTAATAATAGGCTTGGTTAAATAATGACAAAATTTGTTCCTATTTAACCAAAGTCGTAAAATCTCTGAAAACAATAATTTCAATCCTTATAATAACATTTTCCAACACTGAAGATAGAATAATTCGTGTAATAATGGGCTTGGTTAAACAATGTCAAAATTTATGCCTATTTAACCAAAGTAATAAAATCTCTGAAAACAATAATTTCAATCCTTATAATAACATTTTCCAACCCTAAAGACACAATAATTCGTGTAATAATAGGCTTGGTTAAATAATCACAAAATTTGTTCCTATTCAACCAAAGTCATAAAATCTCTGAAAACGACAATAATTTCAATCCTTATAATAACATTTTCAAACACTAAATACATAATAATTCGTGTAATAATAGGCTTGGTTAAACAATGACAAAATTTGTTCCTATTTAACCAAAGTCATAAAATCTCTGAAAACAATAATTTCAATCCTTATAATAACATTTTCCAACACTAAAGACACATGCATGGCCACAATGACCATTTGAACTTTGAAGTAAAGATAAGAAATCAAGTGGCATGCATGCAAAAACCGAGTTAACATATAACCAAGGCCAGATTTTGGAGAAATTGTAAGGGAATGTGGGGGGTTTTTTGGGGAGGTGTGCACCTCTCCTATTCCCAGGGAAGGCGCGCACCTCTCCCAAAATTCGGTCTTGTATACAACTACATTTATGTAACCATGCATGTTGGAGAGGGAGAATATTATCTTAAGCGCTTAAGAGTGAGTACTAGGCTAGTAGCGAGACAAAGGTATGTTGAAAATTGAGTAATATATGTATGAGGTTAGCAAAAGTATATGGTACATGCACTCTTTTTCGTAATAAGATGATTATATTGTATTTTGATTTATAAATAAATCTGAACACAAGATAAGAAGAAATTATTTATTAAATTCTATTATTTACAAAAACCGTATTCGTTTGACTAATTACGGTATATTTAGTAGAAGATAAATGAACATTTAATTAGACCTGATTTTGACTAGCAAGATGAACATAAGCACACGGTTAAAAAACAAAGAAATCAACAGTACCGAAATGTGCGTCGGAACAAAAACAAATTTTAAAGAAAATTCTTTCAGCATTTTTTCGCAAAATTCACTGGAAACGTTATCCCTTTTTATTTTACTGATGCTCATGCTGCCAACAAAAACCAGGTCATATGCGCAGTATACTGCCGAGTACACAAGCCAAAGTTTATAACGAATTAGAAAGAGAAATGTCAATTAATTGACAATTTTATGAACACTTTCATGGTTCGTGGATATGACGTCGTATATTAGCATAGAACATGAGAGACTGGCACATATCCAGTTGCACATCTGTTTATCCTTAATCTATGGCTTTACAGCACATCCATTGTGTGTCTTTTTAAAGTTCCTTTCTTTTCCTAAAACAGCTTCCAGACGTTTTGTTGGAATTTATGTTGTGCATTTTCGTGGATGACTGAATTGTCCAAATATGACTGTGTAGGCCAGATCCTTTGGTGAATGCATACTTTACAGGACTGAAATGTTGGTCCAGCCAAACAATATTTACCATGCAGGCAATTGTGTGAATTTGTTTCTCAGCCTCAGAGACTAAAAATAATTATCAAATATTAATTACTGATGATTGGGGGGGGGGGGTGCATGCTCATATATTTCCATTCTGCACAATTTCTGCACAGACTAAATCTCATGAAGTTTTTCAAACGTTTTTTATGCCCCAGGTTTAGCTGCTAGAATGATGGCATTGTCACAGCCAAGGAGACAAAAACATATAGGTCCCAACATGAGTGAGACTTATTGTTGGCTATTCTCTACTAATACTGAAGTTCCAAAGTATATAGTGACCAAACATCACTAAAGATTTCTGATTAAATAAACATTAAATTTCTGTGGATGGCTAGATACTGTTAACTTAACCTTAATAAGACAGTTACTGAATGTTGCAAAAAGATGGCATGGGCAGAAGGATAGTATACAGGGAGTGATAAAAAATAGTCCACTTAACTAGCTTATTTTCAAACTAGCCACAGTCGGTTGCATTATTTTCACATTTTCAAATGTTTCAAACAACATTCTTGTACCCACAAGAAATCAATAATGTTGATTGTTCAAAAATTTTCATGTTTATGAACCTGCAGTCCAGACTGGAAAGATTATGTGCTGAGATTTAAAATATTTAATAGAAAATATATAGGGACTAAAATATAGGCAATTTAATAGAAGACATTTGATAGAAAATTTATTAGAAGACATCAAAATTGCAGCCCAATACTGTATCTTGGCTGTGCAGTACAAACAATCCACTTTGATAGGCAGTCAGATACTGTAGACTGATGACCTAGACTGGAAAGTATGGCTGTTTTTAACAAGATATCGGGTTTCAAAAATTTCAAATGTACAGTGTGCAAACATGTGTCAAATGCACTTCAGTGTGCATGTTAGATACCTAGCACTGGCCATATTCACCATATTCAGTATTAAGCCAAGTATGCAAACCTGAACACAACAAAAATTCTTGAGTGGCTAATTGCCATACTTTCCAGACCATACCGGCTGATTACAAAATAAAGTCAAAAGAGACTTACTTGTGGGTTTTATATAGGACTATAATTGTAGGTTGAATACAATCTCGAATTTTTACCTGCCTGTTTGCCATCACATGATCACTACATGCAATGAATTACTAAACTTTGTGACTAGACAGACTATAGTCTATCAATACTTATTATTTAAAGTACAGTGCTTCATAAAGATTTCCAGCACTGATAAAATTGATAATCTCAAATGTGAGATCATGACACGTGAAAATTATCGCTTTTCAAACAATCAACTAATAGCTTCTGGATGTTTTATATTAGTAGAAAACACTGTAGTTTATATAATAAACAGAAAAATAGGTACGCTACGCGTACATGTATCTGCGAAAAAAAGGTACGCTACGCGTGCAGGTGGCTGCGCACAGCATAAATATGTAGCAGAATGATTGCAATAAATATTGAAATAAATAGTCCAATGTGTTTGAAATGATTACTGTATAATATAAACTATTTAATAAAAACATATGAAATGATTAACATAAAATTTTGATAACAGTATCATTTCAGAGATAAATACTTGAAATATTTTAACATTTATCACAACTGTTGGAACCAAATTTGAATTAATATTAATGGATATTAATTGTTAGTTTTAAAAATCGATATAAAAATGCATGTCGAGTGTACAATGCATAAATCAAATAACTTTAGTTTTACAAATATGGTTTACTACAGGATGTATAAAAAAGTAGACCCTTTGGAATACTTTTTAATTCGGTCGACATAATATATGCGTACAAATTAACGCATGATTGTATACACATGGGACAAGTTAGAATAACTTCAGCAAACAAAACAGGCTGTACAAAAATTTGTAATTCATTACATTGTTAAAGATATTCAAGGTGTATTCAAAATTGGAATGAATTAAATCTGTTAAGTGACCTTCGAATCGAGTCATTCTGAACTGTCAAATTAATGCAACAGATTGCAGTTAATCAAATTTGCAGCTACTTCAAAGAGTCTACTTTTTTTATACACCCTGTGCAACCAAAATTTTATGATTTACTGGTGGTTAATTTTACATCAATCACTCATGCAAAATTAGGTTTGTCTCATATGAATATTTTTTGTTTCAATTGAAATGCTGGTGATTCAGATTTAACAAATAAGGTGACTTAAGCTGAGAATACTACCCAAGGAAAAATGTCGGCCTATTATTCAGATTTCAGATCTAAGCATTAATAGACTTTGAGCATGAGTGATACTAAGTGCTGGTACACGGTTTCTATTCATGATATATACATTTAAAAATAAATCCGAGAAAAAATACTCAAATTTGACTATTCAAAAGAACATGAAGTTCAAGAAATTGTACACAAGAATAAAGTGTGTACCAAATAAGTGCAATCACAGACAAACACTAGATAATGCTAGTGTACACTGCAAGCACTGGGGAAACACAATGCACATAATGAAAACAACAAGCCCATCCATCAAAACATACAGTATACTCAAAACCGTTTTAAACAAGTTAACTGGACTCCTAAAAATTACATACATGTAGTCCATGTTGTTATTGTACCTTTATTATCATTGTATCAATGTCAATGCTTCTGTCAAATCGGTTTGTTGACTGTTGTAATTTACAGATGGATAATACAACCGATGCAATATTTCCCCAGTTGTCGAACCATCATCTTGCTTAGACATATTTACAATAGAAATAGAATATCTAGTCACACTACGAAAAGTCTTCAGTTCAATTCCTTGTCCAGTTAGGCTTAACTCTTCACTCTTTAACAGTCTTGGCGCACGCCATTTTAGAATTTGGAAAATCACTCCAGTTAAACATATTATGGTCTGAATGATCATTAGGTAATACGTCATTTAATGTTATATTCTCGACTATTGGCTATTTCTAATTTACGCATTCGGTGATTGGCTACAAGCTAACAGCTAACAGCTAACAGTAACAGCACGCGCACGATAACAATATATCTGCATTCGCAGATACAAAAAACATGGTGCTAGGAAATGCCCTCGTTCGCTGCACTCGCTCTTAGGATATCATGTTCAACACTCGAAATAAATCTGGTATCTCTGCGACTCCGCGCACCATTTTCATATTATTAATATCATCCAATATCCGTACGTATATTAAACTGGTGAAATTCATAAACAAACCACGTAGTCGTACAGTCTGTACTCAGGAAAAATATTACCAATTCTATTTACCTCGCTACTTTCCGTCGATTCATGAATATTCAAGCCCTCATTATTAGAAAGCTCATCCATATCTAATCCATATCATCCAATATCATCCATATTCATATTTTGACTCTTGTTAGAAAAGGAAGCCATGTTGAAATTACTTACCAGTACCTTTGATCGCGTTTAGCGTAGTAACCATGCCTTGGTTTCAGTTGTTGGTTTTTGAACAAATTTTGTCTGAAATAATATCTGATAATCCGTGATCGACATACAAAAAACTGTATGTCGCCCGCACTGCGCATGCGTTGGAAATAAGCCACAAACGCATTTTTCTAGGTTTTTTGGAACAGTATTTGTACTATTTTGTTTGTAATGTCAGTGGAAAATATCAGTTTATTTCATTCTGTGTTGGACGAAGCGTTAGAGCGACTGGGTAAGAAGAATCTCAAATTGAAGGAGTGTCAATACGAAGCGGTAAAGGCTGTTGTTGTCGACCGGAAAGACCCGATTTGTATCTTGCCTACTGGTTATGGAAAGTCACTTATATCCAGCTTCTTCCCTATTGCGGCCTATTGAATCTATTTATTTGCAACGCATGCGCAGTACGGGCGACATACAGTTTCTTGTATGTCGATCACGGATTATCCCAGAACCTCCGTTTCCTTCCCAAGGGATCGCAGGCTCGGGGAACGAGATTGCTTACGCATAATAAATGACATAATACATGTAATGACTAATAATCTTCGAAATTATAATACTGATCTTTCGATTCCTAAAACTATGAAAAGTTTCTTAAGAGATGTTTTAGGCACATAGGTTGGCGTGTGTTTGGGTAATGGGTTTCATTTTTACATATTTTTACTTTGTTAATTTTTAGATAGACGCCTCTCATTAAAATCAGTTCTATAACGGATGAGATTAGCGTCTCATTATTAAAGGAATTTTACATTACATTACATTACAACAAGTGCCCTCACCACCTCTCCTGAGTTACTTCAAAAACAAGACGTCTGATTAGGCGTTCACTTCGCCCAGTGGCAACGAGAATTGAATCAAGCCTATTAGTAGTTCACGCCAAAGCCTTTACCACTGGACCAGACATTCTTATAAGAAAAAACATACTCCGAAAAACAACATCTTGTAAACTCAAGATTCGAGCTTTTAAAAACAAGACGGCAATTTTGCGGTGATATTTCGACTCTATTTCAAAGTCATTGTCAAACCAGAATGACTTTGAAATAGAGTCGAAATATCACCGCAAAATTGTTGTCTTGTTCAGTTTAAAAGCTCGAATCTTGAGTTTACAAGATGTTGTTTTTCGGAGTATGTTTTTTCTTATATTTTATTAAATTGTCTCCTGATAATGGTTTCCAGACATTCTTGCTTGAGCATTTGATGTAAATTATTGACTTCATTTTAAGTAAAAAAATAAACAACTACCAACTGTCTTCAGCGAGAATCTGACCAACTAGCAACTCACACCAATACCTTTTTAAAGCCAATACATTTTGAGTCAAATGAACAAAATAAAACAAATTTGAAACTTTCTTTACATACCTGTGCACACCAGTCACAGCAAGTTACATCAGTAATTACCGCTACAAATCGTAATACAATCGCAAAATGAAATAGTTCGAAACAAACACTTACACTTTATGTTTTATGTTTCTAATATGTTTCTATATTTCGACTCTATGTGTATACAGGGTGTACGGAGTATACGAGGTATACGGAGTGTAGTACGTTTCTGTGTGTGTACGGAGTGGGTTCATAAGGTTCATGGTTTCATGTTTCATGATTTCATGGTTTTATGTTTTTGTGTTGGAAATTCAAAATAAACCACTTTTTTACTAAAGAGCGACGGTTGTTTAATCTGTACCCAAAGTTTCAGGAATGGTCTATTTTGAACAAAAATTGAGTGGTCGGAAAATAAAGAGGAACTTTTTATTTCTATTATGCCAAAACCTGGCCCCAATTGACAGTACGTAACGAAAAAGATGGCGGATGTGCATTTTACCACAATGCATCGCGGGCAGAAGTTATTTCAAAAAGCAAATTGACGTCTTTTGAAAGAAGTGCATAAAAGAGGAGGTAATTTTCTTTGTTTTGTTAAAGTTTTATGACCTTGGATGTTTTTCTTGGCATTTTTTAGTCTTTTTTGCTTGATGACCGCAATGCATTGTCGTAAAATGTACATGCTACGGATTGCCGCCATCTTTTTCGTTATGGTCAATTGCGTGACAAGAAAATGAAGCCTTTTTAGTGGTTTCGGGTATTTCACAAAGGATTACACATTAGTTGACCCCAAAAAACAGGATTTTGGATTATCTAGATAGGACTTTAGGAATATGTCAATTTAGAAACTTTTAATTTAGAAACCATTTTGCCACTGATCATGATGAGCTGACTTTATTTTTGGGATATCTTGATTTACAAAAATGGAATACGGATTATATTCTTAATATCATCAGATTATGGATTATTCAGAAACCCCCGAACAGGTTCTTGAAAATGTAACTGAAAATACCAAGCACGTTGAAATTAGCTATTGTGGCCGGATATTCACTCATTCACGTTAAATAACTTAGTCCGACCTAGGGGTAAATAGCGTGGCTTTACATGACATCAGCCTTCCGTGATATGATTAAAGTGACACAATTTTTATGTAATAGTTCAAATACGAGACAGAGGACTTTACCGGGATTTCAAGTAAGAGGAACGGACTCCGGGTACTTGAAATCCCGGTAAAGTCCTCTGTCGAGTATTTGAACTGACTTCTCAAACTCATCAATTATGCAATTCAAACTACTAGTATCTTGAAAAATTTCAAACTACTAGTACGTTGAAAAATTTCAAACTACTAGTAGTTTGAAAACGAATACTTAATCAGCCCCGCTGTCCCCTGAGACATTTCAAATGCGCCTCCTGCTTTTAAGACACTTTTCCTGTAGTTTCAAAACGCTAATTAAATATGTATTTCTTTTGAATTTCCTTCATGAATTATTAATGAGCTTTAGAATTTTTCTTCAAAGAGAATCGCAAAGGTATTTTCGTGATTGGCCAATAGGTGTTCGTATGAAATCAACCTCGTTCCCAGGGAACTTGCCATGCTTGGGGATTGGGCCGTGTTGTTTTTCACCAATCATATTGAATCTCGTGCCAAATGCGTGCATTTCATTGGCTGGCGGGGGTTTTAAATTTTTGCTGTAAAGTTCGAAGGCTCGATTTGCAGTTTGCAGTTGGTATTTGGAAAGGAGTATTTCGAAAGAAACACTATCAAGCAAATTTGACTATCAAATACGGTTTCTTTTGGCTCTGTGGCGTGTAGCTTTCTTGTTAATTCAAAATGCGTAAGAAGGATTCTCAAGAAAAGAACATACAAGTGGTACTGAGATGCCGGTAAGCCATAATAATGTTCACAAATTAAAATGTGTTTTAACTATTTCTGTTATTATTTAGTGTTTATATATCATATTGTGTAACATTTTACTCCGTGAATATTTATATCATTTATCTTTGCACCAATACAATAAATATTCGTGTACAACGTCTTATATAGAAAGTTGTATTGCCGAATTATTGTCATTTTTTTTATATAATAGAGGTCTCGTGACAAATTTCGATAATAGTTCTTAGTTGAACTAAAAATACACAAAAATAAAGATCACCTTTGACTACCAGATCAGCGTACATTACGTACAACACTACTAATAAGCAAGATATGACCATATTCTTTACTATATTATTGTACTGTTTGTCATGCAGTAACCTCAGTTGCAAAAATTTGTACCCACAATAGTGTCACCAGACACCAGGTAGCCTGTGTAGGTAGTCTGGTCTTTCTTTAATCCAGGAAGTTTGACAAATTTTTCCATATCATATAGACCAAGAAGCAGTCAAGAGATCAAAGAGGGCTCGCCATCCATTGTAGAATGTCTGCCAAACAAAAAGGAAGTTTCTGTTAAGCATGATATAGCTGACAAATCATCAATCAGCAAGACATTTAGTTTTGACAGAGTTTTTGATCCAGATTCCACACAAATAGATGTGTACAGATATGTTGTATGCCCCCTTTTGGAGGAAGTTCTTTTGGGTTATAACTGCACTGTTTTTGCGTAAGTATGGCTTAATCTGTTATGTTGCGTCTAAGCATATCTGAAGATGCGCTCCCCAAACCTTTACAGCTGAACAATGAGGCAGCTTTTACATATTTTCAAAGTTTTTGAATTAGGCTGAACCTGAATCACCATTGGGTTATTTGACTTGTAAACTTCCAGTTCTGCTTATTTACTAAATCAGAGGCTCATATATACAATAAAAAACAAAATGTGCAAAGCCTGCATTTGTTTGCCTGTTTGAGGTGTAATTCCCATGAGAATAACAAGATCATCAATATGTACATGTATCTGTATATGTTAGAAGTGCCCATAGTAATTGGTTTGAACTGCATGTTGTGGTGACCCTGCTAATTGTTTGTATAGTATTGTATGCTATATATATACATTGTATAGTGTTTTATCATTTTATGTCATATCTTATGTGCCAGATATTGTATCGTGTTCTATCGTATTGTGTCCATGTTATTAGTATTATCTCTGACAAAGAACAAATAAAAAATGCTGGGAGACCAGGGTTCATCCCTGGGCTCTAATCAACATTGTGTATTTTTGGCTTAAGCTATGGTCAAACAGGGACTGGAAAGACATTTACCATGGAGGGTGAGAAAAGTTTTGAAGGTGGTAGTTGGGATGAGGTATGTATAGCAGCCTAGGTGGAAAAAATGTTTTTGTTTCTGCAAGCACAATATAAAGATTTTATATTTCCTGCTGATCTGCAGTGTCTTTCTTTAAAATATAATATTACAAATCTCCAAACACATAGCCGGTGTTAAAATTTCCTGTGACTAGTGAAAACTTTTCTGTGCTTGTATGCCTGGCTATTTCTTCCATCCCTGTATGTATAGTACAGCATATTTGTTTTAAATGACTGTACCTTGTGTTAAATGAATGTACCCATTTTGATCAAGCTCATAGTATTTCCAACTATTTGCTAATTCCAGGAACCACAAGCTGGAATTATACCTCGAGCTATGCAGCAGCTGTTTGAGAGATTGGAAGCTATGGTAGTAAGTATAATAATTAATTGCCTAGATAAGGAATATACCTGCTTATAAGATTATATAATGCCGTCAGATCGATATTGGGTGGGGGGAGGGGGGGGGGGGGGGGTGGCAAGAGTAAAAACCTAGGAGGTTCTAGGTTTACACTTTTCTAGTCAGAGTGTTTTGGACTGCTTTATACCGCCGACAGCCTTACCATTGTAATGAGACTTCCTCCCCATGATTTGTATCTCTCACTAAAGCACACAGAATCCTCTATTCATCTTCAATTCATGCTGACTTTATTTCAATCATGTAGGACTGTGAATTTTCTGTGCGAGTGTCATTCATGGAAATATATAATGAAGATCTTTTCGACCTTTTGGGTTCGACTCTTGACAGCCAGAAATTAAGAATATTCGAAGATTCAACAAAAAAAGTTAGTGACTGAGCTAAATAATTAAAAATTGATCAATAATTGCTAACAGTAGCTTTAGGCACTACATAAGTTGTAGAATAACGTGCCTTAGTTTTTAAATTGTTTACTATATGTACCTGTTCTTTATAAATTTACATGTGCAAATTATAATTGAGTGTTTCTTCTGGGTCTACCTGGGACAAAATTCTTTGTGATATCTGTGAGGAATTATGTCCTTTTTTGTGATGTCATTGTATAAGACCATACCCATTTACTAACTGATTTCATTGTCATATTCTCAATAAACACAAGAATTACACAATAAATTATCTGTCTTGAATATCTTCCTTAATTAATTTGTAGGGCTCTGTCTTCGTGCAAGGTCTAGAAGAAATGATTGTGCGAGATAAAAATGAAGTTTATGAAATATTAGAAAGAGGAAGGGCAAAAAGACAGACTGCTGCTACCTTGATGAATGCCCATTCCAGGTTTAGTATATATCATATTAAGTATATATGTCAATGTTGGTCATAGTCAGGCCTCAAAAACTGAATTTTACATAATTGGGTATATGTGCACACAGTTTTATAAAGTATTATATATGATAGTACTGTAATTACAGTAATTGTATTCATACAGGGCAGATCAAATATTATCTGACAGGAGTGGGGTGTAGACTTCCTGGGGGGGGGGGGGGGGGGGAGGGGGCTGCCTGCCAAGGACTTGACTGCACTTTGTTCATCTTCTGTCACTGTTGTTGGTTATAATTTAGTCATTTCACAATTGACAATCAAACACCAATTTTTGAATTACAGTGTTATACTTAGCCTTTTAACTGAATTTTTTTCAAATCAATTCTATAATAATAGGGTACAGTTTGCATGCTTTTTTTAAATTTTTCTGGGGTGGGGAGAAAACTTGTTGCCCTCCCCCCCAGCAGTCCCTAGAAAATCCGCCCCTGGTATTTGTTTCAAGAATATTTATCTGTCTGTAATGATCAGTTGTCACAGACTCCTCAATCATTCACTTCGACCATCTTTAACTGATCATGTGTCACAGTGGTGACTGTGCTATTCGTGCATCTCTATTCTTTTGAGCACAATTTGAACATCTCGTTATTTCTCCATATATAGCCGCTCACATTCGTTGTTCACAGTCACTGTTCACATTAAAGAGAGTTCCGTAACTGGAGAGGAGATGTTAAAGATAGGAAAACTCAACCTGGTCGATTTAGCTGGCAGTGAAAATGTCGGAAGATCTGGCGCAGTTGATAAGCGTCTCAGAGAAGCGGGTACTGACTTTACTACATGTCTATATAGTGTGTGACAGCAACCATATTTTCGTTTAGTTTACATTCCGCTTATCTTTACGATTCTTTCCAGGCACTATCAATCAAAGTTTATTAACACTGGGAAGAGTGATCACAGCTTTGGTTGAGAGAGCGCCTCATGTACCTTACAGGTGAAATATTCATTTTGCTTTACTCGTGACAGGCCACAAGTTCTTTTCAGGGTTATTCTTTGGGTCTGTTTTTTTGCAGAAAATATTGTGTTCAGGTGAATTGCAGGGAGTCTGAAGTGGCTTCTCTGTAAAAATAGTGGAAAAGGGGGGGAGGGTATTAATTGAAATGAAAACAGCAAATCCAGATCATTGTGTATGATCGTGACACAATTTCTAATATCAGAGACGAATTTAACTCAAAAATACTTTATATCAACTTCGTTTGGTGAGAAGATTGAATTTCAAAACTCAATTCAAAATTGAGTTTTTTGGTCGTTTACGGTCCTGAAAATTAACAAAAAAAACTGAGGCCAAGTGGTTATTTATGTGCTTAGTGTCACTATTAGTGTGGGCATCTTACGTTGAGAAAAAGGTAGTCAATACTTCTCTATACAGTATTCATTCCACGATAAAGACGTATCCTGTATTTTTGAAGGGAGAGCAAGCTCACAAGATTGCTACAAGACTCGCTCGGGGGTCGTACCAAGACCTCTATCATTGCTACAATATCGCCTGCATCTTGTAACGTTGAGGTACGGTAGTGAATTCTGGAAAAAAACCCCATGCTAAACTGGAGTACCCTTCAGATTTCGTTGGACATTTTTGTTGTTTTCTTCAGGCCTTGCAGCCCGCTTTTGCGAAAATGTAATCATCTTTTTCGTTATGAAGGAAACTTTGAGCACGTTGGACTACGCCCATCGTGCTAAGAACATTTTGAACCGTCCTGAAATCAACCAGAAACTAACAAAGAAAGCACTTATAAAGGTATCAAATTTCTGATTCTTTCTAACGGTTCTTATGCAAGTATATTATAAGTTATGCAACTTCAATTCCTCGCCCAGGAGTACACAGAAGAAATTGACAAGCTAAAGAAAGACTTGTTAGCAGCCAGGGAGAAAAATGGGATTTATCTCGCGGTGGAAAACTACACGTGAGTTAGCTATTCATCGATCATTAAAAACACACAAGTCCATTAGCTAGGAACAAGATTGTTTTAAAAGTATCCTCTATCCTCAATGGACGCATAAATAGACCATTTAATCTTTTCTCTTTTATAGCGACATGCAAAACAGACTAAAATCGCAAGCGGAGTCACTGGGCACAGCGCAAGATAAGCTTTCCCATTTGGAGACAGAATTTGCAAAGATGACCGAGTTATTTCAAAACACGAACGAGGAACTCTCGGGAACAAAGGAAACACTTCACAAGGCGAGCGTTGAACTCAAGCAAGCGCGAACATGGCTAAAGAAAACAATCGAGGATCGCGATACACTAACTTTCCTTTTGAAAGAACATGGTGAGACGGAGGCGAATTTATATGCCAGATCGACAGAACTACTGGGCGTTGTCAAGGACACTACTGGAGATGTTGACAAGTAAGTTATTGTTCTGAGCTGAACCTTACTGAACTTTGATTGCTGATTATTTGTGGTTAGACTAGGTTAGAAACGAGTATATAGAGAGGCAATAAAATGTCTTGAGATTTTAAGCCAAGTGATCCGCATGCCAGTAGTTTTCTGTTTTGGACGATATGTGAATTTATTAAGATTCTTTGCATTGACATCAATCATCATGAAGATTCGCCCATTCATCGCTAATATCTATACTCTTACGTCTGTCAAAAGTACAAAATCCACGCCTACCTAATATGGACACAATTTGTCATTAAAGGGATTAAGGGTAATGGCAACAAAAATGTTCTTTGCTCATTTGAAGGAGCTTTTAAAATAACAGACAAAGCCTGTTTCAGGGTGATTCTCCCGTCACGCACATGACATTGCTATTTATTTTGGCGTCACAAAAACCATGAAAAGCAATGGAACTGCTATGTCACGTATGTGACGAGAGAATCACACTTCAGCTTTTTCTTATCTGGCGTGATTCTTGAGATACTTCGGCTGAAACACACCAGGTGTCCGCCATCTTGGATTTTGAAGGATATGCATGTTACGTCACAAGTGGGATCACGCGACATTTAATTATTGACAAGCAATGATCAGAACCAACCAGAAACTCGTTTCTACTTGCTCATTTCAAAAGTTCTTTCAAATGAGCGAAGAAAGTTTGTTGTTACAATTTCCCTTTAACTTTCTGAAACAATGATACCTCAACCAGTGCTCATAATTTATTGTTTACACTGTAGGTACAGCAACTTGCGTCCAATCAGTAAGCGCAAACATTTTCGCGTGTTTTTTTTTAGGTTTATTGGGTTTATAAAGTGACGTTTGGCCGTGAAATGGAAGACATTTAGATACCGACAGTTTTGTAACTCCAACTGTCATATTTTGATGCACGTTTTATAAATTTTACAAAACATACCAATGTCGTGGAGTAGAAGCTTGTTTAGGATTTCAAATGATACAATTATAACGGCAAACGTCGCGTTTCAAACGGCAAACGTGAAAAAACTCGAAAAAATGCTTGCGTTTAGTGATTGGATGACAAATTGCTGTACGTAATTTTGTGAAGTTTTGTGTTCGTCAACCGCATCACAATGCCCATTCATAGAAATACGTGACGTCACACGTTGCTGTGTGCGAGAAGAATAGTTAAAACACAAAACCATCCTTTATAGACCATGTATAAAGTCCGTTCTGTGCACACTTTCTGCTCGTAACAAAAACAAGTGTCCGGACCCGACCGTTCATTGAATTTCAACGAAACTTTGTATTGTTTTACAGTGTTAAAGGGAAATGGCAACAAATTTTTTTATCGTCTCTTTTGATAGAGACTCGAAAACAATAAATAGAAGTCTATTACAGAATTTTTATATTTGCCTTATTTGGTGAGATATTTTGACTTGAAATCCTTAGTTGTCCGCCATCTTGGATATTTGTGGGTATGCACGATATGTCACAACTGGGATCACGCGATTTTTTTCTTACGACACAATGGTTAATATGCTCTCATAGCCGCATTTACAGCAAGTGTTTCGGATTTCAGCACGGACTGAGAAGATTTCAAACAATATTTGATTGTTGGTAGGTATTTACGAGGATTTTCGAAAGGCTTATCCCTGTTGTGACGTCACCAAAACATTGTTAATGATGTGCAAAATTAATCCAAGATGGCGGACAGTTCGTTGATTTAGGTGAGAATATCTCCCGAAGTAAAACAGATAAAAAATTTTGCAATAGACCTCTATTTATTGTTTTAGAGTCTCTTTCAAATGAGACAATAAAATTTTTTGTTGCCATTTCCCTTTAATCAATAGAAATTCCAACGGTCGGATCCCAACACTTTTTTGTTATAAGGAGAAAAATATGAACACAACGCGGGCTTTACATGGTCTTACACGAATGTATGCATGTCTTGGAACTAATATACTTTATATAGATTACACAACACCTTGGAAAGAAAGTCCAAAGTTTTGAAGAACAACGCGCATCAGAAGGAAGTTTATCAAAATCATTTTTCCGACTCCCTGAGAGGTTTAGAAAAAAGCGTGGTAAGCTTCTGCGAAGACGAAAAGGAAAAATCGCGAAAATTTTTGGAATGGCTGGAGGGTGAAAATAAAAAGAAGGATGAATTGATATCTCTTCAGCGTGAATTTTTTGACCATATGTTCGCTCGGGGACAGCATTTCGTCGCTAAGATTGTGGATACGCAAAAGGTGAAAAAAATAGTTGCTGAAATGCTTTTAAAAAGCTTGTCGATTGTTGTAATATTCAAACCGAAAATCATAGCTGACCACCCTGAACATCCTATTATGCAATGTACATTTCCTTGCTTGCCATTTATAGGCACATGTCCAAAGTACCGTGGAGTGGAAAGAAAGTTTATCGCAAGCTGTGGCAACGAAGACGGTAAGCAATTAAGTCAACTGTTCTTAATTCAATTTTGATACACAGCAAGTCCAACGTCGTACCCAGGCTCTTTACCTACGCCCGACGTTTCTGGCGAAGGTCAAGACCCTGGCTTGCAAGGTTTGTTAAGTTTGTGGATGTGGCCATCACTATCCACTGCAGATTAAGTACAACTTACAACATCAGAGTTTTGTATCAATCTATTTTTACAGCACAATTACATACATATATATGAGATTACAAGGAATTTGGTTTACAATCATTTACCGTATAAGGTCTATAATAACAACAGGGAATTTACTATAATTATCTTATCTATGGAATGATGGTCATTTTTATCTAATTATTTCATTATCTAATTATTCTAATTATCCCATTTTCAGTACATATATTTCCTTCATCACATTGAGTGTTCAAACTAATTCTCTTTTTTATAGTAACATTTAACAAAATATTTGAGCATACTTTAACAAGGTTGACTTGAGTCATTTTTAGTTTTTATGATGCAATTGAATTTCCACTGCACACAAATCCTTGCGTGCTCATGATTTAATTTGACTTCCCCACAGGACGAGGTCGTAGAATTGCTTCAGCTACTAAGTTCTGAGAAGTGGAATGAAGCGATTAGTTGTATTAAAGAAGCATTTGTTACATCCAAGACCGTTTTAGCAGACATTCGAACCTTCCAAAAACAACAGGTATATAGAGTGCACTGTTTGTGGCGTGGCCAGCCTAATCGTATATATATTTACCAAACATTTGAGTATCTTTTAGAACGCTGAGCTTGAAGTGAAAACCGCCGAATTTTTACAAAAAAGTCGGGCTATGACCCAAATGATTCACGAGAAACTGGACAACTTTGCCCATCAACAGGTACATGTCATCATATATCTACAGTAAGTATTGGAATTGAAAATGAATATCAAGCATTGAAATCGATACTGTAATAAATGCTTGTTTAGTAGAGTTGTGTTGTACGGTGATATTTTTTGTTATCAAGACTCAAATCCTGGACGAGAGACTTGAACAGAAAAGAAAAACAAAAAATAGAATAATGGAATGCCTATCGGTACGTTCTCTAAATATTTCAAATTACTTTTTACAAGTCTTAAGTGTGGTGGAGTATTTTAAGATGAAATGTGCGTGCAGTAAAGTTAGAAACTCACTAACTCTGGTTTGTAGAAAGTAAGTGCGATGTTAGACGAGGAAAATGAAGCAATTAAATCTAATTGGGAAGAGGTTTGTTTGATTTTGTTAAACCCTTGTTATGATTCAGCGAACAATGACGGACAGCTAGCACACACAGTTATCTGGTCAATTTCTTTTCCACGTTCAATGATACTCCGGTGCTTTTTTCATATTTTCTTGCATGTTTTTGGATTTTCCTTCAGGAAGTGCAAAACTTCGCCCAGATGAAGACTGACATGTCCAGTATGACTGAAGACTGTAAAAGGTAGTGTACAATCTTTGATACTGTTTCCGTGTGATTGTTGTGTATATTCGTGCTTTGGAACAATGTGTCAAAATATCAGTACAGGTCAGTCAACAGCACTGTGCGCATTATTTGTCTTTTTATGGGTTGGATGTTTTTATTTTTATTTTTCAGAACATCCCAGTCTCGAGCCGAACAGGATGAAGCATCCATGACAAACATCGCTGCTCACGAAGATCAAACATCCACAGTGATTGATGAAAGACTTCAAAAAGTAAAGATGCACACTAAACAAACTGAGCTTAACACTTGAATGCACGTCTGAGTGCTTCTTAAGTTTCTTTAATGCTGTTTTTTCTATAGGTATCACAGGATTTGGTAAAAGTTTCATCATTTCTTCCACATATTAAAGACACTGCAGCATACGTCCATAGTAATGGAGTTGATGTGAGTATATCTGTAACTGGTAAAAAAACGGCTTTAATATACATATATATATAGTGCATGAACCAGCCTAATAAAAATGCAGATCGAATGCTATACCTAAAAAAGGTATTAGGTTAGGGAAATAACATTTACTAAACGGAATTAGCCATCTCCCAATTCAGAACCGCACTGCATCTATGGATTGTTTGAAGGAACAATAGACAGTGGCAGCAAGAATTGCTAGTGCAGCAAGAAATCAATAATATACAAGATTTCTCGTTATCTCTGAGGAAACCCTCAGAGATTGTTTGCAATATTCGTTCCATGTCTCATGATTGGTGCTCTCTATCACACACTGTTCTTCCAAGCAATTGACGCAATTGCTTTGTGATCTTGATTAGAAATGGCTATTTAGCAAGAAAAGTAAAATTCTATCGCCTAACTGGCATATTCTCCCAATTTAAGATCGAAGAAAAATGGCAGCGGTCAATTGAGGATTCTCTGACAAACCAAACAACTTGCACTACTCAAAATCTAACGATTCAACAAGAACATACTGTAGTAAGTCAACACGTTAAGAGGTATTACATACAGTCCCCTATAAGTCGCTTTAAATAATTGTGTTGCACATCAAATGGTAAATTTAACAAATGATCATAACTACACTGCACTTAAATTTGATTTAGGAATACATCGCCCAGTGTAAGTCAGACCATAAGACTCTTGACAAGAATCTAAGTAGCCATGAGCAGCATTATGATAATGTTGTTAAATGGTGTCGAGAATCCGCGGATTCTTCTTTGGAAAAGCTTACCGCGCATGCGTCAGTTCATCGTGCCAAGACTGGGGACATTGATGATGGAATGGCAAAGTTCATCAATGTTGATTTGCTTGAAGATGTCCCTACCGGTAATTTATAGAGTTTATAATTAACCGAATTTTTATTAGAAGGCGGATTTGTGAATTGTGATCAATTTAGGACTGAAAACCCATGAAAATCGCCATGACGAAGGAACGGGGAAGGATTCATAGTTATCAATAAGGAAACAAAATTGAGGGTTCATTTTTTTTCAAAATGGCATCGATCAATTCAGCCCAGAATTATTCCTATGCTTCATTGACGTCCGTCTTGATTTACTTTTGATCCGTCTTGATTTTTTCTTGAAGACAGGTTTTTCCGTCTAAGACGAGAAACTCGAAGACGGAAATCAGACATCTACGGAGTTTAGCAAAATCAAAATGAATTTTTCGTCTCAGACAAGTTTACCGCCTTAGGCGAAAATCCGTTCCCAATATAATTTCAGCTATTGTGAGGTTTAGTATAGGTAGTATTATATAATCATATGATAGAACTGTGCGATTTCAGACATTTCATATTTATTCCGTTTTCGGTTGTTTTGGGCGGAAAATCCTAGTTTTCCATCACATTGAATTTGATCAGTTCTTCTGTGTGATATATAACAATGATATCTGCATAATAATCTAGGCACAACGCCAGTACGACAACAGTACAGGTATCCTACGCATTTGCCAAGAACAGAAGATCAAAGCACACTTTTGCAGCTATTTAAAGAAAGCTACCAAGTTCCAACTACTCCACAACTTGATTCTAGAGCTCGAAAGGTATGGAATTGACTGTTTATAACATTCACTTGCTGGTCTCCTACCGTAAACCTCCGACTATAAGCCCCCCCCCGTGTATAAGCTCATCAAATTACTAACGTTTCCAGTATTCCATGTATAAGCCCCCCCCCCGGTTAATAGTTCCGTATTGTATAAGCCCATCAAATTAATAACGTTCCCAGTATTCCATGTATAAGAACCCGTATAAGCCCCCCCCCCCCCCAGTGTATAAGCCCATCAAATTACTGGCGTTCATAGTATTCCATTGTGATTCCATGTATAAGCACCCCCCCCCCGTCTAAAAGCCCATCACCATTAAATAATTTAAATAGTGGTAACACAAAAACAATTGAAAGTGTATAATACACCTTCTTTGAATTAATGTAAGGCATTCATTATTATGTTATTAGTTTCGGTTTTAGCATCCCGGTTTCACCGTGTTTTTTAAGATGGTATCACATTTATTACTAACCCAAAATGTCATCCTTGTATAAGCCCTCCCGTGTAAAAGCTCCCTCGTGTTTTAGGCCATCACAAAACGCTTTCGAACTTGTATAATCCCGGGGCTTATAGCCAGAGGTTTACGGTATACGTCTACAAAACTTGGTTCATTGGAGAATTTACCCATACAAGTCTTGGTCAAAATATTTCAAGAAGAATCAAACAGAATATTATAAGAAGGCATCATTGACATTATTTTTTTTGTGCCAATGAGAATCTTCTTGAAATTTAAAACAAGTCATTTTTCATGCCCAATACCCCAACCCTGCTAATCTCTGCTCAAGTCATTTAAAATATTTAATAGATGATGGGTGTAGAATATTTGGAAAAACAACGAGACGAAGTATTTGTTAATGAACAAAGTGACGCTGAATCTTCGTGTATTATTGGTGGAACTAAAAGTATGGAAGCAATATCATTATCTGAGCAATTTAGTGATGATGAAAGAGGAGCGAAAGAAAACGTTAAATGTTCTCAGGTATGGACAGTCCATTTTTGGTTGAAGCACGTTTAAGGATTTTCATGTAGGCGATTTAGTACTTGTATTATCCTGTCAACATAATTATGTTATCTACCTTGCGTGACAACCATTGACAAGTGATCACGCAACTGACGAACCGATACAAACGTGATTATGGTTCGATATCAAAAGATAGGATTAATTCAAGATCTGTTTGAACAAGTTTTGGCAAGTACTAGTAATGCAAGTAAGAACCCGTACAGGTTGTATAAAAAAAAGGTTATCCAACATTAAAGTGCTCTATCGCATTTATTATTTAAACTACAGGAACTATTCTTCCTCAGTGGGACGGACTAGCTTTAGATTGTCACCATTGAAAATAACCCGTCGAAATCGCATATTTTCAACTCTGAACAAAAGAAATGTCCATTAATCATTTGTCTGACAGGAGATAAATGACATTCAATTAACGAATTAGATACATTAATTTTCCTTACCTAAGATAAAATTTGTCAACTTTAATTCCGAAAGGTGAAAAATGCTATTTCGACCGATCATTTTTATCTGGTTCGTATTTGCTCAATTTTTCTCCAAATTTCACAAAAACGGTGTCACTCGAAAGCTAAATGCCTGGTCTTTCGAACTGTGGAAGAATTATTCCTGTACGGTTAATTATTGAGCGTACTAGAACACTTCAAACTACGATTACCTTTTTTTATGCACCCTGTATAGTACCTAATATGAAAGTAGTAGTAAAATAGTACCTTTTCTGTATTACGATTGCGGAAACAAAACCACCGTAACCACAAAACGCAATAAGGCCCGCAAAGTTAATCGCATCGGCAGGGAAAAATATGGTCCCCGGGAAGTACTTCTTTCAAGTCTTGAGTCCCCCCTGTTCTTCTTGGGAAGATTTGTACGGGTTCCCACGCTCTGTTTGCTGTATCTTCCAAGCGCTTCAGATATTAAGCCATTGAGATTTTTTTCAGAACGACAAAATTACGAGACAAAAGTCAGACGAGCCATGGACAGGATGTGAACGGTCTCCGTTTAATAGGTCACGCCTTAACAGCAACAGCACATCATCCGAAGTTATTAAGAGAAGCAAACTTCCTCGTTTGAAAAACGCTTCGAAATCACAATAGGAAATGGAAAACAAATCGTGGATTAGTGGACTCTACCAAGTACATACATATAAATAATTTGCCGCACGTGGGAATTTTCTCAAGAGTATAAATGTTGTAAATTTGTACTAGGTTTTTAGATAGACAGCATAGATACACAGCTATTTCAATCAAGGTTGTCTTTCCAAAAGCGTAAACTGTGAAATATGAGCGCGCAAGGGATGATGGATTATTGTTTATTTGGGCTCTGATAATAAGGGAATTACTTTTGTAGCAAGTAAATTTGCCTGCGTAAGGTTCCTAAATGTGCCCTCAATGCTGTTTCGAAGAAATAATTCGTGTTTAGAAGTAAAAATAAGCAATAACGCGTCATCCACGCGCTCACAGTTTACAGTTTACGCTTTTTGAAGGACAACCTTTATTAAATTAGCTGTATAGTTATTGTATATGGTATAAGTTCCTTATTGTTGTGCACTCAATAATGTTCACAAATATTGTACTATATACATATTGTTTGGTCATGGCTATAACAACGTACTAACGTATGGTACACTTCATGTGCCGCATTGAATTTTTCTCACTAACCAATGGCAATACGCTTGGAAATTTAACGATAAACGTTGTTCTGACGTAGTTATGTCACAGGCTTTAGGACCAATTCGGTTCGTCTAGGATCATCTGATAATGAAATCGTTCGAAGTGAGATGAAACGACACTATCACATGTTGCATAAGGGTGTCCCCAACTTCCATATATGGCACAAAGGTTTCCCCAGAATACTTTATATTTACTTTTTACATTCCAAAATCTGTCTTCGGTTACGTCATAACATTCCTTGATGTGCAACGAAACATTTTCCTTACGTGGTACAAAAATTAGACAGCTGATTGGCTCAAGGATCAGGTGATCCAACCCCCTCTCATTATTCATGAGTGTCACCTTATTACTATTCCATGTGCGCCGTTTGAAAGCTTGGGTTCTAATGTAAATAATATGGCGGTTTATAACAGGGTTGGCAAATGTTCTTATATTAGTTGTTCTTATATGTTCTTATATTATATAAGAAAAATTTTTGTGGAGGCGAAAATGTTCTTATATTTTCATATATTCTTCTCATTAATTATTTTACTTCAAGGTTGTAAATCTCCACTATTTGTGAATCATCTTTAAAATAAGATATACAAATAATAGTTGTGTAAATACTGCCAGTAATAACTATTTTTATGACTTTGAAAAGTAATGCAACCAGCTTGTAGGTTTTTGACTTTGGATGGCAAGGTTTTTGAAAATGTTCTTATATTACAAAAAAATGTTCTTATATTAATATAAGAAATAAGAAAATTACATTTTTGAAAAAATGTTCTTATATCCAACCCTGGTTTATAAAGTACATATTTACAAAATTCATGCTAAAAATTTACATATTTCTGGAATAAAAGCAATTTTGAGAGATGTATTTTTTAAGTACTTACAAGCAAAATATTGAATGAGGAAAAAATTACAACAAGAGGTATCTTCTATTAAGATTTTCCGAATATAACAAGACAAGTCGAAAGTTAGTTTATACTTAAGAGACTAGAGGTACAGTGATGCCTGCAAAATTTAAACTGATTTCGATGGAAAATAAAAAGGTTCTGAATCGAGACATGTAGCACATAGAAAGAGCCATTGGGAAATGGGTAAAATCATGGGCAAGCTGAAACATAACTATAATGCATTTCCGGAACTCCGAACTAAGTTTTTTCACAAACAATGCGTCATTTGGTCATTTCCACCAAGTTTCAATCAATTTCATCACAATTTCCACATTTTGAAAATTTCAGGTACAATACTGGAACAATTAACAATGAGGAAAAAAGTTACAGCAAGAGGTATCTTCCAAGATTTTCCAAATACAACGAGACAAGTCCAAAGTTAGTTTATTCTTAAGAGATCAGAGGTACAGTGATGCGTGCAAAATTTCAACTGATTTCAATGCAAAATAATAAGGTTCTGAATCAAGACAGGTAGCACATAGAAAGAGCCATTGGGAGGCCAAATGGGTAAAATCATGGGCAAGCTGAAACATAACTATAATGCATTTCCAGAACTCCGAACTAATTTTTTTCACAGACAATGCGTCATTTGGTCATTTCCACCCAGTTTCAATCAATGGACCTTTCCCCCTTTTACATGAAATTTTGAGAAAATTCAAAATAGGCAAAAATATCACCACAGCTTGAAAGAGCATCCTAAGTTTAGTAAGACTGCAAAGTTCGGCTGTGAAATGTTGTAAAATCCAGAAAATATAGCCTTGCGAAGTTGGCAAATTTTGTATACATTTGTATTACGCGTAAGAAAATGATAGTTGACACTTTTGATTATCATTTTCCTACGCGTAATACAAATGTATACAAAGTTTGCCAAATTTGCAAGGCTATATTTTCTACAGTTTACAACATTTCACAACGAAACTTCGCAAATGTAGTAAACTTGGGATGCTCTTTCAAGCTATGGTGATATTTTTGCCTGTTTCGATTTTTTCAAAATTTTGTCTTAAAGGGGAAAGGTCCATTCCATCACAATTTCCACTTTTTGAAAATTTCAGATACATGCAATACTGGAACAATTAACAATGAGGAAAAAAGTTACAACAAGAGGTATCTTCTACGAAGATTTTCCAAATATAACGAGACAAGTCTAAAGTTAGTTTATTCTTAAGAGACCAGAGGTACATGATGCGTGCAAAATTTCAACTAATTTCGATTTCTGATAGCGCATAGAAAGAGCCATTGGGAGGCCAAATCTAATGAGAACGTTTTACAGCAGCGCGTTATTGCTGAGATTGAGGTTGCTTCTTGGTAAGTGTATTCTAACATCTACTTGTTTAAATAAAGGCAATAAATAGCAAAAGCGTTTACGATGGGAAGCGTAACTCAGGAGTTTGATCGATATTTACATACCTGGCGTGATATTTAATATTATTATTATAGGTGTGAGTGCGGTAAATGTTCACCAGATTTGGTAGTGAAGCTTGAAGAGTGTCGTTGCTGTATGGAAATTCAGAAATGCCGTGATACAATGTTGCGATTCGAAACCGAAGAAAACAGCAAATGTATTAAAGAACACCCAGGATTCAACGGGATTGTATTTCTTAATTTATATCATATAGCGCAGTTTCCCAGCTTTAATATTTACATACTGTAGAGTAGATATTTTCCAAATAATTCTCAGTCTAATTTTCCTCTTGAAGAATATCTTTGATAATCTTGATCTTCATAATCTTCGTTACAGCTTCCAACTTTAGACGACGCAAAACTCCTTTTATATGGTAAGCACCTTGGAAATTATTGCTCTTGTCGTTTTATTTGTTGGAATATGTAAGGATATTCACCCGAATCAACTATCACCGCATAGAAATCGAGAGCAAGTAATCTAATTGTTTTAGTAGAATCAGAGGTCAAACATGGAATATTCAACAAAAAATTTGATTTTTACGCAATTTTTTTGGAAGAAATCTCTATAGGAAGGTGATTGTTTCGCTACTCGCTATCTATCGAGGAATAGATAGCGAGTAGAGTTACCAATCAAATTACAGCATTTGCAATAGTATACTAGTATGATTCTACTAATTAAATTTAAATATCACACGTGTGCTAGTGTTCTCTCTATTTTATTCCCCATGAGACTGTGTTGTTTTAAGAAAATGACGTCACACTTCCGTTTTGATTGCTGGAAAAAATTTATTGGTGGACGCCAAATTCAAGATTTTAATTTGTCGATCATCATACTCATAAATCATATAGCGCCGCTTTTTAGAATTGTGATCTAAAACTTCGTACAGTAGCTAATAAGTATGCGTATTTTGCAGTTATGAAATAAAAATTGGGGGTAAAAATTTCGTCTCAGTGACACTTTAATCGCTAACTTTCCTTACATTCCATTGCATTCAAACGACCAATCAAATTACTGCTTTTGATTTGTCCCAGGGCTTATGGCAACGCTTGCAGCCAATAAGACCTGGGTGCCAGGATGAGGCTTGTCGTTTGAGACAGAAAAAAACTGATTTAACTGAGGACTCCAACTTGTAGTTTCAAGGACAACATCGTATGTAGGTTCACAGGAATGAAAACTTTGCGAGAATCTTGTTCGTATAATACAGTAAATATCTTACTCATTTTTTGGCATTTATGTTTGTGGAAGTGCATGAATAGCCAGTGCACATCAGTAGATATGTGCAAGCTGGTGCGTGATGGTAAATAGGATTTGCTGATGATGCACCTTGATGATGCTCATGCGTCGTGCTTGATTGGAAAAAATAAAAAGTTAACTGGCCTTTCCTTTTGCTGGTACTCAAAATATTTTGCAACAAAAATGACCGAATGAATCACCAAATTTTTATTTGGTTATATGTCAGAGGTTAACCTCTGGTTATATTAGTGTTTTGCCTAGTAACATGCAGGCTTGAACCCTGTCATTGTCAGGCATTCGGGTAGTAAAATGAGCATTTATATAATTATATAAATAATGTGCGGGGGGGCATTATTTGGGAAGGTCGTTGTCGAGGGTGCATTATGTTTGCAAAATAGCAATAAAAAAAACAAAAAAAAAGCCCCCTCTGTCTGCAACTTTCGCTTGTCCTCATTCCATCAGATCATGTGATTATTCCCAGACATTATCCACTCTTATTTGACCATCACCTATCATGTCCTCAGAACGGAAGTAAGAATATATTTGACCCCACATCGCAGTTTGTCGAGGTAAACATACAAAGAGCGAAATATGTATTGCTGTAGATATACTATTAAAAAGATCTTTGATCGGACATCTTCCTTGCAAGTAAACGTAAGATAAGGAAGTCACTACTCTCAAAGGTGAGGAGCGCTTTGAGACAAAGAATCGCTCAATTATTTTGAATTGTTTTGTACATCGCCAATTGTAGGTCAAGACTTGACGTAGAGTTGATTGGATTTCCCTAGAATAGATGAACGTTTTCTGGAGATTGACTGGCCTTTGAATTGCCGTTTTAAGTGTTTGTTTTCCTGTGAGATTGCAGTAGTGTTTGGTAGTGGATAACAAAGCGTATTAAAGGTATGCTACGAACTATGTGAGAAACAGTATGCATTGTGTATTAAATTATTGATTCGTTTCGATTTTATCTAGCCGCCGGATAGCAAAAGCATTCATAGAATGAAATCTGATATTACTGTGGTTTTTTTGTCTTCTGTGGTCAATACTAAATGTGTAAGAAATGCTATATGGAATGTCCATATTTGTATAAATTTGGATATAGTCTAAAGAGACGTGACCCAAATGTTTTTACTGTCCATATGAATTTGACAACTACCGGTTTTAAGTTATATTGGCGTGTTTCCTTTTTGAATGTTTGAGTTGAGGTTTTATTGATAATTTTCGGTTTTAGTTTGTTTTTTACTGTATCTAATGGTAGATTGAGAGAGCACAATACACCGAACGTGTTTAATAAGTGACACATTTGTTCCGGGCTTAAATTAGGTACATTTCTCTTCAATTAGCATTTCTTATTACATTCTCAGTTAAGCCTATTTATTGATAGATATACTATGTTGATATACGTATAAAATATTACTAAATATTAATATATATATATATATATATATGTATATACATATATATACACAAAATGTATGACAATGTGCCCTCCCAGTTATTACCATAATGGCTTTATGACAACTCCTGAACTTGGGCACAGTATGTTACACATTGCTATGAAGGATTGCATTTTGAAGTCACCTGAGTGCTCAAACTGCAAACAGTGGGCAATGCATATATATATATATATATATTGCAAATTGCCATATTTGCTCTGAAGAAGGCTAGCAGTTAGCAGCTGAAAATTCAGCATTTTAGTTGAACGTTTTTAAATAGTTTTATGTTTCAATTTTAGTATGTTTTTTAATAAAGTCAGATCAGCTTCAAACGTATTAAAGCTTGTGAAAATGTCTTCTACTGATCGCCTTAATAATATAAATATATATATATATATATATATATATATATATATATATATATATATATATATATATATATATATATTAATATATATATATTAATATATATATATTAATATATACATATATATTAATATATGGAGAGTTCAGCCTAGGCTGCATGTAAGAGTAAAATACTCACAAATATAATGACCGATTGCATGACAAAAAGTTCTATCATGTAATTTTTGCCATCTAATTGCATGTCCAAACAAATGTTATTGCAAGCATGATCATTTAATGTTTGTGTTTGATTGTTCTGTTGTTGCAACAATTGCTGCAACGCTGCAATGCATTTTCTGGCCATTGCACATTGTAACATCCTTTTTGCAACTTTTCTTGCAATATTTCTGTTGAGCAGCCACTCGACACTTGCTGTTTAAAAATAGATCCCAGATAGATCCCAGCCTCTACTGAGGTTGCAAGACAAGTTGCATTAAGTGTAGCAGCTCCTTTGGATGCTATGTCATACATAGTCTCTAACCAGCCTCTATACTGTTGATGTTCGATTGAAATACTGAGAAAATAAAGATGATTTTAAGGAAGTCGATGACTGGTATCTAAAACTGTTAAACAAAAAATATAATTAGAGTTTGTAGACTGAGAAACTGACTGATGAGTATTCAAGGTTTGTTAATAATTTTAGATGGCAAAGCCTCGAACAAAAAGTGACCCTCCACCAACTGAACCACCAGACCAATATCACATTCAGCATGCAATGTCAAGCACTCTACCTGCTCGAGTATCACATAGGATGCGTATGGCAGAACCATTTCCTACAATCAGTGCAAGCATGTTACTAAGCTTGGATGTCAGCCATAGTGGATGGGTTAGAAAGGAGGGCTATGGGTATAAAAATTGTAAGTTTGACTTCGTTTGCACGATGTATAATTATCTGTTATGGCATGATTGAAATAACAACTACATGAACTGCTGAAGATCGATTATTAAGGGGGCCCATATTCATATATATTTGGTTTCACAAACCGTGAAAGAAGTGAATGAGCCACAATTTGAATATGTGAACATTAGCCCCCTTAATTACCGAATTTCCATGGTCCCTAAACTTAAATCAATGAATACTCAGTTGTGATTAAAATTATCTATAGAATTATCTAAAATGGTGAAGATTTATGTTTTGGGTGGGTAATTTTAGAACTGTAATCCTTTGATGTTTTTGCTGTGCAAGATGAAAATTTTCAAATATATGAGTGAATTTTATTGCCTGGCTAATGACTTGGTTAGGTAGGTTTAGGAAGAAAAGATCATTTCGATGCTTTGTGTGGCAGTTTGAATATGGATGTGGCCCCTAGCTAAGATTGTTCATAATATTGTAATGTCTAAATTGTTCAGTATTAACTCATTGTATTATGTTTGTCCATCACTTTGTAAAATTATTGTTATTTTTAGGGAAAAACAGATTCATGGTGCTCCATCATGGTTGCATCTATTATTTCAAGGAGACTGACTCTAATGCTCCAAAAGGAAAGTTTCCATTGAATGGATTTAGGTACAGTACACTATTTTTAGATGTAATGTACATATGTTCTAATATTTTAGTTGTCTTGCAAAAAAATCAAAACATTTGCTTTCTGCCTTAGTCATGATAATGAAGTTCTCTACTTCATGATACATGAAATCTAAAAGAGATCTTTGTGATATCATGACAAGACCTACTCCTCTTGCAACCCTATGTAGCAATTTCTATGCGGTGATAAATATATATAGGTTATTTGCCGGTTAAGAGGTTCGTGTGGGAAAATATTTCCCAAGGTCTGAAAAACGGCCCGAGGCCGAAGGCCAAGAGAAGTTTTTGAGACCAAGGGAAATATTTCCCTATATGGACCGACCAAACCGGCTAATAATTGGTTTATTTTTTCTTGCGGATCAAATCTTTTTAAAAACAAAAACATGGTGGATTTAAAACTCGTGCGGTCCTTACGGCCTCATAGGGACCGCTTTTGTAGCCAATCATATTGCATAAGGCTAAAATATGATTTCGGACCGCAAGAAAAAAAATAATAGTTGTTATCTTGTGTTCATGTGTTGTTGTTGTTCGTCCTGTGGTCATTTTATTAATTGTTGTTTGTATTTTTGTTGTTTTATGATTTGGTGTTGTTGGTAGTGGTGTTTTTTTTGTTCTTTGTTACTTGTATAGTATGTTTATCAGTGGTTTTGGTAAAACCAGATTTTGGTAATTAAAAATAAATTTTTAGTTGCCTTCTTGCTGAAGACAGAGATGGAGTTGATCGTTATCCTTATGTCTTTAAATTGGTACCTGAAAATAAGCAGCTCAGGACATACTATATTTCATCACCATCTAAAATTGAAATGGAGGTTTGTAAAGAAATTATACCAAAATCATGTGTACAATTTATGTACTACATCAAAGTATTATTTGAGTATCATTTGATACATATCAGTATCATTTGATAATTCAACATCATGTTAAATGTTACATGCTATTGATGGGTTAAATGTTACATGGTATTGAGAGTAACGTATGTAGGGTGATTTTTCGTGGTTTTTTCCAGGGATGGATGAATAGTATAAATGAGGACATTCAAAAGTATACTCCAAGGTAATAATAATGTACCTGCCCTTTTATGTCGAGGTAAAATAATTTCTCTTCACAAGACTTCATCAAAACAGCTCACAGTCTCTATACAAGTTACTCTTTATACGAGTTACTTTCCCTTGACTAATTTTGTAAATCAATTAAGTACAGCTGTACCATCATGTCAGTGTATAAATAGGAATTTCAAGATCTGAAATCACATTCACGATTTGTAGCGACTACGATTACGTGGAAACAGATAGCCTTGGAATATCAAGCACTTGTCCTACAGTACCAAGAAACATCCCAAGCGTGGGTAAAAGGTAACAAGGCATTAGGCGACGTTTCATGGCATGAAATGTCTCAATTTGAACGCCATATCACATGTCAAGCATGTTGCAACAGAATAATGATGATAATTATGACTTTATAGGGCGGGGATTGATTAGAAGAATTGACTGATGGTCCATGCATTTTGATTGAAAATTTGAAACCCTGGTCAAACCAAACAAAGTGAAAACAATTATAAAAACTAAACTGAAACATAAACATATTGATTATGCATATTTATAACAAGATAGTTCATTTTAACGAGGCGAAAATGACAGTATTAAAAATTTGGATAGCATGAACAAATTGTCATGCTGGTTACCCCACTTGGCCACAGCGGAACATTTATTTTATTTTATTTTACTAGGCTTTGCCCAAACACTTCATAGTTAACAATACATTCGCTACAGCTTCTGCCAATTACGGCGTCCGTTACATGACGTACATTGGTAGGAAACAATGTCTTTACGCCTACTATAAAATGTTTCTGGATGTTTTAGGGGAACCAGTGACAATCACAATGGCCGTCCTATTCTCCCGCATTCGTTTTCCGCAAGGTAAGGAACCGGTTATTATTTATGGCGTGGGAAGGGTGCTGGCCTAAAGAGAAAATAGTTGAGCAAAAAGGTTAAGTAAATAAAGAATAGGTTAGACACACTGAACATTGGTTTGAACATTGTTGGTTGGTAGAGCATAGGGTACAATGGACAATTTGCATGTTAGACTAACTTTCAGTCTAGCCAAGACAAACAAAATCTTTTACCACAGTTAAAAAGAGCATCCTAAAATTAGTAGAATTGCCAAGTTTGGTGGCGAAATGTTGTAAAGCATGGAAAATATGGCCTCGCAAATTTGCAAATTTGTATACATTTGTATTACGGGAGGAAAAAGTTACCACTTTTCAGCAAAAATTGTATCAAAAGTGGTAACTTTTTCCTCGCGTAATACAAATGTATACAAATTTGCAAACTTTGCGAGGCCATATTTTCCATGTTTTACAACATTTCGCCCCCAAACTTGGCAATTCTATTAATTTTAGGATGCTCTTTTTAACTGTGGTAAAAGATTTTGTTCGTCTTGCCTAGATTGAAAGTTAGTCTAACATGCAAATCGTCTATTCCAAAGGTCGTGGGCTCCATTTCTGCTGTGGCCAGATAAGTTTTTCGGCTTGCCCCGTGTGCACTATAGTAATACCACACCACGTGCATACTAAAGATCCTGTCGTAATATTTCTGTCTCCATTAATTGATATAGAAGTTTTATTTTGTAATATTAGTAAAATATTTTCAGTTTCTGTTTAAAAACAACCCACATATGCTCACTGCGAAACGACTGATATGAATTTCTCACTTGAAATATACGGTATGGTATAAATGTCAGAACCCCTGAACTAAACTTATTAAGTGTCTCTTGCTGTAATTCCTACAATAGCGATATCATACGAAGGCCCACACCATTGCTTCCTCCGACACCTCCTGTAGACGTGAATGATGAGGAAGATGATGGTTTGTATGAACCTGGTACAGTATTTTTCTGTTTAGAAATTGTGATTCTTTCAATAACCATCTCGGCCATTTTTCATTTAAATTATTACTTTTTTATTTCCAGTACATGAATTTCAATTTCAAACCGAAGACCACTATGTCAAGGTGTTAAACAATGATGAGCCAGACGGCTCGTTAAGGTAAAGTTTCTTCTAAACCTTCCTATTGTCAGGGCCGCCCAGAGAGGGGGGTAATGGGGCAATTTTCTCCGGGCCTCAGGTTTGTGCCCCCCCCCCAAAAAAAAGCACAAAAGAAACCAAAGAAATACTAATATAACTGACGCTGTACAAATAATTTTAAAACGAGTACCTTCACGTTCGGAGAGGGGGGAACTGAAAATTTTGTCCTGGGCCTCCATAATTGTCTGTGCGGCCGTGCCCATAGTGGCTATTTTCTTAGTCACTAAATTAAAGTTTGTCTTGGCAGCTATTTTAAGAACTTTTTAGGGCCACAATGTAAACTACTAGGAAGCCAGTAATTTGTGTTACCCAAATAAAGTGTCTTAAGTGTCTCTTAAGTGTCTTTCTGCGTAAAGTAATAAAATAGCGTCGTCATTGGTGGGCGAGTCATCATTGTGCATGATTATTGAAGGAGAAAATCCACAAAGCATTTTAATCACGAGTGAGTAATTCACAACCGTTACATTTCCTTGCAGATTTAGAAATTGCGTGTATTTTGAACGACGTTTTAGACAATCAGTTTTATTTAGATCTTCTGCTGAGAAGCAAACAAGTAAAGCGCAAAGTTTAAACAATGGTAGACCCGCGCCCCCGGCTCGCCCAAAACCACCGCCACCACCACGACCACCAGAAATGAACTCTGAATCAGGTATAAAAATATGTTCTCGCTTCCGCTCATGCGCATTTTGTAACGCGGTATATTATTTAACAAATATAAAAATTCCCGTGTTGATATGCAGTTCTATCAACGCGAGTGGAAATTGGGAAAACGAGAAATTGTGCGGAAACACGACGCCCGCAGGTCGGATTGTTTTCACTAAATTTCGAATTTTTCCAATTTCCACAAGTGTTGATGTAACTATATATCAATATGGATAAAATGTTTTATATTTCTTTGATAATATGACACAAAGAACTTTAACAGAAAAGTGGCGGGAAGTTTTCTGTGTTTCTACGTATATCAACACGGCTCATAGTCAATCATGATCAGGGTTCAGAATTTAGAGATGCTATATTATAAATATCATTTAAGTCGTGTTTTAAGTCGTGACTCTTGTTTAAGTACACCATGAGCAAAAAGCATAGAACTACACGTAACAACAAAATAGAAATCCATTTTGCCATATATAATAAGTTATGTATCTCTTTTCTTCATGAAACCCGCAGTATGTTTAGTGAGTAGAATTATAAATCTAATATAAATTTGGCAACATTTAACAGTTTTAATCGAAAATTGATTTTTATTGATAGAATGCCAGTCCTTTTATGTGTTTTAGATATGCTCATTCTTTGCAATTTTGTTGCAACTGTTTAGCTATTCTTTATTATCCATCGTTTACGCCAATCAAAACTAGAGTTTCATATTAGACTGCAAGTTTTGAAACATTGGTCGATAATGAATACAGAAAAACACGTTTATTTTTTTGTATTTTTTGCGCTTCTATTCGATCATATTGATTGAAATTCATGAACGACTCTATTTTTGTATTGCAACAACGTAGACGGCGAGGACTCCGAGGAGGACTTGTATTTGGATTTAGTTAAAGAAAATATGAAAAAATCAAGGTGGGTTTTGCTTCCTGATCACTATTCTCGCAACTTTCTCTTCAATTTTCGATCATGTCATGTCTCAGGTTGCTCATGTTGTTATATTGAATTTACGCAGTATTTAACAATTATTCGCCGAAGGCGAGGTGAAAATCACCGAGCCTGAGGCGAATAATTGTTTTAGTATTTTTACACAAGTTATTTTAATTTTGTTTATTTCTTTGTCCGTAATTTGTACAAAACGGCGGCTAGTCGCCATTTTGTAAACTTGTTTTTACTGTTATATTCACCTGTAGGTGAATATAAAGGAATGTCACGTCATATTGGACTAATCACAACGTCGGATTTCTTATGTTCACTTGTGTAAAAATACTAAATAGAGGATATTACACGGTAGCGTGAGGATATAGAGAATATTACACGGTGGCGCAAAGATATGAATATTATCTTTGAGTTGTAAAAACAATATTTTACTCACTCTCTGCGCTCGTTCGTAAAATATTGTTTTCAACACGAGAAAATAATATTCATATCTTCAAGCTACCGTGTAATGTTCTTTTTATTATATAGTCAGAAGTCGGATAAAGCAAACAGAGAACATGTGAATCCGGCGGGAAAACACACACGTTTTTTACGCGTTACATATTTTTTCATATCTTCACTAGTGAAAATATATGGAAAATACGAATGTTTTAGTTTAATACATCTTGATCTCGCTATATTACTGAAACTATAAATAATTGGGGACCTTTGTAAGTCTGTTGCTTTGGAACCTTCTTGCTGAACCTTCTTGCTCTCTTAAGTTAAAACATTGGTTTGAGGAATTTTTTCAATTTTTCAAAAGTTTGAAGAATTTTTCAATCTTATAGTCTAGTTTTTTAATCTAATAGATTAAATATAGATTGAGGGATACTCTTGAGGAAAATATGTCACTCAATTAGATTACTTTTCAATAGAAAACGTATGATCCCTGAAAACAATCCCAAAAAGATTGAAAATTAAATGCATTAGATTGAAATTTTAATCGTTTGAATTAAGAGAGTAAGAATCTAAAAATCCAACTATATTCTTTGTATTAGTTAAACTTTGTGGAAACACCACGTGAATTTATTACTGCAAAGCTTTGGTTTTTATTACTATATTCTGTTGATTTTTGTTACTGTAGGTCGCGATCAGTAGGTTCGCTACTAGAAAACGGTCCTACTGCTATCAGTCCTGACAGAGAGCGACCGATGCCAACCCCACCTGTACCAAATGAATCATTGGACGTGTGCGAAGATAGTGTAACGGAAGTCTTATATGTTCCCTTCGTGGAAGGGAGATGTAATGTTCCGCCGAAACCCAAACCGAGGAAAAAAAAACTCGAAGAAAAGAAACCCGGAGGTGAGTATGCATTGCAAATCAACAAACCTTAATTTCTAATGTTAGCTCTACCCTATTTTAGGCGCGTGTTTGAATATACGCGTAGCTAGGACAATGCAAAGGAAGGGAGAAGGGGGCTGGTAGGTTTAATAAAGACAAAGACAGTCACAAAGTGCAAAATATTGAGTGCAGTGGAGATTGAGAAGTTAATATTGATTTTTCTCTATTAGAATTTGAATATTTGCCATCAGAATGCTGGAGGCCAGAGATGCCCAAACATCAGGCGAAAATGTAGGTTCTTAAAAATGAACTGAATTTAAATTTTAATTTAATCAATATACTAACAATAAACATAATTACAAATTAATTATATCATTATAGTTATAATGTTATTCAGTAAAACAAAATTCAAGATTCCATCGAGTTTAAACCACCAAACTGTGGGTAGTACCTGTAATATACCCTGCTCTACAGGCCCCACGCTCTATACTAACTTTTCGACCATGCTTTTTGTGTATTTTTAACTACACTGCCGACAATGACAACGTTAGTTAGGGCCTGTTTATATTATCCTGGCTAGACGGGACGAGACAGTTGCTGAGATCCCGCCAGTAACGTAAGTTCTATTGAGTGATGAAGTGGTGTCCCGCTTCCATCTATTCTATTCTATGAAGTGGTCCCGCTTCCATCAGTTTCCTGGATCGTACCTTCATCCCAGCAATGTTTCCTTTCATACAAACACGTTAGCCCGCCTATGTGGGTTTCCCGTCCAAGCGAGACAAAAACGCCCCGGCTAGGCGGGATCATGTAAACAGGCCCTTTGGGATACATTGTGTCTATCAGACTCCTAATTATTGAACATTTTTCTTCTTGTTTTATCCAGTGTATTGCTTAAAATTTATCATGCTTCATCTATAATATTGTTTTCCCATTTCTTTTCAGATACTTGGAACTTGGCCGGACAATCGGAGAATATATAATTAATTGTAGTCAAACGTCAGACACAAAGATGGTAAGAAGCTGTTCTGTTTTTAGCCCGAATAAAGCATCAGTAAAGGCTCTGATGTCAAACTAGTTGCACTGATGTCCATGGACATGGATAACCAGGGCGTTTGGAAGGGGGTCGCGCTGTAAAATGAGACCAATTTACAAGAAAAAATACTTGTAGCGGATGTTTAAATTTATTTCCTGCTAGAAATACTGGGCTGGTAATAGATATAACAGCAATGATGTTATAAAAAAACTCTTTATTTGGTGATTTTCAATTAAATAGCTACCAAAACATTCTTTCTGTTCAAATTTCCCGGATGCTGAAAATCGCTTTTGGGAAGCCCTACGATTTTAAATTCACCTTCCTCTCTTGACCTCCTTTAAATGTAAATGTCTTCCCTCCCACCAAAGACAACCCCCCCCCCCACACACACACACACAAAAAACCCAACTCGAGGCCCAGGTCCCCCTCTCCCGGCTGGTGGCTTGTTGTAAACATATCGCAACAAGTAAGGTAGTAAATATATCCTTCGTGATATATTTTTCTAGTCCCTATCAGTGTGGTTAGAAAGTGGTGTGAAACATTACCTAATTTTTAAAAGACAGGTAAGCTGCTTCCTCCAAACTTGAATTCAGTAATCTTTTGTGTTTTTACAATAAGTAGACGAGCAGACATGATGGGTAGCCATGTGCTACAGGATCGCTTCCATCTTGTCGATAAAGGACGCCATCTCTCGAGTTTTTTAGGGGCAGCGTTGTTACATCAGATCACGCTCTTTATTTCAATGTTGTTGTCACTGTTGTTGTCAAGTGTGATGCAGTGGATCACAATGTTTTTGCTGTTTTCTAGGAAAAGTTTACTTTGGATCCGTCACTTACGGCTGAAGAACATTTCTCAGATGTTCGCCAGTTAGTAAAATATTACTTTACTCATCCTTTACCAAAAAGTGGTCAGCATCTGAAGATGCCTTTTGCAACAAAACAATGAACGTACTTTCTGTAAGTTTATGTTGCTGGTATTTATGGCTCGAAGAGGTAAACATCGTACCAGGAGGCATTAGGTGCGATCCTATGGTAGTATATTTAATTCTATAAACCAGTTGATCTGAAAACACGGAAAATAGAAATCCATTTTTCGATCCAATTTATCAAGTTTCTCGTGAAATATAGTTTACTTTGTTTCTAAATTTCTGGCAGACTTATAATTTTCTTTATTAAAGACAGTTACTAAGTTTTAACAAGATCCACAAAGGAAAACAAAAGATATAAGTGATTAACAACAGCAAAATGGATTTCTATTTGGTTGCTAGTTTCAGGCCTTTTACTCACGGTCAGATTAGCTAGAATACAGTACGTGGCCTTAGTGGGCGCCATAGTAAATTGATCAAATTCTGGTTGTTTTCAAAAGACTTCATCAAGGTAGAGAGTATTTACATTAGACGTGCACAATAGGATTGTTATCGATTTAAGGGGTTATTTACATGCAAGTCTATAAAACAGATAAATCTGAGGCGTAAAGTTGTATATTTGTTGATGATTTACGTCGAGTTTCATGAACGGCAAATCTATTAGAGGTTAGCCACTAATATAATACGTTTTAATTGGTCAGTTGGGGTAATTTACACCAAGGATGGATCCAGCATCTCTGGTGGGGGAGTGTGTTATTCTTAGTCACGTATGCTACCCGCCATTCAAGACTAAGAGTTACCACAAAGGGCTAAAGCAATAATGAAAAGATCGAACGTGATACCGTACCTGATACTGTATATGCAAATGATGCAACAGATAGTGACAATAATTTGGTACTCTAGTCATGGTCACAATCATGCAGTTCACCTGATCACATCCATCGGAAAGCGAAAGTCGCAGCCCTGTACAAGTTAAGCTGTATCAAAGTTTTTCACATTTTATCTGACTCTGCCTGGTCGAATAAGTTCACCCAAAATGACCATTAATGCTGCTTATAATATTAGAAATGTAAAAGTAAGTGATGTTTTAATTAAACATACTTGGTTCCGACTGTTATTTATAATATTTTGTTGTTGAAATAACATTGATTACTATTGATTTTAATCGCTTATTAATCAAAAGTAGGATGATCTTGTTTAATTTTTAGAATATTGTTGAAAATATTACGTAATAATTATGACAGTGTAAAAACGAATCGGAATAAATTAACATAAATTTATGTCACTTGCAGGAATGGTAGTAACTCTCAGGGCAAAGCTAGTATGAACGCTGTCAGTATTTATATCTTTAGGTTCTGCCCTACCAATTTCGTTTGAAAAAAGGTTGTTTTCTGGCTTCAGCTTTGGCCTGGTTATACTTGTGTAACACGAAAGTCTTCTGCTGAAATTTCAGGGGGTTTTTTATCGTCTGGGCAGACTGGGCTTCCATGGCGAAGTGGTTAAAACCGGTCGCCTTTCACCTTTACGATTGTGCGCTTGATTCTAGGTGACAGTTGTCCACTGATATGAAAGGCTAGCTAACCCAGATCACTATTGAAGCGAATTAAAGCCACCGAAAAAGACAAATTTGAAGTACTAAAATGGTCGTAGCTAAAGAGGATAAATAGGTGAGAGGTAGGTTTTCGAGATAGCGACTGACTTTCAAGATTCTTAAAAAGATAATGTATCAACAACCAGACACTTATATATTCCTAAACCTCACCAGAACTCTGAAACTAGCCAGAATTTAGGAATGTTAAAAGTGTCTGGTTGATTCGTTCTCGTTTTAAGAATCTTGAAAAACAGCCGCCATCTTCAAAACCTACCTCTCGTCCATCCCATTTAACCAACACCGTACTACAGCCGACAATTCAGCATTTCTAATATGTAGGCTTCCTTACGTTAAGGAAATTCTTTACTTCTACACCCGCAAAGACCACTGGACCTGAAGTGCCAAGCTCAGGCAATGAACTTTGATGGTCATAGCTAAAGGGGATAGACGAGAGGTAGGTTTTCAAGATAAAGGCTGTTTTTCAAGATTCTTAAAACTTGAACGAATCAACAGCTTACCCTGACCCTTCCCCTGAACCTAACCACAATTTAGGAATGTTATAAATGTATAATTGTTGATTCGTTCTCGTTTTAAGAATCTTGAAAAACAGCCGCCATCTTGAAAACCTACCTCTCGTCCATCCCCTTTAGCCATGACCGAACTTTGATGGCTAAGATTTACAGGATGCGTGATCCGGGGTTTTTTTTCATATTAGTGGGCCCTCCTAGTGTGTTAAAAGGGTACAAATCTAGGAGTCGAGAAAGTCGTATGTTCTCTGGTTTCCCAGCTGTTGTACTTCCATAACACCCGCTAATACATCCGAAATAATGGATTGGTCGTTCTTATAAGAACGACGACTTTGATTGGTCGTTCTTATTTTGTGACTGTACTATTCCTGTCATGGATAAGTGTAACCGGTTCCCCTTACAGGGAAATAGGTAATGCAAGCACGCAGTAATTGGCATGTGTTATCGGTGTGGTGACTTGTCCCTGTTTGATGTTTGAGTTACAAACTGCCCGTTCGCAGGTTTAGCTATTTCTGTTGACTTTATTTACTTTTGTACGAAGAAGCGCCAACTGAACACTCTTCGTAACTAAAATAAAACAACAGTTTTGATATAAATGTTTATATTTTATGTTATGACAATCTTATGTTGTTTAAAATCATTTGTAATTGCCTGGAAAAGCTGGCTATCACTCTCAATGTATACATGATGTAAAAATTAATCTCAACCAAACGCAAATTGGGAAAATATTTTTTATAACATTGTTTTTCCTACCTTTTAACCATTATATATAGCCAGATAAAGTAATCCAGTACCACAGTATCAACACCGGACAAACTTACCCATACATATATGGCTGTTGTTCAATAAAAATATTAGATTAAAAGGGTACTTGCACAGCTGGAAAACTGGATATTAGCAACAGGGAAGCTCGCTGGCTTTCGCTTGAACTCTTGCATGGGCGATTTTTAAAAATTCTTTTTGTTAGGAGCAAATGGGAAATGTCTTTATTGAGTATGAACGATGTCGAATAATGTATCTTCATTGTAGATTAGTTCCCTAACCCGTGTCATCTGTTAAAACAACTAGTAGAGAGTAAAGACATTCACATGAAGAATTCATCTATAATTTCATGATGGCAATGCATGCTGCGTTCTCCATGGCATCCGTTAAGTCATTTTTATTTTCAATTTTTGGTATTGAAATAATACCGTGTCGGTTTTCTTTTTTAAATTACATGATGATGGCTATATTGGCTCGTAAAAAGAACTCGTAAAAATATTTTGGAGTAATAGAAAAGATTTTAAATTATGTCGAAATCATCTTTTTTGTGAAATTGGACTACAGGGTATGTGACTACGAAAACAACTATCATAATAAATAATTGTTTTAAAAATGCAATGAAATTTCTGCTGAGGTGAAATGTAACAGTTACCAATAAAGGTTTTGTTTGACTATTTATTTGATGAATTGCTCATGTGATTTACATGCAGCTGCATGTTTACGTGAAATAAAATAAAAACAATGCTGAGTTAGGAGTATATAGAAACCTTTAGTTCGATCAGACTTTCTCGGAGTACTATAATCTAGGTCATATGTTAGTTTTTACGAGCACCACATGATAACAAAACCAATCACTTTTGGTCCATTCATTAATAAGCTCCAGTACGTGGGCACCAATGTACTTCGCTGTCATTATAAAGAACCCTGCCTGAGAATTCGACGCTTATCAAAACAACTCTTGGCAACTACGCTTGTTCCGGTTGCTGAGGGCATTTAAAATGTAAATAATAAGCCATTTATAAGACTAAGAACTCACTGAAAAAAAGTACACTCGGAAAGACAAGGATCGGACGTACTTTCATGTAGCCAAGCGTCTGGGGAAATAAATACACCGTAACGGATAATTTGTTCTGCTCAGTGGGAAGTTAATGTTTTAGCAAGACGTCTGAAGCCAGTTTATTGGATAGAATATCCAAAACCGGTAAGTAAAGGCTAAAACACAGTAAGTTTTGGTGAAATAAACGACTACACATGTGCTTCTGTTGTAATTTTTTCGGAATTTAAATTCGTTGTCAGCTAAATTATGATGTGTTTGATAAGTGTAATAAATTTAAATACATGAATTGCACAGGAGCTAAAATGGGTTATTTTAGTTTTGTTTTCAAGATAGTTCTTTGTATACTAGTAATAAGTATATTGCTGTGTTTGTATTTGTAAAGTTTATTTGGTAAGCTCGTTGTAAACCGGTTCTTGTTTTTGAAATATCAGCCGGTAACATTTGTATGTCGGTGTTCAATGTAAATACAGCTGAAATTTACTAGATTTGATGTCCATGTTCCTGAGGCTGAGCATAAAAAATTCTGCTTTATGGTTTGATGTATACGTTTTGTGTCGTCAGAGTAAAGTGCTGGACGCATGATAATACACTGTAAGATTATTGCACAATCTTATTACGACAATAGCGATTAGCGGGTGATATGTTTACTTACAACACGAAGCCGTACATTATACATGTAATGCATATTACCCTGATTAAGATGTGTTTATTACATTACAAGCAACAGAAATTACTTTGGAAGCGAATTAAGGCACACAAGTTGTCAAGCAAAAGCAATGTTGTGCATGATTCTAGAAAAAAAGGACAATGACAGTAAATAGATTTAGTACCAACTGCTGTTAGCCTATTCAAAACTTTTGCCTTAGCAAGATTATAACAGTGCAAGGGTTGTTGCCCGTGAGATTTCCCAATGGGTCACTTCCAGAGCTTTCCTTTACCCTTGGCATTCGCGGTTGTTCCAACTGCCTCAAAGGGAAGTTAATTTTACCGAGATTTGGAGAAATACTGTAGATCGATCAAGTTTCCAATAAAAATTCGTTAGGCATCAAAGTCCATTCGATCATTCTTTAGTGTAATTCAGTGGTAAACCTTCAGAGAAAATTTGACTGTGTTTGATATAATGTAAAATTATAGTTATATTTTTCGACGACTAAACCGTCAAAAACAAATTGATCTTTTTGACATATTTTTTGGATATTGTTGAATGACAAAAGTTTGTTTACAAATTGACATCAGATGCGCCGCGTATCTAATGACGTCATACCGCGTACCGCTGATGAAAAAATATTCCAATTGTAAATAAACATGTGTAATGGAATTAATTGTCCTTGCTGAAAGAAACACCAAACTGCTACAAAAAGTAGAGTCATCGAGCAAGCCATAAGAAGCTACTGTGATCTCCTTGACTGAAGACACTCTTGAATGCTTTTCACTCAGTGTACTCGAGGAAACATCTTGAGATAGACAGAAAGCCAAACGTTATTTTGCAAAGATACAATTTTGATGTTAGAGAATAAATTCGGAAAGCGCTTTCATCTTTGAGAACGATCTCGCCATATGCCCCCAATCTCATTTTAACGACAGACAAAAAAAGTTCAAATTCAAATAGGCAGCCAACATTGTTCATAGTTGTCAACAATATTAAACAATATTGTTGCGAGAGATTCAGCTGCAACAATAATGTAATACTGTGAAAGATGTGGGCAGAATAACATTGTTCAATCATGTTTCTATAGTTCTAATAATCTAATGTTCCTCACTCCTTTTCAGAGTGCTTTTAATTGGTGATCTAAATGAAGGGCGTGGTTTTTTCTAGGGGGGGACTAATAGAGATTGTAGGAAATTCCTGGCTGGGAGGTCGTGTAATTCATTTTTAAAAGAAAGAAAAACGACACAACAACAAAATATCAAAATATGATAGCTTTCAGATTGCCTCAATGAAAAATGCAATTATAGCCTGTGATCGCGCACGAAGTTGCGTCGTAATCTTTTATCTCAATGAAGCTTTGACTAGACTTGATGAGATGCGATAACACAGTTGTGAATAACCCAATAGTATGCCAAAATATCAGAAACATAAAACAATTAGTTTATTTTGCTCAAGTCACGGTATAGGGCTCAAATTAAATAATTAATGCCATTAATACGACGTTATCTTCTCTATGAATTTTTCATATAGGAAAAAACCCAATAAAATTAGAGCTCTGTAATATAACACACGTAATTGCAGTACTGTACAATGCAGTGTAATGGGTAATGCGGGACACTACTACTGTATAAGTTAGTGCCGTATGGATCGTATGTTATTTTTATATAAGCGCCTGATAAGGAAGTAAACTTGAGGAAGTACGTCAGAACTGAAGATAATGGTTTGGGAGTTTTATGTAAGAAATATTTTTGTAAGTCTCTCATCACAAAGATTCAAATTCAAAATAATAATTTTTTGTTCTTCTTCATGCTGTCATGAATGTAACATAAAAAGATTCAATCTTTGGCGATTTTATTGCTGTCGAACAATAAACAATCGTTAATCGTTGACGCAAAAACAACCTGGTGGCTATTCAAACTATGAATTCGGGCACCAGGTAAATAACTCGACAAAGCCAAGCTAACCTTGGCCTTCTTTACAACAATGATTTTATAAATCTTGGTGTATACATATCATTTCATTCAATATCATTTGTCAGTTTATTACGTCAAGCAGCTTTGGTGAAGATCCAATATAGCTTCTGTATGAAGGTTCGCTTGTGTTGTCCCAGTATGTATGTATACTTAATGATATGCTACCAGCTATAGTTCTTATAAACAAAGATTTAACAAGTACACTACAAGGGAAATTACTAGAAACTGCGAAATTGTATTATATAGAAAATATCAAACATTCAGACTTCATCCAGAGATGTTTGAAACATGACTATCAGGAACGAAATTCGTTCGAACAGTAAAACACTGCACATTTACAGCGAATACAGTTCAGCGCATCTCATGTGAACGATAAGACACAGTCGTAAGCAAGTCGTAAACCTCTTGTTGGCGAATTTTCCCCTCATGGGCGATGTGATTGCAGAATGAGTGACAAGCCAAATTACTAAAATATTTGAGGAGAAGTGTAAGGTCGGTAAAAAAGTGTGTACACCTCCAAAACACCCTATTACAGATCATTGAATGCATGTAATGCCATATTGAATTGTACATACGTACGTGTGAGTTCTCGACTTGCATGAACTCCAGAGAGAGAAAATATTCGGAACTTCTGCTGAATGCCTCATGGCAGCAATGATCCAACTAATTAACTTAGCCTATTTTTTCATCTCAATGCTTGGTTGAATCAACCATTGATCTTAGTTCAGTTAACCATGCTATCAAATTAACAAAATTGTGGCTAACTACCGTAAGCGAGATAATTTAGTGCTAATTTGCTAATGCAAAGAATGTCAATGCTTGGATTGAAAAAATTATAACAATTTAGTTATCAGTTAATTCAGCTATCGTTCTCAAAACCACGCTCTTTGGTTTCAACCCCCCAGTGTCCATTATCCTGTCAACAGTCTGTGTCCTTCCAAACAGGGTCTTATCCCCCATTTCATCTTAATCATCCCACTCAATGTCCAACATCGCTATACAAAGAAATTTTACTTATTGTAGCAAATGCTGTGAAACCTCAGTTTAGATCATGCGTCTGATAGCGCGATTATCATTTTACTCAAGAATGCGAAAAAATAACTTTGCCGGTGGTCATGAGTTGTCGTCGCGTTTCCTAAATGACATTTTTTAATAACTTGGCATAGTCACAATAGTTGAAGTGACCCCTTCATACTTGATTCATTCTTTCAAGAGCCAACTCCAATTGAGTGATTTGCTCCAAAATTGATGCCGAGACCTTGGGTTTTTCTAGGAAACAACCACGTATATTGTAAGTATTATTCCCACACACGTCATTAAGTCCACTTTTTGCTGTATTTCATGTGCTATTTTCTTCAAGTTATGCATAGCGAGCTGGATTCCGTCGGCTTTTAATATCTCAACAATTATATCGAACAACAAAATCATGAAATGTGGTTTCACTGAATGTTTGTAGTTCGCGCGCCAATTACATATGTTGATAGTAGTATTTGCAATCCAAAGAGCAAGTCTTGCTGATCGGATACATTTGTTTCTTGGATACAACATACTGACGAAACATTCGTGAATGGCATTCAAAATTTATCTTCTCCCAGTCGTACACGCTCGCATAGACACCGCTGTTTCTTTTGTAGCAGTACATGCATTTTGATCCATTATAATTAACGGTTGTACTTGGAAACTGTCTGCAAAATGGAAGATATTCATCGCATTAATGTCTTCCCTGCTTAAGCAAGTGTGAAGGGGGTGCGGTGCATCTTGAGATGGATTGAGATATTCTAGATACTAAATATTTGATAATCTCGTCTAAAATATCCATCAAAGCCAGGGTTATGCTATATATTTGATAATCGGCTATCTTTGACATACCAAAAAACAGTGTCTCTAAATGCCCATATATTTTCACTGACTATGACGAAAGCTACTTGGCATTGCGTGACGTAGGGCTTGTCACAGTATAGGGGGCTTGCTCAATGTTGAGAGATACTCATGCATTAGAAATTGCGGGTACGTCTCGTTGCCTGCCTATATTTGAAAAAAAAATCCAGCTAACTTCTGTCATAGGTTTTCTCCAGGTATTTACTTCGGTGTCCTCACAGGGTGAAATAGGAAATTGTCCAAACTGTCCCTTAGTCGTAACTTGGCTTCCAAAGGTGCTTCTGAATCAGATAGCTTTCAATCACCATTAGGTTCATTTTCGTGTTCGTCACACTCTCTTATAATACATGACACCCACCCACCTATACTTACATTTCCACAAGATTTTAGGAGGTACAGAGATCGATTTTGAGAGTTTTAACAAAGTTAGGATGACGAACATACAGTACCACGTTGGCATGTACCTTGTTTATTTTCCGTTTACAGTTTGTTTTTGTAAAGCTACAATTATGTTTGGCGTCCGAAAGACAGCCGGAAGGGTGCTGGGTTATATCAGAAACAGATAAGAAAAGCGGAATTTTTAAACTGCATCAGATCAATATCAATGCAATGCATAATGCCATTTAAATGTTTCAGATTTCCTGATAAATGCGTGCATGCGTGCGTAAGAGGCTCGTTCTCTTATGCTTAATTTGTTGTTCTATCAGAAACCAGGCCTGGCCAGAACCAGTAAGCTAAGGGCTATATTATAAGAGCAATTACAAATCTTTAATTTGCCTGTTCTGTTCTCAGATTGATAAGAGAAGACGCTTGTGACTGTGTCAACAAAAAGATTCTTTGAAGTGGAATGCTAGAATGTTTTCAAAAAGCGTTCTTCATGTGGAGGTTTTGTCGCTTCAGCTGTGCGAAATGACCGGAAAATGGGTGCAAAACTTACGGGACAAAAATGTCAGAGACATTCGGCATTTGGTGAAAGAAAGACGGGAAATTATGGATTGTGGGATGCGTTTGATGAAGGTAAGGGTCTAAGATAATACTCTAACCAATTCCAAACACTGAACTGCCATTTCAGTTTTTCCTGCCTCCCACCACGGAAAGTATTGCTGTCTGTTTCCTCTGTTGAGCGTTTATAACAGAGTTTCCACTGGAATATCTACTTTGCGGCAAAACTGTCATTCTGCACGTCAAACATCCGAAAGTGATAACAACATTCACTCCTAATTCCTATAAATAACCCTTTGGAATGCTGGCTTTAAAGTTTACGTAGCTATAAACCTTTGTAAACGTCTTTTAACACAAACATCAAGGAAATGAAGCTAAATTAATTAATTAGATCAGCTTTAGGAGGCCTATAACGCGAGCTTAACCCCGCGGATGCATGGTTGAATGTCTTGAATAACCACGTTCACTGGGCTTGGCGAAAAGACAAAGTGCCTAAAATTCGCATCGAATAAATCAACACGCAGCATTAGAGGTACATACATACCTTCGCTCTAGACTAGTTCGCATTTCAAACAAAAAATCTTCGAAGATTTTAACAAAATATTTTCCAACAAGAGGTGCATGGTCACTAGCCTATCATTAAACCCATTATAGTGTCTATACTCGCGTAGCCGTTAATTTTTTGCCTTCGTTTTTAAAAGTTACCCAAAATTAACTGGAAGAAAGATATCAACAAACGTAACGAAGACATTGTTACCATGAAGGTTCGTTCGCAACTTCGCCGTACGGCCACACGGAAACTGTCTACCACTAATTTGCGACATTTGCAAATGATTTCGAGTTCCGCTGCTTAGTGTGATCGTAGAAAGGTCAGAGTAAAAATTCTTAAGAGGGTAATATAGCGTCAATGTTCTATATCTGACTAGCCTGGAATTTTATTCGCAATTCAATAGACCTTTTATACAAATGTTTTCATGCTAATGAAGCCTGACATGGATTGCCTTTCTCCTTCGCATTTCCTAAGACCATCTATGAGCCTAGCTGTGTATATGATGGCGTGACAAATGGACAAGACAAATTTGCGTTTATGTTATATATAGCACTTACAACGCAAGTGTTTACATGGGAAATTCTCGACGAGTAGTGTAGGAACACAGATCACTCTGTTTACGAGAGATGGTAACCCTGTAGAGGGGAGAAGTTTTGTCCATGTGAAAAGTTTGTCTCGGTCTCCAGGCACAAGGTTTAAGTTATCTGCACCACACGGAGTCAATAAAAAAGTTGCGGGTTTTTCTGGTTATGTTGGTTTCTATGTTATCATATCAACACAGGGTAAAGTTGTCTCGGGTGATAGATGCCCCGACTATGGATGTCGTCAGTGTTTAAATTGTGTCTGCCCGGTTCTACCGATGCCCTCCGGCATGGCTGCTAGTGATGCGCTAACACGACTTCTCACGCGTGTTATTTTACAGATTTCCGAATGTGTAAGCTGGTGATAATGAAATTTAATTAATGCACCGAAAAATTCACTGTTGGGAATAATCCGACCTACAATACCCTATAGCAACTGGCTCAAGGATAATGAGTTAAGGGCAAGAGTCGGGTTTTCAACTGAAACTCAGGGTTAGTTTTAGGTGGAGCATTAGCTACGCCTGGGTTAGGATCCAGGCTAGGGATAAGGTTGGGTGTAGTGTTAGGAATGTTATGAAGTTAGCCACACCTGGTTACCAGTACTTCCCTGTTGGTGCTCGGTGGGTACCTTAAGTTGAAGCAGCATTAAGACTGGGTTTACAAAATTTGACAAGTTATCTTATGGCAGTATTAAGCTTGTTTCAATCGTGTTACGTCTCTCTCTGGAGATGATCAAACAACGATTAGTGATTTAAAATATTCATGCCCACAGTTGACCCGATGTATTGTGGTCAGAATTGTACGTAGGACTGAAATTTCACGGATCGATTTCGAAAATCGGAGCAAGTTCGTCTAATGTAAAAGCTAATGACAAATGATCAGTTCACGAGATAGACCATAATATCTTGCGTAATAGATCAAGTACGGAAGCAGCAATCATGTTATTAAGAAAGCTTTTGCCACGATTTTTTATTTCTATAAGTGATTATAATAAATGAATGAGCCATGAATATTTTGAGGCTAACCTTACACACCCTCATCTCCATAACCATTCCTAGCTGACTCGCTTCTTCGCATCCTTAAAAGAAGAAATCAATTCAAAGTGCGTCGCACTCTGCGGCGAGGTTCTTTATACCTGCTTTCTCTTTCTGATAGATGCAAACAAGTGGTTACGTTATTAACCACAAATGATCTGCGTATGTATGCTTTCTCGCCTGAACATTCCCAACTGATTCACTTGTTCCCATACCTCAAAAGGAGAAATCCCAGGAATATCTTTGTAAGCTTGCATGGTGAAGGTGAATATCACTTTAATTATTATCTCGCACTGATGATGTTGAAGACCCGAGTTTGCGGACTGAGCTTGCAATATGATAAGTGGTGTTTCCATAAAATTAAAGTGACATGGGTACGAGTGTTGAACGAGTCATGAAACAGGACAAACAGGTATGCAAGTCGGCTCGGAAGTCGTGTTTTAAAGACCAGTATTTCTACATGACACAGACTTCCATAGTGACCGAATGCTATACCATATGATACTGCCACTAAAGCTTGACCCACCCACGTATCTGATGAATATTCCAATATTTAACATTCTCCGTCACCCTCTGTTTCCGTTTTACCGCAAATTGGATCCCACATGCTCTCTAGAAGAAACTAGCAAGCCTGAAACTTCCATAAATGTCAAACTGAATTCACAAGCGTCGGAATGTTTATGTTTTTTGAACCTTTTTGGTCAAAGGAATTTAATTTGTTCCGTTTGCAATCTGTAGAAAGATTGCTTAATTTTGTATGCATGTAATCCTTGCAGCTCATCACTTCCATAATTCTAAATTAATTCCCTGCAGCTTACCGAAATTAGCTCGGCTTAAGTGCATTTCCCACAGAGAAATTATATTGGAACGCACAGAGTTTCGGATTTCGACTGACCGGGTATTTCAAACTCGCCAAAACGAGTTCAAAGTTTTTGTTTGCTCTCGAGGAGGAAGTTTTGAATTCCAAGGCAAGTATAAATATCACAGTGTTTGCTTAACAAACCTAGGCCTGGCAGGAGGTTGTAATATTAACACACTATTAACCATTTTGCGACAGCTAACTTTTGATGTGCTCGTGATTTATTTGAATACCAGCCCACAATAGTGCGTCAAATCCTTTCTCTTCCTTAGTGCATCGAAGGCGATTCTTCAGCAGTAGAGCAAATTCCCATCGAAGACAAAGAGATTGCTTCCAAAGAGCACTCTGGACTACAAGGTAAAGCTAATAGGAGTTTGGTAATGTTTATAATTCATACAGTTTGTTTTGGTTAAACACGCTGGCTTTAATCCCTATAGCCTATTGGCCACTCTATGGGCTGTTGTAAACTTTAACATGATGCTTTTTGTTTTCCCGTGGTAAAGTTGTCTACCTATACGAAGCTAAAATCTTGCTGCAATGCACGGTCTATAATGTACGTATAGCTTTACGCAAGTATGTGCAAATATCCATGCGTGATCTCTGCATTGTGATAAATACGTACTAAATGACAATATGCACTTCATCCATCATCATAGTCTGGAGCCAACACAGATTAAACGTTTTCCTCCGTTCTAATATACGACGTCGAAATTGACCTTTTATCTGTGATTATACCGCGTTCCACACTAAAAGTGTGAATTGGTGCGAGCCTATGTGCTCTATCATTGCGAGATTGTTTGCTTTGAGGATTTTAAACATGTGTCGAAATGATAAAACATTGGTAGAATGCCCGAATTCATAGATTCTCGACTAAAGTTAATCAGGTTGGCAATTTTATATTTATCCCCGTGCTGTGAGGCATGTGTGTTTTTCATCTTTTTAAGCCACCCACCACCTTCCTGAACGGGTTTCAGCTGGCTTTTTCACACAGAATGTGTTAATATGATGAATGTTGATTGTCCACGTCCAGGGATGGGAGAGCTGAGCTCGCATTTCACCTTTGAAAAATAGCAGAACAAGCTAACATATTCCTGAAGTCTCGTGACTTTGAACATTTATTTTGAACATTTGAAATATTATTAAAACTTATGTAATTTTGGAACTTCAAAGATTCTATTCAGATTTTAAAATTTCTCAGGTAATCTTGCTTCGGATCCCCTGGTGTTTCGTCTCGCTAAGGCCACTAATCGTCCATCATCTTTTGCTTGGCCTTTGAACCATTTTAGATTGTTGATTTCAGAATTAATCACGCTTGCTGAAAAAGCGGCTTTCTTTTGATTTTTATATAAGACGATAAAAAGATATTCAATAGTATATTATCTCGAACTAACGTTAATTGCCACTGTCTATAGCGTAGGATAAAGCACACAAAACCATTTGATCTTTTATTACCTAAACGATAGTCGACACAAGCAGAAATTTGACATACTTAGTCGTGAAGTTTGTAGTAGAACGCGAAATCTTTGCTTGTTTCGTTTAGGCAGCGAGCGATACTATATTTTAGTGTGCTTTAAGAGTATATATCAACTGTTGATTATAATCCAGATTTCTCAGATATTTCAGACTTTAACTTGTTTGGGAATTTTGTTGCGACAAAAATTGCATCAATAATATAATTGTTACAACGCCTATTTTTTTTCTATCAACTTGCTGAACACGCCTTACGCTATACACTTTTAAGTTTGACCTGTTTCAGGTAAAACTAAATAATATATATTAGGCTCAAACAAAAAATATAGTTCGTCTCTGAAACTAGGCCATAGATGATGCAAGACGGTACACTGAATGATGGATAAATATTGCCCAATATGATATTTCGTATCTTGAATATAAATTTAATTTAGTGTTTTGATAAAGAATTCGTCAGTTTTAGATAAGTGTGAAAGTTCTCAGAATCAATATTCTACTGGCGATTTGCCATTTAAATATACATTAATTCAATCAAAGCTTGACAGACAGATCTTGATTAGCTTCGTTCTTTGCTTGTTAAATATTCCATACAGTTTTGTTTTGAGGTTAGGATTTAATTTTTGTAATTCTATATACTTGTATTCATGTTAAGATCTTTTTGTGTGATGTTTGCTTTTAATTCACTGTGTGTATTTGTATATTTAGTAATTTTTAGTGTGTGTTTTTTTTTGTAATTTATTTATATTGTGCATAAGCCCCCAAGATAAGCATTATTTTTTGCTTTTGGGGCAAATGCTTTATCAAATATGTTTATATAAAAAAAATAATCCATGAAAACATCGGTAAATCTCAACTGATGATAAAATAAAGCAACGTTTATTGTTTGCTACCTTTGAGCCGTGCTTTGAGCAAGGACCGACCAATGTTTTGGCACATCAGTGTTTAGAGAATGTGTCATACGAGACGCCCAAACTCGTCAATTTTAGTTTCTAATTACACGTTTAATAAATAGCTGTAATTGTGGCTTAATGGAGTATGCTTAATGTGCAATACAACAAGAGTTTGATTTAATTAGTGACATTGATATAAGACTTGGCAGAGAGCAGTGAGATAATATTAAATAGCTGGATAAATAACTCATATAGACTTGTACACACTAGAGAACGTTTGAGTGTTTTACTGCGACTGACAACATTAAAATTTCATTTACCCCTATTTAGTCTATTAGGATTTAATTGGATTCGAGTGTTTCTATGAAATGTGATCAATAATATCGTCTCTTTCAAAATGATTAATATATATATCCGAAACTTTACCATTAAGTTAAGAAGTTCTAGTGATGTTTAAATGGGTGATATTGTTAAGATTAAACTATGTTCACATGTGATTTGGTGTTATGAAGTCATATGAAAATCATGTTACTGGTCTTACTCTATATCCGAACCAAATAACATAAACGTATACATACGAGACCACGGTGGAAGTATCATGACTACTCATTTAGAATTACATTGATATCAACTGTCGAAGGAACTATAGACTTCGATTCGAAATATCGCATAATATTGAACCGTCCTGATCACGTGTAGCTCAGTTGACAGACCATTGGGTTGGCATTCCAAAGCCAACAGTCGTTGGTTGAACTAATGAACTTGGTTCGTTTGCAAGCTTGGTCACTCCCTATGTATGTAGTAGATTCCACCTGACAGTCATGCTCCCATGAATTATCAACTATAAACTTTGGAAATTCCCATGCAGTAAATGAATTCCGACCAATGTACGTGGGAGAAAGAGATCAAGAGGAATCTCGACTTGAATGGAATATTGTGTGACCACGCCAACGGCAATTTATAATGACGACACAAAGAAGAATTTTGTTTGTAACCTGCAGGGTTCCTCATTACAACACCCAGTAGTAGACTGGTCTTCTTAACTATATGTGGCTCCATTCAATTTGAGCTTCTCTCTCGGGCAAAGAGAAGTGTAAGAAGTGGAAATAGTTATAGTTTTGTAAAGTTTGGTCAAAACTGGAACCCAGGGCCCTTGCGCAGAAGGAAGCATAAATGAGGAGGCGTTTGGCCGAAACCAAAATAGGATTTCAGTTTTATAATAAATTCAGGTACTGATTGTAAACTCTATGATTGTATTGGTCTACTTTGGATTTGTTTGGCATGAATTACATCACTTCCATCGTCTCTTCAAAATGTCGAAGTAGAATCTGAATTGCTTTGGATAAAAAATCTTACGCGTATTGAAATTGAGAGCCAATCACTTTATTACGTATACGCAAAGATTTCACATGCGATAGTAACGATTTTTATTACCTGGGCAACAAATTGATCTATCAATGCTTTTTGAACTCGCCGACAATTATACTAATCAATGAGCGTATGAAGTGCATTATCTCTGGAAGAAGTTTTACGGAAAGCGTCAAACTGCGTCTTAGGTAATTTGAGTGAAATGCCTTTAAAATGACTTTGAGTTTTGCTTGATTTTTACGTAATAATATTTCGTTTATTCATCTAAGTGGTTTTAAGATGCATGTAAAAGCTTTTAAAAAGTCCAAACAAATTTTGGTAATCCCTCTTGACTTAACTCCCTTCGACATGTTTTCTTTATTTAGGTTCAATGGTTTTGGCGTTTTATGCAATACAGCCTCCCGCCAGGCGGCCCTTTTCCGCGTTTAATAGAATCGAACGGGTGGCATTGATTAGGGGCGGCTGTGACCACATTCGATTGACAAGAACGAATATTTTAATATGCATTGTTGTTGCGAGTAACGAGTGCTATCGCGTCTTAAAGCGCATTGTGACCGCAAATTTATTTATTTATGGAAAGCAAGTGATCATTTTGGAATATTTACGTGAACACGATGGCTACACGCAAACCTTTCGTCCGCTCGTAATTTCTGAATCGTTTTAAAGTGACACGATGCGATGCTCGCGTAAATTATGCGTGGCTAAATGTCGTTCTTGGCATCGTACGTTGTCATTGAGGGACTCATAAACGTGTAGCTTATGTACTTGGTGGCATGTTGATCTCAGAGTGATGTATACTTTTCAAAGAGGTAGACCGTGGTATGATTTTTACTTGGAAAGTTTCTTAAACAATGCTAGCTTGTTTATAATGGTCAAGATCAAGATGAACGTAGCACTTGACTCTTGAGACTCGACTGACTTGACGTGTACTGTACATGTAGATTGTCTACGCTAAAGGATCTTCGCTCTGTGATTTCTTTCAAGAAATCAGAAAACTGCTATAGCATATGCTATGCGTATGTCGTATACTTGATTATGTTGTGAGAAAATTGCCAAGGTTCATTAATTGTGTTTCCATGATTCAATAGTTGACCATGTTTGGAACTAAACGGTCGACCTTTGCCTTCGTCGATATTCTAAACACTAAGCTATCAACAAACAAGGTCAAGGCGTGTGTGACTTCTTTGGGAGGAGCTCTGTGGGCTGCTTTCTTCTGATACCGCTAAAAAATGCTCATTTTAGAATTCATAGGACATTTAAAACAGCAACAAGAATTTTGAAATTCACATTTCGTTTGTACGACATCATTCTTTTGTGCCATCCTTCCATTGATACACAGATCATTGCATGGCGGTATTAGTGAACTGCATTGTAAAACTGTAGGCCTAGTGGGATGTTTACTCTTAGAAATAAGACTCCCTTAGTTTAAAAATTGTATTCTTCATATCTCTGCGCCATGTGGTTCATGAACATGATCACTAATCAATGTTCGCTATTTATTGAACTTTTTGGATTTTACTGGTTGTAACGTCCAGCATATCTGCTGATAATCTCAATGAATAAACATCTAGATACTCTTTTTATCTCCTTCTCGCGGTTGCAATTCAACCAGTTCTGCGTATATAGTCCTATACAATGTACAAGGAACATTCATCATTCATTAACTCGTTTAGATCCATCAGAAGAAGAATCTAGCATCTAAAATAGTATAGCCAAATAGACTGTAGAAACTAATTTATAAATGATGAAGTCAATTTCAAACCGTTGGATGTTCTCGTTATCCAATATTTGAAGCAGTTCAAGTTTTTAACTTCTTTATTTGAAGTGGTTGAAGTGGTGTGATAGCACTTCGCTCCCAGCACTTCGCTCGTCTTCTTTGAACCGCACCGAAATGTCGGAAAGGCAAAAGTTGATCTTGGATAATAATAGTTAGCCTGATCATTCAGTGTAAACACTTCACGAGATTATTCTTAAATTATACACAAGTTTTGAGCGAAAATATATGTTAATCAATTCAGTCACTTCTTTCTCTGAATATATTTGTGCAACAATCGTGTCTGAAAGTTTTTTAAAATTTTTTCAAGCAGAAACGCAAGAGCCGTCAACACCACAGTCGTCGTCAGTTCCGTCCGACCGCGAGGAAACAAACAACGACGTTTTGTCAACACCGAATATCCCAAACGTCTTCTCAGGTGAGTTTCACGCAAACATTGCAGTATAAATACAATATGTTATTTAATAATTTAGTTTCAAGTGGTGTTGATTTTGCTTAACATGTTCATTGCAAACGTATTATTGTGGTATATTATAAATATACATGTTCAATAAATCTTTGCCTTTGTATGGTTCGTAGAAGACCTAATCTGTATCTTATAGCGTTTTATAGTAAACGAGGTTTATGTCAATTGCCTTACTTAATGAAATAGCTTTTCTTTAGCCATTACAGTTGTATATCATGAATAGCAGCAACGAACAGACAGTGTTACTGTAAATCATCACCATTGCTATATATGTATTTCTACCAGTGCCTTAGGCGATGGAGGCTCGTAAGTTATTATGTTAAGAAAATGTGAGCCAAATATTGATAAGTCTGCGTCCCACTTCTGCAATGCATTCGCCAGAAATTTGCACCTCAAAGTGTTTCTCTCTATTACTATTTTAATTGGAAGAGGTTGTACACGCATGGCGTGCTATTCCAAGTAGTTACTAGCGGCTTACATGAAGCTCACACGGACGTAAGTATGATTTGTATAACGAGAAGTTATTGTTTTAAACCGAGCATATCTTGAGAGCAACCAGCAATCTCTTTATGCTGTTTCCTATGTACATTATTATTGTACAAGTTGTACAGAACCGAAAGGATAAATATTGCCCAAACATTTCCTTCATGTGTTGTCATTAAATAAAGCAATTTCATTGTGATTAAATTTATTATAAAGACTCTTTATTCTGCATTCGTGCTCGTTCAAAGCGGGAGAGATTTTGAAGATACAATGGAATTGATTGGACCTCTTCACATGAGACTATATCGTTGGATTGTGTGGTCGTGTAAATAGCATATTGTTTGCTGACAATGTACAGGAAATATGAGCAAATTGTGTTGCTATTTTGCGGAAAATCTCGCTGTTTTTCAATAGAATTTTCATCCGGTTGCTCTGTTCGTGGTGCCTTGAAAACATAAAGAAATAAGTCAAAACATGTGGCTGATTAAAAACTCATAGAAAATGTAATACCCTGATTAATATTCGTTCTAAAACGGCGTCACGAACAAATATAGCTATTTCTCTAAGCAAAAATGGATAAAACTTTAAATTTCGTGTAAGTTTCCATTGCCTGATTTAATTTGTAAACCACTAATAGACATAGGGTGGTTTTAAAAACTAAAATAAGATGGGCATAATTTATTGACGTTTTCGGCTTTAAAAGATTTTTAATAGTATAAATCGAAAGGTTACTCTAGAATATTGTGAGTTAAGAAATTCTGAGACAGAACTTCAGACTTGACTACTGCGCACTAACTTCATAAGCATTTCATTGGTTAATTAGGTTGATTAAGTGTATCTGATTGGTTAATGGCACTATAAGTCAAATTTCAAAGTTTCAACTTTTAAGTCTACCATTTGATCATAATTAAAATGAGCGGACACAAGATATACGCGTGTACAAATCCTGCCCCATCTGCTTATAGATTATAGTAAGCTTAAAACATAAATCCCTGCCAGCATTGTTTTTGTAACAAATCCGGCTCTCACCGCAATCATACACTGTCTGGCTGTAGATACTCCCGGCCAGTCTTTAGTGGACGCAAAATATATTTCATGTAAACTGACTGTGATGCCTCTGGGTGATCAATGCAGGAATTCCGTCCTCTTTTTCGGGGAGTTCACGTGAAAGAATGTGTATTTGAAGTGGAGGAGCATATGCTTGGGAAACTGACTCCTCTGTGTAAGATCTGCATGTCATTGTAAATACAGAAAAAATTTGAAATATTAATCGAGCCAGCCTTATTAATGCTTATTTTCCCCCCATTTTCTCGACAATGTCGCTCCGATAAAAATATTGTTCAACTACCAATATCGGCCATCCCTGCATCGCTCACGTGGTAAGACGTTAGTTTACGTGGAAAATTCTGTATAATATTTATCTAACTATGATTCCTACTGTCCATAGATGAGATCTTATCCAGCCCAACCAAGCAGACTAAAAAACTCGTAACCCAACACACAAATACAATCGCAATTTTATACTGATCTTGATAATGGCACGAAACTAGACCTGGCATCTACACATACGAGACCACAGTGTGTGTATTATCATCTAAAATTATTCCATAACATTAGATAATTTGTCGTATAAGGTTGGCTTATTCATTCAGTAAGCAAGCATGTGCGCTCAGTAAAGACTATAAAAGTTCTGTCTGGAGCTTCATCGCATATATAGTTTTATACTCTGAAAAGAAAAAAGTACTTAGTTTGTAAGTATGCAGAAAGGTTAGCCTTCCCTTCTTGTGGGCAGTAGCAAATTTGTATAGAATTTGATTAATGAAACCTGTGATGAAAGTGAAAGATATCTATTCTAGGCCATTAACGCTCCGAATCATAGGCGCAGCCACGGACATTTTGGCGCCATTTTTACGCGAAATCAATTCATGATCAGCTGACAGGTGCCGAAAGCTCAGAAATGAATAGCGGTTTCATTTGATTGCAATTTAAAACAAAGTCTTTGCAAAATAATGTATTTATTATGACTTGGTTTGTTTATTCAAGTAGCTTTGTGTTTTACAATGTTTTATATTAGTTTTCACGTTTACTCACGCTGTTCTCAAAGACACAATCCCGACATTGACCTTGGTGTAATTCAATAGATTCAATCACATGCATGCTTGATTCGCATGTTGATATTAAAAAGCTGTGTAAATATTTTCCATGTTTTCTCAATAATGACGAGAAAACTGTACAGTAATATAATCAGTTACTTCACAGTACAATAACTCGAGTACATTTTGGCAAAAGTTCAGGTGTAGCAGTTCCAATAACCCCATGCTTATTCAGGTCTTGCTTAATCATTTTAATATACTCTGACGGTGGGTTAAAGAATTAAACACACGGGTTTAACAAAGGAATAAGATGAGGCCAGCTGTGACCATCCATTAGCCACGCTGTGTCTTATTTAACGTTAGGCCTTGACCGAAACATTATGCGGCCAGTTAATTTCTAAGTTAATTTTATGCTGTCCAAACAGTACAGACACAAACCATAGTCATGTAAGCTTGTTATAGGTATGCATCCTCGATCAGTAAAGTTTGTCGCAGAAAACTACCTATAGACCAGAACAATTAAAACCTGTTTTTGTGTTTTCTCCTAACAGCAACCGCTTGACAATTCAGGTACGGTGCATGTTAAAGCATTTCTTCATTTAAGTTTTTCTTTGTTTGGTAAAATTTCGCTTTTACCCATAATTGGCATTGGCAAAGATTCATCACAGGCTACAGTAAAAGAGCGCTTGCTTACCATATCAGCGCACGATCAATATCAGTCTCGTTCAGTGGTCAAGATAGCCATAGCAACTAATTTCCACCAGTAGTTGTATTGTTTTGGACTTGGATCTGTCGAGCAAACCGCATTTGTACACCCCCCCCCCCCCCCTTTTCTCCAACATTCGTAAACATATCCTATTTCTATTAATAGTAGACATGGAGGACATGTGGACAAGAAAAACGCCCTCAGCAATCAGCTACCCAAGCTTCTCAATTATGCGGGGTTTTTTACTCCATCCCTCGTTTTTGAGATGTCTGTTAAGAAAGATAAGAGCAATGAGCACTGTATATGTTAGGACCCGATTGTAACTTACAAAGCAGGATAGATGGGACTGACGTAATACGTTAATAATAGCGCTTTGCTTGATGAATTACTGAGGAAGAGTTCTTTATTCCTAGGAAAGAATACTTTGTTAGATTATTTGGCACAGAAAAAGGGCGTTTAAGGAGAACGTGTGGAAAACGTATCAGTTAACCGTTTAATGGTTGAAACGTGCCATAAGTTAATACAAACTAAAGTGGTACTTATAGATTCAGATTGTGAATCATGCGTAGAAGGACGATAATTTCGGCATAAATGAAAGCATCTGCTATAACAAGACTATCTGCAGCATATTCTATATGATCTGCCTAGATTTTGCATTAGTATTTGGGTGGGATTCTGCTAGATTACAGCAATCAAAAGGGCAATGTTAAACAGTACCCATGACTTCATTTGCTGTTTCGAAATATAAAATTGCTATTATATTATAAATCAATCAATATCAGTCTCGTTCAGTGGTCAAGATAGCCATAGCAGCTAATTTCCACCAGTAGTTGTATTGTTTTGGACTTGGATCTGTCGTGCAAACCGCATTTGTACACCCCCCCCCTTTTTTCTCCAACATTGACTGCATGCACTCTCTTAAAAAAGTCATTACTTCTTTACGGACACGCGCTTTACTTGTGTAGTAGGTTGATTTTCAAGTATAAATTGTAATCAGTTCTAGTATTAAATATTTGTATCTCAGATGAGCTGTTTGCATTTCAGTCTTGAATTTGCCGGTACAATTTATGCTAATCTCGGATGAAGTCGAATACGATTAAGTTATAAGCTCGTGTGCAGATAACGGTTCTTTACATAAGCTTTATAACCTTCGGCAAAACCGGCACTTTTTGATCAAAATATGGCAATAATGACCTCGTGCTTAATTATTGGTGTTATTGTTTGGACATGCAGAACAAATATTCCCACAAAAATCACTCGACAAATAGTCGGTTGAGCTTTGATTATGAAAGGAATCATGCATCGTGCTTAGCTTTGTTTGATGAAGTTATTAATATCTTGTTTTGACGAACATTCCAAGAATGACATTGAACTCTGTAATGAAGGTATCTGGTAACGCTAAACTGGCTTGCTATATAATTCTATTAATACTGACGAAATGGTTTTTTGGGTTAAGTCCAAGGTCAAAACATGTACAAACATATAAATAAATCATGTGGGAATTATTGCAGGAACTTTTTTAGATAGGTGGACATGGCCGTACTGAACTAGGTTTCCCGCCGTTTCAGCCCAGACTTGGTGCAAGTCGACCATTATACAAAACGCCTAAAACAAGACACACACGAACGCAGCGAGTTTGGTTGTATGTGTCTTGTTTTAGGGCTTTTAGAAGTCGACTTGTAGCCCGTCTACATGCAGTCCTTTTGGAAACCAGGGCAACGTGGCCAATGACTATAACTTTGTATCAAATTATTACTGGAAGGATAATTTTTCTCTCATTTTTCAGACAGTGGTATTGATGTGACGGAAGAAGATAGGGAGAACAACTTGTTGACGATGAATGGTTTAACCGCTGGTCCTCATGCCTGTGAACCCTTGGAAAATATCAATGCATTACGGGATACATTACGTCATTTGAAAGAGACAACTGACAAAGCTGTAGTTCGTTTTCTAGTTCAATCTCGTGACGTGTTGCGTGAGGAAATTAAAAGTCAAAGTAAGTTGTTTGTCACTTCCGCACGAGGATGGCGTGATATAAAATTACCGTCCCTTTGATCCCAAGCCAAGACCCACTCTCCGCATTATAATCGATTCCATATTTGGCCGTTAACCACAGTTAAAATAATGCATGGTTTGAAAACTCGGGAAAAACCCAATACCAATACAGCTCATTACGTTGGGGTTAGGGTATTGCGGACATGTTGTTTCTTTCTCCTCATGTGTGAATTGAGTTGATGGCTCAAGCCATGCATTATTATTTTTACTGCGAGTCAACCTTGATTTATGATATGGAAGAAAATAACAGGCATTCGTAATCATATCCTATTTCTATTAATAGTAGACATGGAGGACATGTGGACAAGAAAAACGCCCCCAGCAATCAGCTACCCAAGCTTCTCAATTATGCGGGGTTTTTTACTCCATCCCTCGTTTTTGAGATGTCTGTTAAGAAAGATAAGAGCAATGAGCACTGTATATGTTAGGACCCGATTGTAACTTACAAAGCAGGATAGATGGGACTGACGTAATACGTTAATAATAGCGCTTTGTTTGATGAATTACTGAGGAAGAGTTCTTTATTCCTAGGAAAGAATACTTTGTTAGATTGTTTGGCACAGAAAAAGGGCGTTTAAGGAGAACGTGTGGGAAACGTATCAGTTAACCGTTTAATGGTTGAAACATGCTATAAATTAATGCAAATTAAAGTGGTACTTATAGATTCAGATTGTAGATCATGCGTAGAAGGACGATAATTTCGGCATAAATGAAAGCATCTGCTATGAGAAGACCATCTGTACAATATTCAAAACGATCTGCCTAGATTTTGCATCAGTATATGGGTGGGATTCTGCTAGATTACAGCAATCAAAAGGGCAGTCGTAAACAGTACCCATGACTTCATTTGCTGTTTCGAAAAGTTAAGAAACCTGATTACAGCCTACTAATACAAAAAAATGACGCTTTCTGAAGTAGAATTTGCCTAGCTACAAAATCCTTCAAGTGTGGGCTAGACTTCATAGGTGTGGGTAGAAAGACGGCTCGCTTTCAAGAACGCTAAGAAACATCGAGTAGGTGATTTCGATCTATTTCAAGATCATTTTCGGTTTCGTATAAACACTGTCTTTTTCGTTTTTAGATGATATTGACCGTGATGAGAAGCTCTTGGGGCTGATATCAGATTTACTACGCAACAAACATGAGGCGGAAAAGCAACTTAAGGAGATGTCATGCTCTTATGATGAGGGAAACCCGTTATCTGTGCTAGAAAAGTCACTATGTTATGTGCTTGTCGACAAAGCGTTACTGAACTGTTTGCTGATACTAGACAAAGCATTGATGGAGGGAAAGCTCTCCGATAAGGAGCTGAGCTTACAATTCACTTCTGTCTCATCAGGGCAAAAGCTTGTATCGGAATTTTCGCAGGCACTAAATGACAAAAGACAATTTATTCAGCTCAGCGATGAACTTAGGCGAAAGGAAGCTCTTGTGGACAAAATGCGAATACAAATTCGCGAGCTTCTCAGCGAAAAACTGAGGCTGGAAAATGAGAATAAGAGCCTGGAAGAGAAGAGTCGTTTGTGGCAGTTGAAAAGCGAAGACGCAGAAATGAAAAATTCTGTTATTGATAGCGATAGGAAGCGTTTGAAAGAAAAGGTGGCTTTCCTTGAAGAAAGTACAAACGGTTTGCAATCATCTACAGAACATTTGAGACATCAGCTGCAAACACTTGAACAGAAAGACGATGCGTCGAGACAAGAAAACAAACTACTTAAGAAGAAATTACAAATTTATTCCGACGACGTGAATCGAGGAGCCGACGTCCGCAACAGAAATAAAAAAATGGATCCAGACAACATGCCAGCCAAAATCGACTCGCTACTAAACGAGAATCAAAAATTGCGCCATAAAATCGAGACCCTGGAAACGGGTAATTTTGAACTACGGGAAATGTTAACAACGATGACAGATGCGAACAAAGGAATAATTGAGCAGAAAAACGTGGAAATTCAAGACCTCGAGGAGCAAAGGAGGACACTTGGGGATGATTTAGATACGCGTTTGACCGAAATCGTTTTACTCAAAGCACAGGTTGTCGAGCTGCAGAACAAAGGCAATGTGTTACTGCAGACAGATATGACTAATGACAGCAGCAATCTTGCAGGAACTGCAATGGACGGTCCTGATGGGGTCAGTGGAAATGCGTTGCCTTTAAACGGAGTTTTGGCAGACAGAGAACTTCAGCAGATACAAGAGTTATCACATCGGGCGAAAACGTCTGAAGGTCGTGTCGAGGAGTATACGGCACTTCTCGAAGAGCTAACGAAAAGGAAAGAAATTCTGGTGAATAAACTGGAAATGGTTGGTGCTGTGACCGTGATAAAGAATGATTGTGATGTACCCGATGGTTATAAAGAAGCCATAGATGGTGTACTTCGCTGGCAGAGCTCGCTCATTGAGAAAGGTACGTTCATGAGTATTGTGGAATTTCTGTGCCTGTACAAATTCTTAGACTAACCTTCCAAATTCATCCATATGAAAAACCACCAGCTAACTCGGATCTAGATCTTCTAACAGTTGTCATTATAATTACATTACCTTAATACCAACGCTAATCTTAACATTGATACTTACTTGACTCTACTTACGTACTTCTCGCTTATCGTCACAATATTTCCTGTTATATATGAACAAGGAGAACGAGGATATCAAAGCACGAGAAAATAATGTTGAAAACACGAGCGCGCAGAACGAGTGAATTTCTCTATTGTTTTTTATTGTTTAGATATACACGAGTTCGAGTTGTTTATATGGCGTCTCAAATAAGTACTACATTTGAACATTTAACTGAGCGTGACTTCGTATGGTCTCATATAGTCAGATAACAATTGTAGTACATAAATAAGTTAAGAAGCTCTAATATAGCTTTGACCCAAACATACTGTACATTAATTCACTGAGTGCCGACCATTGTTTAAATACATGTTTTTGAACCCTTACTCTTTTCCTAACCAAAATTTTTTTCCTGCAACCATGTAAAGTTGTGCAATATGGGAAATCATTCCATAATTCGGCATATTTAACTAACGGCCTGCTTTACATCATACAGGTGTCCTTTCAATGATCAGTGAACGAGAGGAAAGAGTAAACGAGCGGCGTTTACTAGAAGAAGAGAACAGGCGATTGCGTTTCACGACAGAAGCGTTGGAAACAGAAAATCTTCTTCTTCAAGTACAAGTCAGTGACCTAACGCAAACCGTAGAGGAATTGGAAGATGACGTGTTCTACATGAAATGTGGCGGAAAACCGAGCAAAGGGAAGCGACCTGGGACACCAGGAGACACGTCGGGTCATCGAGTTACATTTGATGTTGAGTCGGACGACAAAGATGAAGAGAAGTTGGAATCTTTGATTCAAAATGCGAAACAGCGTTGCAAAAATTTGGAGAAGCAAGTACGAAGTAACACAAGCTTACTGAAGACGACGCAACACAAAAATGAAAATTTATTAAAAGATTACGAGGACCTGCGGCGGGAGAACTGCAATCTAAGACGGTACTTGGAGGAATGCCAAACAACCAACAAAATATTGCACATCAAAATCACTGAGTTAGAAGAACGTTTGCAATCTGTAGACGACGGGAAAAGTTTAGATGAAATGGAAAAACAAAGCTTGCTGGATCGGTTAAAGATCTTTGAAGGACAAATAAATTTCCTAAAAGTGGAGAAGGAAACGATGAGATCGCGCATGGAAAGCATGCAGTGTGAATCCAACAGCTCTGTCGAGACGCACAGTTCACCTTACTCCAAATTCTTAGTTCTAGAAGACGCCATTGACGAGGCGTCCTCGAAGAAGAACGGTTTAGTCGATGAAGTCGATCGCTTGAAGAATAAAATCAAAAAGCAATCTGCCCGAAGTAGGATTTTAACAAGCGAAGTGTTCGAGTTCCTGGACGATATAAGATGTCTGGAGAATGAACTAGGTTCAATTGTCGATGGTTTTGGCACAACAGAGCAAGGCCCAGCGTCGTTGGATTGCGGACGTAGCGGACAGGATGTTGCCCAGGTAAATACGTGGAAAGTTGAGGCGAGTTTATGTCAAGAGAACGGAATGGCTCCAGTCATGATCGAAATCGTAGAACTTTTGAAATCTAATGTGAAACGTTTAGAGCGGATGTCTAAAACCTCCGTGAGTAGCACTGATTCAATAGACGGAAATAGAAGCGAGTCAGATGGTCGTGTGAGTGAGCTAAGAAAACAACTGTTTGACGAGATCGCAGAGTTGCGCAATGAAAAACAAGCTTTGCAGAGAGAGGTGCTGGCCCTAAAATCAATTTGTGAAAACACTCTTGAACTTCAGTCACCGGAAGATGTGCAAAAAGCGAACGAGAAAGACCGCACCCGTACGCTACGGAAACAAGTTCTGGACTCCGTACAACGTAACTCGGAACTAGAAGGTGAAATCCTCGATTATCTAACCCAAAAATGGGCCCTCGAATCTGAGCTGGACAGATTGAAAGAACGTATTTTGAATTTGAAGAACGAAAAAGATACTTTGCTTTCGTTAGGTAACGGTGTAAGTTCGCCGTGCGCTCGGCACAATTGGGAAAAGTCATGCGGAAAAAGCATGAAGCACTTCTGCTTTGTGAAAAATCATTTGAATCAATTTGAAGTTCAAGACGCGTTAAGAATTGAGCCTGATCTTGATAATGAGGATGTTTTTAGCTGGTAAGTATTTGGTTGGAAATGTAACGACGCTAGCTACTCCTGATCTCGATTTTACCTAAACGGCCCATTGAGGCCATACACAAACTTTCCGCTCGAAACGTCGATTTTCATTTTATCGCTCCAGATGATGAAAGTATTATATACTTTTCCCGCCGTAGTAAATGTACTGCACTCACTAAACTGGCAACGTCAACAGTTCAAGCTATACTTCGTGTTATTTTCATGATTGCCTTTTTTTGCATGCCATATCCATAACCATGTATAAAGGATGAGAGTTGTATCTTTAAGTTTCACCCACCAACATGTTAAACTTTGATGTCGAGTCCAATCTTATTATAGGCAAGACAATAAGCATACGCGATCTCCGTGAGAGTGTATATACGTCGACAATAACCATTGGCAATTCTATCTTAGTTACTTTACTGTGTGTTACAAACATGTGGTCACTGCCATTTTTACTGTTTCTGAATGTCTCTAACATTGATGTTTCTACTTTCCTCTAGTCCATCAGACGAAGGTGTGTGTCACAGTCCTGACCGCGAGGCCAGTAGCTGTGATAGTGGTTATCACGAGGAAGGACACAAGCTACTACCCAGTGATAGCGGACATCACAGCCGCCATTCAACGTCACATACCTGCACACGTCCTTTAAATGTGAGTTACTGTGACAACACCCGGGCTGCGGAAAAACACGTCAGCGAGCCATTGTCCATGACGACATCCGAGAAAAAACCGAAAGGAATTTTGAAGAAGAGGAACCGCGAGCCTGGAAGTTTGTCTACTCAAATACTGACAATAGAAAGTGGATAGGAAGAACGACATGGGTCATACATTTCGAATTCTCAGCCAGAACTAATGGCTTTGACACATCCTACTCGTTTCCGTCTCGAGGAAAAAAAATTGAGTTGATAATGGACCTATAATGCTGGGCAATGGGATACCGTGATCACAAAGGAGTTTTACAAGAGAGCGCAAAGTTGTTACAACTTAGTGCAATCAAGTACAATCAAGAATGTTTAGGTATCCTAACTGTTTTAAGCATAACCCTAAACCTGAAAGCGTTAAACAGTATTAAAAACGTAGCGGGCTGTGAACCTTGAACTTCCTTGAAAACTTCCAACTACATATTGCCATTGCTACACAAAACCATAGGGTCTTCAGTACCCCCAGGATCTTTCACTTTCCTGTCACGAAGGACCTTCTCGAAACATCGAAGTTCATTTTGCAACTTCCTACCGTACAGGTCCTATGGTTTTGTTATCTTTAAGACTTCCTTTTGTCCTTAATCTGAACTATTTCAAATAATGTCTTGGTGAAACTGTTGTAACAAGTCTTCGTAACATCGTGCAACTTTTTTGGTTAAATACGACCGACAATTTGCGTTCACAAGTTAAACGAACACAACACTGTTGCTGCAACATGACTTGCTCACTGCCAAACGATGAAGTAAATGTTGCATTAAAATTTGACCGAAGTAAAAAAATTTGCGACATAGTGCAATACGGTACAACATTAGGCAAAAAGGGTGGTCGAACGGTTGCATTATGCCAACACAACAAAGTCGCATGACATGAATTGTTGCAACGGTTTGACCAGGGGCCGGTTGTATAAAACTCTCAATCACTTTTTAATCACTGTTTTGTTGTTAAATAGTGATTAAGTACAAAATGCGTTGTTCTGATTAGTTGAAGTTTCCACTAATAGTTAACTTGAATCACTTTTTTATTTTTTTGAACAACCGGCCCCAGGGCTTTAATCGACATCAACGTTTGACAGTTGTGGCGAAGGAAATGTTTCATAGCTTTTTTAGCAAAACTGAAAGAAACACAAGATTGAACATAAAGATATCATGCAAACAGTAGTTACATTATTTTGATCACATTGTTGTGTTAACGTTTTTGGTGCTAAGAGAGATAGTGAGTTTAATATAAACAAGATAAAATATTTAGTGTATCATAGATAAAATGACATTTTAATGAAAAACTGTCAAGACAATGTTTCAATATGTAAATTTACCACAGCCAGAGGCATATGAGATAGACATGTAAAGTGATATCAAAACTGTATAATTATATACATAATAATATTCTCTTTATTCAAAGTTTATCAGAAAATACAATAAATCTATAATGTACAAGTTGTGTAATATATTCTTGTACACTTGTCAACTCCTTTTTGTGACATTTGCATTAGTAGCCTGACTTTAAGACTGGATTTTGGTGAAATCATGTAAATGTTGGACAGATTTCTTTCATCTGGGAAAAAACGCTTTACACTATGAACCCTTAGTTCTACTTGTATTTCTCCTTAGTTCTTTCCAAGTCTGTTTTTTCACAGAGTGTTCAATTATCTTTGCTGCCTCTGCAGGCTTGAGCATTCTAATATCTTCTTCCTGAAAACCAAGCCTTGATAAAGACTTCTGCATTTTCACTGTGACCTGGAAATTGAAATAGAAAAACGAAATGATGTAAATAAAAAGATTTACTCATACTCAATGATTCAATGACATATCTTACCATGAATGGAACTTGAGCTCCCCGAGTCCTTTCGCCATGACGCAACACACTAATACACCATTGTAGATTGTACCTACATGAAATTATAAACATATCAATCAATTCATAGTCAGAATTACCAATAACTGGGTAACCAAAGGGTAACCATGACCAACCTCGGTTAATGTAAAATTGTAAATCATAGAGGAAAATTGAGGCAACTTTACCAATTCTAGTCGTTTATCTTAGCTGGCTTATCTCCTACCGTCCCTATACCTCTTCAACATCAGTATTTGGAGATATCAGGGGGGTTGGGAGCGGTATTGACAACTATTATACTATAAATCCTGCATGTTCTGTGCATACCTTAAAAGGTTAAAATTATAATACGTCCATGTCTTAAGAAGGGCTGATCTTTGGCGCAATTTACTCCATGACGTTCTCCAATTCATAACACCACATAGTAAGTTAATTAATACAATTTTAATTGCTATTTTGTTCAATTGGGTCGAATTTTCTGTCGAATTTAATCGTGTACAAAATAACAGTGGGTTCATTTCTTGTTAATCGATTGTGATACTTTATGTTAGGTAACGTATCAGCTTCGTAGTTTCTCTTGTCCGGTCCAGAATTAGGAAAAATTAGTAAAATATAATCATGGGACCGCCGGCTATATTTGATAAATCATTTTAATTTCTTATTATAACTTATGTGAAACATATCTGCTTTTTATGGTGATGGTTTGGTCAAAAATAAAAGAAGTTGTGGTGCGAGGTTTGTCGAAAACCCATCCGAATGAAAGGTAGTAGAAATTGCGAATGACAACATTCAAGTGTACATTTTCACTTTTTCTATGCTGATTTTTTTAATTTTTTATTTAGAGAAACAGTGAAAAATAACGAAAAGTGCAACGAGGAAAAGCCAAAGGTAGTTTGTAAAGAGTTAAGACTTTTAGATTAACTCCTAGAGGGTAAAGTTTAGATTTTATGTGTTCTTGCAGCTAGCACCATTTTTTGCTGCAGACTTGTTTCCATACAACATGGAGAAATGAGTTTGATAGACATTGTTAATCAATTTTTTATGCACTGGCCAAGTTTTTTATGGTTGCCTTATTTTGCCAACTAGTGATTGTGTATTCCACATAGACTCTGTCGATGCCAGAAATATCAAATATGCTCAGGGCCGTGGCTAGAGCGTTAATTGGGGGGGGGGGTATATTCATATATTCGTGTTATGACCAACTAATTTCTTTTGAAATCAGTTGTCATTAGGGTTAATTTCAAAAGAAATTAGTCGGGCATAACACGAATATATGAATATACACCCCCCCAATTAATGCTCTAGCCACAGCCCTGAATATGCTAATATTTATATATAATGTATTACAAGATTTGCTAAATGCATGCCTGAGATATCTGACATGGAGTGCATGGAACTCATGAACTGCTAAGCACTCTTTCTTGCATGGAGTTGGTTTAACGAAGGTTAATAGTGCTATCCACGGGATAGTGATTTGCTCAAAATTTCTAAATATGTTAGTATATAATATCGAGTTAAAGTCACTTCCTATCTTTTGTGAGTTTAGTATCCTTGGAAAATGTTATTGCTTTTTATGCCTTTCTGGGGCAGTTGAAAAAGTGACCCATATAGTTAGTGGATAGCACTTCCTACCACAGCTCCTGAATGTTATTTCTCCATATTTCTGAACTCCATATTTATTTTCCTCCTCTCCATATTTTTTGTGAATTTGAGCTCTATTAGGAAACGGTGTGCAGCCCTATTACCGAGAAATCATGCGGAAATACTCATATGAAATAAAGCAATGCAACAAACAATATTAAAGGTCTATTCTGAATTACATTGGACTAAGCTATCATGTTGAATGGCTGGATAATTATATATTGTGTAGACTGAAGTGCAGGAACGTTCACAACAATGTTCAAAATTTGAAGAAATGGACACACAAGGTACAAACCTTACAGTTTTGTTCAAATGAATTTCACTTGTGTTATAATTATGAGAGCAAAAAGTATTCTGTGATTTTTTTATTTATAAATTGATATTGTTAAATTAGGCATAAATACTATTAATTAACATAATAAATGTCATTGTCCTATGTATTATTTTTTATTTTCAGATTATCCTGATTCACCAACCTTGTTTCCCTCTCAGAAATCTGAGGATAAGGTATTTTATGACAGTTTACTCTTACCTCTGTCAAATTTCCTTCAATAGTCTCTTCACTCTTTCAAACACAGCCTACTGTACTTGTAACAGTAGAAAATGGCATGGAGAGGCTGGGATTCTAGATTTCTAGTTTGCAACTCTTGAAGGATAATATTTATAATTATTAAAATAAATTTCTAGGAATGGGTGGAAGACAGTGGAGAAGACAGTGATTGTTATGAAATAGTTGACAAACCAAGTACTACTGGTATGGTGGTTGCCAAATTTGCAGTACATTACTGCATAATTTGAAATAATACTGAAGATTAGTTTTTGTTTCAGGCTTGGGAAAAGAGAAAAGTACAAAGTGAGTAGAATATTAACTGGATATTGGGCATTAAGGTGCTGTCTGCAGTTGTGACCAGCTCCAGAATAGATTAGTTTCCAGTACTGAATTAGCTTCTATCGCAAGTTGTTTAAAAATCACGTCCACTTATAGTGCCCATGACATCAAAATTTTTATTACATGGTGTGAAAGAGTATTTAAAACTGTAATACAAGTTCTTTTAAACTTTTGCGCTGCAACTTTTTGTTGATGAGATATTTCAGTTTGAATTTTTTGTTTTGTCGGCTAATTTACATCACACTTTGCATAACGAGTGGCTGTTGAATACCAGTTATCTATGTCTTCAATGAGCAAAATTCTTGTAATATTGAAAGGATATGTAGATTAAAGACAAACATAAACATCCCATTAATGTTGCACGTCGTCTCTTTATAGGAAAATAACTTTATAATCTACTTCCTGATGCCTCATTATGCAAAGTGTGACGTAATTAGCTGACAAAACAAAATATTCAAACTGAAATATCTCATCAACAAAACGTTGCAGCGCAAAAGTGCAAAAGAACTTGTATTACAGTTTTAAATTCTCTTTCTCATTATGCAATAAAAATTTTCGTGTCATGGGCTCTTTATTTTGTAAGATTACTATCCTAAATAAACCATTCAATTAGCATGTTTGATGTTGGGTGCCACCTCTCCAAATGCTCGAATTCGAATAACCGTCCTAATACTGTCCAACACTTTCTGTACATAAAAGATACGTTTGTAAGCAAGAAAAATGCTAAAAGCAAAACTTTGAATTCCACAAACAGATGCGAAGGTTTGAATTTGCGAAGCTTGCAACTTCTCCAGACATCTCAATTAAGCGCCGGTGCTAGCATTTGCATATTTCGCGCATGTCATCACGTCTTATTGTGAACAAACCACACACTTGGTGCTGCATGTAGCAAACTTGGAGGAAAACGGCTGTCTCTAAATTTTTGCTAAGGAAGCAGCCAGTGAAAGACAAAAGTCGATTACGTTTGACAAGAAAAAGGCAATCATCTCAACAAGCTGATCAAGATTCTCCAGAAACGAGTGAAAGCAAGCAAAGGCGACTGATGAATGACGAAAGTGTTGTACCCGACAGAGAAAAAACAGAGTGTCAGGATATTCAGGTATTCACAGTAAACACAAATAACCTAATACGTATGTTGTGATTTACGTTCTAATGCTCTCGTTTACGTTCTAATGCTCTCGTTTACGTTCTAATGCTCTGATGTGCGTTTTAATTTCTAATTTGCGTTCTAATGCTCTAATTTACGTTCTATTGCTCTAATGTGCGTTCTAATTTGCGTTCTAATGACCAATTTGCATTCTAATGCCCTAATTTGTGTTTCCCAATGCCCTAGTTTTCGTCTTCAATACATTGCTTGTTTTAGAACGTGTGTTTGCCACGGGTGTACAAGAGACCTATATGTGAAACTATAGAAGAAGCAGACAGAAGTAATTTATTCTACGCTCCACAAAACGTCGCACCTGCAGCATACACGCCAGTCATTGCTCGCAAGTTAGAAAATTATCAACGAAGATTACGTCATGCGCAGTCGAAGTTTAGGTCATCAAGTATTCCAAAGTCACATTTTGCAGTCGTAAATCCAGTCTCAGGGAAATCACGTGCTCCTGCAGGTCGGCGGAATAAGAGAACGAACGTTGTGAAAAAACATACTCTAGAATATAAAAAATGGGCAGAACGCAATAAGAATAACTATCCCTTCGTTGCTGTTTTGTGTGACGTATTTGCGTCTTTGGAACCAAAACCGGAAGGTATGTAATTTGAGAGTATTTTCACACATTATATACTGTACACCGCTAATACGAGTGTATAAGGCTGATGTAACCATAGACCATTCCAGAAAGTATAGTTGTGTGGGCCACTTAGCACCGTTTTCGTATTTTGAAACTTGGTTTTCTCGCTCTCTACATTTTTACTGTTGATACTTGCCTAAACAATACGATAAAAATAACAATGTTAAAGTCATCTGTATAGATGCATTAACCTGTACACCAAAAAAAGCGACCTAAACACATCATAAAGATACGAGAACAAGCATGTCTAGGCAATTCACTTTTTCGAGAGGCATACTGTAGTCGATGGTACGTAAAAAGGGAGACAAAGAGTCTTTATAAGATTGTATATTAATATGCTAAGTTAATATTGAACCCTCCCCCAAGAAATTTGCTTTGCATCGTGGAAGCTCTGATTCAGTGATACTGATTGGGCCCAATTCGCTCAGCTTCTCTTGAATTTTTTAGCGGCTGGAGTTGTGCATATGGTGAAACCATTCAACAAGGTTGAAGCGACGACAGAGTGTGAGACACGGACGAATAATGACGATGTAGTTTGTACCAAAGTCTCCCCAAGAAGAACATCAAAAACTGCGCAGACACCGCCAAGAGGTAAAACAACTAGCAGGACAACGCAACGTGCTGACGTCAGTAACGGTGTTTCCAGGACAACAGTAAATAATGAAATTAACACTGACAATGTGAACAGTGACGTTTCTATGAAAACTGAAAACAATGGCGTGGAGAACGTTGGCGTGGAGACTGTAAAAAATGACATTGCCATGGAAACTGAGGACAAGAAAGTTGTCATGGAAACAGTGAACAGTGATAGTCCGGTAAAACAGGTTTTGAACGAGGAACATCGCAAGAGCATCTTGGAAGAAATCAATAGTGATGATGATGATGATTCACAGAAGTTTAATTTCCAACGTCCTGAGTTGCCAGAGGAAACGAACACAGAACAATCAGACTGTGTGCTCATTGAAACAATTAAATCGGTTGCTAAGGAACCGTCACGTCAGCAAGTACCTGAGTCTATTGAATGTCCAATGTGTTATAAGAAGTTTCCTTCAAACACAATTGAACAGCATGCATTTCATTGTAATGGTCCCAGCGATGCATCCACAAGTTCTGTCAGGTAAATGTTGCTTGTCTCTTGGATTGGTTAGTTTTGGCCTAAGTAGGCGCTGCTGCTTTTGGCTTAGATGCATGTTAGAGCATATGCGATTCTCGTATGACTTCCTAGTCAGTGTTAGATGACCCTCTTTTCTGCTTTGCCTCGTAATCAGAGAAATATGATATACCCTTTTACGCCCTGTGATATATTACTCAACATACATCTAAACCAAAAGTCCGATAGTTTCTGCAGAGCTACAAGCAAACGTTGAGTTTTTATACAAAAGAAATTTTAATTAGAACTAAAGAACTTTACAGTATCCAAGTCATGTTAATACCTAATATATGATTTTAAATTTTGAAAATATATTTTTTAATATTGATTTTGACTATATTTGGATATTGATTCTATGGATTTGCTGTCGTTTTTGTCTACAGGCGTAGATTGAACGCTCGTGTAAATATCTTCACCACCTTTGCTTGGATGTATGTTGAGATTTGTGAGCAGTATCTGTGCTTCACTGTTGAGGATGCGAAACGCTAAGATTAGATCACATGCCCATAGCTGCAGGACAAATGTTTGCTGCCTCAAAGAGCTTAAATGTTTTTTCTTAAGTTATAAGAAGGAAATCACCAGTGGTGTTACTACATGTGGAAACTGTATCTCATTTTATTAAGGCATTGAGTACCTTCTCAAATTTAACTGAGGAATGGTTGTGTTAAAAAATAGAAGATTTCTAAACTATGCTGTAAGGCTTAGTTTTCATTTAGTCGTAAATGTCGTGAGTATATATCTAGGTGACCGATGTGGTTGAGTATGTACGCAGATTTACACTTAATACGACTAATTTGACTGCAGACCACAAAAGAAAAGGTGTATCTAGACCATAACACATCATCGAGAATGACTTTGCTACGATATGTACGACCAAGTGGTAACTAGGCTTGACGGGCACGCAGTGACCTCAAAAAACGCCTTATTTTGTAATATTTCTTTAGCGAATTAGCGCCAAGCCTCGACTCTTTAACTAGAACGACATCAGCAAATAGTTTCTTCCACATCCTTGCAGCGAACAGACTTAGAACTTTTACAGTTTTGCAACACCACTTTTTAACTTCTACGCCCCTCCTTCTGAAATGTAGAAAAAATTATTAAGAAAGGTGATTGGCGAATTAGCATCCTTTTGAATTAGTATCTTTCGTGCCACTGGGTGGTATGAACTTAGCTGCTACCCCTAGATGAAGAGAAATCATTTATTTGGGTCGTGGGGCAGGGTCTTACTTTGGCGGAATCATATAAACTCTTAAGGTTAGAACCTTGTTCTTAGAACGGTGAAAGTGCAAGATGGTCAATTGTCACCCGTGATAAATACCCGAACTCCAACAAAAGTTAAGGAACTTAAATTATTAATAAATGCCGAAACTAAAGCAAGAGCACTAGGAAACAAGGATGAGCGGAGAAATTCTACAGGAGGAATTAATATGGAGGGTAAAAAGCAAACTGACAAAAGGATATCACTGGAACCTTGTATCAAGTTGGAGAATGTTGTGACCACAAGGAGAAGATGGGGGGAATCAGTGACAAATGGGAACAAAGATGATTGCAATAAAAAGAACGAATCAACACCTCCTCGAAAAAGCATCAACGAAACGTAAGTATATGCCTTTCTACCTGTTTTATCCCGATGCCTTCATATGTAAGCGGGTCGACGGTTCGCACGTTGGCCATTCTGCTGCCAATTTTCTCTAGGTTACAGTGGGCTTCATTTCCCAGTAGACTTGTGATGAAAAACTAGAATGGCCGTGAGCCAGTGAATTCTGTCGGGATCAGGTTTGACAAATCTTGTAAGTAAATACATTCTTTAGCGCGTGAAAATGTAAAAATGACCACAATGACGATCGAAGTTACAAATAGATGTGCAGGTGTCATTTTTACAGGAGTACTCCCTCCCCCCCCCTCCCTGTTCAAATGGACTCTCACTCCATGTTATGCGTTCTGGAAAAGTTAATTAATCTAATGTGTTTGTTTAATTTAAAACAGGTTACAGAAGAAACGTCTAAGTTTAAGTAACACACGTAGGTTTTGTCTGTTTTCTGTTCTTTTTAAAAAATTATGCCATTATAGTTTTAAGCCCGGTTTTGCTTCGAATTTCCAACTAGTAAGATGTGGCATTTAAAACAGGGTTCAGCTATTTAACATCTGAATCTCAATTGATAAGATTCCATGAAACAAAGGTTCGTAGTTGGCGAGACACAGTTCAATAGCATCTGAGAAGAGTGTGTGTTAGTACTTCGTGACTTTGAAGACACAGGCTTCCAGACTATCTAGACAAATTAAGATTTGTTTCACCACTGCATGTGATGAATGAAGTTATGCTGGTCAATTTACAATGGACGACAGAAAAAAAGATGACATAGTAATTATTCAAATACTGTAAAGAATGTTGTAAATGAGAATTCTTTCGTAAAATGTTTAGGAAAAATTGTAGAGAAGAATTTGTGGCCGGATTGTGCCAGCTTGAAGAAGGATTTTATTCCACTAGAAGTTGAAGAGAAAGAGGTGAGTTGACGGAATTGTGGATTATTAGGCCTTGAACACTGACTTGGTCAGGCCACTACTTCGCTTTATATGTGTTGGAGGTTCCGTTGTTCATTCATAAGAATTATTTTTTTGTATTTTTTATATGTATTTGTTTATATCATTCTTTTGACTGACAGAATGAAAAGATTTCTTCTAAAGATATGCAAAAGTTGCTTTCGCTAGTGGACACGTTATCGTCAGAGTCATCATCAGATGAAGAAGTCAAAACAAAAAAACCTGTGTCCTCCAAGAGAAAGGTATAGCTAGGTTTTTATTTTTATAGCAATGTCAACATCACAGATTATAACTGACCCAGATTGCCCCGAAAAATCCTCTTTAACATCAATTTAAAAAATAGTTTTACTTGGTGTAATATGTTCAGCAATAAAGTCGTGCAACAATGACGGGGATTATTGCTTTTGAAAATCTTAATTTCAGCAATCGTGGCTTCATCGTGCAATCTCTGGATTTATCGTTCCGGCTTTTACACAGTTGCATGGCTTTTAAAAATTAACCAGGTCCACTGTAAATGTACATTTTAGAGCACGGAAGTTGATGAGGACATGAGCGCTTTGGACGTGATGGCTACGGATTATAGTGGTCGTAAAAGAAAACCGACTCGAAATGTTCACAAGAAAGCAAAGAAAGCCAAGGTTTCTTCGGCTGACGAAATCGCTATTGAACATTGTTACATTTGTGGGAAAGATATGCCTCGGTCTGAGTTCAACGAACATGTTAATGAAGAGCTTGCAAGACAAGCAAAAGAAGACAAAGAAAAAGGTACACTCAGGGATACGGGGGATACTCAGGTCTGATATAGGGGATTGTTAACAAAGGGTTAGAGCGGATAATTGCTTCGAGTGCTCAACACGATAAACAGAAATGCATCTAGCTCGGATAGGGAAAGTCCACGAGAAAAATAGACAGAATAACCATTATCTCTCTCCCGACAATTCTTTCTCCCTTGAGACAAAGATGTCCGTGTATAGTATTTGTATTTGTGTGTGCAAGGGTATGAATATTTACTTTCTTGTACCCACCCCGTCGCTACGGCTTGCACTGTTTCAATAACAAGATTTGTCCTGGGTAACATTTCGTCTTTATTGTGTGTAGATTTATCAATGATGCCATCTATGTCCCAAAATACGCAGTCTGATGAAATGAACGTTGTCGAACCCACAACATCTTCAGATTCCAGGTAGAGTTATTTTATTGTGTACAGGATTGTTGACCTGATGGTTAGGATTTCAAAGATATCTCACTGACCCTCAAGATGGCACTAGCAAGGTTCATATTTGATTAGCAGTTACCCATCGTGTAGCCAATCAGATGTGTTGCATCTTTCAGATGAACCAATCAGGTTCCTTGTTGGTGAGGGCAAGGTAGTGAAGTCAAATCTGAGCCTCGCTACTAATAGACAATCCCATGATAGAAAAAATGTTGATCCAAGCAATGTAATCAAAACAGCTAAAAAGAGCATCTTAAAGTTGGTAAAATTGCAAAGGTTCATGACGAAAGGTTGTAAAGTACGGAAAATATAGCCCTGCGACGTTTGTGTATATTTGTGTTGCACGCAGGAAAGCCTATCACGTTCGTCTCAAATGTGTTAGGATCAATTCGTTGAAACATTTTTTTTTATCCAGGCGTCCTTTACCTGATCTGGCCGAGGGAACAACTTGGTCCACGAATTACGACGAAGAAGATGCACCACGATTAAAAACGTACACACCAATACGGGATGGTTCTGCCTATCATAAACAGTTTTCATCTCAACAGGAGCAAGGTCAGTCAAATCAAAACAGGGGACAGCGAAGTGGAGGGCAACGGAGCAGAGGCCAGAGGGGGAAAGGAAGGTGGGAGCTAAGGAGGTAGCTTGTCAACTAGCGGGGGGGGGGAGGGGGGTTACATGAATGCGGATTGAATTACTATCTGGACTGAATTACACGTTCTGTTACTGTTTAAAGTTGAAACCATAGAGAATTAAATTATTTTTGTTCTCCACGGATCTTGATGGGATTAGAACTCCTCCCTGAATGCGTTCATGTCAATTTCAAGCTCGACTCGAAATGAAGTTTTGATTCGGAATCACTTGAACTTGGTTCTAGATTTCATTCTGGAAAGAGGTCGATGCTTAAATAAAGATTGTAAAGATGCCGAAATAAAGATTTTTTAAAATGGGAAGTAAATCTGTGTTAAAATCACCGAAAATATGTGGGTTGGTTCACATAAGTTCCAATCCGGGTGAGTTTTTTCAATCCCCGCGACCTCCACTTAATCTTTTAACTAAACACGGTTTGAAGTGTTGTTCGGATAAAAACTCGATCAGAATCCATGTAAACTTCCCTAAATTAATATTTTGGCCGATACACTGTAAAATATCTTCTCTGGGTAAATGTAAATATTGCCTTTTTACAGTCTTTCTAGCTATTCCCGGAACGGACACCTTGCTAATTGTAGGCGTTATATTTCTCACAACATGATAAACGTGTGGAATTTGTCATGTGGCAGATATTTGATGAACTATGTTCATATTTTTAACTAATCATTGAAAGATTAATGAACAATATTAAAGAGTTATTTCATGAGTGTATCTACTATTTTACGATTTTTTATTTAAATTCTAAATTTCACTGTACAATTTTACAGTTCAAGAACGGAAGAATGATATGCTTATTTTGAAGTATACCTTCAAATAACTTAGCGATTTCCACTGCAGATTACTTGTAGCTACGTCTTTGTATCTAAAAACTGTCAATGGACCATTCCCCAATTAGACAAACTTTTCAATTCGAAAACAGTTTTAGCACAGTTGGAAAGAGCTTCCTAAATTTAGTGAAATTGTGACTTTTGGTTGTAAAATATTATAAAATGTCAAAAATATTGCAATGTAAAGTTGTCGAATTTTGTATACTTCTGTATTACGCGGGAAAAAGCGTTACCACATTCTCACATAGTGGTAACGCTTGTCCGTGCGTAATACAAAGGTATACAAAATTCGCAAACTTTACAGGACTATATTTTCCACATTTTACAATATTTTTCAACCAAACTTGACAATTGCATTAAAGTTAGTATGCTCTTTCCGGCTGTGCTAATTGATTTTCCGAATTCAAAAGTTTGTCTCATAGCGGAATAGTCCATTACTTTCTACTCTCTCCTCCGCAGAGGTTATTTACATTTATTTCTATATTTTTTATCTTATTACTAAATACTTTTTATCTATTTTATATCAAGTATCACAATAAATACTTTTTATCTATTTTTATATCAAGTATCGGTTTGTGATGCTTGATATAAAAATAGATAAAAAGTATTTATTGTGATACTTGATATATAAAATAGATAAAAAGTATTTAGTAATAAGATAAAAAATATAGAAATAAATGTAAATAACTTCTGCGGAGGAGAGAGACTTTCCTATGTAATTTGGCACTTAATTAGACAGTCTTTAGTCGTTGTTTTCACATATGATATACATTATTTTGCAAATTGTGGTTTGAATTACCAGTACATAAGATAGAAATGGATTTTTTAAATATAAAAATCTCTTGTTAGATTGGGACAAAATTTTGCCCGGACAAACTGCATGAGAAACGTCCTAATGGCGGTATTGACATTTCGATATTTCGTTGTCTGTTTACCCTAGGCATATAGCAACAATATGCATGGCGATTATCATTCGAACAAAGACCGATGTTTTGAGCAAACAATTTAATTCGCTAATGCCGATGGAAAGTTTACCGTAGCCAGTTCACAAGCTTACAAGTGTCGGACAAGTATATACAGTAAAAATATAAGCATATACGGTAAAAATATTATTACACAACAAATAAGCTTGGCAAATATTTTGAATAAATGCAAGGATATGACCGCATGTTGGCGTCGTCAGCATGGCAACGTGTAGGCCATTCATGACAGGTACCGAGTACATCATACAAGTTTCATGAAATGTGTATTCTGTCAAGTAGTAAAGAATAAAACATGCCAACGTGTTTGTATAATAATTTTACGTCCTCAAGTGCTCCTCTGCTATCAGCTCATACTCAACGCTAATTTGTTCTTCAATTGAATCGTCAAACTTATCTTGTATATGGCAAATACGGCTGCTTTTCATGCAGTTGTCGTCACAATTAATTTAACTGTCGTATTCCTACTTCAAAATCTATTTGGTTTGGCACGGGTGGAGGCGATAGACCCACAAAGTCAAGTGATATTCCAAACTGGGACATCTTTGAAGGTTCAGTTGCAATCGAGCGAATCACAAGACCTGGTTCAAGGCGGCACGAATATCAACTTCGAAGTGTCAATATCGCATCAAAGCGGTGCTGCTTCCAGCGAAGTTGAGAAACAGCGGGAAAGTGAATTTAATGAATATTGTATTTATGTCGAAAAACTTAAAAACACCGTCCTTTATAGAGGTGGAGAAACGTTTTTGAACTGCACGAATCTTACACAGATTGTGGAGACAAATTACACATGCGACAGCAGCGATGGGATGAACTGTATCGTAAATTCAACATTGAATTCAACGGTAAATTCAACGTTGTTCTCCGGTAACTGGAGCTCATTAAACGCCACAAATTCTGCTTTAAACTCGAGTATTGTGCAACTCAACATCACGAAAATTGTGAAGAAGGTTTATCGTGATGTCACTTCACTTTACTGTGTCAATTCCACTACGCCTTTGGTGGGCTACAAACCGATAATTCATCCGCCAGAATATTTTAACCTCACTTACCAAACAGTGGAAGTTGAAGTGGATCTACCCAGTGAGTTCGATATCAACTCGGTTGACGAGTTAACTCTTAATCACGGCTTTAGCAATGTCACTCACAACTGTATTAAATATTTGGTTAACGGAACCAATACAAAACATGTCAACAAGCCGAGCATTAAACTACAAGTACAATTCGCCAATACCTCTTGGAATGGTTCCATGGTAATTTATGGATCAGTAAGTGAAAGAGTTATACCAAAGCAGTTATTGAATGTTACTGGAAATGTCAACTATGATGGTGGAAGTAGAGATTTGTGGATTGGTTCTTTTACTGTTCCTGGATTACAGTTCGAAAGTTTGCAGTATTTTTCATCAAACTTCGTTGAAACGCCAGGAACTTTGCTGACAGACGAGGAAGAAATAACTCTACGTGCAAAGTTTGTTCTCCCAAGTGTCACCACTGACATCAAAGTTTATGTGAAATTCCCTGTCTACAACGAACAAATCCCACTTAAAGTGATCTCGGCGAGTGTAGCAGGGATGCATTCAAATATCCGATCTTCAAATTTACGAAGAGGATCTGGTATTGGCTCTAATATTGAACTTACTGAAGTTGAGTCTTTGAATCCAGGTGCGGCTACGTTAGTCAGTTTCAAATTTGGAACGACCATTACATCGCCAGCAACTGTAGAAAAAAGTGTTCATCTTTCCGTGACTGGTGTAGTCGATGCCACGGACCGCCATGATGTGTACGTACCAGGCACATATGGGAATGTCACTTCATGGCTGGTGTATTCAACAGCGATTGGAGATGAAACGATCCAGTCTCCACAGCAGGTTGAGACAGAACTTGGACAACCACAAGTAAGATACGAGATGAGTTTTGAAAAGGAAGATGGAAATATACAAGCAGGTCTCGAGATATCGTCTTCTTTTCATTTCTATAATCCATTATATGCCACCGAAGCTGCAAGTGTGAGTTTGGATGTGTCATTTGCAAGTCAACACATGGCCTTGATAAACTCTGATGTTAAAGTTTGTAACATGTCTATGGATACACCAGTATATTGTATTTACATTTGGCCCTCGTTGAGTACAAGCAACACAACTACAAGTCTTAATATTCAGATTACAAAGTAAGTGACTATTGTTACTGCTGGTCTTATTTAACGGGGTTTTTTGTTAAGTCAGGTAATTGTTTAGATTTCGATGTTGTCTAGTGTATCACAGCTAAATATGAAAATTGTGCATACTGTTGTATGTGTATACTAAACCTCGACCTTTGGGAAAAACTTGTGTCGCAAGATACATGTTGCATTTTGCAATATGCTAATCAGGATGAGAAGGTCCAGTTACTATTCGACAGCTGGTGCAAATTGTCAGTTCTGAAAGCAGAAAATGACATTTGTAGACTAAAAGTAGCCGAATGTGTTGTAGCGCTTATCAACAAAGTTGATCGAATCCTTTATGTTTTGTATACTTTACGTATCTATAATCAGCTGCATGCAAGCGTAATATTTTCTATTTTGTGGCTAAACTAAACGTAATTGAACCGAAAAAGTTAAAAAACCCCAATTGTTCTCAGTTTAACAGCAGGATACGGTGTATTTGGAAGTGCGACAAGCGTGATCCTTGGCTCAGTGCCAGCAAGAGAGGTACTTGTGAATGAGATAGAAGTGCAATATAAACGAGAAGGATGGTCTCCAGTTTCTGAAAGAGTGCAACTATCAGCAAGAATTCACTCAATAACTGTAGCAAGTCAAGTTATCTCGTCTTCAGTCGACACAACATCAAACACTCAACGAGATGCTGCCATTGGAGAAGAGGTAATGTATCGACGTGGAATTAGTAGATAGCGAAGTTTTTGAAGTAAAGAAGTGTCGAGAAAGGAGTCGATTTGAAAATTCCACTGTTACTCCATTACTTTTTTTTTGTGGATGAACTGAGATGAGAAACGGAACTGGGGCGAGAACATCAAAGCTAGGCTAGTGAGGCCTCCTCAGGAAGGACGAACAGAGACTGATTTCGTATCGCACGCTCTGAATGCCCTTCTTTACGAGGTAGAACTCGTTCTTCTTTACGAGGTCTAACTAGTTCTTCTTTAGGAGACTTTAGTTCTCATCCCAGTTCTTTCTGTGACGGCCTTCATTATAAATAAAGTCAATGGGATGCGTAATACACTACTTCTGTACGAAATAATTGTTTTTTTCGCTTGTAGTTTACCTGTCGAATCAGTGGAGCTATTCCCGTGACAACGAATGAAGATTTTGTTGTCGTAGTTGGCAGTGACACTTCCGTGGGTTACCGCGAAGCAAAGCTTATTCATGTTGGGGACAACTTGGCAGGACACGAGTTCGTTCAAGGGACAGGTAGGGTTATTCGGGGTGTCAAATTTTGCACTTACCACACAAGTACAGACAATTATCAATTATTGGAATTATTGGTTTCACACAAACCTTTTAAATGTTCGGCAAAGCGAGCAGCCATTGTTTACAACGTTTAAAGGCAATGCGCATGCTCAGAGTGTTATTTGTAGGTCAGCCAAGTTTGTAACAAATGCGCATGCTCAGGGTTTTATTTGTACGCAATTATTTGCAGTTGAATTAACTTATCGGAATTAAGAATGCATATAAAGAAAATGATAATATGCATTCAACACTCATATTTCTTTTTGTTCAGAGTTGAATGTAACATCGGGCATCACTCCATACGTCGGTCCCTCTCCGATGTTTTACGGCCATTTTGGAACGGTTAGCAACAGTGGAAGCTCAACGTCATCAGATGCGTCAACTTTTATCATAGAAGTGACATTCTTTGTCAAAGACATTGATTCCAACACCAATGGCAAAACAATCCAACTAACATCGAAGGTCTATCACAGTCCTAGCTTGAGAAACTATGCATCTTATCTGAGCTTTAAGGTAAAACCCTTCTCCAGCTGGTAGAATGGACCGTTTGCATTATGGGCAAAATTTTGAAAAAAGTTGAAATGGGAAAATTTATTACCACAGCATTGAAGAGCATCCTGAAATTAGTGAAATTGCAAAGTTTGGTTGCGAAACGTTGTAAAATGTGGAAAATGTAAGCCTGTGAAGATTGCAAATTTTGTATATTTTTGTATTACGCACGGAAAATTGATACCAACATCGAGAAAACGGTATCAATTTTCAGTGCGTAATACAAAAGTATACAAAATTCGCAAACTTTGCAGAGCTATATTTTCCTCATTTTACAATATTTCGCGACCAAACTTTGCAATTTTACTAATTTTAGGATGCTCTTCAATGCTGTGGTAATAAATTTTCCCACTTCAACTTTTTTCAAAATTCTGTCCATAATGCAATCGGTCCATTAACTTCGTTTGGGGAGCATATTTTTTTGGTCCTACAACAGCCTCGTACGTCAGGTAGACCCAACTGGTGTATATATATATTTATATAATAATACGTGTTCATTCTGCATTTTCATTGGTCGCGAGCTGTGTGTTATTAAAGTACACACGCACGGATGACGTCAACTGATGGCGTGATCTAATTTACCTAATTTATTTCGTGGGCCTTCGCATGATTTTTGTCAACTTTATTATAATATAAAACAAATAGATTTCATTTTTTTGTGCTTCTGCACTGTAATAGATCACAGATGACGCCATAGCGTGTGAAGAACAAAAAGTCACGCACTCGACTGCGTCTCGTGCGTACTTTTTTGTTCTTCACACGCTATGACGTCATCTGTGATCTATTACAGTACAGACGCACGCAAAAATGAAATCTATTTGTTAAATACAACACTGGATTAAATGATGATATTTTCTTTATCAAAAAGCCCTTGGAAACGAGGCTGCTGCCACAAAGTATTTAAACCCATAACTCTTCAAGATTGTTGGACAACTTGTTGCAAGTTATCTTCCAGTTGCAACAGACTTGTAAATTTCATTGAATTGCAACAAGTCTAAAAATCAGACTTGCTGCAATTTGTCATTTGGTCAAGTCTGTGGGTAACAAGTTGTGTGGATCCTGTCATCGGTTAGTTGATGAAGTCTGTTGCGAGATGCCAGCTGACTTGTTGCAACTTGCACGTTTTTTTGCTGCGGAGCTGGCCAAAAATATGTTGTAAAAAATGCGCTGCAAATATAATCAACACATCTGATGTGTCTACCAATATTCACTTGTTAGGTTGTCGAACCAGCGTTTACAGCTACAGTAACGGTCAGTCCAAGTAAGGATGTGAAGCAAGATACAGAAGTGAGTTTTCTAGCTACAATCAGGCGTAATGCGGTATCCAGATCAAACGCTTTCAGCATGGTGCTTCTTCTATCTGTGCCATCTCCACATTTGGTTCTTACTGAGTATACTTCTCAGACGGGAACATTGAGAAATGTGTCTGGAAGTCAGAGTCCAATACCGTTCTTGAGGTAATGTGAATAAAGATTTTGTATCCGAAGTACTTCAACTTATCACAGCCTTACTAAGAAATTAGACTTCCAGTCTACGAAATAGCGGTTCAGTTTTGGTTTCGAATATCATTACCTTCTCCTGACCAAGTATGCATGTGATTGCTTAATCGGATAGATTAAAAGCACCAGATTGGTTGGTGGTCCTTTAATGGTAACGATAATAGAGGTCATACCTATTACCTCGCGAATACTGAGGACTTTGCTCGAAACGCCATCATTATACCGGAATTATTACCGATATTACGTTCATTGGTTAGGGTTGTGCCGACCTAAACTTAGCTTTAGGAATTTTTGTTGGTTAAACGGGAGGTAAAACGTGAGTTCATTACTTTCATCATGTAGCCCAGGGGATATCAATTCCACAGTGATGATATATGAAAACGATGCAGTCTCGCAAAGTACGAGTGAAATACGATACAAAGCAAGAACCAGTTCAACATTACCTGCAAGTATTTTCATCACGTCTTCATTCGTCATGTCCTATACCAGTCTGCCAAAGAATTTGAACCAATCACTGGCCAGAAAATATCCGTACGGGCCAAAATCAGAGGTAAGTACCGTATGCTTATACGAAAACGAATAAAACCAGTTACAAATATCTAAATGCCTTCCCATGGACCCCAACATCTTCATGACAATATTTTGGCAATTTCATGACCCGATCGACTGGGTTACAAAGGTTTTCCCGCTTCTTTGTCGGTTTGGTAAACTTATTGTAACAACATCACAACTTTGACCTTTATGACATCTTTTTGTTTAAATGTAGCCAACGTTCCTGAGCTTCCGTCCAGATCCGTTTTTAACCTTCTCATTCCTGTCCCACAACGAGGGAAAATTCGACGCTGGGGACATTTTAAACTTTACTATTCTTCTCAAAAACATCGGGGTTGGTAACGTGAAGCCCACAGCGTACTCCATGAAGATCACGTTACCATTGTCAAAAACACTTTTCAAAGATTCCACCATCGCCTGCAACCAAGGAAGCGTCACTAGGACCACGACCAGCGAACTGGAAACAATAGAAGTAGAAGCCGGAGCTTTTATGTACGATGAAGAGATAAGATGTGACGTTAAAGCAACGTTGCACATTGTGGTTCCATCTCAAAAGATTGATTTGACCTCGACCTTAGCCTATCACTGTCTACCAACCGCTCATCAACACCAGTATGAAGGATATACGGAGCAAGGTGGAAATGAAATATTTGTTAAAGAATTGAGCATGCAGTTATCTGCAAATGGCAGCACGTCTCAAGTTCTGTGCGGTGACGTGTTGCAGTACAACGTGAGAGTTGTGCTGCCTGAAGTTACTACCAGCTTAAGAATTGTCTATGAAATTCCTACCATCGCCAGCAACGCAAGAGGGAAACGATCAATAAGGTTCGTATTTGAATGTCTATCTACAAAAGGTCAATTTTCAACGAAATTTTCGACCAAATGCTGTCCCACCAGATTTCTTTGATTGTCAAATTGTCTTATCAATGTTAAAATTTAATATTTTCTTCTGGCACCATAAGCTCTTTCCGTTAAATGTATTCCTAATACACACGTGTAATGTACCCTACCTTTGCAGAGTCATACGTTACCCTCTTGTAAACACCTCCCTCACCTCCAGCAACTTAAATCAATTCAACCCCTATGTACTATGTAACAGCATATATATTCTTATATTCCACACTTTCCAGGTAGTTTAATGTACATGTATTAATCTCGTATCGTTTCTTTTTATAGAAGAAAACGTGCAAGCCAGATCAGGATTCTTAAACCAGATTCATCTCAAACATTGTATATAAATGGAGACAACCTCATCGTGTCAGGAATGACTACTACGCTGCTTGATAACACATATGCAGTGGATTTTGCAACTATTACCAATCAACCTGACAACATCGATTCGGAAAAGGATGTTCTTACTATACAAGTTCATTTCTTGGTTGCAAATGAACCTGTTATATTCAGCGGTAGGAGTTTCGTTCTTGTCAGTACGGTGCATTATCCCGGAGGCTCGGTTCCTCGGACGGCTACGTTTTCCATTGTTGGACCTCTGGTGATGCCATATCTTCAGCTCGCTAAATCATTTCAGGTAAGAATTATGATTTGACCACGGCTGCAAGAACGAGGACGAGATTTTTATTTCTTAAATTCTCTTTTACAAACCCGTATTGGTCTTCGCTTTAGATCATCTACTGTTTTAAAGACATACACGTAAAAAAACGGGGGCTTGTGGTATAAAGAAGTGATTTAAGTTAGCTATGATTAGTTGAAATCTCGACCAATCGTGTTAAATAATTATGTTCTCAACTATAGAAACAACGTATTTTGTACTTAATCACTATTTAACCACAAAAAAGATTAAAAAGTGATTAATAGCTTTATACGACCGGCCCAGGATCTTACCGAGTTTGCAGTAGCTGATAATCTTACTCGTTGTCGCAGCCGCACTCAAATCTAAAGCTCTCTAATCATGATGCTGCTCATATCAAAGTAAAACCAAGTTGGAAACATTAATTATGTAATTAACACTATAAGTTTGAAACGTTAATTATCTAATTGCAAAGATCTTCGCTCTAATTATCTTCCAGGTCCTGGATCCTAGCTTGGACTCTCCAAGTGGAATATTTTATGTGAACATCAGTCACACAGCCAGCTCGCTGTACGATGCATATGACGTCAATATTACTGACTTTATTGAGGGAATGAACGTCATTCGTAAGAACGAATTTCCAGGAATTGAAATATTTGCACCCGCAGATAATGTGTACAAGTTCAGCGCTATAATTCCCGTAATTTCAGGTACGGTAATATTTCACGTCGCGCTTCAACATCATCATCTTCATTTCACGATTTTCTTGGTTTCACCTTGTTACTGTTCGAGCTGCAGTGCCTTACCGGTATATGTTGATAGTTTAATGCCCCATTCCCCTTTCAGACAAACTTTTGAATTAGGAATATTCATTAGCACAGCTGGAAGTAGGGTCCTAAATTTAGTAAAATGGGGGGAATATAGCCCTGTGAAGTTTGCAAATATTGTATATTTTTATATTATGCGCGGAAATGTGTAATCACATTTCGAATTCTGATCACACTTTTCCGCCCATGATACAAAAATAGACAAAAATTTGCAAATTCACGGGACTATATTTTACAATATCTTGCAACCAAACTTCACCATTTAACTAAATTCAGGATGCTCTTTCTAGCTGTCCTAATGAATATTTCTAATTCAGCAGTTTGTCTAAAAGGGCATTGGTCCATTTAAGCAAGTGAATCTTTATTTTTATTGCAGTGGGTGAAACAATTCATTTTTATTACAAATCACAATTTAAAGTCGATGTCAAGGTTAGTGTTGATATTCAATCACCTATATAATACATTCTCCTAATCGCCGAAACCTTCGTGAATACAATATGTTTCTACTGCAGATATAGCTAATGGTTTTCGTTATAATGCGTGGTTTGTCTTTACCTTATAGAAACCAAAATACATCAGGAAACATGCGTCGGTGACATGGCGAAGTCCACAGGTATCTTTGATTATATTTGACCTCGTGAATCAGGTTCTCTACCGCCATGACGTGTGCAGGTAGGAACCAGGCGGGCTTGCTAGCGAGGTTTCACCACGCTCACATCATCTTTTTGTTCACTATCCAGTTAAACAGTCCTATATATGGTCCTGAACTGAACTCTGATGCATGTGTAGCACGAAATGATACAATCAAAGAAAGGGTGAGAACTGAATTGATGTATTATGATTATTTTTATATTATGAAAAAAGTTGCATGGAAACAGCCTTGAGAGTTGAGAATAAGATTCGGGTTTATTGCTGTTTCAACAAATGTAGTGATAATGTGAGATAAACCCATATTGTGTTTCAAAATACTGCCATTCATGTTATTTTACACACTTTTTCGTCCTTATTCTTGTTAGCATGAACCGCTGTACGCCTACCTTGCACTGGGTGCATTCCTTGGTTTATTGATCGGTTTTCTCACGATTATTATCTGTGTGTGTATTTTCATCAAATGTTGTCGAAGAGGAAGACTGGTACCTTACTACAGAGTAAGTAGTAAAGTCATGCACATTTTCTAACGCAGACATTTATCGCGAGTTCATTAAGACAATATCTTGAGCATTTAGAAAACAGCTATCTTTGTGCTCTCTGCAGCTTCAATTATTTCAAAGGTCCTCGTGCAGTTTCATCAATGTGCCCATAGGTTAGGCGTGTCAACAGCTAAACATTGTTAACAGCGCAACGTTACCAGCATTCATGTGGGACAGATGTTGTTAAATCAAGTTAACATGCTTACATGTAGGTTTCGTTACATTTAACCAGGTTTTGTCAGGTAAAGCAACATACACCGCACTTGAAGATGAAGAAAGCGAGGACAAGCCATTCACTACTTCGGCAAATACAAGGTAAGCAAACTAAAGCAAAATGTATGCCACTTCTTTTGAAACGTGTTACACTGCTACAGAATTTAGAAAATGATATGTACCAAGAGGTTTAGGATCTTTATTCCTTGTTGTTTTCAATTGATTAACCACATAGCACCTCATTTATAGCATCACAGTTTGTTCCCAACAAAGTGTTTTCTTCTTATATTTTTAGCGTTCAGCAAACGGAAAGCGTCATCTACATTATTTCCTCGGGCGACCCGAAGAAAACTGAGAATGAACTCGAGAAGTGAGTACATCACAATATATTTGGGAAGCGCTTTATTGGACAACAATTTATACTGACTGATGCTTCTATCTGCAATGCTGACTACAACCGTCTCTGCAGTGTAATGGACAATTTGCATGATAGACTAAAGGTCGAACTGGGCAGGAAGAATGAAATTTTTCACACTACAGTTAAAAAGAGCATCCTAAAATTAGTAGAATTACAAAGTTTGGTGGCGAAATGCTATAAATACGGAAAAAATAACCCTCCGAAGTTTGCAAATTTTTTATATATTTCTATTACGCGCGGAAAAGTTAAAGGATTTTGTTCTTTTGCCAACATCCGAATGTTAGTCTATTATGCAAATTGTCTATTGTTAATGAGGTTGATTTTCTGCATTAAGTCTTGACATACAAGCAACGAGAAGTCTTGACCGTCGACTGGAGAACAGCCGTCAATCTATGTTTGTTGCTGCTTTTGAACGCGTCCTTAAGAATCTTCGTAATAAACGAGAGATTTCTGAAGAGCAAGTGAAAATGGTAAGGACTTGAGAGGAATTTATTTACTGGCCCAACCATCTTTCACGTTTAAAAAGATTTTATGATTTTTCTTGGTACCTGCTACCTGTCTTCTTCTTCATCGCAATTCTCAGGATCTTTACCAGCATGCGTTAACCACATCCCCCCCCCCCCCCATTTAGGCGAATATTTTTTTATTGTTGTGTCGTAGCTTGCTTGAAACAGCGATGAAATTTGTTGCTAAACTAATATGTAATTTTTTAAATTTTTCATCTAGTACATGAAAAAGCTACAGGCTCGTCTGGATGAGATAAACGTGAGAAACCGTCAAGAGTATAACAAGAGATCTGCAGAATTGCAGAAGAACATGCAGCTGAAGGGAGAGGTGGGGCATGTTTGTGCACTTGTCTGAGCTTTATTTTCCAAGTTAGTTGTGCAAACTAGGACAGAGAGAGAAAGAGGGGGTTAATATATAGGGCGCAGATAATCACGAGAATTTGCAAATGAACCACGGTTTGATCCATGTTTATCTTGATTAGAATTTGACTGGAACAAATCGTAGGATCAAGATTGACAACCGGAAATTGACATTCAGAACCAGTCTCTTTTTATTTTGTGTTGAGAGCTATTCACTTGACGAGTAGTGACACGATTTTATGACATGACAGTTTGTTTAGCAATACGGTTTGCTAGAAAGACAGCTGGAATTCACTAGAAAAAATGCACTCCAATTATCTCAGTCGTGTCGTGCACCAAACATGATATGCGTGTCATGTTCTTAGGCTCATCTAAGTAAATTGATCATTTTTAATTACAGGTAGTTAGCTCGGCTGATGAATAAATTTCCGCAAACAGTTGGCGATGTGTAAACTGCAAACATATCGAGTAAAAAAAGATAGACTCAATGTCTCTTCAGAACATTTAATCCAAGCGACAACCCAGACAAAAAATCTTCATATAGCTATGTAACCAAATGAGTCTCGCCGCGACGTATTATGCACATGTTTAATTACTTATGTGCTTATATTTTCGATTATTACAAATTGCCTGACATGAAAATTTAAAATTGTTTATTTTAATTTTAAAACTAAAATTAATTTGACCGAGAACAAAATACTATAATAGAAGTGAAGACGCGCTATAGAAATTGTAAGTTCACTAAAAAGTTTGAAGTACACTTTTGTTTTGATGAGGTAAATTCATAAAGGACAGGTACTAAGGTCACGCAATCCACAGTATATTTATATAAGTGCTATTTAGAAATATGTTTGCCTTTTGGAAGTTTAGTATTAATTTTTCTACACCTGCTGTTTAAAATTATTTCTTATGTAATACTGGTTCCTTTGTTTTATATTATATGTATCACTGTTCCTTCAATGCTGCGTCTATAGTGAACGGAGATGTCTGAAATTAGAATACTAGTAGTGTATTTTTCATTTTAGAAGTTTATTACTAACATCTTTACATAGTATTAACATCTTAATATCAGAATTATTTGTTGTGTTTTATATGTGCATGTGTAACGCTGTATAGCTTTAATATCATCCGCATGGCAAATTAAAGCTGTCTTGAATAGTAGTATATAATATATAACGATACACAACAAACACCAACCACATCGTGGGCAAAGTTTGTTGACGGTTTTTCACTTTATTGACTAAGTATAGTTGGAGTGGCAAAGCTTAAGATAGCAAAGCATTTGAGTATATTTCTCTAGTGCATTGAATACATAGTAGACGTCCAATTTATTCAACCGTTTTCTTTCTAAATCGTGATGTTTGTTATGTTTAACAGGAAGAAATGAAGAAACTAGACGAAAAAAGGCAACGGGAAGTCGATGAGGCGAAAGCGAAATTAGATGGAGCAGATAAGGTTTGAATTACACTTCCTATACAATAGTATGCTGCTCATATCCATACTTTTATAGCGCAATTTCTGGCTGTAATTAGATGCCTTCTAATTGTACCTAATTACAAATTTCTTGGCGGCCATATTTTCTTACAACAATTTCTTAACCCTGTTGTGCTCAACCAAATTAGCCAGAGTGCTGAACCGGCTTAAAATTTACTTGGACGGACTTATTGTCATCATTTGTTTGAATATGTCTTTGATCATCTTTAATTACTCAATTGTTGCTTCACTCTCGTCTACCAATTTAGGCATTTCATTTAAACTTTTTTATGAATATCACTACCTGAGCCGCGCCGCAATTCTCTTTTAATCAGCCAGACAAAAAGAATTTCTGGAAAATAGCATCGTTTTTTTCACTACCGAAAAGATAAGACAAGTGATTTGAATATTTATTAAAATGGTTATTGACACACATTGAACATTTACTCTGACAACTATGTCAAACAAAATTTTATATAGATTCTTAAAGGATCCTATAGCCGTAACATTCTAACGATTTTTATTGTATTTTTTGCTCACTCTGTTGTATTTTGGGCGAATTTTACCAATAAGCCACTCAACAATTTCGTTTCTACTTGATTCCTTTCTTGAAAGGATAGCTTCAGAGGGTATAGCATTTTATTATTTTTTAAACGCTTTGTTTGCAGAAAAAAACCAAGGAAGTGCTGAGTTTGATTGTTACTCATTACCAGTCCCTCGAAAATGACGTTCGCGCGCAAATTCAACTTGAACATGACGTGGAACAAGAGAAAATAAGAAAGGTAGAAAATCAGAAGCGGAACGCTTGGACGCTGTAATCCATGTAGTGTTACCTGCAACCGTAGGCAATCGCCTGTAACTTCATTTTGAATATAATCTAAGTCTTATTTTTTTACATATTTGAAACAAGAACTGCAATATTTATTCGAAATTTTTGACTGTAGAACTATAATGGTCGTCGATGTCTGTAGGTTGAAAAATTATTACAATTTGGCTTTGTTTCCCTTAGAAAAGTTTAAAGAGTTGAGAGTTGCATAGACCTGCATTACCGTTCATTTTAATATGTAGAAAGGATACATAGCTAAAGTGAACTTACCGGCTTCCAAGCGTATCGGGCAGTAGTACCAGGAATGTTAGAATACGATGGAACGTGTACGAATACGATATTTTTATTCCTTAAATGCTTTTCCACAAACACGTATTCGTCTTTGCTTTGGACTATTTGATGTTTTCAAGACATATTGTCCAAAAAACCCCAGGATATTATCCAGTTTGCAATTGCTGATTTTCAACGGCAAAACCTTACGCTTGTACTCATTCTCATAACCTTAGTCAAATCTAATTGATGCTCCATATTAGCGCCTTATCCTGCGTATCCACTCCATTCCATTGATTGTCCATGCTCTGGCCTATCTGACCAAGTATACACAGCCAAAAATGAACAACCTGTCTGGGCTGATGAAAACAGCATTGAACAATTTTTCTCCCAACATTGTTCAATGTTGTCAAGAACATTGCTCAGTATTGTTGAGCCTGAACTAGCCTGCAATCAGGTGTAACAATGTTGAACAATATTGTTGACAACCTTTAACAATGTGGGCAGCAAAACATTGTTTAATGCTGTTTTCATCAGGCCAGAACAGGTTGTGCATTTTTTGCTGTGTAGTGTTGATGTCAGGTGTATCCAAATGAAAGCTACGAAATTTTCTCGTCTTCATTCACAGGAGCTTTCAGTGAACAGCAGGTTGTCTTCGAAGGAAGCCCAAGGCAGTTTGATCAAAGAAATGGTGACCGAAGCTGAAATAAACGAAGAAGAAGCAGGGATGATTATCTCCGAGCATCTCGACGCCATTGCTGCCGTCGAGAAAATACACGATGACGAGAAATCACGTCAAGTTATGGCGCTTGAGATGAGATTAGAAGAACGCAAAGCTTTAGCACAAGAAATGGTACGGCTTTGATGTACATATAACTTATAGCTCCTTGAATGAATTTTCCAGTCCGTGATATTTAAATCAGTATCATTGGCTAATGTTACCATTTGAATGAGTAGCTTATTGGCTAGTCGAAGATGAGAGCTGTAACTTCCGTTCACCTTTGACTGATCAACTTTTTCATGGTGGTTCTTGTGTCGGTATCCAGCCAAATCTTAGAACCTTTCACAAAACTCTTTCTTTGACCGGCGCATGAAATTCAACTAAAAATTCATATTAATTTTCGCCCTATAAATTTCATACGACGTCTAAAATACGTTGTTCTTCTTTCGTAGCGTGAACAACAAGAACAGGAAGCTCAAGTGTTGGAAGCTATGAAAGAGAAATATGACAATGCTCTAGAAAAGTTAGTTACTTCTTCGCAAGTTTCCGAAGCTGAGGCGACAGCCTATCGAGAAAAATTGTTCAAAGAGGTCGACACTTTGGACAAGAAATTAGAGAAACAGAAACATCGACAGGAACAAAGTCTTCATGATCGTCTCACTTTGTTGAAGAAGAAAAAACTACAAGAAAAGGTATTGATTACAAATAATTGTCATATGTGGACAGTCGATTTTTTCGTACGTTAGCAGTCTCATTAATCTCAAGCTACACTACCTTGATTTTTTTCTCTAATTAGGAAGAAGAATACAAAGCAGAAATGAAAAAGTTAGAAGAGGCGAATAATGATTCTGAAAGTAAGTTGATATAATTGTAATCTGATCCTTACGCTTAACCTTTACTTATAATGTTTAATCCTCAATTTTCACTCTGATCTTTATCGTAATTCTTACTGTAATCTAGTCGCACCATAACTACAAATTCAATCCTAATATGTCCCCTGACTAATTCCAATTTAGTATTAATGCTAAACTTTAAAGCAAATGTATCGTAATTTTAAACCACCATATTGATTTCACACGTTTTTTCAAGATTCGTGGTAATTTGTTTATTTTTAACATTCCAGGTCCCAAAGACGTGATTGTTGCGAGACAGGAGCTTACTCAGAAATATAACGAAGAGATACACGAGTTAGAAAGAGATCTTGATAAAACTGTATGTATTATGACGTGTACACGAGACAGCTTATTTGTTTGTACAGTTGCTGACGCGTAAAAACACACAAGGCACTTCAAGGTCGAAGTGGTTAGACCGCTTGCCTTTCACCACTGGGGTCGTGGGTTTAATTTTCAGAGTGAATACCAACCTAAAATGATCAGGCTTTGTGGTTGGACTTTTAAAACAAAAGTTGGCGTTGTTTGTGACTCGTTTTTTAGAAAACCAATTTCTATAGTTCTTTGTCGTTTATTGTTATAACCAACCACTCACAAAGCTTGCTAGTATAGGTTAGTGGCCTCCCAATTCTCAGTAAGAACTTCTCAAACGTACTCTTACCGAGTCCTCGTGCGGAAGGAGTATGGGTTTTCTCCGGTACTTTGGTTTTTCTCCGGTACTTTGCTCTTACAGGGAAAGTGTTGCGGTGTCTCTGCTCTTCAGGGAAGGCAAAAAAATATTTCAAGAAACCTGCAAAGCGGAAGTGGAGGGGGGGTTGTTGCTGACATTGAGTTCTATCAACATAGCTCTCAGCCAATCAACGTTCGGAGTTTACGATTGCTATGATATAATCTTTCATGTAAGATTTTATACACCTCACAAAACCTGTGTTTACAGGCAGCACAAGATTTGAAAGAACTTCGAAGTAAGTACGCAGAGGATGCTCGCGGCGAGTATAAGAACAAGATTGAAAAATATTACAAGGAATTAATGAAGAAAGGTGAGAGAACAAGTTTACTTAGGGAAAACGCGTGATTTAATTACAATAGTTACCACCGCATTCTCTCTATTTAGCCCCCTCCCCCCGGGGGGTTTATTCACTTCAGGACCTTTTGAGGGGGGCTTGTTGGAGGGGGGCTTAATTGGGAGGAGGGCTTATTTATTCATCCAAAAAACCAGCGCTGGAGATCTCTTTGAACTGGAATAAACTCTTTACACAGTATGTATCATATAATCATATATCATATATATCATTTTTGAGTCTATATTATTAGGCAGGGGTTTTTAGGGAGAGAGGGGGGTTTATTTCATTTTTTTCACTGAAAAAGGGGGGGGGGTTATTAGAGAGGGAGGTGTTATTTGAGAGGGGGGGCTAAATAAAGAGAGATTACGGTACTTATCGTATTTATGTTTTCAATTTTATTGAAGGTGCCATGGACGAGGACTACAACCAGCTCTTGGAGTCACATGAACAAGACGTAGCTAGGATTTTAGAAAATCAAAAATCTCAACAAAATAAACAGAAAATCGCTTTAGAGGTAATGTATGAAGACTAGAGGTAGTGTATGATGACTAGAGGTAGTGTATGATGACTAGAGGTAGTGTATGAAGACTAGAGGTAGTGTATGAAGACTAGAGGTAGTGTATGAAGACTAGAGGTAGTGTATGAAGACTAGAGGTAGTGTATGAAGACTAGAGGTAGTGTATGAAGACTAGAGGTAGTGTATGAAGACTAGAGGTAGTGTATGAAGACTAGAGGTAGTGTATGAAGACTAGAGGTAGTGTATGAAGACTAGAGGTAGTGTATGATGACTAGAGGTAGTGTATGATGACTAGAGGTAGTGTATGAAGACTAGAGGTAGTGTATGAAGACTAGAGGTAGTGTGTGAAGACTAGAGGTAGTGTATGAAGACTAGAGGTAGTGTATGAAGACTAGAGGTAATGTATGAAGACTAGAGGTAGTGTATGAAGACTAGAGGTAATGTATGAAGATTAGAGGTAATGTATGAAGACTAGAGGTAGTGTATGAAGACTAGAGGTAGTGTATGAAGACTAGAGGTAGTGTATGAAGACTAGAGGTAGTGTATGAAGACTAGAGGTAGTGTATGATGACTAGAGGTAGTGTATGAAGACTAGAGGTAGTGTACGATGGCTAGAGGTAATGTGTGATGACTAGAGGTAGTGTATGAAGACTAGAGGTAGTGTATGATGAGTAGAGGTAGTGTATGATGAGTAGAGAACGAAAATATATAAAGGTACACAGTTGTGCGTGGTATAGGGTACATATTAAATGGTAACATTTCGTTTCTCGTCAGGAAAAGTTAAACAAACGTCGGGAGCTGTTAACGGAAAAAATGAAGGCCGAACAAAAAGAACAAGAACAAATCAGGAATGAAGAGCAAAAAGTCTTGAAGTAAGTGGTAAAATTGTAAACATTCGCAACTTATTGAAATCATAAACGAATTCACAGCCTCGCAAATTGACGTCTTCGACACAACAGTATAGTCTGAATTCTGGCTCGTTTCGTTTGGATATGATATCATTTCGTATATTATTGTTGTTTAGAAACATGATCGATAATCAAGTTGTGATTTCGGAAGAAGAAAAAGAAAAAATAATGAGAGAGCATGAACAAAACATGGCGGAACTAGAAAGCAGGTAATTTTTTTGGATTTAAAAAAGTTTCCTCTTGATATGGAAATTTTAATGGAAAAATTAAGCTTCCCTCTTACTATTACTAGGAATACAAGTGATGAGGTTCCTCAATATATCGTTCTATATCTTAATAATTTTTTTAACTTCACTTTTTTATAATTCACAGCTTGACGCTGAATAAATTGAGACAGAAACAAATGTTGGAGGAAAAGTTAGAAAAACGACGAGCATTGAGAATGCAGAAGCTAGAACAAAAACATGAAAATGAAAATAAGGTTGGTGAATGAAGTTATTTTGTTGACGACAACCAGGTGTGATGGTATTGTTACGCTATGGTTATGTGTCGCTAAGAAAAAGAAGCATACGGTACAAGTTCAAAGTCTGAATGAGTGACTATCTGAATTTCAGCGTATCAAAATTGAGAACGTGGACGGTGCGACGGAGGAGGTAGATCTTCTCAAGAAACAAGAAATTGAAAAGCAAAAACTTCTGGAGAATGACACGAATAGGGAAAATGAAATAGAACAGGTACCGTGTTGTGTTGTACGTGAGTTGGATTGAGTTGAGTTGTTTTGTTTTGGTCAGTGAGTTGTGTTGAGTTTTCTTGTGTTATTTAGTGAGTTCTGTTGTGTTGTGCGTCTTTGCTGTATTCTACTTACTCCGTTGTAAAGGTGATTTGTGAATGTTTCTAGATCCGAGATGAGATGCTGAATGCTCGTATGGAAGCCCTTCAGGAACACAATGATCGCCTTGGCGCTCTTATCTCAGATCTACAAATCAAAAGAGCCAACCAGGTACATATAGGCATTAAATATATATATGGCTTTCACGAGATGCATGCAAAAGATAATCATCAAACAGTTTTGCCCTTGTGATACCAACGCGGTAATTTCATAGATTGCAGAAATCAACAAGCAACAACGAGCGTTAGGTCAACTTCAGACTGGCATCCTCGATGATCTTGATGAGAAAGGTATTTTGGTTGATCCAGAAACTAAAGAAATATTACACCAACATCAGGAGGTAAGCAGAGAGTTTGTTGTTTGTTTGTGGATTGAAGGTACGGTGGCCTTTTTCTATAAAACCCTCTACCGTGACGTATCTTCCGTAAGAGCCAACAGCGTAGGTAATAAATTTGTTGGGGGTAAAAATAAGCTGGTAAGTAATCCGCAGGTAACACAGCTAATGAACACATTTATAGTAAGGCTAGACATAAGTTTCTTGTACGTTTGCATGTTGAATACAATATACTTGTTAAGCTTTGTGGAAACACCACGTAAATTTATTATTGCAGAGTTTTCGATCCGTAAGCTCGGATCTTCATCAGTGCTATAATAATAATATCGGATCTTCATCAGTGCTATAATCGATAATAATAGCTCGGATCTTCATCAGTGCTATATTATTATAGCACTGATGAAGATCCAAGCTTACGGATCGAAAGCTCTGCAATAATAAATTTACGTGATGTTTCCACAAAGCTTAACAAGTATAAGGCTAGACATGTTTTTTCTAGCACCTCTAGGCGCAGTGTAGTGAATAAACAGTAGGGCCATTTAGAAGTACAACATTTCCTCCTATTTTTATGCGATTGACTGGCCAGAATAATGGCGGAACAACTAGTTTAGTGTTTTTGTTAACCAGAAAAGGCAATTGACCGGCTAGAACCCACATAATGAATGTGCTTCAAGGGTTCCGACTCGAGTGCTCGAGTACTTTCTCTTTTGTGCCCTTGGTAATCTTTGAGATATTTTTGAGATTAGATCTCACTAACAGATTTATCTTTACACAAACAGCAATCGCAAAAATTGGAGTCGATTTTGAAAAATCAACGTGAGCAACAAGAGAAGGTAATGCCAGTTCCTTGTTATTCAATCAATGGTGTTCACAGAAACTGTTCTTTATGTTTACGAAGATTTTCTATTTAAAGACTTCACTTTTTATATTTACCATTGTATTTGAGTGTCGGTTGTGCTGGTCACTTCACCGACCACCTTCATCCGCAAACCGTATATATACTGAATATCCGCATTGTTTCTGTATTCGATTCTCTGTCTCCAAATTCTCTGTCTTTTCTAGCTGTTCCTTTTAACTTCTGGCAATGCACCTATCGCAGCAACCATAAAGATTCAGCTCCTATATTCAACATCTCTTAACTTATTTAGGCTCTTAAAGAAAGATTAAAGGAGAAGCTGAAGCAGAAGGAACAGCGGCTGATGCAAGAACAAAAGGTTATAGGAAACCTAGTTATCAGAAATAACAGTTCACTCATAGCTAAAGAAACTTTTATTTAACGTGAACCATAATTTCGCGCTATCATTTTCGTTCTCAAAAAACTGAGCGAACTGTACCCAGCCAGAAACGACAGACTTGATGCAAGATGTCGTGTTTTACTAGCTTTAATGTAAGTTTGTCAATGAAATTACATCAAGCCTATCAGCTTCATGAACACATCAAGACCCTGTCACACGGTGCAATTTTTCTTGCAACTTGCAACGCAATTCTACTCTTAAGAGATGTAAATTTGTGACAAATGTTTGGTCCGTTAAAAACATTTTGGCAAACTGTGATGGAAACATGTATTTTCCAATTTTATATCTCCCAAGAGTAGAATTGCATTGCAGGCTTCATAAAAAATGACACCTTGTGACAGGCCCTTTACATCATGCTTGTAAAAATCAACCTCGATGCAAGTTGATATTTGCACAGTTGCTTCATGTAAGTTGTTGAAACGACTTGCATCGCGTTTGTGAATAAACTTGCCTGTTGACAACTTGCAGCAGATTTGTTATGCAAGCCAGCAGCATACTTGCTGCACCATGCGTGTTTTTGACCGTGTTGACATCATCCCTTGTGAAGAGCTAGGAATATATTGCATATCAGTCATACAGTGTTTCACTATTTCCAGGACGAAATCACAAAATATATTGATAGTCACGAGGGTAACAATGCATTGTTGAAATTCCGCAAGACAGCTCTGAAAGCGAGACACAAGGCGCACCTTGAACACGAACGACAGCAAATTGAAAAAGAAATTGAACAATCTGTTAATGAACTGAAGTTACAGCTTGAGGTCAACAGACTGAAAGCCGTGGAAAAACAGGTATACATTTTGAATCTTCTTGGGCGAGGGGGTGGGGGGTTGTGCAGAAAACCACCTTTATTTTGTAGTATCAAGACTCAATTGAATTGAATTTTATTTCTTCTCAAACTTCTAGAGTATCCAATTTATCTCGGCGTTGGTAAAGTGTGGTAAAATCCAAGAAACTGAACTAGACTCCGTACTCCAAGTTTTATTCCCAACAAAGTACGTCTGTGCTTTCATTGATGTAGAATAATGTTCAAGCTACAAAATTATCGTAGGACAGTAAATGCAACTTTCAAATACCCATCATTTTCCTTCGCTTAATCTTTCAGGAAACCAGAAGAAATTGATGAACTACTTGTTCAAATTTATGGACCTTCGCACACAAAAAGTAGCTCTTCACCATCGCACTCATCCAAGTGAGTATAAGGGTAATATTTTTCTGGGCATCTCGTGCAAAGAATTGCTCTGAGCTCTAGACCTGACAGAGCTTGTCCGATTCCTGTTAATAAAATCATGAAAAGCTAAAGAGTTATTAAAAATCTTTCCTTTACAATATGGTTTCGTGTTCATAACCTTAGAGTGAAAACAATGTCATACCTAATATAACTTAATAAAATATCTAGATAGACTTTCGAAAACTGCTGAAGCCGCTGTAACACACTCCGGTGGATATTCCAATATCCTTTTATTCTGTTTTCAGACCTTCCTCTTTGGAGATGAAAGTTATTGCTCAAATCAGCCCGATGCCATCTCGCGAAAGGTAAAGCTTGTGTGATTTGGATTAATTTTTGTGTTTGGCAGCCCAAAACGCGTCATACCTACACACACGTTATTATCAATAGGCATGTCTATATTCAAGTATTGAGAAAAACATAATTCAGTTTCTTTCATTTAGGAAAGCCAAGCCTCGTTTTGAGAAACCAGTTGATCTAGATACCTTGCCACCACCGGAAGTGGCGTCCAGTCTCCCTCCGGTAGTCCTACAAGGAAGCAAAGGGTTTAATCTTCAGAACAGCTTGCACAAAGATAGCAGTAATAGAAGTAAATCTGGTGCTAAAAAGCCTCTAGGTAAAGTACGTTTGGCACCACTTAACAAACAATAACACGCGCATACACCAAGATTTATAATTAACACCATCAATTTTTCTATTGCATTAATTTTAACTGATCAATTTCTGTATTGACAATGCTATCTTGAACCGCCTACCACAAATCTTCTCATTAACAAGAAAAGCCTCGACCATAATCATCAACGAGTCCCAGTTGTAAGCTTGATTTTATCATTTCATGCAAAGCGAATAAGCCTATATGATGTAAAAAATCTAAAACAACTGATAAGTCTAAACCTAATCTCTAATCTTGTCCTGATCCTGGCGCTAAGAATTAGGATCTATCAGATCCTCATCAGGATCTACTTTTGTATAAAGTAATTTTTTATTGAAGGGTTTGAATCCAGGATGACACATTTTACTATTTATTTGTTCTTCCAGATTAACAAAAAGTCTAAATACTTTTGTCTAACGTTTTGGTTTCCTCTATGGAAACCACTAGCAAAGACTACTACAGGCAAAGAGTCTTTGATAATGGTTTCCATAGAGGAGACCAAAACGTTAGACAAAAGTATTTAAACTTTTTGTTAATCTGGAAGAACAAATAAATAGTAAAATTAATGTAATTTTTTATCTTGGTACCTACTTAATACACCACTGATTTTTTGTAAAGTTGTATATATAAACTAATAAATTATAAATTTATCTGAAAAGACAATTATAGCTTTTATCTTTTTCTGTGAAAACGATAAATTGACTCTTTTATCTTATTTACTAACCTAAAGATATCATAACGTTTAACTGAAAACGTATTAATAACCAGAGGTACTTTGTAAATAGTATAGATCTAAATAGATTTTGTCATTTATTAGCTTTAATATAATACAATTTAAACACCTTATTGCCTTTTCTGGTCTAAATTCGTGCAGTTGCTATACAGCCACATCAATGGAACATAAGATTGCTATGTTCAATGTAACTCTGAGTGCATATCGAGATCGGATAGCATGAAAAATATATACCTGGCCACGGTGCACGGGAATCCAACCTACGGCCTTAATTTATCTAGAAATATCACTCCCACCGACCTGATCGCGTAGCTAACTTGGCAGGAATAGACCTTAGAAGTGCTTACATCACGCGCTTTTCATTGTATATAAATACAAGGTAAATTCTTCCCACATTGCACTGCAATGCCTTGTTTAACTCTGGCGTGACGTAAGGACCTCTAACGTCTATTGTGCTAGCATTCCAAAGGTCGTAGATTCGCTTCATACCGTCGCCAAGCGCGCACACACACACACACACGTGAAATGTTAGAAAGTTTCATCAGGACAATTTTCCAAAAAAGGTTGAGCTAAAGTTTTCATGAGGACAATTTTCAAAAAAGGTTGAGCTATACATAAATGCACATAACCAGAAGAGCGATGCGAGTCTGAGCGTGACAGCGTGTCGACTGTACATGTTCTGGCCAGTCAATGTACTTCATGACATATAAAAACGCTGAACTTGCCGCTCCTTTACTATTCTGGTCAGTAAACTGACGGCTTCTTGCACTGCTACACCTATATCCGCATGCTTATTTAGTATTCTGCGTCTTGATTGACCAACAAGCATTTATGTCCACGGTTTACAGCTTTTATCTATATTTTACCTGGAGAAACTAATACTAAATAGTAATACTATTTTTTTGACATTTTTGTTAATATGCTTGCTTCTCGCTCTTTTAATTTCTTTTGCACAGTAGTCTGCAAGGAAAAAAACCCCCGTTAAAATCGTCAGTCAGTATTTGCAAAATGAATGTAATTCAATTTCGGTATGGTTTTCAATGAGTGGAGCATTTTTACTAAGTCTCTACACAGAAGTTGTGAGGAGTACCTTAACTTCGTTAAGAATTCCATCGGACACATCTTTCAAAACTTGCTTCATTTGACCAGGTGAAAGGGAACCCAATAACGTCTTCTGTGTTTGTTCATTACTTTCGTTTACAATTTCTTCATCTTTAACATGTACATCATCTAAAAAGGAATTTTGTTTCATTATCCTGCTCGCTACTCAACGAACAATTTACCTTTTCCACAAACCTTTTCCACAGGCAAGCAAATCGCGGCATGGTCTGCCCCTCCCTAAACGACAATACGGATCGTATACAGAACAGTCAAATCAATTGACATACCTTGCATATTAATGGCAGGATGTATTTCCTGCAAAAGAAGAGATATTGTTAGCACTGAATCGCCATGAGATTACATGGGTATTAAGTGATAGTAAGAAACAGTAAGATTAATATTAATATGAAACTTAATATGGTATGGTATAGTATGTAATAATATGGTATGGTATGGTATTGGTATTGGTATGTTTTAAGAAGATAGAACAAGTTCTAAAATAACTATATTTTACCTTTGCATCATTCTCAGCAACATTCACATTGGATTTCTTCAATCCCAGCACATGTTCATTGTGTATCTCTTCAGGTAAGCCTTCATCAAGTGGTGGTGGAAACGGCACATCTGCCATGGGTGCCACTTCAACCAACAACTTAACATAAAGTTATGACGTCATATAAAATATTAGCCATTAATAACATTAAATTTATTATCGCAAAGCTTTGAATCCGTAAACTCAGATCTTCATCAGTGCTAATAATGCAACCAAGGAACTAATTACCTTGTGCTTTATCACAGGTTCATCAGTAGGTTGAGAGGAAAAGAGAAGTTCATACAGCTTGTAGTGTTGAAAAAGACTGGAGAAGAATATTACAGATTTTTGTTAATCTTTATAACAGTGCTTGGACGAATTACTGTACACAAAAGCTTATTATAGTAAGTGTGTTAAATGGTATTAATTCTATTGCTTTGAAAAATAATATGCTTTGTCTACGTCCAATTACCTTTCTGTAATATAGTCTGAAATTAATTTAGTTTGATAAATACTAAAAACAGATGATCTAGCTGAGACTGAACTGGTTCCCATAAATCTTTTCATCTGACAGATATTCTTTCCCATTGACATTTTTGCATCTAAAATAGAAAAACTTACCAATAAACTGGCTACAGAGAAAACAAGTTCTTTTGGTACAATACTAGAGTATGCATACATAGTGGATATATTTGCATATTATACCAAATGTGACATATAATATATATCAAACCAATATAGAACAAGGAGATGGATGCATGACTTAGCAGCCAAGTGAGTAATTAATGAGTTTGATTTTGTTCTGAAGTCATCTACCATTGGTGGAATCAAAAATAATTTTAAAATTTTGATACTATGAGCTCTATAACGAGGAAGTAAATGCTCAGTTGAAAACCTCTTATAACCTCTTATACTTTCTAACAAAATTTTGACAAGTGAAAAGAACGCTGATATTTGTTCTGTTGTAAATTTTGAGTCTTTTGCAAACCTAGGAAAAAGTAAAAGTTTAGTACATATCTAAATATCAAAAATCTGCAAATAATAATTTATTTTCTTCACTTTATCAAATATATAACTTACCAAAATGCACAAACATAAAAATCGACTAAGCAAGCTTCTTTCAAACATATGTGATATTTGTGGAAGGAAAAAAGTTCAGCAATCTTTCTGGAAAATCCAAAAATGTCCATATATATTTAGTGTGTTCAAATGCACGTACTTGCCCTTTAGTTGCACTCGCGTATTAAATAAACTTATTACATGGAATAAACTTACGACTCTAGCTCTTTTGGTGTAAGTGGAATCAATGAAATAACTTGTTCTTCATTCAAATCTTCCCAAATGAGATTTTCAATAGTCTTTTCCTTAAAACGTGGAGTTGAAGTGGTAACTAATAAACTTTGTATATATCTCAAGAAATTTGTCAAGATTTCGACTGGGGAAAACAATCGGTGTATGAAAGACATGAAATTTTAACTACACTTGAGTAAATATATAAGGTCACATATATATAGACTTAAAAACCTATGTATACTTAATACTCTACTAACAGTAGTTACTGTAGTATAAAATCAGAATTAACTGTCGAAACTGTGTAACAGTGTTTTACATAAAAAATTGTACACTACTTTGAGTTTAAACATTTATGATTTCTTGTTTGCAGTACACTTACCCTAGGCATGACGTTATCTTTTTCATTTATAGTCTCTACTTCGGACAGATGTAGGTTGGATTGCTTTGTTTGTAATCGTTCTTTCGAACGTGAAATTTTTCTATTGACGTCCGCCATATTGTTTTTATGACGCTCTCTGTTGCCATAGCAACCGACTTAACTATTCTGAGAACGTTCTATCAACTTGAAGGTAGCTGAAGCTGCATTTATTTTAAAAATTGAAAAGTGCGAAAAGATACTAAAATACATGATTATAATGGTAAAAGATTTGAAAAACCACCTAAATCGTATTTAATGCCGCTCATACCATATGATAAACCTAGATAAGCCTTTCTAATGTCCAAAACTATTGATCGATAATCAGGTAAAAAACGAGAAAAAACGGCAAAGGACAAAAATTAAAATTTGCCAATCGACTTTGCGAACAAATTGACTCGTACAGCAGGAGACTTACCATTGCGCTCTCTCGAAGTTTTGCATTGCGCTGTTGTACTACAGTATACCGCTACACGAGCTCGGCAGCCGTGTTGTACTACTACAGTATACTACATGATCCTCGTCTGGCAGCCGTGTTGTACTTCTACCGTATACTACATGACCTCGTCTGGCAGCCGTGTTGTACGGATATCACTAATGGGAGGGTTATGAAATGGAGAGTTATCTCGGAGAGTTATGATTTTGGAGAGCTATGTCCGAACCATACCCAACATTCCAAATGACCACGCCCTTGTTGTACTATACAATTACTTTATGGTTTCCGTGTTTGGATGGCCTGATCCAAACACGCGGGAAAGTTGCGAAAAATAGAGTTTATATAATACGCGCATTGAGGTGCAGTGGTTTGCGAGTAAATTTTTTCTCTCGTTTTTTTATCTCAAACATCAATAGTTTTTGGCATTAGAAACGCGTATTTAGCTGTATGATATAATATAAGCGGGATTAAATGCAATTTAAATGGTTTTTTTTTACTTTTTTATTAGAAAACTTTCTGAAACCACTTCCATAACGTGCGCGCAAATTTCAAAGCGACAGTGTACTATAGAACAGTCCAGCTGCCAGCTGACGTCAAACGTGCTTATAGGATGAAAGAATCTTCACCATTTATTACAGTCATAGTTAATAGAAACATAAGGGCCACTTATACGAGCGAAAATAAGCCGCGGCTTAAATAAGTCGAGAACGTCTGTATAAACATACAATTTCTTTGCGACTAAAATAAACCGCGGCTAATTTTAGCCCAGGGTTCGGGCCTCGTCTTAAATGGGCCGCGGCCAATTTTAGGCGGGAAAACCTCGTAAAAACGCTTCGTTCACTACCAAGGCAAGTCCAAAGTAATTTCGTGTAGCTTTTTTTCTAACGCGAGCCATTTTCCTTTTGTTGTCATGGTAATGGGTATTTAAAACTTCGATGACCTCGTTATGGTCTATTTATACGAGTGTTTTGGGCTATTTTAATAAATTTAGTAAAACTGGCGCATAAAAGGCTGTGTTCTCGACTTATTTAAGCCGCGGCCTATTTAAGCCGCGGCTTATTTTCGCTCGTATAAATGGCCCTATAGTCTATATTTCTATTAACTTTATTACGTACAGTTCTTACGGTAAAACTATCTCCATTCACTCTTATTGAAGAGATCAGTGCCCGATGTTTTCCCGCCAAAATGCTTAAAAAACAAATTGCAAATGGCGGAAAGAAGCTAAAATCTCAAGATAGCCCCTTTTTACTGTGTTATGGCTACAAAACTCGAACAGTCGATTATAAGTCTAGCCAAGCAAGGAAATATTAACGAGTTGGTGCGAATATTAAATGGAATTAAGGTGGAAAAGGTATGGGAATCTAAAAAAAAGAATGACGTTTTAAACTAGTATATTTAATAAAAGCTGACAGTGATTCCTGTGAAGAATAGTAAATGATGTAACATTTAAATGCATGACTGTGACATCAGATATTATATCTTGTATGTATGAAAAGCGATTATTCCTGTAGTAGCTAGAAATTGTAGTAATTGCGCGATGGTGAAAGTCTTCCTGTAGCAGTCAATCTGTTTGCAAAGAATAAAAAGTCTCGATATATGCATATATATATATATATATGCATGAAGTACTCTAAGTTTCAATGTAAACTTTGAATATCATTAGTAATTCATACAATTATTGATGAATCGTGTAAACCGCAGAGGTGGCAAGCCTGAAAAACTGCTAATTAAGATGACACATTTTATATTGTCACATTCATTAGTACAATTCTGTTCTTTCTAATGTGCCTGAACACATTAATGTAAACCCCTACTCCCCAATCATTTGTTTTCCTATTAAATGTCCTAGTTCCCCAATGTCACCCCTTGTCATATGTCCTGTCCCATATGACCTAGTCAAGTGGGGCAACCCTGTATAGGAGAGTAGGGGTGTCTATCAGTGGTACATGTCCATTGACCACTGCCATTGACTGAATATTTTGTTGCAGCTTGGTGGTATTTTAACATCTCATTCGAGTGGCAATCATGGAGACATTGCTCAGTTCTTGCAAGCTGCTTTTCAAGGTACAACTGTTCTATTTAGTCAAGTAAACCTCAAGTATGAAAAATCTAATTTAGAACCTATATGGTTGCTAAATCAAAAGATCTGTCCTCAACCAGGTGCTTGGTAGTACATGAGCTATGTAAATACTCATCAAATATAGAACTTAATCTTAATCTAATTGACACATAAAGAATTGAAAGCAAAAAGACTAACTTTTGGTGTCAAATGGTATTTTATGCATTTTGAAGGTTCTTCATGTAGTGATGAGGAAGGCTTGAAAAGACGAAGCTTTATCTTTCATCATTGTATGGATATATTGAATGAAACAGATATTTCTACTAAGGTGAATAAAATGTGTACTTGACTAGAAACAAAAATAATTGCCTAAGTTAATGTTTGCCACTATTTTTGCAGCTTGCAACAGAATATCTGGGGGTCCTGTTGTTGGAGGTATGATCACTTTTATGTGCAAATATCATGCCAAAATTGTTGTTGGGGCATGCATAAAAAAAGAATTTTCATGTTTGGAAAAACACTCAGTTTCTCAAATGCATTTTGAGAGACAATTGCTTTAACATTTTCAGGTGGATAAAACATCAAGTAAATTATTGTGTGAATTGAGTGATAAAATTGTTGAAAGTGTTCGTAAAGGTTCACTAAATAATGGAAGGTACGCATATGTCATGTTTAATATCAAAATTGCACAATAGATTTGCTGTTTTCCCCAAAAATTCTTTGTGAAAGAAAAACTACCCATAAAACTTATATAACATAACAATTAATTTACTATACTGTGTTATACACCATCTTATTCAATGCACACTAGGATGTTACAGCTGTTTCCAAAGATCTTATCATCTATTGCTTCAAGAGATTCTATTCCACTTTCCACAGGTAGTCTTTATGAGCCTATAAAGAGGGTTTCTTTCTGGGGTTTCCCTTGGGTTCATTTTTTGTACTGGAAGATTGAGGTTAGATGAGCTACAGGGGATTTGAAGAGGCTTTCCTGTAAAAGTAGTTGAGACAGAGGGTATTATTTGAAATGAAAAGAGCAAGTCCTGGTTACTGCATATAACTGTCACTATAATGTACAGTTTTTCTTGTACTTTGAAATGATTTCTACTCTATTCTTGTGTTTCCAACTAAAAGTTAAATTCTATCCACAAAAAATTTAACTCAAGAATGTGCTGAAACATTCTGTGCTGAATGTTTTGGTTTGAAGATGGAGTTTGAAAACACATTTCAAGCTTGAGTTTCGGGCTGTTTTATAGTCCTAAAAGTTAACTGGAGAAACCTTGCTATAACAGATATGCAACATTATTTATTTCTGTGCAGCTACTGGATGACATGATTCCTTTACGCTCTTGTCCACCACAAAACAAACACTCAAGCTGCCCTCTTGAATTCAATGAAAAGACACTGTCAAACTTTGTGATAGCGGGAAAAGATACTGTATGTGAAACAAATTATCTTATTATTTTAGATTGTGCTGGTGGTGAGTTATCGGGAGTCCAGTACAAAAGTCAAATGATCAATACTTTGTGTTCAACAAAGTAGGGATGTTTTGCGTTATTGTTTGTCTGTTATTCCAGAAAAAAACACACACACTAGAAACTGGTCTGTAACATCTTCTTGTATGTAATATGATGGTTGATCATTATTTCCCTAATAGGTGGCATTCAAGCTGTGTGATTCATTTGGCTAATATGTTCAGGTAAAAAGACCAGACCCTGGCCAGTTTGACACAGGCAATCAAAATGTGTGGTAAAATTTGTGTCCGTTGATCTCCTACAGATCTCGTAGATCTCATGGGGTAAAATATGTGTCTGTTGAGTCTAAAGCCTCAAAATATAAACGAGCTATTGGAAGTTTCTGAACGTGAGACGTTATAAGAGCTTAACGTTTTCAAAGATTTTTTGAGTAGTTTAACGTTCAAGTGAAGTATAAATAATGTGAAGTGAGAGTTCTTGAGTAAAAATAAGTTTACGTAGTTCAGTAGCGCGATCTTCAGAAGAAGTTAGTAAATTTTACCTGGAACCTCATGCATGGTTTTCCGACTGATCGTAGCTTTCCCTGGTGCACAGGGAAAGTAGTTAACTGGCTGAATTAACTGGAAACGAGATACGGTGAAATAATTAATAATAAGATCTAGGCTTCTCATAACCTTAAAAACTTTCAATGCACATCTCTTTACAGAGAGGTTGCATTAACCAACGAAGAATTGAAGTTTGTTATAGAGAAGATTTTAAGGTTTGTTTCATCCGTGTTCACTTTCGGGTACGTAGTAGAGAGTTTAAGACCGACTTCGTCGGTTTAAGACTAAGCTAGACCACGCCTTGTCACTAGTTATATCAGACTGGCGTAAAAGGGTGAACTTTGTGAAAATGCGGTAAAAAAAAGTTTGAAGACGTTGTTGTGATAACTAGCAAACAGCTTTTTTATTTCAGTAATTATACACTTCACGTCTTTCCCATAGCTTAAAGGACATGACAATCCTTAGATTGGCGTTGTGTTAAATAACTACTACGTCGAGAACACTCCTGGAACCACTAATAATATGCATGTCTTATGAAGATTTTTTGAATGCACGTCGTCAGTCGTAAGCTGCCAAGCTTATGTGATACATGCTCAACATTGTTCCTATTTAGGATGTGCAAAAGTCTTGGTCTAGAGGAAATCCCGCCAGTTGTGTATCAGCTGTTGATATTATGCTCCAGAGGACACAGAATTTCTGTGCTGGAAGGGGTCATTGCATATTTTACGCAACTGGACATTGAGACTGCTCAGAATGAACAGCAGGCAGGGTAAGCTTGTATGGTAGACTGGTATTCCACGGGGAAAACGAATGGACCATTTCCCTTTAAGACAAACTTTTGAATTAGGAATATTCATTATCACAGCTGGAAAGAGCATCCTAAGTTTAGTAATATGGTGACGTTTGGTTGCAAAATATTGTAAAATGTGGAAAATATAGCCCCGTGGAATTTGCAAATTTTGTGTACTTTTGTATTATGCGCGAAAAAGTGTAATCATGTTTCGAAACCATAGGTTATACCGTTACTGAATAGTTATGTTTGAGATTTTTTCTATGCACTATGTACTGCAACAAAAAGGAAACGCTGTGTTTTAGAGATGATGAATTTCAAGGAATTTCAACTGACCAACTACGCCACACAGAAGGGAATGTTATTTTACATATCACGTTTGCGGTAAAACAAGACCAACAACTTGGAAAAGAATTTGTTAAATATTTGAAGGTACGCCAGTATAATATAGTATGGTGTAATATATAGTATGATAGTGTATACAGTACAGTAATATTTTACAATATTGATGAAATAGATTGTCAGCTAGACGACTGTACTTATATGGTAAATTCCAATGGTAAATATCACTTCTACTAGGCAACTCAACAACGTCCTCAGAAAATTCTTACAGCTTTTAATCTGGCCATTGCTTTGTCTATTGCTCAAGTGCATAGATTTGAAGAACCAGTGAGTTTAATTAAGTATTATCTACCACTTAATCACTTCTTAATTAGTTAATAAGCAATTTAGTTTACCACATTGTGGTCAATGTCGCAATTAAACAGGTACTCAGCGACATATTGTTTTTCAACTCGTGCTTATTATTTTAGATCTTTGATATTCTTAAAGCTGCTGTTTTAAAAAGCTTCAAAAGCATTAAGCTTAGGAATGCTTCCAAGTGGATGCAAGGTATAGAATTCTCCTGGAACTATTCCTTTAAAATTTTGTTCGAGATCACGGCTTATCTTTAGGTCGTAGACGTAGGATTGTACAGGTTATTAAAGTATGCAGTAATTGAATCAATCTTGATTCCATTATGTACATCACGGTGGCAATAATGACGAGACCTCCTTTATAGACAATGACGAAAGTATTTCAAATATCACCAAGGAAATTCTTCAGACAGTTCAAAATAGGTACTGTGCTGTACTTTTTTGTGCAAAGTGCGTATCCTGTCTCTGTAATTTACCAATTATGTTGGTTCCTGCCAAGAAAAATTAATTTCTTCTAAATAATTGTGTCTGATAACTATGGTATACAGTATATATGGCGAAATTTTAATTTCTTTTCATTTAGTATGTTTGGTTGGGATCATGTTGCCCAAGGCATCGTTCAACTTGGTTTTTATTTGATGGACACTTTTGCTTCAAAACACGGTATATAGTGGAGTTGTTTATGATATACCTGGTACGCGGCTACTTCGCCTGTGCGAAAGACATTGCTTATTTTCGCATGCTTTATACACCAAGGGGTTGACTCTAGCGAGTAGCAAAAGCGAGTAATTTTTCTAGTGCATTTTTTTTTTAAATTTAAAGACAATATGCAATAGTTTTTTTAGCGAAATGACTTAAAATCAATTATTTATCTCGGATTCTACTAAAACAAATAGATTACTCGCTCTCAATTTCTATGTGGTGATAGTTGATTCGGGCTTAGCTCTCATTAGCTATCACCGCATACAAATCTCAAGCTCGTAATGTAATTGTTAATTAACGTTTGCATGGCTTCAGATGCAACTAATATGGGACAATGTAGTCCCCAACAAGAGTCCTGTCAGTTGGGAAGTCTAATTTTGCTGAAAACATTTGAGGTAATCTTTTTAATCATTTAACTTTGTTTAGCTAATTAAATTGTCTCCACTAGCTTCAACCATCTTCTGATATCCATCGTTATCATCATCATGATTCAATATCGTCGAACATCTTCCACCTTTAACCCACCATCACACTGATTTACCATCATCTTGCCTGTGTCCACTACCTTAATTCCACAGGTTCACGATATGATCCGGACAGAAATACTTGAACAGATATTCAACAGGTTGCTGACTAAAACTACCAGTACTTCAAACCACTACATAGGTACGTTGATGTGGAAATTGGTAATATACCGATTGTAAGCATACGTTTGTAAGTTTCTGTACATATATTATGACGTGGATCTTAATCACTGATCTCATAGTACCATCTTTACCTGCTGATTTTGCCCAGATCTTCTTCAAAAAGCAGTCGCTACAAATCCTCAAGCCCTTTTGGATTCTTTATCCAAGGTATAGAGTTACATACTGTAAACTTTTTTATGGTTATATACTGACTTTTTCGTGGTTATTATGACTGGTCTGTTCGTGGTTCTGAGGTCAGTATTTTGTGGCGTTTAGGTGAAAGAAGTGTTTGAATATCTGTCGTGTCTGCCCTTCGTGACTGCTCAAGGTCTTTTGCAAGCTGTTCTGGTAAGGGTTTTATTTAACAGCGTGTCCATTATAATGATAAGTATTAGTTAAATACCGAGAAGGAGGGATTTATGTCATATAAAGACCCCGAGGACGTGCAGCTTCCGAGGGCTTTATATGACGTAAATCGCGACTTTCGAGGTATTTAACTAACTTAATTTATTTTTGAGGAGGTTTTCTAGTAGAATCTTTCGACTTTAAACAATTTATGTCGAGATTCTTCGAGATTTTCCCACGAGTTTCATCTAATTACGTATTCAAGGTAAATAACCTGGATATAATCTGCGGTACATCAAAGAAAACCGAGTCAAAAATAAATCAATTTGGAAAAAACTCTCAACAAACCAATAAAAAAATCTTGCAAATATAATACCTTAATAACTGAGAGGAACCGAAAATGACCCACGGTTTATTCTGTTGACATTATATCTCTCGTCAAATCTTTCCGAAATTGCATTGGAAGTTAGGGAAAATGAAATTGCATCCATCTAAGAAGGTCGGGCTTTATTTTTTGTAGCCCCTAATGAAGATCAGTATTACGTTAAGAGATTCATTGATGCTGGTTTTACGAAAGGCCATGTTCTCACGGTAAACAAATGAAATTAGAATTTTACAGCATTCATAAGTTCATGCATACAAACATGTACTGTACAGACTTAGCTTTGAGATTTTTGTTTTTAAATCAGGAATTTAGAAGCACGAAAAATTGCCGTCAGTGGTTTTCTCGTTGTGTTGAAGCACTTCAAGGTAATGTTATATTTTCGACTACTTCACATCCATGTAATTTTACTGTATCTTATTACTGTATATTTTGTAGGTACATGGCAGCTGTACAAGCATGTCATATAGAAGCATGTCATATACAGTTGTCATTACACTGAGAGTACTTTGCTTACGAAGTATACTAATAAGTACACGGGCTCAGTCTCAAGTGCGAAACTATATCCTCCTTGGGTGTCCTTCATATCATTGTTACTTACTATTGCATTATACAGGTGCGTGGTAGAAACATAACTTCAAGTCAGACTTTAAGTCAAAGCAGTCAGTCTTCCAATCATTCATCAAGTCAGATTCAGGTGGATGTCCATGACACAAGCAGAGGAAGCAATGCGGGAAATGAAGCTTTGTGTTTGGAGATTTTAGGTATGGTATTTCGAAGGCAACCAAGTTATGGTCTAAACATGATGCGACATTTTTGGTAGAGAAGTATAAGTGTTTAGTAGATTTGCAAGTGTTCACGGTTGTCTCAGTCATCTAAGACTAGATGCAACTATCTGTGCCATTAAAATCTCTTTCTATATTTCATAATTTCTGTTGTTTTTTATTCTTGGCAGGAGGATTACGTCGTTGTTTTAATCAACAGGCTGATATCCGCGTTCTGTTGTATGAGGTGACATATTATTACTATTAATGCTTGTAGTTCTTCATTTGTTAATATCTCCTCTCGCATTTTGCATTGCATGGGGTTGTATCTTTACTGAATAACAACAAATTGCAGGATCGGGCTCGTTATTTTTCCTCGATTATTTAGGGTCTCTGTGATGTTCTTGGCTCAAATTCTGAGTTGCAACAAGCAGCGGTGGAAATAGTTCATAAACATGTAAATATCTTATATTTTTGATTACACATTTACACCTATAGTTGCACCATGATACTTTCTACAATTAATTTTACTTCTATCTTCTTTAAAGTTTTTTAAATATTACGAACACGATGAGGAAATCCTTCCGCCGTTAAAACTGGATCCTTGCTTGAGCGCTTCCGGTGATCAGATCTTTCTTTCTGAACCGCTGGTATGTTTTTTGTACTTGTTTATAATCTTTTTCTATCAAAGTCGGTACTTTGGTGGCACCGAGTTATCAATGCACGTCTTAATAACTACTCCCAGCAACGACAACAGAAACATTAACTACAGCAATACATTGCTCTGGCCAAACTAATGAAAGAAAGGTATTTCAGTACGGGCTAGGGTTAAAACAATGCAGGTGCTTGTTGCCCTGAATGAGTGAAGTTTAAATAAGGCATCACAATTGGAATCTTGTTCATCAAAATTTTTCAAAATAGATTTTCGAACTCCTTAGGGACATCTGTTGTGTTTGTTACAACAAAGCTTAATCAGAAGTTTAAGGAATTCAAAGCAAGGCGAAGCAATTGATGAAGGTATAAAGCGTTAGTGTTTGTCACTAAGCTCTACTTTGAGGTGTTGTATACTGGTGTAATAAGCTTTATTCGTTAACAAGGTTCATTTTTTTTCGCAATATAGAGGATCAAGACGAGTTGAATAATGTCACAGAAAACTTACAAACGTTGTTTACGTCCTTAACACAAAGGATGAATAAAAGTGAATTGGAAGACTTTGAACTGGTGAGAAATATTGTTAGACCGCGAATAAAGCTCTCGCGTCCATCAATTCTTAGAGCTGAGAGATGAACAGAAAATGGCAAGGCTTGCAAAAACTATATGTGTGGTAACGTGTTAACTGTGTTTTCTTTGATGTTTATAATAGGACAAGTCAGCGGATTACTCCATGGCCAATGGCGTTGGTATTAAGAATAATATATTCGCCTGCTTAGTTCTTGGAATTCTAGAGGTAGGCTTGACTGAATGCTGTATGATTTTTATGTAACTGTAACCTGATCTTAACGTAGTTGGAAATTGTGAATGCGCATAATTGAGTGAACCTAATCCATGCACAGACATAAATTACGATTAGCTAAGCGGTTAGGATAGAGACGTGAATTAGGGGCTAGTTTTATTCATGATGCGCCATGCGTCAAGACTCGGACCTACTGTAGATCGGGAATCCTTATCTCTGCATGCGGTTCCAAGACTCTTACCACAAATTCATGCTGGACAGCAAGTCTGAATTTCGATATCTATCCTAGGTTTTAATGGAATACTCTTTCACTGTTGGAGATTACAGGTTGGTAGTGTTAGCACTTTCCATGCCGGAGACTGCAGAGTAAACATGCAATATCTGTGTGGCTTTTCTTGGAACTACTCACCCATTTCTACTGTTAAAATGCTTCCCGCCAATTTGTCTTCTATATAGCCAGGAAAGCTGTGAAATGGTCTTACAGTTGTTTAACAAATACTTAAAGCTCTCTAGTGTTGTGAAAGGAACGAACTCAAGCCAAGGTAGTATTGGTGTACATGCCTGTCTAATCTTACTCTCAACTATCATTACGCGAGAGGTTGTTTCGCTTCAAACCAACAACCCTAGGATACTCTACTAAACTAAGGTTGTGATAAATGGTACTCATGTTTGGTGACATCCACATTAAAAAACTTAATCAAATTACCTACTCATTGACTTCATTTTATTAATTGTATGAAGGTAAAAAGGCACGCCAGTCATCGTCATCGAAACAGATTGCTCGAAGCATGTTCTCTCTGAGTGCAACAACTAACATTCTCAAGGCATTGTTAAGGTAAGACGCTTAAACAACATTGAGTATTATTGCTTTTTAGGCAGTAGATTGACCAGTCAGCTAGTTTATAAATAATGGACGTTATCAAAGTATACTCGCATGCATAATTTTCGCCTTTTTCTTCATTTGATACAGTGATAATGTTCCTGGTCGCCAAGCTAGTTTGGATATTTTACGCAATTCTTCAGACTTCGTTGAGTACATTCTTACTGTAGCGCACCAGAAATTGACTCAGGTGAGTCACCATGCTATTTTATCATTTTCAATTAAGTATACATAACATCGCCAAGGTGCAATAAAAATCATTTAAGATTGCGTTGATGTCCAAGGAACTCGGCTTTCCAAATATTGCCCACTCGAACCGACCTGCTCGCGTATTTCTGAGTTGGCAGGACATTGGGCCAGGATTGGACAAAGGTCGTAGGTGCGATTTCCACCGTATTCAGACATATTCTTCAGTTTGCCCAGTGTGGATATAAACTCAGAGTAACACTACAAACATCACGTGACAATGGTATTCTTGTGTCGACGGCAGAAATTTTCAAATTTACAACAATGAGCAACTAGTTCTCTATTAGGTCAATGACAATGGGGTTTGTGATGGTGTTGGCGGGAAGAATAAAGAAATAATTTATCGTCACTGTGTAAAGATCGCCAGGTCAGTCTTATGTATCTGTGTCCCATCTGTGAAACATGTCCTGATCCGGATATGCTTGCCCCTGCGAGTTATCTACTTGTGATCGATGTGAAGGACTGGCTTGACTCACTCTTTCACATCCGTCAAAAGAAGGAGATCCCACTACACGACTGAATCTCCGCATAATATCTTCCTAATATAGAATTCTGCTAAACATGGTTGATGGTGAGAGTTGCCTCACGAAGAAGTCTTGCAAAGTTAGTATATATTGTGGGATATATGAACTGGGTGTATACAACGTAGGTATGTTAAGTTTGTGGGGCAAAATTATTTGTATAAAATAGAGAAAGCTGTATGGCGCAAACTTTTGAGGTCTATTACATGCTACTTTTTCTATTTGTAAAATATGAAAATGAGGCTAATTTTCAAATTCATTTTGTGTTGTCTAGATGGTCAATCAGAGTTTACATTGTGTATTTCTTGTGGTTAATATAATTGCTCATAGATACAGAACGAAGATACAGAAATTCTTAGCGGCCTTAGGTATGTAAAGTACGTTCTTCATAGGTTTATTATTTTTCATCGAAAAACTTTGCAATCATGAAGTATCATTTAGATGAGGATAATGGGGAGCTTGAAGCAGCTGTTGATGAAAACGAGCTCGTACATCGACACATCAAAAAATTCCAGGTAAGCTCATTTCTTCCGGCTCGACCAGACAAGAAACACTCTGGCGGTGAAGTCCGATTTAGCGTATTTCATTGTTTCGTGAACACTCAGGCAAACAAATGATATGCACAGAATGGAATACGCTACGCTTCGGGACGATGCGGTTAAAGGGGAAAACGGGCTTAATACAAGGATCTTTCCTTGCAGGAGGGGACGTAGTGTTGTTTTTTGCGGAGGGGGGGTCAATGTTATAGGTTATGTATCATATATTGTCCAGTCGCATCCCCTTGGAGGGCAACACTGTGGAGTTACTTGTGGTAGCCCTGGCCTAGTTACTGCCGTTTTCTTATTGTCAATCGATGTTTTAGAGATTTGTCGTGATAACGTTGGCCTCTCCCAGTGAAACGATGGCGTTAAAAGACATAACTCATATGGTCAATATAATTTCTCTGTTAACGCCTTGTTTGAAGTCAGGATTAGATCAGGTCAGAAATAAATTCTATAATATGGTGGTTTAGATAATTTACTGTTGTCGTTGGTTTAGCTGTGTATAATTCCATAGAGCCAATAGTCTAGCCAACTCTTTTTTTTTCTCAGGTTCAATCATGGGCCAAGAAAATTTGCGTCGAAAATAATGTTGGTAAGGACACTGACTGTAATTAGTAATGTTTCATTACTTCTATCTGATTGAGACTATCATAATGTTTATTCATTTAATTATGTAGATGACGTAACTATTTCCAAGAATTTGGTGTCTTTTATGCTGAGTCTTACTATCCATTGTACTAACAAACTAACTGTGGTATGTATAACACTTCTACCTTGCACCCTCTCACTCCTCATTTCCTCCACACTACACCCAGAGGTGCATTCTATAAATTTATGTTGAAATTCGATAAATTTGTATCGTGCATGTTCATGCTTTGTAGGAGAAGGAGATGGCAGCTGATATTCACAAACAACTGGGCGATATTGACGAGGTAGCTGTTCTATTGTTTAACTTTATGTGGTAAATCGTTCATAGGACTGTATCAAGCTCTAACGGCTATATCTTGCTTTTCTTTCTGAAGGACGTTGAAATGACAGATGATTCTTATTTTGCAATTATCAACCCAAGGACGGCGGCACCAAATGTATTGGTAGGTCTCTTACTGTTCTTTAGTCTCTCTAAGGCCGCGCAGCTCGGATCTTGTTGTTAGTCCTCTCCACGTCTCTGCCGTATCTTCCATCGTTCGCCATCTTTTTTGTTCAGAGAACCCCTATGGCCTGTTTCAAAACACTCGTGCCTAACTTTAAACATGCATTCATCGTCGATATGGTTTACTTATAGACGGTATTGTTATGCCATATTGACAAAGTCTTAGATGAAATGGATTGGTTTATGGCAAAGATAAAAGCTGATAAAATAAAAACATCGATGGAAAGAGAAGAAGGTTATAAAGCAATTATTGCTATTCTAGGTTTTTTGTAAATACTTCTCATCCCGAACTAAATGTCACCGAATATATCAAGGGTCGGTTGTACGAAATGTGCATAGCGCTATCCACCGGATAGGGATTTTTGCAACTGTCGCAGAAAGGCATAAAAAGCAATGACACCAGGGCTTTTGAACTCACAAGCGATAAAAAGTGACTTTAATTCGAAAATGCTGAACTTTTGTAAAGGTTTTACCAGTTACTGGACATGTTTAGGAAGTTTGAGAAACACGATCCTGTGGATGATGTACTGTCACCTTTTTTCAGAAGAAAAGAATGCGAGTCCATCATCGCCAAATGATGCTCTAGAGAAGTCACTCTGCGATCGTTTAGCAAGTATAGTCCATGTCTTCCACGAGCTTGTGCAATCCGCAGTTCCTTTGGGATCATGCACGGAACATTTACTTAAAGTAAGTCCAAGTAGCTTTTCTCACCTGAAGATCAATGTAGCTTTGGCGCTAGAGAATCTTGGTCAAACGAAAATGAGAGTTAAGTTATGTTAACATGAGTTTGCATTGCGGATCTCTATACCAGTACTGACCATGAGAACAAGAGTCCAGCGAGAGTTGATCAGTAAATTTTGACTGTGTGATAACTCATTTGTATGCACTAAATATGCACTTGCCATTTCATTTCTTTCAGATGGTTACAAAGTTTTATTCCACACTTAGCCTTATTGCTAAATATGTGAGTAGTAATGAGAGTGAAACTAAAAATATTTCAGTGCACGTACAAAACCATTCTTGTTGGAGAGTTCAGCATCGAAACCTGCCAGATCTGCTTTCTCTATTGAGCATTTCAGGAGATGCGACCGGAACGAAAATTCGTGTGCTAACACAAAATTCATGTTGTCTATTTTAGTATTTATATCTTTATGCTCAAAAAATTGGCCATGTCACTCCAGCTTTTGAAAAACTGGTACGTATATCTTTGCATGAAGAACAGTCCTATGCAAAAGACTCTACCTAACTAATACCAAAATTGACATATATCGTTACAATGAACGTGCATTCATTGGCCATTTTTCTGAATCCTCGCCATTACTTTGATATACAGCACTCTGACAAAACGTTAACTGATCATTCAATATTCCAGGTGAAACGCTCCGGAACGCAACTCTCACAGCAAGTGTATGCGTTCTTGACATACGTTCAAACTGCTGAGCATGAAAACAGAGGAAAAGGCAAGGATAAAGACTCGGCGAAAACTGGAAATTTAACCAAGGTAACGTTGTTGATTAGGCTATTCCAAGTCACTCGCCCACTGAAATCCTCTAAGCAATGGACCAATTGCATAATAGCCAAATAATTTGAAAAAATCGAAATAGTGAAATTCATTACCACAGCATTGAAGAACATCCTAAAGTTAGTGTAATTGCGAAGTTTGGTTGTGAAATGTTGTAAAATGCGTAAAATATAGCCTTGCAAAGTTTTCGAATTTTGTGTACTTTTGTATTACGCACGGAAAATTGATACCACTATCCAGAAAAGGTATCAATTTTTCGTGCGTAATACAAAAATATATACAAAATTCGCAAACTTTACACTGCTATATTTTTCACATTTTACAGCGTTTTGCAACCAAACTTTGCAGCTTTAGGATGCTCTTCAAGGCTGTGTTAATGACTTTGACTATTTCGAATTTTTTAAAAAAATGTGTATCATGCAATCGGCCATTAGCGCTTGCGGGTCGTGCGGCAATATTACGTTATGCAAAAAATCATATGATTGATGGGCACTTCGTGGAACAGTGGACTACTTCATCTATCTCGCCAGGCACAAGTTGCCGCAATCTAGTTGATGAACGTAATAACTTAGCTTTCTTATCATTCACAGGTGCGGGTAATGAAAGAAATGAAGTCTGTGCCAAATCTAATCTATGCCGTTGAACAATATGAACGATATCTTATTCAGCTCACAAAGAAATCAAAGGTGTGGAATTTATGTGGCGTCAGTATTTTTTTGTAAAGAAATAAGCTGAATGTCTTTCTTTTAATCAAATACAGATAAATTTTATGGAAAATTTCAAGAGAAGCACGTCGAGAGATTTTCGAATTAATGGTGCAACTCTCGATGCAGCTTTGAGAGAAGAAGAATCAAGTGAAGAAGACGATGAGGTACTTACTTCAAGCCTATACCACAGAAGTGTTAAGTATACAGAAGCTCACCTTCAGTGTATTCGTCACTCCGCAAGGATTCTAAACAGAAGCAGCCGTTGCCCCCACCCCTGGCAATATTTAAAACGTTATATGCGAAGGTGAACTTCTGTACTTACCTTTCCTGTGCCTTTACGCCTGAGTACTGACCTAACTTGCGATCTTTTAACTCCCAGCTTCACTCCTTTCTCCCAGGGTCATATTTGACTTCGCTACATGACCGCTGTCGTTGACATGTTCACACGATACTAAATTTACAACTAAAGTCAGCTCCAGCAAAGTCTCGTATATTTGTATGATTCTTTAAATTGAGTCCAAATGTAACATAAAAACTTTTCAAACATGATGTCAATTGAGCATATTTAACTAAAACTATGTTGCAAAATGACGCTTCCTCTCCCGTTCAATGCAAATAGTCCGGGTTATCTCGGTTTTACAGTCACTCAAGCAATTTTCATTTTCCTTAGGATGTGGCGAAAGAAAATGAAGAACCTCCAAAAAAGAAAGGCAAGAAGTAACATTCGGGTAACTTCTAAAGTTTTAAATCGCTTAAAATGATCAGTTTATATTGTATATAAGATTGCATATAGTCAAGAACGAGCAAGGGCACATTGTTTTTTGAAGCGTATCAATTTCTTATAGCAATGATTTTCCAATGTTGGCAAACATTTCATATTCGTTCCAATTGACCATAACGAAAAAGAAATGGCAGCATGTTAATTTTCCCAAAATGCATTTGACCATAAAGTGAAAACGACTGAAACAAGATAATAAGAACAACACACAAGACATAAAACTTTGGACAAAACAAAGAAAATAACCTCCTATCTTATGCTTGTTCTTCAACAGACGCCAATTTGCTTTTTGAAACGGTTTCCGAACGCTATCTGGTAAAATGTTTATCCGCCATCTTTTTCGTTACGGTCAATTTCTATTCCACACAGTACAACGGAGTTTCTGTTGTTACCTCCGCCACAGACGTTTTTATAAAGTACTTTCGGATGTTAGATTGTTACATTACTGTTAGATCTTAGGGAGGAGAAAGCACGGATGCATGGTTTAAGATTGGCGGGTAAGGTGGCAATTTACCCGCCAATCTTAAACCACCTGTATGTTATCAAAATACCTAGTGTTTCCCGTAATTTCTGTTTCATGTGGTGTATAAGCGTGAAACGGAACTCATAGGCCAACATAGTTTCTTAATCAGGGTCCGCAAAACATACGCGATACTATACTAAAACAAGAGAAAATTTGAGCAAAACATAAGATTTCAAAGAATTTTGTGCAACATTTTTTTAATTTGTCTACTACATAAATTATCTAACAGTTTCAGTCGTCAGTTTCTTCAAACATTCTCTTTTCCAACATTCGAATAACATTGAAAAGAACTGCAGGTTTACAGTAAAGAAATTTCGAGCAACGTTCAACAAGCTGTCGTAAGGAACCAGGCAAGGGAGCATCGTTCCAGCATTTCTCATCTAATAACTGATGCGTACGTATGACTGGAAAATCATAGATGATGTAGCGATTTTTGTTAATCGATCGTTTACCAGATTTCACCTTGTTTTGCCTCGCATAGTAACTAGTAATGGCGTCCAAACTAAGTCCTTTAGTTTGCTTGGAGCTTTGACTTCTGTATTTTATCTCTGGCACTCCATCATTGGATTGCCGTTTTCTGGCTTCATTCATGGCAGCCAAAAATGGAAAACTAGTCGGATGGTTGCTTTCGTCGGTCTCTTCGTTGTCTGTTTTCAACAGCGAACCAAACATATTTGCGTATTCGTCCTGTTTCTCCGCATTCGTTCCTTTGATGCCTTTAAATTGACGTCGGTATCGATGCACAGTACTCTCTGGTTTCCACGAGCCGAACAACTTGTCTTGACAAAATTTGCCGTAATTGCGACAGTCTTTGAGCCGAGTTAAATCTTCCTTGTTCCAAGGTACTCCATGCTCGACTCGCATACATAAGCTTCTGTAGATCGTCTCGATAACATCATTCCAAATTGGAAAGTACAGGTTCTCGTCTTGATTTATATCTGTGGCATGTTTTGATAATTCACTGAAAAAAAATATTAAAGGTCAGTTCATAAGGACGATTTTAGGTGCAAAGACTGAATGATCAACATAACTAAATTGATGTTACGTAAATTTTGATTGGCTCAATACTCTTCCCGAGCCTATCGAACTTCCTGTAACATCTGGCATCCGCAAATGAAGTCATTATAAGAAAGGTCTATTATACTTACTGTTCTGTAACACCATCTAATCCATAGATCAACCTCAAGGAGATAATTATACAGGCCACAGCAAGATCATCATAGTTGGGAATTCTGCTGTAACGCGTTTGTAAATCCCAGTCTATCATTTTCATAACACTACCCACGTGACGATAAATAGAGGCTAAAACACAGTTCGTGGTAAAATTTCAATTAAGCTTCATCATTTATAATCAGTTGTTTTTTTTTTTCAGACTAATTATATTGTCCTGATCCAATTAGTTGTGATCGCATTTCCATTCCCTCCGAAGCAGGGTGTTTAGTGAAAAAAAAACATTATAAAGTTGTATGACTTAGTAATAGATGCAGTTCTTTGCTTGTAACATTGTATATAGTGTTGTTGTCTTGTTGTTCTCTTTATGGTCATTGTTTTTTGTGTTTTATAGTATGTATTATTGTGTTTGAAGTATAGGTCATTCTAATATAATTTTAACTGAGTAACATCAAGCGGACAGGAATATAGTTACCTGGGAGTTGCAGATCGATGGCATATCTTGCAATATAGATATTGATTTGGTGTCTTGGCATGTCTGGAAGGCTAATGAATTTATTCAACCTTTGTACAACTGAATTAACGTGAAATTTGTTCGGAACTGTTGTTCTCGTAAACATAGTAATATCTGCTTGGGATAGTTTCATATGGCTCGGGAAGAGTGTAGTGGCGTCGAAATAAGGTAGATGGCCTTCAACTGCCCATCTAAACAAAATGAAAGAACAACATTGACCATTTACATTGATGGATAATCAGAAATCGGTTGTACGAAATGTGAACAGCGCTTTCCACCGGATACTGATTTTCTCAAACTTTCTAAAATTTCAGTCTCTTTTTCATATGCCTGCCTGCAACATGCGTCAGGCACACAATAATCATGTACACACAGTTTTACATTGAAGTAGAAACGGTTACGTTATCAGGGGTTGGTTGTATATAAAAGGTAAACAGCGCTATCCACCGGATAGTGATTTTTTCAAACTTTCTAATCATGTTAAGTAACTGGTAAAACGCATATTAAAGTTCATCAATTTCGAGTTGAAGTCACTTTTTATCTCTTGCGTGTCCAGTATCCCTGGTGTCATTGCTTTTTATGCTTTTCCGTGGCAGTTGAAAAAATCACTATCCTGTGGATAGCGCTGTCCACCTTTCGTACAACCGACCCCTGGTCGGAAACTAGTGTTGGACTGTTCAAAACCCTTCCTGGCATAAAGTCTAAAATTGTGTCCAAGTATTTGATAATTTTGTGTAATGAAGACAGTTTATGTTCGCTACCTTATCAGGTCAGATAGACATACTGGTTCTTGTAACCATTGCAAACCTAAGAAACAGAACGCCAGGGTGTGCTGCAAAGTCATAGTTTGTATTTTGTTGTATGTTTTCCGACGTGATTGATTGTCTATCGAACCAACGTGACTAATGGCATCTTCATCGTCGTCGTCATCATCATCATCATCAAACAATCCAAGAGTAGGGTCGTCATCTGAGAAAAAACGAACTCACCTTCAGCAGTTTAAATAACAAGGGTGTATAACATTAATCGCCCCTAAATTTACCTTCAACTTACTCCAAGGCATTACCACCCTAATTACACTTAATCCTGTCTGCTACCCTCCTTAGGAAAATGTTCGAAATGATTCAATTTTACTCAATTATGAACATATTTTTTCAGTTCATCAAAGTCATCTCTGACCTCATTCCGTTGAACTCGTTTTTCATTATTTTTAATGATTTCACCAGCACTTTATACATCACCTTCATAAAAGTCTTCTCTTGCAATTTCAGAACTCAACTCCAGGGCATCATCACGTTTTTTTCGGCCATAACAATTTTTAGGTGTTTTGCGATGAATTGAATCAGTTGGCATAAAGTCTTTGATATCATCGCGTCTCTTTGTTACCTCAGAATAATTGTCATCCTGTCTGGTTCCAAACGCGTTACTTGAACGCTCCACAAACGTGAACCACATCTGTCCAATAACGTCCTAAATTTTGCAGAAATATGGGTCATGAATTGCTAAAAGTGGGATTCATAACTTCAAAAAAATATTTATGATAATAAATAATTATTGGATAGGGTTTTGTGATATGCAGAATTATTAGTGTTGAGGTAAGAGTTATCAGAGATTTGAGGTTGAGTACTAGTATACAGAACCTTGGCATTTTTATACTTTATTAAAACCATACCCATTGCATAAGCATATATTACTACCTTTATAGCTGGATCAATGCCAATTTTCATTAGAAACTCAACCTGTGCTTTTATCACAACTTGAAATCCTTCCAGTGTGAACCAAGGCTTTCCATAATCCCCCAACACTTTCTCTGTAAAAATAATAATATTCAAATAAATAATAATATGTTTGCATGGTGATTATTAATCAACATTTAATTTTGTAGAAACACTACATACATTTATTATCGATCCGTTAGCTTGCATGTTCATCAGTGCTTATAATAATGTAGCATTGATGAAGAGCTTACAGATCAAAAGCTTTGGGATAATAAATTTACGTGGTGTTTTCACAAAATTATCCTCTGATTAAATGAAATTTTATTTAAGATAGAATGGAACTAGACTTGGGGGTAGGGTATCATATACTGTAATCAGATTGTTTCTGGAGGAGGGGTATGGGTATGAAAGGATTCTGCTGAATAAGAGGTAGTCTGGTAAAATGATGCCAAATATGGATCTGTGTGTTACACAAAATTTGATTGGCTCAGAAAAAATTTTGAGCCAATCATGTTTCATGTAATATTTTTCCACATTTGACACATAAAAGTCTGTTGACTAATTGCTGATTCCAGGTAAAAAATAGCTAAAAAATGGCTACAAAAATGTATTTCAGCAAGACATACACAGTTCCTCAGTTTATTCTTTGATATATCCAATACCTTTCTTTTGTCGTCCTTTTTTTGCCCTCACAGCTAGTTTTCCAGTAAGGGTTCCAAGTTCATGCTCCACAACTTCCTCCCGAACATCCTGATCAACATAGCAAGTTTCATCCACCAATAACTGTCCCCCAGACCTGCCCTCCCCCTTACTAGTTATCAATTTGTGGGTTTCTTGAACAAGCCAGAATTCCCTGCATTTGTTAACTGTCATTGAGAAAATCAGGACAACACCAGGAAATTTAGTCTCTAGTGAAGGAACTTGTTACCAAATCCTCCCCCCCCCCCCCCCCCCCGCCCCTTGAGCACTCTATGCTCTGGGTATTTTGTCACCCCCCCCCTCACCAGCCTTGCTTATACAACAGGTACTGCACTATGCACAACACATGACTAGGCAATAATAACATGAGACAACTATTTTCCATATAGTCAGAAATATAGGAATGATGATGAAGTTAAAAAGTCTCACATTAACATTGTCCACTTATGTTTAGTGCTCTTATAGGACAGATACTCCACCATGCACAATACATAACTAGGCAATAGCATGTGTGTTACTACTTGTTCACTACAAAACAGGAAGGGTTAATGAAACAACAAAAAAGGAAGCTTGCTACAAACTACAGTCAGACTGAGTCAGTGGTGCCCCAGCCTGTGATGGCTATTTACCTGTGACTGGGTTCCACACTGCACACAGAAATACAAGCCATCCATCACATCAAAACTTTGGCTCTGGCATAATACACACTCAGGCATTTTCCCTATACTTTCAAACTTGGGTGCTTCTAAACAACAACATTCGCACGTGCTTTTGTTTACAAACAAAGCAGTAGTCGGAGAGAGCCTGGGCATGAGTAGGGTTGAGCCGTTTGATTAGGGTTGTCTGCGGTTACCATCATAAAATAAAAAATGGCGGTTTTGGACCAGTTTTAAAAATTCATCAATATTTTCGTGTTGTTTTGTTGTTATTTTTGAAAGTAAATGGTTATAAAGAGAAGAACATGATTTAGGGGATTTTAAAAGTATTTTATTACATATAATATGGCAGTTATATTTGTGCAATCCCTATTTTGAGAGGTAAGTTGCATATATTTTGATCATTTGACGTTGTGACGTACTGACGTTGTCTGACTTGTCTCGGTTGTATATACAAATTACCAAGTTATCAGTTTCTTGCAGTATAGTTTAGAATTACAAATTAGCGTATTCAATGTCTTCGTAGAATTTTAATGTTTTTGCATGTAAATTAGAACCCTTATTGACTGCATTACTACGAGAAAACGTTTTGGTAATGGCAATCTGGTATTGCACCAGTCAGTGGTTTGCCCAGGGGATTCCTGTCGGGCATGCCCATGGGATTTGACATTTTTGTCCACAATGTGTGGCAACGTGACAAAGTAGATAGAATTGTCCCACAGGCTGTGATTGCTGCATGCCCCCAGAAAATATAGGTTATAAAATATGTTGGTAAACATATTAAGTTATCAATTTTCTCTCTTGAGGAACCTGCATAGTTGTAAAATTCTAGTGCCAGTAAAAGAATCTAGTTGTTAAATCAAAACTCTGCAAATTGCTACAGTACTTCTGCTGCAAAGTAGATCATCTTAAAAACCACTCTTATATCTCAAAACATGTGAAATGCACTTTACTACTGCTTCTTGGTTTTGTTTAGTGACACACTCACACAATTCAACCATGACAGCTTCAGTACATGCTTGGCATGAACTTTTGGCTGACTCAGCCATGGAGGGTGTTGAAGAAGGATTTCTGGATGAAACAGATAATACAATTCTAAAAATTTCTGAAACACACACAGCCTTACCTAAAACAGCAGAGCATGGTTGGAAAGAGCTTGTCAGTGATCCTAGTCTTAGTGAAGTTGAGACTTCAGAGATTAGAAAAAATCAGGAAAGTAGTGTACAAGCAGAGATTGGTCACAAAGATTGGGACCATTATTTGAGTGCATTCTCGTTGAATGAAGAGGATCCCACTGCATTTATGGCACTAGAAGTACATAAAGAACAGGGAGGACAAGATGTTGAAATTTCTGATGCTATCGACATTAAAAAATATCAAAAGAATAGTTTTGATATTGGAAGTAAATCCACTGCAAATGTGTTAGGTGGAGTGGAAAATAAGCCCATCATATCTAAAGCTGATGAACAGGGAGGTCTAAATCAAGAATTAGACAGCTCTTCTTTGAACAGTGTTCATGTTTCAGAAAATCTTTCATTTCCTACAAAATCAAAACGTTTACCAGACCCAGCCTTTGAACATGATCCTGATGGGGAAAATTTCTATGAGACTTCAAAGAGTGGTGTTAGTTCTGGTTCTCCAGCAACAGGGTTGGATAGTGAAATGGCTTTCCAATCAGGAATAATTTCAGGTATGTACACATGTACTGTAAATGTGTACTGACATCAAAGAACGTCTTTTTGACTTTATAACATTAACAGTACGTTTAGTTGATTATATGCACCCATAGTTTAATTTAAACTTTATGTTACTCTCAAGGTACCAACATGTTGCCTAGTGGCAATACAGCACGCAGTTTGGAAAAGACATCCGAAATAATGAGAAGGCCTAACTCAGTGCCGTTACGAACATCGGAGAGGCGACACCTGATAAGTAAACATTCGCCTGCAATATCAAATGCAAATGATCTGTGGCAGACTGAATCAATAATACGACCGAATTCTGCCCCGGCCACAGAAGCTGAAGATCTGATGCAAATACGTGTGGAAGATCGAAAAATATTACCAACTGATGCCAACAATGATTCCAACGTTATGTTTCAATTATCCAGAAATCTTTCGTCAACAAATTCAGGTGTTAGTGAAATGAAAGCATTTCAGGCACGATCCCAGTCAGCTTTAGACATATATGGAAATTACTATTTCCCTACGCAGAAGCCTTCTGTCCCAAGAGCAAACTCTGCTCCACTTTTGGGAAATACAGGTAAGCACGTGACAGTGACCACTGCTCCAGCTCATTTTCCGAGTGAAAAAGCGCCTACCAAGTCTGATCAAGCTGGTCATGACCACCAAAACAGAGCAGTCAAGATGGGCGATTGGGAAAGCTCACTAAAGCAAAGAAAGATATCAGGTGCCGATGAGGATGTGCTTCACAACGTTCGTTCAGGTACAAAACGAAACTCTGGTGACAAAACACTACGTGAAGCCGAAGAAAGTTCGATAGGAAATGTCTCAAGTAATTCGACGTCAGCACAGACATCTTATTCTCGGACTGCGAGAACAAACTCGAGACTGGCAACAGGAATTAATGCAAAAGAACTTACGAATGAAAAGAAAACAGTACCTCTTGAAGATTTTTCTCATCCTTTAGGTGATGGCATGTACGGGACGAATCCCGATGATGATATAAATGAAGATTTCGTCCTTTCGCGTGGTCGCAAAGTAACAAATATTAGCAACGCGGAAGAGGAATTAAAACGGTCATTACAAGATGGCAGCCAACATATTATCGTTCACAATGTTCACGACGCGAGTGACACTAAAGATGAACAAAACTCACCTTTGTTGGTGGATTTAGAATTGAATGCTAACGTGGTTTCTTCTTCTAATACCCACCAAATCTTTACTACGGGCAGACGAGATCAAACGGAGTCTAAATCTGGAATCTCAAATGTTGCCACGTCCAGGGAAACTGCAGAGAATCTACCAGTTAGACCTTTAACTATTGGCGACAGCTTAACTATAGCGTCTACATTTGCTTACCGACCTATTAGTCCTTTTCAACCAAATCTTTACCCTACTGGTGCAGCGACGCCTATTTCCATGTTACCATCTACTACATCTGTTACTACCACACACCTGTCAGCATCCCAATACTCAGAAGGATCATTAGATGAAGACGAAGAACGAGAAGGTGATATGTCTGCACGTGAAAGACTTCAACCTTTAGGTCGGGATGGTTTAGAAGTGAAACAAGGTCCTCCATGGGGTATAACGATGCCTCTCTTCCAACCAAATTCGCGTGATTCTTCCTTGGCGTCAAGTGACAGTAGCGGTAGCAACACCCAATTATCTGTGCTCCAAACTACTTCAAACCAACAACTTAAACTTGAAGCAGAACCACTGCAAAGTATGTCCTCCATCTCATCCGAAACCGACCTATCCCAAAAGGCATCAGTGAAATCTCTGGAACCAAAGGAACCAATTGGCGCAAAGATGATGAAAGATGCGGGGAATCTCAGGACACCAATTCGGAAGTTTCTGCAGCTAAATGCTAACGATGGCGACAGTCCTGTTTCAAAAATTCTTGGTCCTACTTTCAAAGCGACGCAAAAGATGTTGGAGGAGCTACAAAGAAGGCCACTTGGGGCATATGATGAAGACTTGAAACCGCCATTCACAGGTAGTGAAAACGCGAGAAATACAAATGACAGAGATACATCGGTTGAGAGAGAAGCTGCTGTGGCAAGCAAAAGACCCACTAGCACAAGTCATGCTAGTCTAGAAGGTCCTGAAGAACGTATCGTAAAAGAAAGCCAGGACCGAAGACACTCTTATTCTCATGTCAGTGCTGCTTCTTGGGAGGAAGCTGGTTCGTATCATGAACTTCCCATCGACCAAGTAGCATCAAATTTGACATCTATGACGACCACAAACATTGAAGGTGTTGGTAGCACACGTAGCTCAATGGTCGATGGTTTGCGAAAAGTAGGAGATAGCAAACCTTCCAGGAGAACGACCCCTACCTCAGCTGATGAACTTCATAGTGCCTCTAGTGCGTCCAGGGATGTGGTTCATGATTTTTTAACCAATCAACAAACGCCGTATATGACATCTGTAACAACTACTCGCATTGATGTCTTGAGTAGCAGCCGTAACTCCGTAGCTGATGGTCTTCAAAATGATCAAGTTAGCCGACCTTTTTCAAAAGGGAAAATACAGCAACCGACAACGGAGATCCCCGCCATAACGACAGATCATCATGCAAGTACAACACGTACTCCATTGGTTTCACTGAAAGATGGTATGTCGCAAAAAGCGGTCGATGATCTTGCGGGTAGCCACTCTCGGAGAAGTGAGATTCATAAAACGCAACAGGCGAGTGGGCTCACAGATAGTACGTTAGCAAACAGCATCGGTTTATCAAGTCATTTGGTTTCTTCTGATGTTGGAACATGTAACCAAGGTATGTACGGTACACGTAATTTGGGGCCTCTAAAGAATCGTACTGTATATATGCAGGATCCGGGTGGATACTTTCTACAACCCGTCATTTGTTACTCACCAGCGCCCAAAATATGCATACCCAATTAATATAATTAATTCTCTATTATAATGTAGGAAACACAGAGCCAGAAAAGAAGAAGTTAGAAAACCTGCTAGAAAGTCGCCACGATGCTAGTGACATGAGCGAATTCGACCGTGTTGCTTCGGAAAGTATATCCTGGTCAAATGCGGTGGTGAACCAGTTTCGCGAGGAAATGAAGTCTGTAGATCTTAGTGTTCAAGAAGGATTCCTTGACTCTAAAGATGACATAACATTGGTAAATGAGCCACGCACGACTACTTCAATCCTAGATTCAGGACTCAGCGAGTCTTCAAGTAACGAGGAGATGTATCGACCAAAGCGACTTCCGCGTTTGTCCCCTGGTGATGGATCAGTTGGCATCTACGATGTTCGACGGTCATCGGGACCTGGGAGCACAAATCGGAAACGGTTAGCTCTTGGTAAGAAAGTGCGGGAGAGTTCAAAGCCTTTGCATATGGAGAGCATTTATGTTTCGGATAGTGCGACGGGCACAAGCGACACCGATAGAGATATTCAGGGTGGTCCAAGGACACAAAGGAGCGTTTATGTATCAGAAGAGACAACGACCGGGACGGAACGTGTTGATAATGGGGTAGACAGTGGGCCTGAAGGGCAATCTACTCCGAAATCAGAGGATGTCAGTACGCGAACAAGTGATGTTGCACTCCTGCCTGGCGGGTTCTCTGCTGGAGACAGTAGTAAATCTAAGACTGATATGTACCTCGGTGTCGGAAATTCGATGTTTGATAGCCCAACAAAAAGCAGTCGTTCTAGGTTTTCTACATATGAAATTGAAAAGCCCACATACGCGTTTACGGAATATAAGCCATCCAGACAAGATCAACCATTGTTTTCGACATTTGAAATAGACAAACCTTTGAGAGCAAACCTACCAGAAACTTCGAGAAATGGAACCCTGACCAGGGGTTATGCTAACTTTGAAACGAATGTCTTAGCTGAGCCGCAGGAGAGTAATGTCATGCGCCAAAAGTCGGCTGCAAAAGTAGAGCACACGTGGAGCATATCGAAACCAGTTATGTCCCAACTTGGTACGGGAGCAGTCCCTTCGGCGAGTCATGATATTTACCGAGAACCCAGAACTACAGCACAACAAAACTTCATGCAACCGACATCACACCAGCATGAACAGCGGCATAGACACGAACCACGGCATCAGAAAACAGTTCCAAAACCCGTTGTACAGCACGCTAAAGACCAAACAACTGAGAGATCTAAAAGCCAGAAAGACCTCGATAAAAGAGGGACAACTGTCAGAAAGAAATCTGTGGCAGATATTATTCTAGAAAACATGATTGAGGATGAACAGGAGCATAAGAAACGTCAAAAGAAATTCGAAATGAAACAGGAACAAACGACGCAAGATCTAAACCTATTATGGGAACGGTTTCAAGGCGTTTTTGGGAAAACATCGAGCAGTTCCCGCGCGAGTAAAAGAAGTAGCCAAGTCCGTGCTCGACCGTCTCGCGAAAGTACGCCAACAGACTTCTCTCTAGCATCCAGTTCTGTTGTTTCGTCCAGTGAGAACAGGAACATTGATAGGCAATCTACAGACATCAGTACGGAGAGTGATGAAGAATTTGAGAGATTTCTGCGTCGCATACGGGAGATACAAAGCAGCGAGTCAAGTAAGTTATGTTGCTAAAGCCGTCATAACCGTTATATTATTATATTAGCAAACAAAGAGTATTGAGATCTACTTCAACCTCTTGCAAGGTAATCAGATCTTCGTCTATTTGGATTTTTAAAGATCTGCCAGAACGTTGAGCCAGGCCCATGCAATTTACCTAAGTTTTAATTGTGTATTGAAGATTCACAAAGTAGTTGTTTACAGGTTACCAGGAAGACAACGGAAGTATGACATCATCAAGAGCACCATCAAATATGGCACGTGTGCGACATCGTCAAGCCGAATCTGAAACCACTTCAAGCGAACGTTCGCAACATAAACCTCGCCATAAATCTGTTGATAGTTCCACCAGCATGACATCAACAGCCACATCGAAGGACCGCCGAGTGAGACGGAACATACCTCAGAGTTCCTCTCAGGAACGCCGTCCACGAAAGGCAGCTCGTCAGACTGTTAACAATCCTGTTGTAATCTCAAGCTCAGTGACTGACAAAGATTCTGAGATGCCAGTGTCCCTGCCCATGTGGCTGAGCGTGAAAAATAAAGAAATGACAAAACAAGGAAAAGTATCTTCTTCAGCCGTATGTTTTATAAATTGCTATTTCAGTTATCAATACTGTTAGGTATCACTAATTCACTATTCCATGTGCCAGGGTTCTTTATCATATTTAGTCAACCATCATGTGACCATATATGCAAGTGTTTTGACCAAAGCTGCTTAGATATGGTGGGATCACCCCCTCCTGTTCTAAATCTTGCAAATATTTAAAGCAGGGGGGAATGTCCAAGCCCATCTAATGTTTATGCTTCCAACAACGTTTATAAGATGTACGTTCAGAGCTCGAAATAGCGGGCTGCCAATGGCCAAAAGCAGGCCATATTTTAGAGATGACAAGCCAAAATAAAACTGGACTGCCAAATTAAAAAAATGTCAAGCGAAATTCAATTGAAAAGTTTGATGTCAGTTTATTTCATTTGATTACCATAACTCGTGAGAAACAAGGACTAATTAAAAAGTCGAATTTTTACCTGAAATGCTCAGTAAAAATCTGCATCGTTTTGCTGTCTAAATATGTTAGTACAGTATATTTGCACTTAAATCTAAGATTGGTATCAAATATAGCAGTTTAGTATAGGGCAATAAAAATAAATGCCTACATGAGAACATTCATTTCTACAACGTACGGGACCTCACCATTTTTGGCAGGTACAAAAATAAAATAACAGGCTAAATGGTATTTGACCTGTGAAAAATATTTGGTTTGGCAGGCCATATTTTTTTTCCTATTTCGAGCCCTGTGCACGTTTTTGTTTGTAATAGCTCTCAAATACTGACGCTCATCCAAGCCTACTGTATCTAGCAACAAGATCCTATTTCTTCAGCTGGGTTGCACTCTTAAAACAGATCCTATATAAACATTTATTATTATTTTTGTTATATTTTTATTTTCTACAGTGTACTTGTGGTGCGAAGTCTCGAAAAGAGAAACAGAAAACACTCGGTGTTCGCGATATTGGCGTGAACTGTCCCACACCACCGATATTAGCACAAGAGTTTCCACCTGTAGCCACAGACATTGCTGTGCTTAAAGCTGGGCCAGTAGAAGATATTGTTTCGAACCCAATCTCTCCACCTGCATCTCTTGTGAAATTATCCCTTCAAGATGCTTTCATGTATTCGAAGCAGGACTTCATTGAGAGATCTCGTGAGAGAGTGAAGAAAGTCAAGGAGAAATGCGAAGAGAGAAAACATGAAAAGACGACTGGTGCACAAGTTGTTGTGGTGCTGCCAAGTGAAAAAATGAAAGCGAAAAAAGAGGATAAAAAGCCTGATGAAGACAAGATGCAAGATATGAAATCAACTAAACAATTCGGTAAAGGCCTGTCCATCACATACCTGTACTCCATCTATTCCGGAACTAGGCAATTTTTTATAGAATTGTGTCGTGGTAAATATTGTCCTCCACCATAGTCTACTTATTTCACTGCCACACTGGTTTTAGTTAACGAATGTAATCATTCTTTCTTTAATTAGTCTATAATTTTTCGTTCATCCTTGTAATTTGCGTAAATACTCCCTCCGTTGATGTATAGACATTGATTTTCCAGAACAACTTCAGCGAAAGAAACCGCGTCCGATGACCACGAAAGAAATTCGTGATGTTAACAAAAGGTGAGTTGCAATTTATAGTTTGTACTGTACTTACTGTACTGTACTGTACTGTACTGTACTGTACTGTACTGTACTGTACTGTACTGTACTGTACTGTACTGTACTGTACTGTACTGTACTGTACTGTACTGTACTGTACTGTACTGTACTGTACTGTAACTGTTTAGTAGCCGTTCAGTAACTGTAGTGTAGTGTACTGTACTGTAGTGTACTCTACTGTACTGTAGTGTACCGTACCGTACCGTACCGCACCGTACTCTACTCTACTCTACTCTACTCTACTCTACTCTACTCTACTCTACTCTACTCTACTCTACTCTACTCTACTCTACTCTACTCTACTCTACTCTACTCTACTCTACTCTACTCTACTCTACTCTACTCTACTCTACTCTACTCTACTCTACTCTACTCTACTCTACTCTACTCTACTCTACTCTACTCTACTCTACTCTACTCTACTGTGCTGTACTGTACTGTACTGTACTGTACTGTACTGTACTGTACTGTACTGTGCTGTACTCTACTGTACTGTACTCTACTTTACTCTACTCTACTCTACTCTACTCTACTCTACTCTACTCTACTCTACTCTACTCTACTCTACTCTACTCTACTCTACTCTACTCTACTCTACTCTACTCTACTCTACTCTACTCTACTCTACTCTACTCTACTCTACTCTACTCTACTCTACTCTACTCTACTGCACTGCACTGTGCTGTACTCTACTCTACTCTACTCTACTCTACTCTACTCTACTCTACTCTACTCTACTCTACTCTACTCTACTCTACTCTACTCTACTCTACTCTACTCTACTCTACTCTGCTCTGCTCTGCTCTGCTCTGCTCTGCTCTGCTCTGCTCTGCTCTGCTGTACTGTACTGTACTGTACTGTACGGTACGGTACTGTGCTGTACTGTACTGTGCTGTGCTGTGCTGTGCTGTGCTGTGCTGTGCTGTACTGTACTGTACTGTACTGTACTGTACTGTACTGTACTGTACTGTACTGTACAGCAGTGTACTGTAACTGTTCAGTAACCGTTCAGTAACTGTGCTGTAACTGTGCTGTATGGTTCAACGTTATGGACAAAGTTGTTAACTTTGATCTTCTCTGATGTATATTGAAATCTGGTAGATAACAAAACTTCATAATCTAAACAAAGAAATTCTTGCAGGATGTATAAAAATCTTCCTGAAGTGAGAAAAAGGAGAGACGAAGAACGCCGTGCCGCGTTTTACAAGGCAAATCGTTTGCGTGCTCAGTTATATGGAAAGGTAAAATTAACTGCTTCGATATATGTTCATGTATGAGCACTGAGTGTTACAGGCAGCGCAGAACTATGTTAGACTATGTTGTAATTTCAGGAATTTTGTATGAGGGAATTCTAAGAATTTGTAAGTTTCCTCTCTCATCCCAACTTAATCAACAACACAGATCTCCTGCAGTATGTTATATTGCGAGACCAGAATATACTCTTTTTTTTTTTTTTTTTTTTTTGTAAAGTAATAGGTAATAGGAACCATATTGGTGTCTAGCAAAATGAAATAAAATAATATTCTGTGACAACAGTCCCTTTGTTCATAAAGGGGTAGTGTAGGTGCCCATTTTTTGCCCATTTTACTTTATACCAATACAGTTTTTATTACCTATTTAAGTATTTCCATTTCTAGATATTGTTTTTTACTCTCCCAGTCTCATATATTTACTTTTAGTCATTATGGCCTGACCTACCCTCATGCTATATCATATTTCATGTTACACCTACACTACCCCTTTATGAACAAAGGGACTGTTGTCACAGAATATTATTTTATTTCATTTTGCTAGACACCAATATGGTTCCTATTACCTATTACTTAACAAAAAATATCGAAACTTTTCGAGGCTTTTTTTGTACGAACTTTTAAATGAAACCATCACTGCTTTCAGCACGTGCGAAATACGAACAGAATATTCACTGCAGTCTAAAACGTGGACATCACGTTTTCAACACGATTTGAAAGGTGAGTAAAAGTATAGAAAGTTTGGCCCAAATGAGTAAACCTGTTAAGTCAAAGTGATTTAAATTTAAGAATACAATACCAACGAATATATACTACTACTGTTCGTACATATACATACTTCGAATTCCAACATACTGTACATTGCTATATAATTAATCTAATTGAACAATTTTCTGTTTTTTAGAACAACCACAAGAATAAAACTGTAATATAATTATGCTAGCTGTTTGTCATGCATGTGTATATTGTAATTAATTGATATTATATAGAATCAGTGTTCTATAATTAACCGTGCTATAATAAACGTAGTAATTTAATATGTGTCATCATCGTAGACCAACGTAAGGCAAATATCGCACTTATGGCGATTAAGGATCACTCGTCCTAAGTGCGTGACGCTTACTTTGCGAATTGCCAGTCATTCTGGCGTCTTTTAAACGAGGCATAGCGCGATAAAATTGCTTTCCTCTTTGGTGGCTGTGCTTTTCAAAACATTCTTTTAATTGACTTCAACTTATCATAGGCGAAGCTTTGACAAACTATTTTCTAAATGTTCTATAAACCCAGCGTGAGGTGTCCCCAGTCTGACGCCATATAGACAAGTGCATGTTTGCGTGCAATGGATTATAAAATGCTCATAACACTTTAACTTTGTGATAAAAATTAGATTCAACAAATAAGATAGTCGGCATTTCAGATGCAGCTACCTCGGGCAATATTTTGGTGCCGAACTTCAGGTACCAATGTGCGTTAATATCGAAATCTCTTTCAAGCACTTAGAAATATTAAAATGATAGTAGGAATCATTAATATAACCTTTCATCTCGCATTTTTTACCATCAATTTTTATCGCTTTTAATGAAAATTTATTAAGTAGAATTACAAATGGAGTTGAAATCGATCATTTGTTGCACAAGTTAAAAAATCAGATGTTCGCCCTTAAATTAGCATATTTGGCGGTTGATGCTAATTTTCATAGCACCAGCAAAAATGTTTGGCCAAGATAAAGTTTGTCATTTTTACGTCAATGGCCTTTATACCAGAACTCCATATGTCTCCTCTTTTTGGAAAGGTCTAGAAAAAATCATGTTATCATAAACTTACTATAATATTGATTCTCTCAACATCTCAAGTTTACAATAGCTTGCGTGATTTTTTATCGTGATTGGAATACCATCCTGTCACATTTCTTTGTTTTTTGAATAAATTTTTTAAATTGATTATATGCATGAATACAACAAAGGAAATCACCACCTTGTACCGCGGTGATAAATGACCGTAGTTTAAGTCAACTTTCTCTGTTGTATTTCTTCAAACTCATCGGAATTTTGGGAAATAAATTCGTCAGTGTGCTTGCTATTCCTAACTCTTTGGCTTTTTTTATTCACTGTCAGTCGCAAGGTGCTTCTGTGACACGATTAATCTTTGCAGAAGCAGGGTTTTCATTTCTAAGTTCGTAAATGCTACTAAGTGCGATCGTAATTGGAGTCTACCAATAATCGAAGGTTCTCTCTTATGTTGCTTCCACAAACAGAGGCCGATAATCCTCCGTGTAAAAGAGCTCCGTCACAAAATAGGGATTATAATTCCCTGCGTGATATCACAGAATACGCCTATGGATTGTGCCTGGCTCCGTGATCATTATAAGTCATAGGGTGCCGCCTAGAGGTGTTTATGAAAGCTTAGACTGCAAAATCAAGTTGAGCTGTTTAACACAATTTAGCATGTATAACTGATAACTTGGTAGAAATTTCAACTCCTTCTTACACTGTAGTGCAATGCTACGCTTGCGTACAATGTAATTGCTGTACGAATGAGTCTACCCAAGCGTCTATTTTGAAAAACGCATATAGAAATCAACTTAAGTGGAACATTCCCTCTGCATTGTTAAAGGTGAGACGGGTAATCACGAGCGGCAATAATCTCCGGCATCTGTGGCGCTGAACGGATGACGGCGACTGCTTGGGTGTAACCTCATCTAGTAATTATCCTCAGCACTAGTCAGCGGGCTATAGCCATCAAAACCGTTTGTTCAAAGACAGCTAACCGCAATAGTTTGCAGTTAATAAGCTGTTTTTAGTTTGCGTATTTCTGCGAGAAGAAAGTGTATGTGTGGAGACACAAGATTTCTGAAGAAATTTGCTCAGAATTTTATCCTAGCTCTAGCTCACCGGCTTTCAAAACAAGCGACCACATCAGATTAGTTTGTAGCACTTCGCAGCTGCTAACCTCTGTTGTAATCAGACGACGTCAAGCCCTAAACACTTCTTTTTCAGTTTGGAAATCTGGTAAGGCCTGTTCAAACGCAGCCAAGATGTTGGTCCAAGATCACCCAACATTGTTGGATGCAACATGTTGGCCTCGTTTGAACACCATGTTGGAAGATGTTGGCTTGATTTTCAACTTGCTTAAAATTTCGTCCAACATCATGCAACATTGTTGGGCCAACAATGTTGTATGATGTTGGCTCCGCTTGAACAGGCCTTTAGATCTCCTGGCAGACGGGTTTATTTTAAAGTGGGGAACTGTAACAAAAATTCATTTTTTCTTGTTCTGTGCACCTAGCACTCGTAGGTTTGTGATAGAAATTTTTCAAGTACATTCATGTGTTGCTTTGTCTGCATGAAAAAACGTTTGCTTATGGAACCTCAGTGTATGATCCTCTGTGTGATGTGCCACGCGAGCTCTGTCCAAGCAGCTCTGAACGCTTCCATTTCAGATCAGAACACTTTCTTTTCAGATCGGAACACTTCATGGTAATTCGAGCATACTATCTCCTGAACTTTGAGGCGAGAACATCGCTTTTTAATAAGAACTGAAAAATAGCTACAACGTAAAAACGAGTCCACAGCGAGTGAGTGAGTCAGTGGAGTGATATAGCTTGAATTCCCGTAAACGTAGCATATAAACGTGGGGAAAAATTAATCGAACTTGGCGAGGCTCCATTGCAGAGGCAATATATAACATGTTGTTAAGTGTTCTGTCAACATGACTTGGTAACATCCCTTTGTTCTGTCATGTTTGTGTGAGATATTTCAGCAGGGTGCGAGAGTGTCAGATTGCAGGACAAGACTCGTTATAAAAGCTGCAGTTGTTAGGATATTGATTCAAAACTACCTCCGCTCAACAGCAGAGAACTTTGAAAGAGTTGAAACACACTTAATGAAGAAAATGTCACGTCTTTATTGGGCTATCCTTCTAGTACTGGTTGGACAAACTTTCGGAAGAGTTAAACCAGCAGTACGCGTGCGAGTCACTCAAAAATGCCTTGACTATGGTATGTTAGTAAAATGCATATTTTAGTGTTGCGTCACTATCTATACGATTTTTTCCCTATGGCAGTTGTTTAGCAATTTGTTCTGACAAAGGACTAAAGTCTGTTCTATTATACATTTGTGATTTCTTTTTTATGAGGCAATGGCGTTTTGCCTTTTGGGCTTCTGATAGTCCATAACGATCTACGGTGCCTGTGGTTGAGCCTTTAGTGCAGTCAGAAGCACATAACAACACAAGATCATGCATTTGCTACCTGAAACGGTTATAAACAGAATTTGAGGTTTTGAGCATCGAAACGTCGAATTCTGTGTACATCGTTTCAGTTAGTAGATGATCGTATTTTTGCGGACAATTTATTTAACCTTTCAAGTCGTGTTCATAGCGCTTTAAGCGGATCCGATTAGAGTAGCAAATTCTATAAAATGTTCAAAAGCAGAAAGATGATTCTGGGACGATCAACTTTAACAAAGAACGCACAATTTGCCCTTGAATAACACAGGAAAATTTACATATCAGATTAAATATCAGTTCCTTACTCGCTAGGGCTATGTAATCTGTGTTGCTGTTTAAAATCAAAGTACATGATCACCCCATGAGTTGGCACTTGATACGTTCAACACTAGACAATTTTAATTCTACCAGAAAGAGAATCGTACATGCTAAATGAGATAATCCTGAGTTAATCTCGTTGTTGTTCATTCCAAAAGACTTGCTGAAAAATTTCATGATTCCTTTTCAATCAAGATAGTTCACCTTTCCATTGATATTTTGAGCATTTGGAAGTTTCCAATCGTTCTAACTGGCAATGATAAAAACGTGGCGAGTTCTCGAGTCAGTGCTTCGTGTGAGGTCACATTGCAGCTGGTGACAGCAATTAACGGTTGATAATGAGGCGCCATTTTCATCGTGCATGCCAGTTTTGATTTAATCAAATCTTGATTATATGAGCTAAAAGTAAATATTTGGATGTGTAAAGTAGATGGAATGCCCAAATTTTGACGCACTTCTACTGCGGGGATGCGCATAATTTGCATGTGGTGCGCGATTCAGCGTTTAACGCTGTCGGCGCGATTAGCACCGGGTGTTGACATGGCATGATGTTGGAAAACGAAACATGTTTACAGACTCTTAAGTCTTCTCAGGGTACACAAGGGCATGTATCAAGAGTCGTGGCACGTGGAAAAACGAAGAAACGAACGCTGTTTTTCAACTATGAATAATACGTCAGCATTAATACATGCAGTCAAAATGTATTAAGAGAAAAACATTTCTCTGATTGTTTCAACATCTATTTTGCAAGGTAGTTGTTTTTAAAGGTTAAAGAGATCGAGGAAGAGATCTCTACCTTTTCTGTACCTCACCTCTCTAATGTTTGGTTGCTTGGAAATGAAGACCTATACCCATATAGGTCATCCTTGCAAAGATGATATTATAATCTGCATGTAGGTTCATCCTGCTAGCACAAAAAGCAACACCGAATGTCCAAAACACTATGTTGATTCATGGAACCATCTGTATGGAACCATTACGTACTCGTTTTCTTGATTTACGGTGGCAGAAATTTCCTTGGCAGTTTGTCCTAAAGCGACACCTGCCCAGCTCTATTTTAATCTCTCGAGTCGAGTCTCGACCCGCTACCCTCGTAATCGTTGTATGCGCACATATAACTGCTAGAAAAACATCGGAAATTGCTGTGGATGAGAATCAGTTTAAATCGTTTTATGTTTGTTTAACTCTGACCGTATATTTACTGGGTACACACTCCGCTGTAGGTAGCGTACTAGAACTCGCTTGCTGTTTATTCTACCAGATTAACTTTGATTGTTAAACTTGCGCATGCTGTGCAAAATGCACTACCCCCACTGACAACTACGCACATGTTGACTATTTCTTAACACCAGGAAGCCCTAAGCGGTAAACTTTCCCCAGTGGGTTGCAGCGTTTATCTTTAATTCAACAACTCGTCTAGAAAATCCTTAAAAATCTAGAAAAACTGTCACTTCCCGGCGTTGACTGAAGAAGTAAAATGCAAACTGGAATTTACCCTTTTTTGTTATTTTTGAGAAAATGGAATTTCACGCACTGGAACTGGGATTCAGCAATGCAAAAAATAATGGAGAATAGGAATGAGATTAAAGTTAGTTCGAGTTGCAACTCGATCAATTGCATTTCTACGCCATCTTGAACTGTTGATGAGTAGGGACATGAGACTTATTGCAAATTTAATTTTATAGAAATATTTGTAAGAACCAGGAAGGCATCACATGATGGAAAATTGTCGGAAAAAAAGAATTTGGAAAAAAAACACCTTTAAAAAAATAAACGAGAAGCAGAATAGTCCAGTAGCACTTGCAGAACTCAAATCCGAACTCGATGTTTGTGTTTCCCTAGATAAGCACATGCAGCCAAAATTATCTCGTATTCCCCTCTCCCTGACCTCGATATATTATCATTTAGCAATTGATCGTGCTATGGAGTATGCGCAGGCTAAGCTGGAAAACTATCCTTTGCCAGACGCGAAAGGAAAATTATCCAGTTTCATTTTTGACGTAAACTATGCGTTCACAAAGTAAGTTCATTTTTGTTCAATTCATTTCTCCTTTGAAACGCTTAAAATACAACTTGGTTAACGTAGTCTTCTTTATCTTTTTAAGCATGAGTATATACAACATCACCATCAGCAGCAAGTCTTTACGGCCAGTACCATCAAAGGGATTGTACACTGTCTTAAAAAACGTTGATTTTGATATCAAAGGAAATTGGAAAATCAGTTTGGCGAATTTGTAAGCTTGATCGAATTTTAAATTTTCCTGCAATTTCTACCACAATTTTCTGTCTCCTTGGTTATTTAAAACTGTGCATGTAACAACGAAGGTAGAGGAATGTTGGCCTAGATCCTAGTCCGCAGAAGTCTTACTAGATAATTTAGTAATTAAGAAATTAGAATGACGTGAATTAAATTATGTTTTTTCAGGTTTAGTAATTCTGGCAGTTTTACTGTGAAGGTCCAAGACATGTCTGTTGCGGTTCTTATTGATCTAGGTTTGTAGAAATAGCTTGGTGAATATGATATCTGGGATTCACTTATTGTGAACAGATAGTCAAAGACGGTTACAAGTGATGAAAAATATTTCTTAATTGTCCCAGGTGTAAATGGTGATCGCCTCGCAGTTTCCAGTATAATCTGTGCTTCAAAGCTTGAAACGATTGACAGCGATCTTAAATCAGGACAAGCTACAAGGTTAAAATAAAATTTCTTGACCAACCCAAACCTTGGACATATCCTAATCGATATGTTTTCAATATTTTAGTTTTCTCTTTTCGTGGATTAAAGGAGCAATGAACAATTTTGTTAAATCAAAGATTCCAGATATTGTAAGTTGTCATATATTGCTCAAGGTTTGTGGTGTTGTGTGGTATAGTATGGTGTAGTGTATGGTGTAGTATATGGTATAGTATGGTGTATGGTATGGTGTGGTGTGGTGTTGTATGGTCGTTGCATAATATACTTTGGCATCTATCTTACTCTAGGCATGTAAAGAGGGAAAGAAAGCAATTAGGAAACAGTTAAATGAGCAGTTTGCTAAATTCCCAGGTAATCTGACTCAGACTTTTTAATTGTCAGGGTCTCTAGTGGCTTCTTTGAAGGAGTACTGTTAATTATTACCTTGACCATATGGCGATATTATTTTCTTTGTAACAGTGAAACAACATTTAAAGAAGTCAGTGACTCTGGACTATTCTGTTGTTAAGAAGCCTGAGTATAAAATTGACGCAGTCGATCTCTTCTTAAAGGTAGAGTAATCCTTTTTGGTAACGCAAATCACGATCGTACCGTGTACGCCTGAGTTGCTGAAGCTCGGAGGTTAAAGTGAGTGGGGGGGATTCCAAAACTGGAAATGTGTTCATCAGGGGAGAGTGGTAACGTCACTTATGTTCGTAATCTACCTTCATCCCCTCCTCCTCAACCCACTTTGAAAAGAGCTGTTAAAAGTCGAAAGATGGCGACAATTAAGCTTAAATATTAATGAACTGTTTTTCAGAGTGCTAGAAAGAGCTGACTACATCAAGTCTTACTTTTTTCAGGGTGACTTTCAACCGTCAGATGGTAACATGACCTGGCTACACCAACCAGCTGCATTGCCACGTGACAACTCACGTGATCGTATGATATACGTCACAATTATGGATCACATGATCAACAGCGCTGGTCATGCATATTATAACCAGGATGCCATGCGAGTGCAAGTAACAGTCAAACAGGTAGTCTACACGAATAACTCATTTTATTACTGAGGCAGAAAGGAACACATATTTACATACCACTTGCTGTGAATATTTGATTTACGGATGCTTTCTGCACTTTCAGACGCCACAAATTCTTCCAAAGACTGGATTGTTGGGCCGCTATTTCTCGCGCATAAATACCGGTCTAGGATTAGTAAGTCATGTTAATCTTCCAGCGGTTAGATTATCTAGATAGAGGTGCATGGAGTGTTGGTACTACTTACAGCTGCATTTGCGATATTTCGCCTCAATCAGATAAGTTTACAAATGGTCCTACTGTATTTTTCTATATGTGCATGTCAAAGTTGTACCACTGTTTCCCTCTAGTTTGCATCAAGTTAAATTCAAAGTTCTATGACAAAAGTTTTATTTATAAAGAACTAAGAATATACAGTACATTATATGGTTTAAGCATTACATAGCGTACTTGGCAATGTTTCTAGCAATAGAAAACGGTACATCTCACTTTCCCCCCTTACAGATCAAGAGCTCCGCGTGTTCAAAATGTGATTTCCACATCTCTATGGCCGCCACGTCGCCACCACAAATCAAGACAAGTCGTTCTGGGATACATTTGACAGTCCATGCAATTGCAGAGATCAGTGTGGTATTACCTGGTAACATAAAACAGTGGGTGAATCTTGAAACGGTTCGTAGTACGACTATTTGGGCTCGTTAACAAACTACTGTTTGCTAGCTATTGTGCATATTTTGCCATTGTTCGACTTTCCTGCAACCTATAAGTATTTCAAAACTTTGTCATGCAGCTAAGATTGTTCAAGTAGGTGAAAAGGGGTCAACATGGTCCTGTATCGTCGAATTACACGTTTTGAGTCAGAATCAGTTTTCATTTTTAGCATTCTCAGTCTTTTCCTAATAATCAGGAAGCAGCTATATGTATTTAATGAACAAATGAAATTTATTTAGTTTAATTTTCATTTCAGAACGTGACTGCAACTGCTATTCCGATTTTGAATGGAACGAATCTAAACACAAAGATCTCTGACTTGAAGTACGGTTTACACTCGTAGTTGTTTAATATCTTGTTTGTAAACAGTTGGTGGCTAACATAATCCACGTCTTTCTGTCTTTAGGATCATTACCAGAGTTACGAACCAATCCCTGTACACAGCATTACCGGTACATTTATAAATTCTTCTGTTCAAGTTTGTTTACTTGTGAATGAAACAGATAAAATGACAAATAACTAACACACACTTTTCCATTCCGTTTGATCATTCCATTTATTTATTGTAAATTCTCTTGCGTTTTCCTTCTCCAAGTCTCTAACCGAGTTAACATCTTGTTTCCATGTTTCATCATTCACGCAGGGAAGAATCCCAGAGATGAAAAGAATTGTAAAAGAACAAATTGAAAAACTTTTAGAAAATGGTATTTCAGGTAAAGAAATAATAGAAAAGTTTCAATAATAATGAACAGAAATTAGAACATGCAGGCGGAGAATACTTGAATAATGAATATGGATGAAAAATTCTTCTGCGCAAGCTTATTTGTTGCTTGATTTTTAATGTTTATAAACCCTTTTTGTCTTTGTGGCATTATATTCTTCGCTTCTTCCTTAGCAATGGAAATTCCTTTACCGCTGTCAGAAACATTTCAACTAGCGAAGCCAAAGATAACGTATGGAGAGGTAATGTGCATTGAATGCGTTAGTATTTGGGGCTATATCAAACTATGAGTTAGATTTTTTCGTAGTTGGAAAATAATTAATCTGTAGCTCATATTATCTTCAGCATCTGTTCCGTAGGCAGGAGGTAGAGGGAACGGGCTTAGAATTAGCGAAAAGATACGCAAGTTTTTTCTGGTGAATTCATTAATGCCCAACAAAAGTCTACAAGACAAAAAACGTTTGACGTGTTAGAAACGATTATTTACAAGTTCAGTTATCACTTTTGTATCATTTAAAATCCTAAACAAGCTTTTACGCCACGAAATTGGCATGTTTTGTAACAAAATGATAAAACGTGAATCAACATAACATGACATTTGCAGCGGCTTTTTGCATTTAAATGCTAGCTTCCGTTTCAAACGGTCGAACTTCACGTTACAAACGTAAAAAAAACTCGCAAAAATATTTGCGCTTAGTGCTTGGACGCAAATTGCTGTAGTTGTATACAGTTTCCTGCTTTTAGTGCAAGATAAACATTCACTTCGTTAGAAATATCAAAGCCCAGACAACAACTTTAAATAGAGCCATAACATAACTGAACAAAACAAATTTTTTGAAAAATATTTAATGAAGCTAACGTTTCGTTGCTATACTTGCAACATCTTCAGAGCAATTAAGGTATTATAATATGTACAAAAGCTTATATGTAAAGCACAAAATTCTAAGGTTACAAAAAAACGGTTACAGAAAAACAGTTACAGTTGTTGTCTGGACTTTGATATTTCTAACGAAGTTAAGATTTCCGCCCGGAGTATCTATTGCTATTGTTTTGAAAGATCGTTACAAGAATAAACATTCATGTATACGTTGTAAACTTGACAATATTTTTTAGGGCTACATGACTCTCGAAACTGATGTCTCCGTCATCTGAAAAATACATATATATGTGGATATGTAACTGCTTGAAATAGACCTCCAATTGTGACTGTTCCTGGAATTGAAGGGTGTGATAGATTGGAATGAATCTCGAGTTAATTCTCATCTGAAGTTTTTGGTAGTAGCCATTGTAACAAGCTCAGTTTATGTTTTAAATATATATTTGTATCATAGGCCATAATATTGGCTTGTACGTATAGGAAAGGTGACCTGGCATTAATGGAAAATTTGCATAACAGACTAACATTCGATCTATACAAAAAGAACAAAATCTTTTATCACAGCTAGAAAGAGGATCATAAGATTAGTAGAATTGCAGAGTTTGGTGGCAAAATGTTTTAAAATACCAAAAAATATAGCCCTGCCAAGTTTCCTCGCGTAATACAAATATATGATACAAAATTTGCAAATTCGCAGGGTTAAATTTTACGTATTTTGCGACATTTCGCTACGAAACTTTGCAGTTCTACTAATTTTAAGATGCTTTTTCAAGCCGAAGTAAAAAATCTTGTTCTTCCTGCCTAGTTCGACCTTTAGTCTATTACACAAGTTGTCCATTGTCAAATAGAAATCTGCAGTTAAAATAGAAATCTGAACTATTAAAAATGCCTCATGAAATTGGCCTTATTTCAAAATTTCTGGTAAACTTATTCTCTTTGCTAAACACGAGTACAAGGTTTCAACAAGTATCATAAAGGAAAATAAAAGATATATGTAACTTAAAACAGGAAAATGGATTTCTGTTCGCTAGTTATAGTTGCCCGTGCCTTTTACCCTAGAGTGTAGGGTAGGTATAGTGACTTCGTATATTTATCGATAATGTACAGTAACAAAAAAATGGGACGTTTGATCTTGTACATGTGTATGTTATGTTCGGGAATAAATGTTAATATATAGTATTTGTATTTAGTTTAAAACTTTAAGAAAGCAGTCTTCAGAATTTGCATATCTATTAGTGGGATGACATCGTTATTGTGATGTCTCACTGTTCTTTGATGATAATTTCCTCTGTCGAATAGCTTTTTAACATTGGTTTTGTAAAGACGCTTTAACAAAAACAATTTGGGCTGCTTGCCAGCCATTATTTCTTCAAAACAGGTTGTAGTTTCAGAGGTGGCTGTACTATTGCCTGTATTTTTTTTATATCAAGTAATCTTAAACATTTTATCAAGTCCTTTTTGTTAATTTGCCGTAATAAAGATTCTATATTCTCGTTTTGCACCTGAAATGGTCTTCCTTAAGGTTGTTTCTCAGCTCTGGTTTTGTTTTAGAATGCAAACTAATAATCATTTGATGAGGTGCCCAGAGAAGCGGACTCAAAACTTAAAAATATCATTTTTTCTCAGAGAAACACCACCGAGTATCCACTACGCGAATTTTGTTTTAAATTCCACGGTACAAATTCGAAGAAAATTGTTTCCGTTGCACGCTCTCTCGATTCCGTTACCAACGTTACCAACCTTGAAAGTCTAAAACAGTATCTGTATCTTAAAATGTATTGCTCTTCTTGACCTTTTGGCCTCGTTTCCGCAGATACGAACCTTTTCTGGAAAAAGAACAGATAAGAAGGGCTTGCCTGTTCGAACCTCTTATTATCAAGTCCCACGATATCAAGTCCCACGATCAATTGTTCAGCTATGAATAACTTAATAATGTTTTGACTCAAAATAGAACCAGTCCTTTATGAGTTTCGGTTGTTGGAATTTGAGAGAATTGCCTTCCAGGAAGGTGAAAATTGAACAAACTTACTATTTGCTATAAGTTTTAAGATGTCTCTATTTGTGTGATGCATTGACCATAAATAACTAATTACCTAATATTTATTTTAACGTATGAAGTATAAGGAAAATTTAATATCATGAACAGTCAAAAAAGGCTGTGTTTATTTTCCAAATATGGCATTTTTTGGAAGACAGCATGACAGTGACGTCATTAGCGGAAGTCGAGACAACAGGTCTACGCCTCACGTCTGGACAAGAAGGGGTTTATACTGTCAAGTTTTCTAAACGATTTGCAGAAGTAACGTTTGGTTCTTCTTGTCAGGATGTCATACAGCTTAAGTAAGTAACTTGTGTTGCTTTCTGTGTTGCTTTGCTTGCATGTAATGCTTTACAATGTCGATTTTGAACAGCTTTTACTAAGATTAAACACACAGATTATGCGAACCGGCGCAGTGTTTATAGTAGTTTGAAAACTGCTGTTTGCAATGCTCGGTTGAAACTGCGTGTGTTACTGCAAGGACAAATACTAAAATTTTCCTATATTTCTTTTAAGAATACACGTTTTGTGCGTTGCCTCGCACCACAAGAGGCCGCAGGCTTTGCATCAAAAGCGATCCAAAGGGAAAATATATGCTGTATTCCCATAATAAAGGTGTTATTATTAGAGATGTGGAGGTATTTCAGCTGTTCTTTTATAAGTCAGTGTTATTTATGACTTGCGTAAGACAGTGGCTATCTGTCTGTGCTAGACGTTAACTTGTTTTGTCGGGAGATGTATGGACGTTCATCCACGAGTATAGGGGCATTTTAATTTATTTATAAACTGTTTCCTGGTTTATAAATGGTTACTTTAAATGACTTCATAGAGGGAGGGGTTATTTGGACATAGGAGTGCTATATTATTAATGGATAATCTATTTTAATTATATAAATCTGGAGAATTTTGTGGCTAGCTCAGGAAATGTGAAAAGTTTCAGAAAAGTCTACATTTATAGCTTATGCACCTATCAATGTCTTTCCCTCGCAGGAAGAGTACAGGCATATAACCAGAGGATGTTGACATTTTATTGGCAAAAACATTTTAAAATCTTAGTAGCCCTTACTTATGCCCACACTTCCCCTGGCAGAGAAAGACATTGATAGGTGCATTGCTGCACTATAGACCATTAATATAGCCTGTGGATGATTTTTTTGTGTTCCGTTAGGGACTATGAATGAAATTGTTACAAGTTGGTGTCTGTAAGGGTATTGCAACACCTCCTCAGACATTTTCCCCAATTAGACAAAGGTTTTCAGTAAAATTATAGAATACTCTGACAAGAAACATTGCTACATGCCCACATGATCTGGCAGCATGTTAGCAACAAAACTTGTTATGTACTTTATACATACATGCCTTGTCCACTCAAAAAACCTCTACCAAAGTATACCCATATAGGGAAAGTAATGAAGCTTGTTATGAAGTGAGAATAAAGCAAGCTGTTACTTGGTAGAGTATTCTATAATTGGCCCAGGTTTTCTATAGAAAACTTTCTGTTGAAGCAATTCCCATTGTTCTTTAGTCAAACATACATAGTTTATATTAGGCAATGGAAATCATGCTTCCAAGCAGGTACCACATATATATATATATATATATATATATATATATATATATATATATATATATATATATATATATATATATATATATATATATATATATAACTTGTCTGTAAAGGCTTGCCTACCTGACACAAAGGAAAAGAGCCGTCAGTAGCTTACCATAACGTATGACATTTAGCCTTGCAGAAATGTTTGACTGTGTTAATTATACTTTGCTATGATCATGAAGAATCCAATCATTGCTGATGTGTACACTGAACATGCTCAGGAGGTGTTTGCAGCTTGCTATGCTCCAAGTGGTTTTTACATCTGTTCAGGAGGTATGACAATAGTTAATAGCTCTTCATACAAATTTCCATGAAGGGTAGAAATAATTTCAAAAGACTGGCACAATTAAAGACTAGATATCTGTTCTTTCAGCAAAAATTATTTAAGACTAATTGTTTTTTATATCAGCAAACATTTATTATATAAATACAGGAAATTTGTTGAGTACTATCAAGCCATCTTTAACATGGTTTGATAGAACTCAGCAAATTTCCTGTATTTATACAGCTTTACTATGTCAGACATTATTGTTGTCTCAGACAGTAAAAATGTTTTCTAATATACACATACAGTACACACACAGAGCACATACAGGCTTTCTCCTTTCCCAATAAGACCAGACAAGTGTATGTCAACTTTCGTTCCTGTTTCAGATGACTAAAACATCAGCGAATGAGAGCAATGCAATATAAATGCAAATGTAATGCAAGCTTGTTTGCAAAATGTTGTTGACATGATGATGCTTGGTACTGTTAGGTATTTATATATATTGTTCATTATCAGATGCTGCTGGAAAAGTAAGGATCTGGGATACAACCCAAAAAGAACATCCCATAAAAGCAGAATATCAGCCTCTGGGGGGTGCCATAAAGGACATTGCTTGGTCACCGGATAGTAAAAGAATTGCAGTTGGAGGAGAAGGCAGAGGATTGTGAGTGTGATTCTTAATGCTTCATCATTTAATATGCTGTCTATACTGACTTACTATATGTGATACTAGTTTCATAGAAGAGCTAATGCAGGTTATCCTCAGTGATTTTAACATAAGTGCTATTTGTCACTAGCAAGTGCACTAAACAGAAGCATTCACCCCTTGAAACATACCATTTTTAATACTTCCAGGGGGTGAATGGTTAATTTGTTCAGGGCACTAGCTAAGTGACGAATCACAACAGACAGAGCTAATGCGAAAATCACCAAAGATGACCTTTTGTATTTACTGTTCTGTGCTAGTTTAAATATCGGGGCTGCAAATTAGTGTCAGTGAGTTACTGTATAGATTTACTGCATCTAGAAAACATAGGCGACAAGAATGACAAATTGTCTGACCAATTTATATTTTTGCCAGACACTTGTCTTCACAAGCAAAAAAATTATTTGCAGCCCAGAACATTGTCACCACTATATCAGGGATATTTTCAAGCACCTTTCTACTACCAGTTTACAGTAGTAAAAACTTGTATATTTATGCATGCAATTTAGTGTGTATATTGCTATTCTCATTATTGAACCCAGGGATACTTGTGCCCAAATGCCGACCAAAAATATATTCCTTTCTTAAAAAACTCAAACTTCTCCAAAAAAGTAGGCGGTAAGAGACAAAAATGCTTGGAAATATCCCTACATTTATTAATGTAATATTCTCACAATATTTAATATTGCTTTTCAGGTTTGCACATGCTTTTCTTGTAGACACTGGGTCAGGAGTGGGTCAAATGATGGGTCATGCAAAACTTGTGAACACAGTTGACTACAAACAAACTCGGCCATTCCGTGTTATCACTGCAAGTGAAGACTTCACTTGCGGTTTCTATGAAGGGCCTCCATTTAAACTTAAGTTTGGAAACAAGGTGTTGATAAAAAACTTTAAACCAACTTTAACTGCATGGTACCGGTAAACTATTTGTAGCTATGTGTATAACAGTTGTGGTATTAATCTGTATTTTAGGAGCAGACAAATTTCGTCAATGTTGCCAGATTCTCACCAAATGGTGAACGATATGTAACTGGATCTAGTAGCGGCAAAGTAAGTGATGTCTAAATACTATTCAGACATGCTTTAGCTATTCAATGAATTTATCTGTGATATTTTTACCAACTTATTTTTAATTATTTATTCTGTAGCTTTTCATGTATGATGGTAAAACGGGGAAACTTACTGGAGAAATTGGAAACCCAGCACATAAAGGGGGCATTTATGATGTATGTTCATAACTACCTGCCAAATATTTGGCTTCTGGCCAACTGAAGGAAAAGCAATTTGAATTTATTATGATTTTCTATATAAAAATTTATGTGAGGAATGTACTATTTTTGATGCCAATAGTTATGTGCAAGTACAAGACGTCTATTTGCAAGGAGTAAATTATATGTTGTAACAGGTATCATGGAGTGCAGACAACAAGCACTTGCTTACAGCCTCGGGAGATAAAACTGCAAAAATCTTTGATGTAGATGGCAACACTTGTGTTCAGTAAGTGCCATGGAAGATTGACAGCATGCAAATGTCCTTGTATGTTATACTGTACTTCAAATTTTTACTTGTGTTATATAAATCACACTAGTTACTTATTGCCTATGTTATTAATGATTATATAACATAAACCATACTACTTTTTAGGGAATTCACATTTGGTTCAGACATAAGTCATCAACAACTTGCATGTGTCTGGATTGGTGATCATCTCATAACTGTTGAATTATCTGGCTACATCAACTACCTTGACAGAGACAACCCAAGCCAACCAAAAAAAGTCCTAAAGGTATAAAATATTGCATCATTTTCATTTATGCGCTGTACATTTTTTCTGAATATTTTTCAAAATTTAGGGTCACAACAAAAATATCACAACATTGGCCGTTACTGAAGATAAGAAACACATTTACACTGCTAGCTATGATGGACAGATCTGTATCCTTTGAAAATTCAAAATCAAATGTTGCTGTTATGACAGCTAGTTGCATGAGTCTCGAAAAGGGAATAATGTACTTGTTGTTCGTGTGGAGGTCATTACTGGTACCTATAATAAAGACGAGAGTAGTTATCAATTTTAACTTTGTACCAGATTGTTGGGATGCAAGTACAGGAATGTGTGAACCCATTGCTGGTAAACATCACACAAACCAAGTCTCCAAGTTAGCTATTAGTGGATCTAATCTGTACTCCATCAGCATGGATGATTCGTTTAGACTGACCTCGACTGAGAAAAACGAATACAGGTAGAGTAGTTTATCGTTATCATGGAAGGAGAACTGTGATTTCGTTTTTCTTGCCCCAGTTTCAAAACATCTCTAAATTCCAAACTCAGTAATGAGCAGGTTGTATGTTTTCTTGCAGTGGTGAAAGTGTAGCTTTAGATGCTCAACCAATCAATTTAGCTGCTGGCAAGGATGGTCTAGCAGTTATCATTTGCAATGATCAAACGGTAACACAGCTACTGTACTTGCAATGTTTTTTATGATACGTAACAGAATGCGACAATCCTGTATTTTCAAATAGTGATTGACCGACAATCGGCATCGGACCAATTTTTGCTTTATTGGTAGATAATCGTCATTAATAGTATTATATGAATTTTCTGAGTGGTTTGCACATAAAAAATCGCGAATTACCGATTGTGGCCCAATCGGTCGATAACTATTCTCAATGCTTGTCTAAATGTGACGGCCCATCGTCCAGGATTGTTGCATGGAACATGTTGGAACTTTCATGTTGGTTCAGGTTTAAACTATCCTAGTATTGATGCTGTTGGATGGTCTAAATACGCGTTTAAAAACTATAAGTTTTTAACACGAAAATGTGATTTCCTCCAGGTCATCGTCACACGAAATGGCAAAAAAGTATCAAGTAAAAAATTTGGACATCAACCATCGGCCGCAAGTATTCATCCCAATCAAACAGAAATTGCAATTGGAAGTCAAACGGTATGTCTTATAGAGAAACTGTTGCACACTGAAGTTAAGAGTATAATTATACATATAAATTTATAATTATGTTAATTATGAACTATAATTTGCCAAGAGCTGTACTGACACTGTACGACCCAATCTTTTTCCCGCCACTGCATATTACAAAAAATAAAACATTTTTCGTATTAAAAACAAGAAGTTTTGTGAAAACACTGCGCTCTGAAGGCGTTGTGTTTCCACACACTTCTGAGTTTTTCTAACATTAACTCGTGTTGATATAACTGTATATGTTTTATATTTCTTATAATACACAGTATGTTTTTTTCACAGGAACGTGAGCTGTATATTCATAGTTTGGACAATGATACGATCGGCGATGTGAAACACACAATAAAGGAACTGTCTCGAGAAGTAACTGTGCTTCAATATTCACCCGACGGAGCTCATCTTGCCCTCGGCAGTGCGGGCAAGGATGTCGTTGGTTATACGACGTCAAATTATGAGGTAGATTTTCTTAAGGCCCTGTCATAAGGTGCAATTTTTCTTGCAACTTGGAACGCAATTCTACTCTTAAGAGATGTAAATTTGTGACAAATGTTTAGTATGTTAAAAGTATATTAGCAAACTGTGATGGAAACATGTATTTACAAATTTTACATCTCCCAAGAGTAGAATTGCAAGTTGCAAGAAAAATTGCATCATGTGACAGGGCCTTTTGGGGAAAGTGTACATATATGGAGGATATGTTTTAGTCATAAAAGGTTAAAGTTCAGTGATATAGCTACAGTGTAACATGAAAGCTATAGCAAAAAAAGGTTTATGGTGACATTTCAATGTATGTTATTGCAGGAAATATCGTACAACTGGGGCGGTCACAGCAGTCGTATAACTTCGCTAAGCTGGACCTCAGATTCGCAGCATCTCGCCTCTGGATCTCTTGATTCCAACGTTGGTATCTGGAGTGTTGAAAGCTCAAAGAAAAACTTCATTAAAGGTATGGAACTTTGTATTTCAAAAAATGTTTATTCTGGAAGCTGCAAGGCCCCTAAAAGCAGAACAAGGCCGGCTCAAACCATTTCCTGTGTTTATTTTAGCTGCTCATCGTCTTAGTAACGTCATGGGTGTCGAGTGGTTGAGTGATAACCAGTTGGTTACAACAGCAAGTGATTGTTCAGTCAAAATCTGGGATATCGTTCATGTTTGATAAGAGAGTGACTCACCGTGTGTGCTTCATCTGAGGAAATATTGACGGCCGTGATAATTTGTATTAATTTTTACACAAAATTCGTACCATTTGTTTGTATAGAATAAATTTAGTATTTGCTATTACAATTTCAGGTTTATTACTATAACACATAACCGTGCATGGCAAGGAGACCTATATAGGAATAACATACAGGAAAATGAATGTCTAGTTTTCTACAAAACGCGATCACAATGTTAAGCTCATCAAGCATCTCAGTTTGTTAGTCAGTTTTGTATGCTTTTGAATTATGTTTTATATCTATAGTAGAGTTGTAAATGACATTCTGCATCATTTTTACTTCATTATATCGGGATTGCGTATAGGATGATTATCGATTACAATATTTGCGACATGTCCATTCTAAACGGCGAATACTTTAGCTACGTTAATCATTGTGAATTAGTGACCAATTTACTGTTAATTGATGTTCGGTTGCTGTTATTTTCAGCTTGTTAGTGCTGTTCTTGTTTCTTTTTTTTCTCTTCCCGGACTGAAGCTTGGCACGTCAGGTAAACTTGAGATGAAGTCTTCTTTTTCATCGGCGCGATGATCGCGAATTTCAGTTGCTAAAAGAAAACAAATTGTTCAGATGTGTGCGCTCGTACTATGCTGAATCTTTGGAAAAGGTCTTGTTAGTTGATTATATAAAATATACCTGGTGTATTATCGCCCATCATAAGATCCTCAAGCTCCTTTTCTAAGTCTTCAAGATCATCTTCAGGTACACCAGATGCTGCTGCGATTGATTTGGAACCTAGAAAATGTTGTGCCGTATTTAATATTTTATAGTACTGCGTTTGCTCCTTAAACTCTGCACTAATAAACAATTTTTCCCATTACCTTCACATATTGTTCGATTAATTTCAGCTGTTTCGTCCATTACCTTGAAAAGACAGTCATAAAGCGGCAATTAGGATGTAGCAATTTTCTCAAAAGCGTCTAGAAACATTCCCTAGTCCTTGCCAGTGAAAATGGCTTCGTTAGGTTAGCTACTTGTTTGGGAATCATAGTTAGGATCAGTAACTGTGCGATGGCCGGTGGGAATGAGCCGATCACATAGAATTGTAGCATGATCGCAGCGTGAAAACGGGAAAATCCTCCCTCTTCCCTCAAAATTTCAGCCTGGAAGCACGCCATTGAGAGTGAGGAATCCAACGAAAATAAACCAAGCATTCGCGCGGGTCATAAATTTATCATCATAAATACTTACATCCTCAACGTCTTCCATTATTTTCTCCACATTATCGATGGTCAAACCAGACTCTTGCGAGATTGTTTTGAATACTTGTGCTCCAACCTTGAGCGCTGCTACAACCTAAATCGTTTACCAGTACAACAATATAACGTGTGAATATTTACCCGTTGAGCTGCAATGATGCGTCTCCGTTTCATACAAAATGAAGGAATGACTGTGAAAAATCGAGATGTTGCTTGATCACTGATAATCACGCTTAGATGTACAGAGAGAGGGGGATATACTACTCTCGTCTGTAGACGGACCCGTTGAGCTGCAATGATGCGTCTCCGTTTGTCACAAAACGAAAGTACGACTGTGAACAATCGAGATTTTACTTGATCACTGATAATCACGCTTAGATGTACAGAGAGAGGGGGATATACTACCCTCGTCTGTAGACGGACCCGTTGAGCTGCAATGATTCGTCTCCGTTTCTTACAAAACGAAAGTATGACTGTGAACAATCGAGATTTTACTTGATCACTGATAATCACGCTTAGATGTACAGAGAGAGGGGGATATACTACACTCGTCTGTAGACGGACCCGTTGGGCTGCAATGATTCGTCTCCGTTTGTCACAAAACGAAAGTACGACTGTGAACAATCGAGATTTACTTGATCACTGATAATCACGCTTAGATGTACAGAGAGAGGGGGATATACTACTCTCGTCAGTAGACGGACCCGTTGAGCTGCAATGATTCGTCTCCGTTTCTTACAAAACGAAAGTATGACTGTGAAAAATCGAGATTTTACTTGACCACTGATAATCACGTAAATCAATGATGCACAGAGAGGGGTAGATTCTACCCTCGTCTGCAGACAGGACTTACGTTCGCATCCGAATGAGCATCTTGTATTCGATGAAGTATATCTTGAATATTTAAGAGTAGAGATTCTTTTTTGTCTAACGCATTTGACACGGCATGTTTTCGACTTAAAATCTTCTTCGCCTTCAAAAGAGGTTAAGTATTAGCCACAGTTTGACTTGCTAAAACTAAAAATAGGAATTGTTAGAAAAAGCAGATGTCACCGTCGACCTTATTTCTAAGACCTTGTTTGACTGATGCCACGACGATCTTCTGCAACCTAAAAGTTTGAAGGAAATGAAGGTATTTCAGATACAATCAGCGTTACACAGCGAAACAGGTCGCAAATTTACCGCTATGACACATCGCCGTTACGGATAAGAACAGGTATATCCGTCATCCATTGCGCGCTCATAGTTCACAGTCTGCGCTTTTGGAAGGACAACCTGTATTGAATTAGTGTAGTACTTACTCATTGATATCGTTTTGCAACTTTTTGATTTGCAGCTGAATGGTTGCTTCGGCTTTTCTTAATCTAAACGGATATGTTATGACAATCATGGACGCTGTTGTATATTCTAGAATAATTCTAGAAATCTCACTTAACATCATCGTATTGCATTTGTCACCTCAAAATACTCAGATCTGTCTCCGAAATTGCCGCCACTTTACTTTCGGTTTTGTTCGCAAACTTGAACACCTACGTAAATAAACGCAGTTCTTTAAGAGAGGCGTTTTTAAGAGCGCTATTTCACAATTCACTTGAGTACGCAATATCTCACTCGTGTACATTTATACCTTCTCCCCACTTTCTAAGAGATGCAGTGAAACCAATTTCTCTTTTCTTAGCTGACAAATGACAATCTCGAATTCTTGATCAGATAATTCAAAATTGCTTGCTTTCAGTCTGGCTTTTAGCACATTTTCTGGCACAATGTTGTCAGTTATTGGATGTTTAACCGATTGATAATGACAAGACATTAATTTTTCAGCCTTTCTCTGAAATAGGAGGTGCAAATTTAGTTTACGTGGAGTTATATTGTGTGACGTTTTATTTTACTGTTGACTTCGTGATAACGATGTATTTATGTATAATGTGGTTTTGAGAACATACAACAAATTATGAGAAATCAAAATTTCGGTGTTGTGATGTGCGTTTAATGCTATTTTAATGCTAGCAAGCTTCGTACTTTTACAGAGGCAAGAAGTAAAAGCGAGCCTTCTATTTCATTATTTTGCCAAACTTTTCCTACAGTCCACCAGAGAGATCGTTTCGCCATTCCATACGACCATTCACTCCAGCTGTCATACACTGAGTCTACAAAGTCACTCGTACGAACAATTTCTCCGCTATTGAGCATCTCTTTTAGTACTGTATTTAGACCGAGTGGCGTCACTCCTTTCCTACGAAACCTTGTTTTCAAAACGTTTGTATCAAAGCAGAGTTCATCGAGTGATTCACAGCTTTCAAGAATGGCACTCGTCCAAAACCGAAGTTTGCTATCCCAGTGTTTAGGGTTGACATTTCTGTTCTCTGGAAAGGCAGAAAACATAAAATTCATTCGGTTGTCATCTTCCCATTCCGCTGGGAAGTGCGCCATTTTGAACTACTGGTGTATGTACTTTTTTAAAACTTTCGATAATGTTTCCACGTAATATTTCTGCTCTTGCATCGGTGTCAAGGATGCTTTCCAAGATCCAAGTGGAAGGTAGAAATTACAAAATGGCGCCGAACTGAGGAGTGAGTAAATTCTGAACGTTTTTTTTTATCAAAAAACTACACAAGATTTATCCATTCCATGTGTGTGATCGTGCACAATGAGTAATAGTGTTGAACTGGTTTTGTTTTATGGCCCTCCTTATATTGTAAGCACATTTTTAATATAGTGATAATTAAACCATAATACCATTCAAACCATAATTAATGCAAATGATGCAACTGTTTCAAAATTACTGTACTCAGTGTACTGTACAAATATTAATCGTAATTTTATACCCATAGGGGAAAACTTTTCACTATTACAACAATTACTCAAGCACCCATACAAGAGTATCAGCATCTGAAATTTTTAAAGAAGACAAATGTTCAAATTTGAGGCTAGTCATTTTAAAAGTAATTGGATTGCTTAGCAAGGTATGCCATGGGCATCTAATAAAGAGTACAACTGTATCATATATGAGCAACTTTTTTAAAGAATAATGTTTTGGGTCAAATTCAACATTGACATAGCCAGGGGGTCTGCTGCCCCCCCCCCCCCTCCCAAAGAAAACTGCCAATCTAATACCGAATCTGATCTTGAAACAACTCAGGGTAATAATTCCATGTTCTCAGTATGCCAAAATTAAATCTTAATCCAAGCTCTAAATCTAATCAAATCTTCAAATTCATGAAAGTTAAAACATGACAAATAAAACACTGGTTAGGGTTAGGGCTTGGATTAAGATTTTTATTTGCCACACTGAGAACATGGAATTATTACCCAACTCATTCCCTTGATTTTCTTGCCCCCCCCCCCGATAGGAAATCCTGGCTATGCCACTGAAGTTCAATACTTTTGTCATTCATATGCATAATTCATATAGAATTCTTAGTACCGGTATTAAAAATAAACTTTCTGACAGGGTAAAAATGTTGTGATTGATGATGAAAACTGGTACATAGCAACAAGACAATCTTACACAAGTCTTATTAAGAAAAAGGTAAAGATTTAATGAATCAGTTACGAGGAGATATAAAAATCTATGAGAAGATAATGTATACGGTAAGGTTTGTAGGGGATCTATGAGAAAATGTCACCAAAATTCCGCTCTTTTTTCAGGTTACAAATTGTACATTCACAATTGTTCAGTTCACACCGGATGTTAGTTCGGGATATGAACGATGTCTTTGGGCGAGAGAGTGGGCACTAGTTGATGAAACTTTATTGGACAGAAAAGATTATAGTTCCTCCTTACTGACAGAGTCTGATGAAAAACTTGATTGTTGGTTTGCTAGAAAAAGAAGTAACTTAAATCCACCAGGTTGGTGAAGCATAAGTTTTTGCAAGTTTTACCAATATAGCTATAACTCATTTGTGTGTATTGGTGGTTTTCTATCGATCAGCAAGACAATCAAAACGGAAACCATTTTGTATATACAGACTGTTGAATTGGTAGATCAAGTATGTATTCTGACTTGTCTTTTGTCTTTAAGAATCTCCTACGACTGCTGAAGCCTCTTCAATTGTGACTGTTCAACCACAGTTAATAAGTGGAACATATTATAAAGTAATAATTAGAGAGTATGATTTTTAGTCACATTTCAAATTATTTAATTGTGGTAGTTGGCTGCTATGTGTGAAAATTATTATAAATGAGGTGCACTATTCTAATACATGTTTCAAATCAATTTTTTAAGTTTAATCTTCCAGCACTATTCGTGCAATGGCAGTCAATATTAGCAGACACACAGGATGAAAATCTGCATTACAAATCAACAGTACCTGAGGTGCTCAACAAGTGGTTGGGAAAGACCTCTTGTGGAAGAATCATTATAATCGGACCAAAAACAAAAAATGATAAAGGTTTGTACAGGTTGCATGGAGAGTTGAACTTGAAGCATGCTTTTTCCACAAACAACACAATAAAACATAAAGACTAAAGACAATAGTTTACATAGAGCAGAAATTATTGTGCTTTTGTTTAATAGATATTGTTGAGAAACAGACCAAGACATTGTTGTTGGATTTAGCATCACAGGTTTGAAACATAACTACATTTCTCAATGATATCATTGAATAAATAGAGACAAATAACTCATTGAGGATATTGCATGAACTTGAAGATATTTTGCATGCTTATGACTCAAGTTGTATCTAGTAGGTAATTATGTACTATTGGAATGAAAGTAGACTTGTAGCCATAAATATTTATAATAAAACGAATACCTGGAAAACAACCCTAATATACTTCTAAGACCTAAAACATATGCAAGAAATGATGGTTTAGGCAAAGATATATTCATCAGGAAGTTACTCGACACATGTAAAAATACTCTAGTTGTAACAGACCTGCAAACAAATTATAACATCAGTTTGTTCAGAAATAGTTGACAAGTTATCTTTGCACTTTTAGTTTCAAGTTGTTGGTGCAAATTTGAAACAAGCTGTTAACAACTTCTAACAAGCTTGAGGGGACTATCAGACTAGTTGCAAGGTTGTTCCAACAAGACTGATACAGTTATGATATATCCTGTTACGTTGTTCTGTACATCAGTGTGGTTAGGACAACCTTGTAACGAGTCTGATCTTCTTGTCAAGCGCGTCACAAGTTGTCAACAAGTTGTCAACAAGTTGTTCCGAACTTGTTGCCAACTTGAGACCAGCAGTCCAAAAGCAACTTGTTGACGGCTTATTAAAAAAACTCGCTGCAAGTTGTGAGATTTTTACGTGACCATGCAGACTACCATAGAAAAAATGATGACTTTCACAGATTTCATTGTGTTTATCTTAGCTGACTTATCCTTTATACTTCACCTTTATCGATGAGAAACATCAATTGGATCAGTACGGCAGACTACCTCAACCTGGAGTTCTGGCATTTTTGCAAAAATTCCACACAGTCAATCTCCGTCATAAGGTTAGCACTTGAAAAGAAATCTAGCTGAAAGGGACTCTGAAATGATACGCTACTTTTATAAACCTTTTATATCTGCAGCGAACATTGTATGTTTATACGAGCGATGAACATTACCGAGCGGCAAATTCCGTTGGAATTAGAACAATAAAGGTAATCCAAATTCACTCTATCCATGACTCAAATTTTTAAAGGCACTTGAAGGTTAAGGTTTAGAACATAAAAAATGCATTCTCTAGGCCTCGATTGATTCTGGAAGTATTTTGAACTGTCTGTCATCTTGGACTAAATAGGGAAACACAATTCTCACTCACAGCAAAGCCAGGGTCGAAAAAATTTAAATTTAGTAAACATTGTCACTCGGTTACGACGAATCCAACTCGTGACGTCATCAGGACGATGGTTGATTGGAAAAAGAATCCAAAGCGTCATAACAATTAAAATTGATTTTTATTGTAAATACCCCCTCTAATCTTTTAGGACGTTTGAAATCATTTTGTAAGGGGTCATTCATTATCTTTCGTGTAGTTTTTCACCTTACTTCAACTTGATTAGGGCACTCCTTATGCATATTTCAGTATTTATAAACGCTCAGGTCACTTCGTTTTATATTTTAGGCTTCCAAATTACTCAGTCATCCTCACCTGGTGAGCTGAAGTAAATAATTCTTTAGCACTGCACTGCACCGTATTGTATTGTGTTGTTTAGTAATGTATCAGGTTTGTGTGAACATGCTAGCCACGGTTACTTACTAAAATTACAAACTACCGTCCATTCGAAGCAATAGCTAAAGGCGCCTCTGGCAATCACCTTATTTGATTACTTGTGGACTTCATTCCCAACCTATCATGCCAGCAATCGTTCTGGTAGAAAATCGTATTGTGCGGTTCAATGATTAAGGGGATTTCTTTAGCAGCTAGCCCACCGAAGGACTTCAATCCCAACGTATCATGCCAATGTTCAATCGTTCTGGTAGAAAACCGGAGTTCCCGGTTCAATGATAAAGGGATTTCTCTGACAGTCAGCCTACCGAGGCTGCCACTTACAAGGAATTTCCTTTCGCCATACATATAGGTTGACTCAGTGTACGGTGGAGAAACGACATCTACGTTGTCTTTTCTACAAAACATCTTACACGTAAACTGTTTTGCGGCCTCCAAGGAAAAACAAGGGGAGCCTGTCAGTGAAGCTCAAATTCCGTTCTTCTCTCGAGCTCAGCAGAGCTCCTCTCCACTTGCGTGGAAATATTGTTATGGGAAAGTGACGGGTGTTTGTTTTAAAGACAAATTGGCCTTGGAAAGGTGAGTAGGAGGAGGTGCTGACAAGAGCTTTTAGTAGGTGGTATTAGTAGGCTCTTCAGAATGACAGGCAACTTATCCACTAGTACTGGTTAAATTGTACTGGTCTTACTTGAGTAAATTATGTTAATGAAGTCGTGACTTGTGGTAGATCAGTGACCTCCAAGTCTGGAGTGAGAACTTTAGTCATTCGGCCTTTAGAAAAGTTAAGCCATAGATTGATGCTTGAAGAGCTATAAGACGTCAATCTCATTCCTCAACACTCCACTTTTTGCACTCGAGCTTTGCTCCAGATATATAATGAGCTCACTGTGATAGATATGAATTTCTTGTAGATATCAGACCCAATACAAGTTGGTTGCACGACCTGCAAAACCACCTGGTAAAAAGAAGCAAAAAACGTCGAGAACTGAAAGCGTTCCTTCAACCGTAACCCAACAGTCGAAAACAACTTTGCCTTCTTCTGAAAAATCTTTGGACGCTCGAGCTTTGGTCGGGGATATCAATCTTCGCGAAGTAGCAGAGACACCTGGACGTTTTCTTGGAGGATTTCAGTGCAAGGATAACGTGTTTGACATGAATATTGAAGTACTCGAACGACGCTTAAAAATAACCGGCAAATGTGAGCGAATCTTTGTAATACCTCTCTACTACAAGTGCTCTCTATTACAGATATTTCTCTAATAACAACATCTCTCTAACACACACCTCTCTAATACGGTAATTTAAAAAAATTCCCAAATACACGTACCTCTTTAATACAAATGCTCTCTAATATGGACACCTCTCTAATATGTAAACCTCTCTGACATAAGCACCTTTCTAATACGTCATCAGACTCATCTGTCAAATACAATTGCCTCTAACACAGACACTCATCTTGTACATATACTTCTAATATACAAATGCTCGAAATATTCAAATGGTATTCCTGTACATGGATACCTCTATAATGCTGTCTTCCCTTTAATACAGCTGCCTCCCTTTTGCAGTACTCCTCTCTAATATAAAACACATTTCTAATGCAGGCGCTGTAATACCGACATCTCTATAATACGAGCTCGTAATCATCGCGTAATCTCTGTGATTGGAAAACTCCTTTAGACACGACTCGACACGCACATTAACCTAATATGGACACCTTTCTAATACAACATATTTACAATTGACACTGGCTAATACAGAGGCCTTATATGGGCATGTGTATAACACCAACATCTCTCTACTGCGTAGTCGATTGGCTGTAATCGTTTTAATTTTTGCAGGCAATGGTTCAGGTAAACAGCCGTACGACGTTCAAGTAATGTTGAGTGATTCCTCAGGTAAGTTTGTCTTTTAGGAAAGATATAAATGTTGGAACTGAAGGCACGTCTGTGGCAGGCGTTATTGTTTAGGGAAGGGGAATATTTGACAGACTTACCTAAATAGAGTACACGACCATCTTTTGTTTTTTGAGAAAGAAATTTATGAATTGTTTCTAAGCTGTTCACCCTTTCTTCAAATATATTTCAAGAGTAAAGTCACTTAAATTTTCTGCTTTGTTGTTTTATTTTTAAACTTAAAACATGTTCCTTTTTCTAAATTTTAGGGTTACTTCATGGTAAATGTTCATGTCCGGATGTTGCTGGTAAGATAGGAAGATGTAAACATGTGATTGGCTTACTCCTTAACTATAAAAATGAAAAGGAACCACGGACGGTAGGTGGTATGGCACTGTTAAGATGCGCTGTGATTGTTAATGAAGTCTCCGCATCAAAACAAACACCTAAAATACTTCTTGCTAGTTTTTCTGTGCTTTGTGTAGAGTCGTGCTGAACCCAAAAAAGCCAGTCATTCTACGAAATCTAGAACCGGCGAGAATAGTGCTTCATCAAGCAGCAATAAACGCAGTGTTCAAACGTTATATTGTATGAGTCAAGAGGAATTTCTGGAGACTGCTAAGGATATTCTTAGAAAGGTAGTTTTTATGTTATTATAAACCACGAACCTCCGTTTATAATAAGCCTTCTTACTAAATTTTGGTTAGTAATTTGGCTCATTGAAAATGAATTGCTGCAGAGTTATTTATGCGTTTGAGAGTGAAGTGGTGAAATTTGTTTTCGTCCAGAGTGAACAGGGAGAAAAACCAAAACAGTCGTCCGTAAGAGAGTCTGAAAACAACGATGAAAATTTATTGGCAAGCCAGCAAGATAGGTTTGAGTTCTCCCTTGTTCCCATAATTTGTCACTCAGCAAGTACCCTAAATATAAGCATTCACCCCCCTGGAACTATTAAGTAAGGCACTTCTGCACTTAGCTTTTCTGTGAACAGCCTTGGCTTAGTTTTGGTTCTAAATGTGAACAAAAAATTATCGATTCTTGACATGTTTTTATTGAATTCATAGATCCACTGTTAAGGAAAGCAAAACGGGGCAGGAGTTAAAGGAAGTTCTCTTTTCTGCGATCAACGAATCGGAAAAATCTCCTAAAAAAATCTGTCCTGAAAGAATACCCAGCTTTGCTAAAGATACACCGGAGGACAAGATGCCTTGTTCCAACCAAACAAGTAGTAGCAGTGTTCCTTCAGTAATTATTCCAGACTCTTTATTAGTTCCAGAAACTATAAGTTTAGTTCCAGAAACAGTACGCACGGTGTCTGCTACCTCGACACACTCGAGTAGCGAGGAACCAGAGCTACCTGAAAGAAGAGTACACAAAGCTAGTGATAGTTTTGATGCTTTTTTAGATGAAATAATATAGATTATTATTCTGCCTGTGTAGGTGTAGCCGCGCAGTGGAGTTTTAAAATGCGTTCATCCAACCTGTGTTTGTTCTTTGTCGTCAGAAACAGGCTCGGTGTTCACTGTGTACATTTGATGACATTTAGGTACATCGTAGTTACATCACAAATTAAATATCTGACCAGCAGATGCCCAATCTGCCAGGGTTGGTAGATTTTATGAATAAATAAGCCAAAGTTTAGTACCCATTAGTACCGTCAAAATAACAAAGAGAACAAAAGGCAAATACAAAGGAAAACAATGAGTATTGTTAAAAATTTGGCTTATTTATGCAGGCAATCTACCAACCCTGCAATGTGCACCCTGTGGTAGATTGTGGTATATAGCTCAGTGGATGAAACCCTTAGTTGTCTAAATCCTCGGTATCACTCGTAATATGTCGTCTTGCATCGTGCGATATCGTAATTCTGAATTTCAAATTTTTTGTGTCATGGCGCCGGGAAGGAGCAGAATTAGGGCGGAAAGCAATTAAGATTTTTTATCAATCCTGCTTTTATTTGGAGGTAATGTGCTATATTTTTCATCAGTGTTTGTAGTAGAAGGCTTAGATTGCTAAGTTGGGTGAAAATTGCAAAGATCAAGCCCAAGTATTAAGGCATTTTAGGGCACGAAAGTTTTGAATTTTTCTAGTTGTGTAGACTATAAACTTGTAGTGTAGCTCGCTATGTTTGATTTTTTCCGAAGTAAAAGCTTCTAGGTAGTTATAACTTAGTTTAGTAGTTTCAGCTTCCACAACAGAAGGACTACTTTTGTTGTTCAGCTGCTTTGGGGTAGAATATATTATTTGGTGGGACCGGAGGTGCACCTTGTGAGGGTCCATCCCCAGAGTGCCCAGTTTGAAAAATGTGTGCAAAAGGACGTTTTGTTTACAAAAATATTGCACTTTTTATAACCTGTGCATTTTTGAACGTTTTTGTGCACCCAGCACTTAGTGGACAAAAAATTGGCTGCCTAGGTTCTGCCAAAATCCTAACATACGTGCATAGATTTTAAAGGCTCGCTCACACGATATGACATGCTACATGCAATTGTCATTCTAGCATATGAAAACTACTGCTAGTGCCATTTTTTCTGACATCTTTGCATACATTTACTCAATATCATACGCCAAAATCAGAATCGTATGCGACACGTCGCACTGGGTGAGCCGGCCTTAAATGTGTGCAGAAAATCACACACTACAAACTTTCCAGTCCTCATAGAAGTGCTACATTAGCCTCTGACCTAACTGAATTCAAATTTTAAAGGATATTGTATGGTCAAATCCTCAATAAGTTATCTAATTTTTCCCCCGATGTATTTTGTAAGTTCCGTGAGAGATGTATAAGTGTATCTAATCATACCAAATATGGAATTGTTTTAAGGCATGTGATTCTCCTGTAGAACTATTAGAATCACATTGTTTTTAAACAGTTATTAGTTTCTATAAAAGTATTATAATCAAATTATTTTTAAATAGCAGTTCTTTTTTGTTGACATAATTGCTATTAACATTCCTGAACATGATTTTTATTTCTCCTAGAAATTTTCCAGAAACTGTCCTCATGTTCTCAGAGAAAGTTTTCTGATGACAACAAATTCAACTCTTGATGATGAAAAGTGCAAAAAGGTCTTGATATTTTTGTTTGTTTTCGGTGTGAAATGCTTTGAATGTTATGTTTGCTTGTGATTAGTGATTGAACATTCTTGCCATAACACAAGCATGGTCCAGTACCACCACTATGAAAAAAATTTACAGTAAATTTCAATGTTAAAATCTTTTGTGAAAAAACTTGGGACCCAACTTGAAAATGATGCAAGAAGCATCAAAACATTGTCGTAATAAAGTAAATTTCATGTCAATATCATTTGTGTCAAAGTCAATTTCAACATACTTGAAATATTGTAGTTTTGTGATCACCAGTCATAGGTGGCATAAAATTTTCAAAGCATTCAACAAGTTTTCAGACCAAGCCAAATAATGATAAACTGTTATTTTGTTTTTTATTAATCATGCTTCATTTTGTGATTGCTGTCAACCTACATTTAAATGTTTGTGGATCCATGTTGCACAGCATTTCAAAAGATTTTGCATTGAAATTGAAAATATAGTGGAAAAGTTTATCATTATTTCTCTTTGTAATGTTGATTAAACATCAAGAAAATTGAAATGATAAATCTACATGGTGTTTTCCACAAGTTAAAATTATTTCCTAATTTTTTCATTATATGAATAGATTGTTAAAGCTGAGCAGGTATTTTTATTTAATTAAAACAAATTAATTGCCGATAAATTTTGTGGTTATATCAGCTCTACATTTTGTAATCAAATTCAGTATGCATATTGTTGCGTTTTTGTATTTAAAATTATCATTTAGGCATCTTTATCAGTTAAAATTTAGTTTATTGGGAAAACACCAGTCTTGAATTTCTTCATCTCAGTTGTCTTGTTGTGGAAGTGGAATGTTTAAAAGTTGGAAAGTATATTCTAAAATCGCAACTAGAAACTCAGTCAGTTAGCTGGAATATGTCCTTGGTAAAACCAAACAAACAAAAGAGTTTTGGAAGGAAGCTTTGTGATTTTAAACTTGAACTCTTCCAACCTTAAACAATCATTAAAAATGCTAGCTGGTTGTTGTAGTCGCTATTTAGTGGAACATGTTTGAATACAAATGAACTAAGCAAACATTCTTAAATTCTTGAGAAGTGACATAATAAAAAAATATTTGAAAAAATAAAGGCTTTTAATTGTTGAATTAAAAAAGAATAGGTCCACAGTGATGTTTATAAAAGAAATATACATCATGTGCTGGTTCATGTACACTGAAGATGAAATTACACATTTTTGTCTTAATATGATCCCAAAATGTATGACAATTTGTTGTGTCAAATGAGATTTGAGAACATGATGTAATTCCAAATTTTGTATCCTTTCTTTTTATTATTGATAACGTTATATACATTTTAAACATTCATCATAGAAAATTGGCTAAGTTTATAAAGAAATATTTTCAAATAAATAAATGTCAAATTCAGAAATGCATTTGTATTTGGTTTAAAAAATTAATACAGAATATGCATCATTTGGGTTTTGTGTTTTTGTTTAATTCAAATTTGGCAAGTGAAATTAGTTTATAAATTTTACTGGTTCATTCTGTGACTTTAGTTCATCTTGAGTTTCAAACTGTTCCATTTTGTAGCATAGTGGTAGTAATAATAATAATTGAAGAAAACAGTTTGCATGGCTTTTGAACATGGTCTTTTCAGCAAGTAAAGGTAGGTTTATACCTCAAAAAAATTTGTTTTTAACCTGACAACAATTGAATACAAATAATTTCTACCAACAATCACTATTTTAATGTTTATGTTTGGCATGTTTTGATTTGGTACTACAAATTGCTAAAAATTAGCCAATGTGATATTTTGATAATTTGTACTAGATGATATAAAAATGATTGCGTATGGTGAAGTTTTGAGAACACCACTTTTTTCCTCAAACAATGACTTTAATTTCTATTTGATAAGCTTTATCTAAATCTTTCTTTCAAAGTACATCGAAAAACGTGGTGTATTTATTTAAGTAAAAAGTTTGCTTTTCATTAATGCAAAGATATTTTTGACAAGAGCATGAAGATTTGGAAGTTTGACAGTTTAGGCAATACCTGTCTTTATGGTTACATATCGTGAAAAATTAGGGTCGGTGTTGGAGAAAAATTTTCTTTATTAAAATAATTTTTTCGGTCGTATAAAAGTTTTCGTTTCAATTTCTATGGAATTTAAAGCAAAATCGGGATGATTTGTTAAAATCTGTACATTGTCAAATCTAGACCAAGCTATTCACTAAGCTAACGAGAATATGGGCATTGCAATCGAAGCATGATTTCTGGGGTTTTTTTCGTTCACACTTCATACACTGGGTGTTTTTAAAGAAAAAAAGTTACTGTATAAATTCAAATTGTCAGGTTGAAAACGATTGTTGATAGATATATTGCTCAAAACGATGGGTGCGATTTAATTTTCAAAAAAGATATATTTAGCACATAAAAATTTCAGTATGTTCTATTAAGTTCGTTTTTAGTCTAAGTTTTAAGACAAGAATGAAGTCAAAGCTTTTAGAATTATAAGTAATAGCTTGTACAGCCCTTCTGTTTGTTAGTTTAGAAAGAAAGCAAAACATGTCCGATTGTCTTCATCCCATCATTGAGCCATATACTCTCAGTGTAATTTTGAAACGACATGCACCGTAGTCTGCTTTGGCTTTCTACCTCAAAGTTATTGAATTTATAATGCAGAGTTGTTTCATAATTATTTTTGAAGTATAAACGTTATCTTGAAAAGGCCAATTTTTTAACATTGTCTTCTCAGTTGTGTTTTATTCACTTGTGTGAGTGAAATGCATCTGTTTTCTTCTATTGTTATTTAAATAACTTCCAGTGTGTTGTGTTAATGAATCTCTTTTATTGTTATTCAAATTGTAATCTTTACAAATTATTTTCAATAAATTGTTTACAAAATTTACATGTGACCCCTTTTAATTAAAAATTCAATTCCCATGGGAATTGAGAATTTGAATAAAAAAAATCCCCCTACCCCAGCCAGCTCCCCAAGTGCTACTTCCACCTAAGTAGAAGTACTTGTACATATAGTACAAGTACCTCTACTTATTTACGGTGGAAGTAGCACTCAGAGAGCTGGCCGGGGTAGCGAGGCGAAGAGAAGACCAACCTTGCAAATGCTAATGCAAATTGCTAAGTTGATCTTCTCTAGAGAGCAGCCGCGCATACCTAACAAATCAAAACAATAAACGTTAGTGACTTAGGTACCTTAGCATGCAAATTTGATTCCCAAGGCCAAAATGACAAGTGCCCCCCGCTGATCCTACCAACTGCCTACCTGCCTCATTTCTAAGCTGTCTTCCTCAGTCCTAAGCTCCTGCATTCCATTCGTTACCCTCACTTTCCTCACCATCGCACAGTCACTCACAGCTAATAAACCCGCATGCACCACCACCACCCCGACTGCCACCCAAATCAGAAAATTAAAAGAATTAAAATTTTGGTAAAGTATGCATAGCGAGTGTAATTTATTCGGATATTTTAGGTTGAACGCAAACAGAAAAATCAAAGGTCCCACATACAAACAGGTGAGCTTCCTATATGCTTGTCTTTTTACACGAATTTTAAAAATTGCAAAACATGAAAAACTTAACCCGCAATTTTGTTCCAAATTTCTTATTCCAGCATGCACTGATGGTAATAAACAAATTTTTAGTATAATAGTAATAATCAATGCTGAGAATTTAGCTGTGTTGTCGTTCAAAAAAATGGCGGTAGATTTGGTTGAAGCAGACTTTCAAAAATTTTAATTCCTTTAATAAGCCTAACCCCATGCAACTTACACACGGCGCACACCCTCACAGTCCATACATTTAGCTAATAAATTACGTTATAAACAAAAAAGCAAAATAAAAAGATAAATTACGTTATCTCTAGCTACTTAAACCCACTTAGACTAAGTTTTAGATTGAGGTTCAAAACGTAAAACCTTAGCTGAAAGGGCATGGGCTTTTCGTTGTGTTAACTAGTCCGAAGAAAAAATAAACCTGATACTTACCAAAGTGTAAGGCTGGATCAAATAAGCATGAGAATGCATGCAGAATATTCATTATTTTAAAACGTAAAACGCAATTCAATTTCTTTCATTTAAAACTCATCTATAAAATTTAAACCCTACACACAGTTGCAATGCAATTTAAAGTCGCAAAAGCTAGTACAGTTCAAAACGATAGGAATACTTCAAAACTTTACCGCAATTCTCATACTTATTTAACCGAAACGCCTTTATTTGCATGGTACGTCGCAGCTGCTCTCAAGCTACTTCCGTAATTTGCTTTAGTGCACACAAACAATGACTTAATTGCTCTATTGTTCCTGCTCACCAAAACAAATCTTAAAGCACCAAGATACTTATCATATTAACAATCAAAGAGGATTCTCATTGTAAAGTAAAGTCTCACCATGAACCGACTCATTACCATCAAGACAAAGCAAGCTGTATTCCCATGGGAATTGAAAATGCGCAAAAAATACAATGATTGTCATTGATTTTCGTGCATGTATGAATTAAATTAACTACGAAACAATGAAATAGTATATTCCCCTGGGAATTAGAATATCAAATCATATTTCCTCGTCGTTTTAAACACATGATATGAATTGTAATTATAGAATAGAAATTAACCAAGAAACGACAAAATGCTCTAACGAAGTAGTATTATTACGAAACATATTTTTGCAAAACGTTCATTCCTGCATATTATTTTGTTTTGTTTTTAGAAATATGAAAATACAAATGTTAAGGGCCAAATTTCCAGGCGTTAGGATTCTTTAAAAAATATTGTCAACATAGACAAATTTGGCTAACGTTTGTTTATATTCAATTCACATTTTAAGATCACTCACATGCCTAGTTACTATTATATTAGCTTGCAGTAGCGTAACGGAGAACAAAAGTAACTACGCATTGCATTTAGAAGTATGGACATGAGTGAATAACTCGTATTCATCACTCGTATGCCTGGTTACTTTTGTCCTAATGTGTACTCTTCCGCAAAAGAGAACAATGGTATCCAACCATGTGAATAATCTAAAGTTGGGAATTAGGTAGCAGCTGCAAAAACATTGTTGGCCAAATTTGTCTATTAACCATTTTTTACCGGATTTTATGGACTCTTCTGAAACAAAACAAACAAACTCCTAGAATATTCTATGTTATTTTGTTTTGTAACTTATTTGATATTAGTGTTACTTCAATTTTTTGACTTTTTTCCTTAATGAGGAACAATGAATTTTTACCTCTTTGATCTCAATAATAAGTATCTTGGTTTCTACTAACTTGTAAATTACCATTACTTTTTATTACAATGTCGTGTCTTCTCATTCTTGTGGAGTGTTATTATTTCGTGGGTCTTGTCGTCCAGGATCGTTCATTCTGCTCTTTCTTCTTGCGTTTTTTCACATCACCTTTTGCAATGAAAGAATTGAATCATTAGATAATGATTACGAATGATTTATAAACTATAGTATATTAAACAATTATTGAATGAGGTCAAGCAGGATATGAGAAATTATTAGGGCAGAGGTTTGTGTTATCAGATAACACAAAGCAAGCCTTAAACTCTGCTTAAACGCTTGCTTTGTAAGTAAGAAGACTCAGCTGCTAATAATGGAACAGCATGAAATTGTTCAGAAACTTTAATAAGAAATTTCATAAAACAATTGTCAGGTTACAAGGTCAGTCAAAAGCCGCATAAATTATAGCGTGACGTCATATCTTGTTTCAATATACGACGAAATGAGTCTTAATGTCATATATTTGTTTTCAGTATGCGATGAAATGACTCGTAATGTCGTATATTTAGTTTCAACCCCAATTTTTGGCAATTACCAAGCGGATATGACGATTTCACCTTTAGCTTTTAACCAACAAAACTCCCAAAATATTTTCAATAAATAATAAAATAAATTATACAATAATGAGAGTTCATTCTGAATTTTCATTGGTCGAGAGCCGTGTGTTGTTATTATACCACACACGCACAGAGACCTATCCAATAGCCTTAGTACTTGAGGAAGTTTTTTTTGCGGATTTGTTTTAAATACATTTCATTTTTTGTGCTTCAAAAATGGAGGTTCAGCAATCATAAATGTGGTAAACAGTTGTAATACCAAGTTACAAGTTCCGAACCGTAAAAACATTAAATCTCGATACATTCCTGGCAAAATGGTAGCAGCTGCGCCCACAAAAAAATTAGAAAGGGACTGGTCCTTGAATGTCAGTTTACTCAAACTTTCCAATCCCCCCCCCCCAAGATATGCCTCTGTCGTGTATAGTTAAAGGGATAGATTTTTTACTATGGTTTACGAATTTAAATTTCTAGAAAAAATTTGATATCAACTTACATTTGTAAACCTTGCATGTAGACATTGGTTGTTCGTTTGATGTTGCATTCTTTAGTTTTCCACCTGTTGCGTGCTTCTTAAAAACAGAAATATTTCTATTATACGCCAATGAAAATCTCGATAATTTTAGGATGCATCTGTTTGGGAAACTAAGCTATGATATACAGCGCATTTCTTGTGCACACAATAATTGTTTAAGCGATATGGCAATAAATTTGAGTCTGTTTTGTTTGAAAGAACTTTAAGAATAATGTGGAAATCCTCCTTGTTTGATCCTCGAGATATTTTCATCGAGAACCATAAATTAGATAAATTAGGGTTAAGGCCTGTTTATGAATTTATTTGATTACTTAACCGCGTTATTATGAAATATCATGAGCTGCAACATTTGTAACTCATCGACTTTTTTACATTTTTCAAAAGGAAAAAGTCGCGCTGTAGATTGCTCAATTCCAAGTTCTAGATGTTATATGTAAACAACGAGTTTTAGTGTTTCATCAGGGGATCCAAACACGAGAAAACGGTATCAAACACGAGCGCGAAGCGCGAGTGTTTTATTGTTTTCGAGTGTTTGGTTCCCCTGATGGAACACGAGAAACGAGTTGTTTACATAACATCTCAAACGAAAACATTTCATCGGCTGTTCAATTTATTAAGCGCTAACGGGGGACCTATGAAAGTAATTTGTTTTGTCTTTGTGAACAATGGAGATAAGTATTCTACTTCCTGCTTTTGTAAGTTAATTTCTATAGTCCATTGTAAGACAGAAATGTGTAGGGTGTGTAGAATTTATTACGGACCTTGATCATTTGAACATGAGCGAAAAGGGAGTAATTAGGACGAATTTGTAATTAAAATTTCAGTTATTAGATGAAAACCGTTTTTGAACTAACAACAGTGATGGTATATGATTTTTAGCGTGTTTCCTTGCGGTATCCAACGTCAATCATGTGACGAATTAGGGCGAGTTCATTCGCTAATTTGCTCATGAATTATTAATGAGTTGGAGATGTGCGAATAATAGACACCTGTATAATAATATGTGCACCATTATCAACTGCTATTCACCGTTAGCTAACCCTATATTCGCGCATAGAGATTCTATAATATTTTTACCAAGTTATATTGGAATAGTAGAAAATATGGATGACGCGTAGCCAGGATGAAACAAATTCAAGCTCGTAATAAAATAAATATTTTCAAGTTAGAGGGTTTTCCATTTTTCAATTTGAATATATCGGAATAATTACCTAAATTAGCCATCCGCTATCTTAGGTTACATTGGATATGCATGTTACGTCACGAGCAGGGTGGTGTGAAATTAGATCTTGTCTATTTTCAACACTATATTCATTACCTTTTATTTTAAGTTGATGGAAATCGCTTTACGTGGCTAACCCAGCTTGTCACAACACCAAAATCAACGTTAATGAGATCAAAAATAAATCTAAGATGGCGAACAGCCCATTAAATTTCTGTCTTTACCACCAAGGCAAATGCTAACTTCCCTACGATGGGCCTTTCGCTCGAAATGTCCAATTTTGTTTATATCGTTTCAGATAGTGAAAGATCTATGATTTTGTGTGTTTCTGGCTGCACTGGCAACGTAAGTTCGAGGTATTAGTTTTTATTGAAACGAAAGATGAACTGACAAAAAATGCAAGCGATATAATAAATTTAACAAACTTACTTTCACTCTATCTTCGGATCGCCGTGTTTTCGACTGGTCCCGTTCATCATGCTGTTTGTGGTTGAATGTGGTTGGCTTTCTCTCTTCATAGAGCATTACGCCGATCCAGTAGATAACAAGCTCACTCACATCCAGTCAACCATCGCAAAATAAAGAAATAATTCATGTTACAAAATATTTCAGAATATTGGAAACGAAACAAAAATTTGATCGTAAATGACTTTGACAAACCGTACATTGTGATAGTATTTGCATTTTAACATCTTCTTAGGTCGATATTAATTATTTCCTATCTTTTCTGTCGTTGATTTGTTGGTTGATGTGACAGTATTCACTTTTTACTTGGCATCCTTTGAAAAAAAATTACGATGTTTAGAGCAGAGAAAACTAAGCAAAGAAAACTACGTTGATAAGCATTAGAGAGGACTAGGTAATTATATTATAGGCATAGCATGTCATAGAGATTGGTCGACGGATAAAACTTCAAAATGACTGAAACCCGTGGACAAAGTCCCGGCATAATAATATTCCCGTAGCGAGAAATACATGTACAATGTGCGTGGGATTTTGAGATATTTTTGGAAAACTTAAAAAACCTTCCCAGTTATCCTGCCCAGCAAACTATTGAGAAATTGTTTTATAAAATAATTATAATGAAACACAAGTCAACGCCATAGAATTTTGAGTGTAGGATTGCTTGATCCTGCACAGTAATGACTTAAGTGGCGCAATCGTTAGAGCAAGCGCCTGTCACCTCTGAGGTCGTGCGTCAATGCCCATTTCGGACTCGTGACAGCCATGTAAGGGTTTATTCCGGGTTTGTGAATGTTGGCAGGGCAGTTGGAATTGTAAAATATCAGCAATCAACGGAACCTGGGTACTTAACTAAGGCTCTTAACGACGAAGTGGATTAAAAAAAAGATGAATAAAAGTGCGTGTCACTGTAGTTGTCATATAATTGTCAAGCTGAATAAATAATTTTGCAGCAACTAGGTTTAATGAGTAAATTGCAATGATGAAAGGGTAGTGGGAGAGGATAAAAGGTAAGAGGATAAGGGGTAGTTGGGAGGATAAAGATTGAAGTGGCCTAAAAGAAGGGGACACTACCCTAAAAGGGTACTCGGGGAGGGAAAAGGATATTTCATGTCGAAACCAAACCTGAAGTGCAAGAATCAAGAAATTTAGACTTAAAATTCCAATGAAAGCAGTGCAAAGGTCACGTAAATACTCGTTGAGTTTACCCTAGCTCGGAATGGCTTTTCAATTTGAACTGGAAATCTGAATTTCTATGTTTCTTGTATATAGTGCAGAAGAGGTTTTCAACAAAACGAAAAAAGAAAGGAAAAATTAAAGTAAGTTTATAACACTATAAAACTATTGATACAGCACTTGATACATGATAATTCATCATCATAAACTCTCTATTAACCCCCATATGGTGGGTGTAAAAAAAAAGTTTAAGGAAGACAGAGGACTTCATTAATTATTCCGGTAAATTTCTAAATTTCTAATCGGATAATATAGAAGTTGCAATGATAGTAAGTATATTGAAATATTTGGTTCTCTTACCACTAAGTCCTTTTGAAAGTGCTATTTGGCTGCGGAATTGCGCGTCACAGTTATCATGTAGTGGTGTCTGACAATATCTCTGGAATATCTATAATGTAGAGTTCAATATGTAAATATGAAAAGTAGAAATATTTAAAATGGCGGCAAATACTTTATTTTCTTGAACAAAATTTATCAATTGTAGAGCTAAATGACGAAGACTTTAGTTAAAAATTTGTTTACCTCAAAAAGGTTCTCTTTCAATCCTGTCAACGGTGTTCTATTTCGAACTGTTCTCTTACGGTCCTGCTGCAGTCATGTAGATCAGACAAGATAAGTTTTAATGACTACAGAATGCATAGGATGGAATTGCATGTTGAATAAAAATCCAATATTATCAATTTCCAACCATACTTTGGCGATTTTTGTTGCATCTTTAGATTGGAGAAGACGATGACGCCATTTTGATTCTGACTTGTTTCGACAACGTTATGATTTGCTTCGCAATTTCTTCTCCATTTCTTCATCGTTTTAGCTCGAATTTGCTCGTGATGTCTCCCCTGTATCTTGGAAATTGAATCAATTGGCATTTTGAAGACTTTGAAGAAAGTGTACAAGGCATTTGAAGACTTTTAAATTGTTCCTCAGGCAGACATAAAAGTCGAAGCTTCTTCTTCGAGTTCCATAAGCAAATGACGTCAGATGACCATTGTCCGCCAGCAAATACCCGTATGTATAATGTTTAATGATCTTTGTACGAAGCTTAAAGTAAGATTTTATTGCAAGAATGAAAAGTTTTTGCCATTATTTTTTACTCAAATGATTCTCTAATCTCTTTACTTCTAGTTTACTTACTTATTTCGCAAAAGAAACACCTCTAAGAGGCGTTTTTTGTAATTTTTTTTATTTGCATCCTGATGAGCAAGGAAAGACCCGTTCGAGTTTTCATTGGCAAACATCTTTCCCTCCGTGGCTGAGAGGTAAAAAGGTGATTGTCTTCTGAATTGCCTACATCGTTTGACTTTGATTTTGGACGGATCGGGGACCGTTCAAGTCCAACTGAGTGTTGGTTCAGTTGGACTTCACCGGTTCCCGATCCACCCAAAACTCAAGTCAAAGCTGGCTGGTGGAGTTCAGGAAAACACTAGGCAGTACCGCGAGACCAAGGAGGCAAATGTTGTTTTACCTAGTGTTTTTAACCAATATTTAAGCAAATTTCCTTAACTTGACTGTTGGGGACAGGCCTGTAGGGTTGGTGCGTTGAAGACTTCTCGCCGTTATTTCTCTTCGGTCAAGAAGACAAGTTGTCTTCCTCGAGAAATAGCGACGAGAAGACTTCAAGGCACCACTAAACCACCACACTATAAAACAACAGTGTAGTGGTTTAGTTAGCTAAACCACTACACTGTACCTGTATATATGGCTGACTTCTTCCCAAAGCTTACGGTACAAGCATGGATGCGCAAACACTTTAAAGCCTTCAAAACAAGTGTTTTCTTTCAGGAAAGAGTGAAAGACGACAACACTCACTAAATAAATGCCGTGTAGTTATGTTTTGAGTTGCTCAGCTATGTTTAGCGATCTTTTATGGCAAAGTCTTTGCATGAAGGAAAGTCTAAGTTTGCATAATTAGTATCGACTTTCCATCGCTCGTTTCTTTCTTGGTCAAGCTTTCTATGCCATTGCGTTCAGTGTCCTTGATATAGGAGTCATGTATTTATGGCCTTGGGTTTAATTCTCAAACACTGAATGGCAGTCTTCAGCTCTTTCAAGTAATGAGATAACATTACAACAAGATTTCTTGTGCTCTAACCTGGTTATAATCTGTAAAATGCGTGGTTATATGTAAGCTAGAGGCCCTGTTAGGGGTTTTAGGTATAAGGTATGTTTACCCAAAGTATTTTAGTTATTAAGTATAAAGAACGATAGACATTTGGGTAAAATTATAAATGATCACTGGCGTTATACTTTTAGGTATAACAAAAACTGACCACAAGACATTTTGTGTCAGCTATTCGAGGCATTTGGGAGCATTTATTTGTCAATAGTTACCAATACTGATCGCTTTTAATATCTCGACAGCCTCAACCTGAATTTGCAGAGTTGAAGTTCCACGGCGGTATTTGTGAGAATATAAAATCTGCTAAAAGTAAGTGTTACTGCTACACGCTTTTCGGATTATAGTTGCACTTAAACTGTCACATTCTGGCTTCTACACTGGAAACTTCGAGCAAAATGACTCTCTAAATTCACAGGTGTCACAGGTGATGTCCAAAGAATGAAAACAGCCCAGTAAATGCTTTTGCAAGGGGTGAAATAGTGTACAACGCAACTAAAAGAAAACAAGAGTTGCTGGGGTACTTTTGGGTGTAAATGTGTCCGCCATTTTAGGTATAAGGTATAAATGACCTCTTAATAATAGGTATAAGGTATATTCAAGACCCCCCCCCCCCCCCTAACAGGGCCTCAAGCTACGAGCGCCAATTAAGCTTTCTCGTTAACAGGGAACAAGTATTTTCTTGAGCAGTAACAGCTTGGTTTGACGACAACGACATGCATTTAGTTTACTCTGCAGTTTTCTTCTGATAACCTGCAAAATGCGTTATGTACAAGCTGTCAGTCTCAAACGTTTCTGTTAGTGGTGAGCACCTTGAGTCAATGGTAGAATCAATAGTTTCCTATCAGTAAGAAAGCTTGGCGCTCGTAGCTTATATAGAATCACGCATTTTACAGGTAGTAGCCAGGTTATAACGCCAGAGAACTGCATCGCCGCAGGTTGTCTTACAATTCCGAGCTGCAACGTTACCAATGAGGCCCTGTTAGGGGTTTTAGGTATAAGGTATATTTACCCAAAGTATTTTAGTTATAAAGTATAAATAACGATAAACTTTTGGGTATAATGTATAAATGATCACTGGCGTTATACTTTTAGGTATAACAAAAACTGACCACAAGATATTTTGTGTCGGCTACTCAAGGCATTTGGGAGCATTTATTTGTCAATAGTTACCAATACTGATCGCTTCTAATATCTCGACAGCCTCAACCTGAATTTGCAGAGCTGAAGTTCCACGGCGGTATTTGTGAGAATATAAAATCTGCTAAAAGTAAGTGTTACTGCTACACGCTTTTCGTATTATAGTTGCATTTAAACTGTCACATTCTCGCTTCTACTCCAGAAACTTCGAGCAAAATGACTCTCTAAATTCACAGGTGTCACAGGTGATGTCCAAAGAATGAAAACAGCCCGGTAAATGCTTTTGCAAGGGGTGAAATAGTGTACAACGCAACTAAAAGAAAACAAGAGTTGCTGGGGTACTTTTGGGTATAAATGTGTCTGCCATTTTAGGTATAAGGTATAAATGACCTCTTAATAATAGGTATAAGGTATATTCAAGACCCCCCTAACAGGGCCTCACCAATGTCGGCAATTTTTAATAGCAACCATGAAAAACCGTTGATAATGTACCATCAAAATGGCAGAGCCTGGATCGGCAGCGTTCTGAGTGAGGCTGATAGAATATGCTATGTGTTTGCATGGTCACAGTGTGACATGGTGAGTAGGCAAAGCAATAACGCCGTGGCATCTTGTAATGAGATCTCATTATTTGAAAGAGCAAAAGACTGCCATCCAGTGTTTGGGAATTAAACCCAAGGCCATAAATACATGACTCCTATATCAAGGACACTGAACGCAATGGCATATAAAGCTCGACTGACGAAAAGTCAATAGCAATTATGCAAACTTCGACTTTTCTTCTTGCAAAGACCTCGCCATAAACCGAACATAACCGAATATGACTGACTACACGGCTTTGATCTAGTAAGTGTTCTCGTCTCTTACTCTTTCCTGAAAGAAAACACTTGCCTTAAAGGTTTTAAAGTGTTTGCGCATCATTGCGCATCCATGCTTGTACTGTAAGCTTAGAGAAGAAGTCAGCCATATACAATTAACACAGTGTGTTGGTTTAGTCAGCTAAACAACTAAATTGTAATTTTAAAGTCTGGGCCAGTTTTTCAAAGCTGGGTTAGCACTAACCCTGCATGGGTTAAAATTTAACCTAATGTTTCAGTTTCTGTATTCCTACATATCCGTTTATTTTAAAGCTTTACAAACCAAAACCACTATTGCTCCAGAGAAGATTTCTTAAGAAATATCTCGCAATACTATCAACAAGCTACTGGAAAGTTTGGAAAGAAATTTTATGTTAACCCATTAAAGCTAACCGGATTTGAACAACTAGTACCAGGTGATTTAGTGGTGCCTTGAAGTCTTCTCGTCGCTAATATTTCTCGAGGAAGACAACTTGCCTTCTGAACAAAGAGAAAAAAGGCGATTAGGGAAATTTAGTTTAAAACACTAGTTAAATAACATTCGCTTCCTTGGCTTGCGTACTGCCAATAGTGTTTTCCTGAACTCAACTGTCCATCTTTGACCTGAGTTTTGGGTGGATCGGAGACCGTTGATTCCAACTGAACCAACCCTCAGTTGGACTTGAACGGTCCTCGATCCGCCCAAAATCAAAGTCGAACATCAAAATCAAACGGTGTGGCCAATTCGAACGACAATCACCTTTAAGCCCCGTTTTCCACTTCAACCGTACCGTAGCGAAACGTAGCGTATTCTATTGTGTCCCATATCATTAGTTGTGCCTGAGTGTTCACGAAACAATGAAATACGGTACGTTTCGCTACGATACGATTGAAGGGGAAAACGGCCTTTACCTCTCGGCCACGGAGGGAAAGACGTTTGCCCATGAAAACTCGAACGGGTCTTTCCTTGCTCGTCAGGATGCAAATAAAAAAATTACAAAAGACACCCTTACAGGCGTTTCATTTGCGAAATAAGTAAGTAAACTAGAAGTAAAGAGATTAGAGAATCATTTGAGTGAAAAATAATGGTAAAAACTATTCATTCTCGCAATAAAAAATTATTTTTTGCTTCGTAAATAAATCATTATACGAGTAACACGTTGAAATCTCATCTCATCTTCTTGAATCTAGCAGGACCGGAAGAGAACCGTTGACACAACTCAACGAGTATTTACATGACCCAAAGAACTGCCTTTTATGGCATTTCTTGCACTTCGGACATTGGTTTAATTACATGAAATGTTCCCTTTCTTTACTCCAGGCAAATTCCCCCTGCATGTTTAACCCCCCCCCCCCTTCCTTTCCCGAGTACGCTTTTAGGGCAGTATCGCCTTCTTTCAGACCACTTTAGATCCCCCCACTACACTTTTATCATTGTAATTTATTCATTCACGTAGCTACTGCAGAACTATTCATTCAACTTGACAATTACATTATATGATAACTACAGTAATATCATGGTTGTCTCAATTTCTTTTGTCTTTTCAGGTTGAATTAATCAATAAATTTACCTCATTAAAATTCATTTATACAATCTAGCAGTCGTATTAGAACTAATACAACCTTGAATAACGTCATGCGAGGTAGTATTAACCTATTCTCACCTAGCAATTAATAAAAGCAAAAGAAAACACACACTTTGAACAACACACAAACTTTTACTTCAAACTACAGATGCCTTATTTGTTATTAAACTACAGATGCCTTATTTGTTATTAAACTACAGATGCCTTATTTGTTATTAAACTACAGATGCCTTATTTGTTATTAAACTACAGATGCCTTATTTGTTATTAAACTACAGATGCCTTATTTGTTATTAAACTACAGATGCCTTATTTGTTATTAAACTACAGATGCCTTATTTGTTATTAAACTACAGATGCCTCATTTGTTATTAATACACAAGTTTAACGTGCCAATAATACAATTCGAAAAAATCCATTAAAATCAAGGTTAGCACTTGACGAACTTCTTCCTTCAGTTTGCACACTAGTCTCGTAAGACTCCAATGCCTGAATCAACTCAATATCACTTACATCAAATTCATCAAACATGGAACTAATGTCTTCGATATTATTACTATGGCCACACAAATTTGCTGTTTCTCGCAAATCTCAGCATTATCAGCGCGCGTGGAACTCAGTGCATCCGATACACGTTTCGTGTCGTTTATATCCTGTGACTGGTATTCTCGCAAGCTTTCTAAAGTACGATGACCCGTCCTTTGCAGTGCCATTTTATCCGGAATACCTGCCTTTAGAAGTGTAGTCGCAGCCGTCGCTCCAATTTCGACAACCATAATACTACAAAGTAATATCATGAAATGAGGCGTATTAGCGGTTATCTGGAAAACACGGACACGGACAACGCGGACACGGACAACGCGGACACGGACAGCACGGACACGGACAACGCGGATACGGACAACGCGGACACGGACAGCACGGACACGGACAACGCGGATACGGACAACGCGGACACGGACAACACGGACACGGGCAACGCGGACACGGACAACGCGGACACGGACAACGTGGACACGGACAACGCGGACACGGACAACGCGGACAAAGCGGACTGTTTTAATATTAGCGCGTCTTTTGGCGCCAAAAATATCTATCTATCAATCTATCTATATGTCAGTGAAAGACTAAAATAGTAATTCACCGTTGTCAACTAATGTTGAATCATTTAAAGATTATTCTGTAAACTGGATACACAAACCCCCCAAAATGCCTGACGTGCTCAAGTACGATAAACCATGAGTCAATTACAACGTCCTCTATATTACAAGAAAATGAAGTACGCATTATCAATCTGTGCTAAAAATTAGCGCAGACGCAATTGTGTGAAACTTGCGCGAAAATGAATGAGAGATGAAGCCTATTTCTTAAAGGTAAGCGTTTTCTCTTTTTTTATGGCCTGGATTGCAGTCTGCAATACAAATACGTTGACTATGTTCTCACGACATTCTGTCAACAAATGATTCTTACATTTTACACAAACACTGCTGATAAACAATACGTTTGAGTAGTGTGAGAATTTAAGAACAAGTGAAGGAGACAATAGAGCGCTATTATCCGCTCGTTGTAACTTGTATATTTTTATTTTTGTTCTACCGCAATACACATATTTTAATATATATTACAAATATAAATTAATGTTCATTGGGCCACAGAGCTACTAGAAATCTTGCATAGGCTTTTATTTAGACGCCTTCTTACAATGACCAGTTGTTTTGACACACATGACACATACATTGGGTTAATATTACGGATCTCACCGAGGTGTCGAAACGCTGAAAAATAACGCATCATCGCCACGCCCAAAAACATTGACGGCCCCGCCCAAAATCGTGCACTTTCATACTTTTGGCATAGTCGGCACGGCTAGTGAAAATGAGTGAAGTTAGTAAGCTCGGACGAACTTATATCCGCGGAGAGGCAATTAATGATGATTTAAGATCCCTCGTTATTGACCAAATAGTTGAAATGGGAGGCGACCCGGCGGCAGGATTTTTTCAAGGAAGCTACAGTGCTGTATCCTCTAAATTAAAACTTTCGGTGGAAACGATTCAAAAAGTCTGGAAGAGGTTTTGTGAGTCTGGCGAGGTAAAGCGTCATGAATCTTGTGCGAGTGGCGTTAGACTAAAACCAGAAGATATGCAACTCATAAAACTTCTGAAGATGGATAGGCTATCAATGACATCGGGCGAACTTTTGAACGAAGTAACCGAACTTTGTTTTATTCCGGGCGAGATCAGTGAAGAAACTTTGAACAGGGCTGTTAGAAATTACATGAATGACGGAAAATGGTCGTGGAAGCGAATGATTAGACCTGCTGCCGAGAAATTCACGGAACAAAATATTGAATACTGTCAGGCATTTCTCGACTACATTTCAACTGTAGACCCGCGCGAGCTGAAATTTAAGTCAGGCTTAAAACTTCCCGGCGTAGCAAATCCCAATTACGGCCACTCGCGTATTGGAACACCTTGTGTAGAAATATTCCGAAACATGCAGACGCCCAAATATCTCGCTCAATCTGTTGTGTGAAGCAGACGGAATTATGTACGCTAACACAGTATTTCTCTCAAACTCAAAGTCGAAACTAGAAGAGCAACAAGATGGATATTACAACAACGCAAGGGACAGCAGGAGTACAAGGATCGATTAGTTGCATTAGATCTTCTACCACTTTGCTATGATAGAGAGTTAAAAGACTTAACATACTTTTATAAGGCATTGCATGGACACATTGGCATAGACATTTCCAACTTTGCCTCTTTTGTCAATAATCGACGGACCAGGTCAAGTAATTTGAGAACACTGAAAACATCATATTGTCGTACCAGCACCTTTCAGTCATCTTATTTCAACCGTATAGTGAAACTTTGGAACAAGACCATTCTCGTTACTCCTCAGAGAAACTTCTCTAGTTTAGTACTCGTTAAAAGGTCAATTAAGGACTTGTTTACATGGACTTTCGTGCCTGACTGTTCTTGCCACAGGCAATCAAGAAGTCGTTAAATGTGAAGTCTCAACAGAGGCGAGTGATGATATTCCGCGATGATATTGTTCCTACTTGCTTACAAGCTGAGTTATATCATTCTACTCTTCATCATTCGCTTCTGTTAGATTGTTCTGCTCTCTTGTTGTGTTGTGTTGTGTTGTGTTGTGTTGTGTTGTGTTGTGTTGTGTTGTGTTGTGTTGTGTTGTGTTGTGTTGTGTTGTGTTGTGTTGTGTTGTGTTGTGTTGTGTTGTGTTGTGTTGTGTTGTGTTGTGTTGTGTTGTGTTGTGTTGTGTTGTGTTGTGTTGTGTTGTGTTGTGTTGTGTTGTGTTGTGTTGTGTTGTGTTGTGTTGTGTTGTGTTGTGTTGTGTTGTGTTGTGTTGTGTTGTGTTGTGTTGTGTTGTGTTGTGTTGTGTTGTGTTGTGTTGTGTTGTGTTGTGTTGTGTTGTGTTGTGTTGTGTTGTGTTGTGTTGTGTTGTGTTGTGTTGTGTTGTGTTGTGTTGTGTTGTGTTGTGTTGTGTTGTGTTGTGTTGTGTTGTGTTGTGTTGTGTTGTGTTGTGTTGTGTTGTGTTGTGTTGTGTTGTGTTGTGTTGTGTTGTGTTGTGTTGTGTTGTGTTGTGTTGTGTTGTGTTGTGTTGTGTTGTGTTGTGTTGTGTTGTGTTGTGTTGTGTTGTGTTGTGTTGTGTTGTGTTGTGTTTGTTCTATTGTGGTACTGTACAATGTGTACATACTTTCTATATTACTGTGAGGGAGATGCCTTGCATGGGACGTAGTTACTGTCCCGTTCGCATATTTCCCATTTGGGCCATTGTTTGCATGCACTCCAATAAAGAGCAAAGAAAGGCCCAGAAAAATGATTAAGTCCAAATGAAATTGATAATTAAAAATTCGTTGGGCCATACGTGCACAAAAATGAAATAAAGTGCTTATTGACATAGCCCTATTGTAACAAAGAAAACGTTTATCACAATATTTTTCTCCGACAGCAGCCACTTTTGCTATAAATGGTATTTTCTACTCTGGATAGGCTAAAATTCATCGCAGGCGTCGCATTGATAAAAAGATCAATTGACATAAGTGGTAACATACAAACTATTATTTCACATTGAATTGTTACTTTATAAAATGGTTGATATCATTTTTTTCTCATTTTCCGCTTTGATTGCTTTTTTTCGTATTTTTTACGTGTCCGTGTCCGCGCTGTCCGTGTCCGCGTTGTCCGTGTCCGCGTTGTCCGTGTCCGCGTTGTCCGTGTCCGCGTTGTCCGTGTCCGTGTTATCCGTGTCCACGTTGTCCGTGTCCGCATTGTCCGTGTCCGCGTTGTCCGTGTCCGTGTTGTCCATGTCCGCGTTGTCCGGTGTCCGTGTTTTCCAGATAACCCGTATTAGCTGTTAAACCGCCCACTCGATTCGGGTCATTAAGTAAATTCCTGAGTGCCACGCCTCATTTCATGATATTACTTATAATAGTGACATCCACTTTTATTCATTTATTTTTTATAAATACAGCCTTATTTAAGTACCCAGGTTACGTTGATAAGTGATATTTACAATTCAGGGACCACGGAGCAATTCTTGGAATGAGGGGGGCGAATACTTAGCTTCCCAAGGGTGGGGAGGGGGCTAGGGCAACAATCGAGTCCCCATTCTTGCTTCGTTCTTTTTCAACTTTTTTTCGTTTTTTTTTAATTTTTTTAGTTTTTTCTTAAACTAACATTCTGTTGCGACGTGTTCATGTTTATTGTTCGGGGTTTTTTTTCGTTCTTTATTAGTAAATATAGGAAAAAATATATGTATGTTATTTCGATGCCAATCCTTTTGCCATCCCCTTTCTAGCAATTTCTCTAAGGGCCTGTTCATATGGGCAGAAGTTATCTCGGTTCCCGAGAAAACATTTCGACAGGTCAAATAATGTTCTGTTCATATGGAGAAATGTTTTCCCGCTTACCGGGTAAAGTTTCCCGCGGTGATGTAGATTTTGTAAAGTGTAAACAGAAAGTTTTCCTGCTAAGCGGGAAAGTTGTGTTCATATGGGATAAAAATAATCTCGGTCACCGAGATCTCGCCTGTCATCAAGCGAGATCTCGGTTAACGGGAAAACTTTTCGTCTCATATGAACGCAAGGTAACTTTTCATACTATTTTCGTAAGAAGGCGAGATCTCGCTTGTAAACTTGTCGAAATGTTTTCTCGCTAACCGGGAAAACTTTTTCCCATATGAACAGGCCCTAAATGTATAAATTGTGATTTATTAAATTTACACATCCGACTTCAAAATTGCGCGATACCCACTGATATGTATTAAGACTGGATAGTGCATCGTAATACAAAATACAAATTAAATTGAAGCCGGAAACACGTCATATTTTGAGGCGGCGGCCATGTTGATTGGCCCAACTCAAGGATTGAATCAATGCAGTTTCTTTTGGAAAACTGATTTTTAGGAAGCTTTTGCCTTAAAACGTAAAACTTTTGTTTCAAAAGGAAAGCAAAACGTGCTGTAGTAGAAATCTATAGCATTCGATGCTCAAGTGGGGCCATCCAACATGGCCGCAAGTCTAAACATGTGACGTACTTCCGGCTTCAAAACCCAATAATAGATGCGCTATCCAGCTTTAATACATATCAACGGCGATACCGCGGCATGCCCAGTTTTATGTACTCAACTTTTTGCCAAATTCAGACCACTTTTCTCTTTCTTAAAAGGTGGTCAAATGACCAAAATTAAAGGCTGATCAAGCCGACCGTACCCATTCTGTAAGGAGGAGCAGTGGCGTACAGAGCCCACACTATTTAAAGGATGTGGGTGTTTGCATGTAGGCAAACATTTCAAGCATTTCACATTTATATTTCAATACATTTTATTCTGTTCTACCATGGTTTACCGACGAATCTCCCAAAACTGGAGGGGGAGGGGCGGTTTTATCGTGGGTTTGAAGTCGAGCACAAGGGCTGGAAGTCGAGAGGTTTAAAAGTCGAGGAGAGAGAGCTGAAAGTTGAGGGCTGAAAGTGTAGCGAAAAACTTATACAGACCTTTCTATTTCACTATCATGCACGACTTTTTCCCTTGACCTCGATTTCTCACACTCGACCCATAAAAACATAGATTCCAAGATCGATTAGTATCAGAAATACCACACTAAGACAAGAAATTTAATCAATGTGACAGTGGATGAGTTAGAGACAAATAATTCTAACGAAACCTACAAAAAATTCTTACGACTCAAAGTAACAGCCAAATCGAAAATTACGTTTAATGGACAATTTCCCTTTACAAAATACTTTGTTCTTATATATTAACATACAAATACCCTCTATGGATAACTATGAACTTGTAGTACAGATGAAACTTTTGTACAAAACGTTAAACTTCGTTATTTACACGTACTAATATTTGCTTACTTACTAACAAAATAAAATCTGACTCCAACCATATATTAGCTACAGTTTGTTTGTAGTAACACAGTATTACAAATGTATTACACATGTATTACAAATTGGTCAAATATCGACCATAAGTGTACATATATACTCTACTCACTATCATAACTTAAATGAGTCGAAAGTCCACTTGACTAAGAACTATTGCTGACATCAAAGCCACATAGGTTCTCGATGCTTCTAAGGAATCAAGGCCATGGTGGTTGACCATCCTGTAATCAACCTGAATATATAAAAGAAAGTTTTTGTTAAATTGTGTTGTCTAGCAAACTGTACCAAAGTCTAAAAACAAAGAATGCTGAATGCAGCCAGGGGGAACAACTAATCCAAATGATTATTTAAAGTTACTTACGTTTTCGACGGAGATTCGTCTTCAGGGGTGAACCTCAAACTTGCATCTTGAAATTAGTCTGAACTATCTTTCGTTCTGTATAAAAGAAGGAACAAGGTATTAATCAAAACGTTAAACAAATTATGCAAACAAGTTTACCCAAGGTATAACATGAAAGGCATCTTCAACTTCGGAACTGCTTACTAATCTGAAAAAAAATTAAAGAAATTAAATCATCTTAGAAGTATTTTGCTACATTGTTTAACCGTATTTAGAGAGAAAAACAAACAAACAAACAGAGCAAAGTCAAGCCTTTTATTGAATTTTTGTTTCTATTTTACTAGTATTTACATGAGCAAACGAAACTCGTCTGAGCTATAAATTTATATTACAAACGCAAGTTAAGTATTATTACAAGTTATTTACAACGCTTAAAAAATGAAATTCAATTTGTATGGCCACTCGCAGTGCCTTTATATGTGCATCTTTAATATCTGAAAGAAATCAATTGTGGAGAACTTTTAGTCAAGGGAATTGACGGTTTAACGAGGGTAGCTTCCCAAATTAATCGCTTCAGCGAAAGCAACCCACGTTCTATGATAAACTGTACTATATTCCTACAGAACAACACGCAGAATAGAAAAACTAGTCGCTTTATTCAATTATGCCTATGGATAAATTAAGATAGTTACATTAAATCAAGATTTGCAGGCTGCAAAGTTTGCTATTTTAACATAATCATGCAAGTACAGCGTATATTTTAAGAATTATTTACAATTTAAAAAAAAATCTTGCGACCAAATGCGATCACAAAACTATAAAAAAGGTCGATATTCCACTTTTAACTTGAGCATCTAGAAGACATAAATTCTGGAGAACTTTTAGTTAAGAGAATTGACGGTTTAACGCGGGAAGCTTCCCAAATATATGAATCGCTTCAGGGAAAGCAACCCACATTCTATAGTAAATGTAATATATTTCTAAAGAAGAATACACACATCAAAGAAAAAATAGTCGTTTTAATATTCAATTAATATCTATAAATATAGAATTAAGATAGTTACATTGAAGATTTTACTCCGAATTTGATACTTTGGAGCACAGTTATACATGAACGCAGCCCTAATCATACAGCATATTTTTAGCATTGATTACAATTTGTAAAAAATCTTAAGATCAGATTTGATCACTTAAATGAATAGGCAAATATTTTCCAGCTTGAGCACTTAAGAAATAAATTCTAGAATTTCGTTTGTTTAAGCATTGAAATATAGGAATGTCCTCAACATGCAGTCTATGTTAGAAAAAACACAACAGACAACAATTTCTGGCTTTTATTATAAGAAACAAATTACCTATTTACAATGTATAAAGGAATGTTTGAACAGAATCGATTGTGAAAGAAAAGACGGTAAGTATGTATCGTGTTAGTTAAAGGCGACGATGAGAGGAAGACGGTATCATAGATCAAATTACGAGACGACTGAAGCAAATTCAATTTTATTTTTTCCATAATTATTTACACTGAAGATTGTAAGAAACGCTGCCAAGCGCCTCCTTACAATATGTACGCCAATGATCGCCAACTCCGCAATTTTCGTACGTTATGATATGTTATGCGATGATTTTGGATTGTTTGAAAATAAAATTCGACACAGATGGTGCCAAATTTTCTAATATCTTGTGCGTTGACAATTTACATATTTATATGCGTGTTATCATTTGAAACAAAATTTCAACAAGTATGGTGTCGAATTTTTATGTTTGTAAAATATGTCGTAAATAATTTGCGTGATATGCGTCCTTGGAGCCAAAAGCCTACACCGAACTTATAACAATATCACATATCTTTTTATGATTAATTTGCATACTAATTATGTATACTTATGATTAATTTGCATACTAATTATGTATACTTATGATTAATTTGCATACTAATTATGTATACTTATGATTAATTTGCATACTAATTATGTATACTTATGATTAATTTGGATACTAATTATGTATACTTATATTTAATTTGCATAAATTGCGACCTAGCCCAGTGCAGAGCAACTTGTCAATTTATCCACTGACATTAACATAACATATAAGCTACAGTAATTTATTTCCTGGTGATCTCCTATTTGCTCGAAAGACTTCATGCAAGAGTCCTCAGAGCAACACTACAGTCATGCACTATAGCCGAACAAGCTACCCGCACTTTTTTCAGAACTGAGTAATATTAGTCTGATAAGAACTTAACCGAACCAGTAGGAACATTACTCCAGTTCAGCGTCCGCCACTGGTAGTAAAGCACTTCTCCCTTTGTCATGCGGGGGCCCCAGGGACCCAGTGAAATTTACTTCCAGGAGGGACACTTATTATCCGGAAGAAAATATTTTGTAAAGTAAGCAAAAAACCTAGGCATGCACATTTGCGACCACCAGGACTACTCTAACCTTACGACGTCTTCTTACTTGTGATGACGCTTCGACTTTAATCCCTTGTATAAATATAAATCCTCATAATCCATGATAAATAATCCATAATAAATAATCCATAATAATCCATAAAATATAATCCATATGCCAAGTAGATCCATATTTTAATGCCATTCACTCACAACTAAAACGAAAAGCGAGTACAATAAGTATATCAATTTTCATAGCCTATGGGCTATAGGGGTGGTGCTTTAGCTCCCCCCTAACCCCACCAGCCTACCCATATGAGATAGGGCTTAAATTAATAGTACAAAACATAGAAAAAATAGCAATCTAATTCTGAAACACTTCCAGCTCCCCCTCCCTGCAGGTTATTCTTCCCCCTCCCTGCAGGTTATTCTTCCCCCTCCCCTACAAATATATAACTAGGGCAACACTTTATTGTTCAGCAACCCCTCGACTCTCTAACAGCTCCTGTCGCTCCTGTAATTTGTTTTTCTCTATTAAACATCGACCCCCCCCCTTCACCGCTACCGCTGCCCTGAAACCAACGAAGACAAAAATATAATACCTTCAATCTGCTCCATAGAAATCATCAAGAAAGCAATTTTACTTTGCTTTCGAAGTGCACCAGGAATAAAGGTACGGCTGATAACAATGTATTAATTATTCCAATGCACTACCTGTAAATTAAGAAAGAAGAATTAGTTATTATTTTAGCAGGAATATTTCTTAACCCTGCCCAAAGCAGAGAAAGTACAGCAGAAATTAAGTCAGAATACAATACCTAAAATCTGCTCCTCAGACGCCATCAGGAAAGCAATTTTACTGTGCTTTCGAAGTGCATCAGGAATACTTATGGAATTCCAGGGTAATTCACTGGTGCATATGGGTGCCAGGACAGAGTTTTGGAATTTGCCACGTGAACGTCTCTTTTCTGATTGGCTGCGATGTAAATGGAGGATTCTCATTGGCTGGATAGTCCGGCCACGTTTGAGCTTCAATGATGCGATTAGGTTTAGGCGACTGCGATGTTCGAAATTTTGCACAGCTGGGCATCATTCTGTTCATTCTGAAAATTGATGGAGCAAGAAAATTATTAATAGTTCGAAACTGAAAGACTATGTTACAGTCTAAATACGATTTGAAGGCTTAATTCATAGCATGCAACCGTGTTTGAAATACAGGGTGAGTAAAAAAAAAAACTGATGCCCTTTCAAATTCAAATTAGCCACGAATTTCATTACGGAACTTTAAGTATTCCCATAGGTATACAGAGAACAGTTCGTGACTAAGTACACAGTACAGGATGAGTAAAAAAACTGATACTATTGAAATTCAAACTAGCAGCATTGTATTCTTGCAATTTGACAGACGTTGATCTAAAACAAAATCTAATTCCCAGTGGAAGTTAAAATGCATAATTTTAGCCGTGCAAGAATTGTCAGAAACAAGACAAAGTCAGAAACTCGACAACATGGTGCAATTGACAACGGAACAAAGAGGCTTTGTGGTTTACGTACTGTGTACTTAATCAGGATCTGTTTTTTATATACCCATGGGAATACACCGTGATGAAATTCGCAGCTAATTTGAATTTGAAAGAGCATCAGTTTTTTTTTACTCACCCTGTAGAACAAAATTTTAAGGGTGGAAATAGGCTTTGTGATCAAAGATGTCCTATGTTCATGAAATGAAACTGAAGGTTTCGAAACATGCATTGTAAATCCTTTAGCTGCAATACACGAGTAATAACACACGGAAGCCTCAAGATACGATTTGACTAAAATTTGACTGAATCTGTTTGCCAACAACTTTTTGAGATATACAATACAACTCAATCCTCTGTAAACATAGCCATCCGTACTTTTGTACAAACGTTTTGTACTTGTTAATGATTTATTTTGCGTCACCAGCCATTCTTTTTCGATTTTGTACAAAATTCGCGAAATGTTCTATGACATCACATGCATGTACTGCCCGAGCGAAGTACCTTGTAGTTACAAAATTACATTTAGCATGTATTCGCGGCTGTTCCGTTTAACAAAATATCCATTTTAATAAACTAAATTTTACAACAAAAGTAGACAACGACGCGAAAATATCCGGAGAAAACCTTTCGACGTTTCGCTATTGAAACAAATTAGCGGGAAAACCATTTCAAACGACAAAAAAGAGCATTTCAAGACAGCAAACTTACCCCACGTGTAAAGCACGAAGGTCGAAGCACACGATTCAATTCAAGAATTTTGACCAAATTACTCGAGCGAATTTCTACCTAAAATTCGACAAAATACTACAATTAGTAAGTTGAGACTTGAGAGTTAGTTGAGAGAATTCAAATACACAAAAACTGGTAAGGAGAAAGTGAATAAAAGCGGTTCAAACCGGTTCGGTGCAGAACTTGGCGACTCGCGAGATTATTAAAGACTTTGTGTCGCCCGAATATTGTCAGTACAAACTATATGGTTTTTAAAATACACACAGAGTATCAGGACAAGTACAAACCTGGTAGCTTTTTAAAAGCCGCGACGAAAGCACTTCGCTTTGCTTTCGGCGTAGAAAATGTTTCGCTCACTGTCTTGGCTTCATCTACGTCGTTCGATTCAGCTTCTGAACTCTCTCGAGCCAATTTCTGCGTAAAATTCAACAAAATCCAACAGTTAGTAAGTTAAGAGTTAATTGAGTGTTAAGAAGTTATAGTTTAAAAGAAATCAAGTACAAATACACGAGAACTTGAAAGGCGAGGCGACGATGCTGAACTGGCCACGTTAAATTAACTTCGTGTCGCTAGAATACTTTACAAACTTCATCGTTTACATAAGGCGCATACAATACCAAAAGAAGTACAAACCTGGTAGTTCCTCAAAGCTGCAGCGAAGGCACTTGGTTTTGCTTTCGTTGTAGAAAATATTTCGCTCAAAACCTCTTCGTAATTTAGCTTTTAATCCATGCACTCATTCCAACGCCCAGGACAAACTGTTCGGGATGGAACTTTGGGGCGTTTAAAATAGCCAGTAATTTGAATTGGCCTCGCACGTGAGGAAATAGCATCGCACTCTTATTGGTTGTACGATTCTTTGATTCTAATTGGTGGAGCTACAAACGGGATGATTTTGATTGGCTAAAATGGTTCAAGTGAGATTGGCTTGAATTCCCTTGAGTATCAAAGTTGGACGAGCAACAAAAGTAAACAAAATATGAATATTATGCAGGGTGTCCCGCAAAAAGCGGACGCTAGTGAATTCAACTATTGTTAGCATTTGAATGGCCTAGCAGTATAAGTGCTCCAGAGTGCCCCTGAAAAAAGGACGCTGTTGAAATCACTTATTGTTAGAACTTTGAATAGCCTAGCACTAACTTCCTCTTCCGTTGCGTATAATTCAGCTGTACAAAAAGCGAGCGACTTGTGGCAAGTCCAGGTTTTATTACACGATCACGAGGCGATACTGTATATTGTGATCGGCCTTTTGGAACAAAATTCATCATTGTTTGTGAAAATCAATTTCTATAGCTTATTGTCTCCCATTGTTATAACCAACCACTCACAAAGAATGTTAGTATAGGGTTGGTGGTGATAACAAAAGTACAATTTATAAATATATATTTGTTTACGTTCGGTGGTGACCCCAAAAGTACGATTTATTGATATATATTTGTTTATGTTCGCCGCTGCTATTCATGGCTGTTCGCGTGTTTTGCGCGTGACATTTAGTCTTGAAATATTTATGCAAATTTTTTCTTACTGGTGCCGAGGCCGATATCATGGATTGTATGAGGAGCCGTTAGCGCCAAAATTCCGAGGCATTACTTTTTATGAAACGAAGGCTTTGTTCTTAAAATGGAGGCATTGTTTTTTTTAATGGAGGCCGTTTCTCTTTTTTTAAAAAAACTAAGCCTTTATTTTATAAAAAAAGTAGTGGAAAGTAGTGGATGAAATTAGTGGAAAAGAACAGAACGAGTGCCGACGGCGCGAGATTCAAATAAGGTTTGGGGGCATGCTCCTCAAGAGTTGTTTTATTTCAAAGGTCCCTAAAGCAAAAACCTATAAAAGGAAACCTATAAACCTTTCTATAAAGCCTTCATTCAAAAAAAAATAAAGCCTGCCTTTAAAAAAAAACAAAGGTTACAAAGCCTCTATTTAAAAAAACAATGCTTCCATTTAAAACAACGAAGCCTCTATTTAAAAAAAAACAATGCCTCCATTTTAAGAAATAACGCCTCCAATTTATAATGCCTCTGAATTTTGGTGGTAACGGCACCTCATGGGATTGCGGCCCAATGTGCAATTCCTATATCTATTATATCCATCCAGTCTCCTCGGCAGAGGCTTTTTGATTTCATAATTTAGTGCCTTTTCACTTGAGGTTCGCAGAGAGTTTTGGAATGTGAAATTTGAGAAGCAAATTACGGTAAATGTGCCAATTAAATTTTTGGCATTTTTCGGTAATACTGTACAGTGTGTCCTAGAAAAAAGGCCACTCTTTGAAATCAAGCAACAGTGTCGAGCGTTCGAATTTGAATGCTTTAACTCCCTAAATGAGCACAAGAATGCGTAATCCAGAGATTCTACACAGATATTCTTTATGCTTACTTTGCAAGTTAATTGAATTGTTCTGCCAAAATAACACAGAATGGGCTCCGTAGGGAATTAAAACATCTAAACTCGAACGTGCGGCGCTAACGCTTGACATCAAAGGGTAGCCTTTTTTCTTGGACACACTGTAGCCATCAGTACGCGAAATTAAATCTTAATCTAAGCCCTGAATCTAATCAAATCTTTAAATCTTTAATCCATCAAAGTTAAAATATAACAAATAAAACGTTGGTTAGGGTACTAGGTTTAGGTTAGAGTCACTAGTTTAGGGTTAGGTTTGGGACGTACGGTGGCCGACAAGGGCAAACAAATATTTCCATTTGCAAAGTAACATTTTTGCATATTAATCGTGCACTCCCTGTACTTGGTACACGTGTTTATGTTATAAATGTGTTCTATCCTTTATTTTTGCGTCATCTAAATATTCGTGTTGCCTTTGTCAACCACCGCAGGGCTGGGTCAAGGTTAGAGCTTGGATTATGTTCACTTGACTATTCATCATACTGAGAACAAACCCAATTTCTCAAATTCCATCATTTCCTCATACCTTGCGCGTACTAAAACGTCATGCAAGACTAATGAAAAGTCACTTAGTATTGCTTTGGTTCCTATGTTGCGGTTATTGTTAAGATTACTGAAGATTTATTGTAATACAAAATAGATAATACCAAATATGAACGTTTATCAAAGCAACATGCACAGTAAAAGGACAGCATGCACTAAGTGTCACGTGATTGTGTTCACTGGTCTAAATACATAATATAACCAATCACACAAACAATATAATAACCTGTTACGTATCTGCACAGTTATTAATATTCCCAACAGTTATAAGCCAAAATATTCGGGGGAGAGTTACATACAAATGACATTTCGAATGTTTGAACGGAAAAATTATGTCACTTTATGTTCCTAAAATAAAATCACGGAAGCCTGAAATGAGAAGTGGTCATGTATGTTTTGGGTTTCGAGGAAATGTTTTTGTATGGGGAGGATATAACCATAACGTTAGTCCAATATAAAATATTCAATAATGTATATTTTAATAGAAATTCTATATTTTCAAGTTTATGGGTGCATACAGGCTAATATTTTCATTGTTTTGTATAGTAATGTACTATTAGTAATGTACAAATACAACTCAGGGTTACCAGTTTAAACCAGACTGAAAAGTTTTAACTTATTTGTGCATAAAGATCCTTTTTACCAGCGAATTTTGCGCAGAATTGTAGAAAACTTTCGTCGCAGATAGTTACTGGTGATTTGTGCAGATTTTGCGCAATTTCCTCGCAGTTTTAATATGCTGAGGAATTTTGCACAGATTTTTGCAACTACAAACATTTTTGTGCAAGAAATAAATTTCTGCTGAGGCAAAACTTTTCAGTCTGCACCATTTACAGGACCAAATTCAAACCATTCTCTTGTTCTCTTTCCTGAGCCATATGCCAGGACCCCATAACCTGATTCACCAAGTTTTGGTCTGAAGTTCAAAGAATGACTAGTGCTAAAGTAGTCGACAATGGTATTAAGTGGCAAAATTGGGCAACAGCACCTTTTGTTTTGTTTCCGAACTCTGTCCCATAATACAATTAGAGACTGGTTCACCATCAGTGTCATCAGCTATTAAGAGAACAAAAAGCTAATAATCTTCTAGCTAAAATTCCCTGGCCCTAGGAGTGTGGGATTTATATTGACTAGTGCACATAAAGCATGCATTTAAGTCTGGTTCACACTTGTCATAAGAATTGGGGATTTTCTCCTCATGTATGTGAATCGATATGTGAACAAACTAGGAGAAATATTAGATTGCTTTTGCAATCATATAGAATTCACTCAGCCAGAAGAAGCCATCCCTGATTCTTATGACAAGTGTGAACCAGGCTTTGTGGTCAAATGTTTATTGAGCTACATGTTCTCATTGCTGTTCTGTTAACCACATCTTGACAGTGGTACAGCTCAAATACTGTCTTCAGTTGTTTCAAATGATGTACTGCATTTTAACCAGGTAGGCTAGTGGGGTATGTGGATTCAGCATGGTTGAGATCATTAAGGGTGCAAGCTAGAAACTAGGACACGTTAAGATTTACAGAATTTGAGAACTTGATTACAGAATTTACTCTGTTGTGGCACAACAAGTTATTCAGAGGCCCTTTTAAAGTGCTTATGAAACGAAATGTGGTCTAACATTTTGTTCATTGCATTTCAAAGATCAAAGATTTTTTAACTCGCTTCCTTGTCAAGATATTCAAATTTATTCAATGTACAAATAACACAACCACTGACATCATCCTGTATAATGAGTGTCTATTAGATTGCTTATTTTGCAACATACAATAATGTAAAAAAACTAAAACTACACTTGCATATGAGTATGCGACTGTGAGGATTAACATTCAGTCTTGGGAAAGTATGTGCGATATTTTGACTACTTTTCAAATCAATGAAGATTTTCAAAAAGTCATTATGCATAATGACGTCACTGATTAAGTTATCATCATATCAAATAAAATTGAATATCTCGACAAGTAAGACAGTTGAAAAAATTCTAGCAAAGAAGTTATATTGTCATTTGAAGTGATCTTCCCAACGTAATCTTAAAATAGGTGGAGAAAATTTCGTTTCATTGGCACTTTAAAGGTTGCATAACATTTTTGTTGCATAACAACTCTCTAAAATGACCTAACAATCTGTCTCCAGACAAACTGGGAAGCAGCCCCTGTCATTCTAAACATTTGATATTTTGCACAGACCGGAGTGGTTTCAGATGATGAGGACTCAGAAGATGAAGGTTTTCAGTACATTTCAAGCAAACGTCTATGGATATATAATGTTAATACTTGCTCTTGGTAGGCTATTGAACGTATTCTATGAAAATGAGGCTGGTTATCACTGACATCCAAAAGTTAAATGGTATCACACCCAAGAATTATTTTAAAGCTACAGTAATCTCTCTTTTTCACCTCATCATGTGCTGTCTCGGTGTACTTTTTTTTACTTTTGCTTCAGGAAACAACTTTCTTGTATTGGTGAAATTCCTGAAGCTTGTAGTGGAGCATGTGCATCAGTAGTTGGGCAAACTCTGTATGTTTTTGGTGGGCATTGTGCACTGCTTGGACATTCAAATCATGTAAGTGTAATATGACCATCATCTCTATATCTAGCTGTCAGGTTGTATCTGATAGTTCCATTTCTGATCTACATTCCCCTACTTGCTATTGTAGATTGCAATAATTGAAATTGCTTTGTGTTTGTATGCTGATTTTTGTTTAATTAATGGTTATAAGTTGTATTCCCTGGACCTGATGACATGCAAGTGGAAAAATCATTCAAGATCTGTCTTAGGGCAACCACCACTGCCAAGGGATAAGTTTGGTTCCTGGATACTTGATGACAGGTATAAACTACAAGTAATAAGTATAGTTCTATACAAGTGTTAGGAAAACCAAACTAGAATAGATGATATTGAAGTAGTCTTACTTATATTTTACATTGTAGAATAATTTATTTTGGAGGTTATGGTCCTTCACCACCAACCAATAATGATGGTGCTTTTACAGTTCATGAGGTATTTGGTATAGTATGTACTTATAAACCTTCCAGTAATGTATTGGGATTCCATATTTTGGGAAGGTGTGTCAGAGCAATTATAGCCTTTCTCAGAAAGACAAATCTCATAAGATTGTTGGTACAGTAATTGAAATTGCAAAAAAACTAGTTTTTAGAGCAAGTATTTCTTTCTCTCCTCATCAGCACATGAGAGGCTGGAATGGTCAGGTTTCTGTTCTTAACATAAGGGAAGATGATTTATTAGAGTGGACACATCCTGTTATTAAAGTAAGTTTTACAAGACAAACGGTACAGTATACACTTATTGCTCTACAACAATCCAATTTTCTTTTTGAACTGAAAGTCAAATCAAACTTGCCAACGGTTTAGCTTTGCTTCTTCAATCAAGGGAGACCCACCACAGCCGCGAGCGGCTCATGGTACAACAAGAATGGGAAACAAAGGTTTCCTCTTCGGCGGAAGACACTCAGTGAGTACATATACCCTTCGTATTTTCATATAATGCTCTCAGCTCTGGTTTTCTAGGCAGTTATCTTTTATAAATTGCGATATGAAAAATTATGATAATTCTGTAGGTTTGCCGTGATAATGACCTTCATTGCTTGGATTTAAAAACCCTAACTTGGAGTGGTCGGTATGTTGTTTTTTAAACATTAAAAAAAATTGTGGGAATAAGAAAAAGTAAAGGTCCTTAAGTACTTCGACCCGAACGTTAGGTCTGTTTGGCTATTTCAAATGTCGTACTTTTCACCAAGCAATTGAGTGGTCTGAAATATCAATGATGAAAAATGTTGACGTTTGCAACAGACCTTACAAGGTTACCTTAACACGACTTCATGTAAAAGCTATAGCAGTTAGTAAAATATGCATGAGTCGTTAGATTATTTTGAACCAGGTGTTGGTTGTAGCGTGGTTGTATAAAAAAGTGATTAAAGTTAACTATGATTAGTAGCAGCGGCGACCAACCAAAAACCAAGTATTTAGTACTTAATCACTTCAAAACAGTGTTAAAAAAGTGATTAAGAGTTTTATACAACCGGCCCCAGGCCGTTCTCAATCTCGTTCAATGAAGACGGCAACTTTTTCTTTGTTTCTTGTATGCCTGCGAACGTTAGGGAAGTTTTTTCTCGAAGTAAAGTGTCGTATACATATTTTCAGTCTACAGGTCAGTGGTCCTGCGCCATGTGGTAGATCATGGCATGTGTTTGTCAAATGCGGTCCCAAACACATCTTAATTCATGGAGGATTTGATGCAAATGGCATAGAGTTAGGTATGAAGTTAATAGATTACTCTTTGGTTTTCTTTGGTTTGATTTTCTCATTTGCAAAGCGTGAACGAGTGCATTTGTTACGAATCTTTGCACTGCATTAGTTGGCAAGGAGAATCACTATTAATGCACTCTTACATCCTGGAAAAGTAGAAAATCGCACCCGTGAACTCGTAGGAAAAAAAGCCCACGTAAACTCACCTTAATGCCGTTCGGAAGACCCAACTCCTCCGAATACTCATCTTGTTCGTAGATGATGCATGGTTGCTGGATGTGGAAAGCTTAAGTTGGATTGAAATTGATGCTTTCAGGCAAATGAGGTAGGGTTACTGTGTGCTAAATACGATCGCAAACAGTTACGAATGAACAATCAATACGTGTTAGTATTGATTGAACAATCAATTACTGTGTTAGTATTTAAAGATGTTTAACGACTGAACTGAAAGTTACAAACAGAAGTAGCTAAAAAGTTTGGGCTGTTTTCCTGTTTCCTCTACTCTAGGCAATTTGTTCGCGCGACGCCAAGAGAAAATAGGAATTCAACCACGTGATTGATCAAGAGAAAGTTCGCTTTTTTACCAACCAATCGTGTTGCTGGATTTTTGCGGCGTCGCACGAACAAATTCATCTAGTGGAAACCGTTCTTGACTGCGGGAGTTACAGCATAGCCAGTAGAAACATGTATTATTGTTTACCAGTTTAAAGCCCGTCTTCGTCGAGCGCCTCCAGGAATCGCAACAATCAGTGGACACGGAGCGTAGTTTTTACAGTAATAATTAACTGTGGACAAAGCAAGCTGTAAAAACGCAAAACAACGTATAAAGCACCTAAATGGCTAAAAGAAAGTGTTTGTTGTCATGACGTGATATCAAAATCAGTGAATCATTAAAATGCTAAATAATAGAACTCCAGAAAGACAACATTTTGAGTTTTTTCCCCATTTTTTCGACTACTATTATCATCATCATTTCGTGATAATGATTAACGTTTAGTGCAAAGTCCGAACGAATATGTACATTTATTTGAAATACGAAACCACTGTACGTTTTTACAGATCGCATTAACCACACTGTCACTGATCTGTTTGAGCAGGCTAGCTTTGCCCACTGAAATGCATTCCAGTTTAGTGTGCATAATATTGCTTTACCGAAATTATAAGAAGTGTTATCTGCACAGAGATAGCTGCACAAATGTTTCAAAATAACGACGCAGCAATAAGACAATGGAAGTTATATCGCGAGGTCGGTGCATGCATGTTGGAAGACATTAACAGTTCAATAAAATCTTTATAAAATAAAGTCTAAAATTGCGCATCAACGTATTACAATATACATTTCACAAGGAAAAAGAGTGATATATATATAATATATGTTGTCATACACAGCATTTATGAAATTGCATAAAATTAATGTCATAGGGACGGCTGATATAAGACGCAAGTCGAAACACGCAAGATATCCTATTCCAACACGATTCAAGCACACAATTCGTGAAATATATACGTACATCTCTATAAATCTATGCAAGTTATAATATTTGTCATAATCCCCCATGTTCAGCTACTTTCACAACACAGTCATCAACAATATCAATAACAACAAACACGCCATGGAATTGCTTGAACATTCCAACTATTTTGAGGAAAAATCATAACAAATGTATCAACAGAAGTTCCAAATTTGAAATAGAGAGCAAAAGTCCGTTGCTTGATGTGAATCAGTAAACAACAGGATAGTAAGCGTATATAGAGGATCGGCCCAGAATCGATCTGTCCTTTGGATCTAGTCCTTCCTCTGCTTTCGACATTTTGAAAATCGCAACAACGCTCGCAACAGCTACTCCAATAACACCGGCCGCTAGAACACATGTAACAGCAACAACTGCAACAGTAACAACCATTTTCAATCTTTCTTTCAATAGCTTTCTTCTTTCAAACTGACAAAATTGTTCTTGTGTATATCGTTTTGCCTGATGGCGCTTCAACGATATAAAGACGAATAAATTATGGTTGTTGATGTTTACGATCCTATTTCAAAAGCGCAGTCGGCCGTGGAATTGATTGGCTATTCAATATTATGCATAATTTCATATTTTACATCGCATTAAAATTTAATGAAAAACAGACTTCCAGATATTTCACTGGAATTATACAGTACAGTTGACTGAAAGGTATTACATCTTTTGGGTAATAGAAATGTGAACTGAAAGTGCGTGTTCTCTTATTTGAAGACATATTATGTTGATGGCTTGATGCTAATCAAGCGATGAAAACAATGCCGCATTGTGTGTCAATTTAGACACGTGTAAGTGGTTAATACTGCTCTGCTGGCTAGTTAATAACCAGCATGGTTAAGGAAAGCAAGTGGTTTACACTATGTTAGAAAGGACAACTAGGGAAAATCGGTGAAGTTTCAATTGAGGCCTACTGTGTAGTCCTGGTGGGCAAATATTTTCGTGTTTATTGACTGTGGGAACAATCAGTTCCTACAGTAATGAATAGTGTACTCTCGACTTGCAACCAATCTCTCCGGACACACCACTGTCACCACACAATGCTTCTCGCCCACGTTAGCTGGTGCCCACAACTGTACTAATAAAATACTTTTTGTGCTTCGCCGCCAACATGCCAAATTGTCAGCCTGAATAAAATAATTCGATAAAATTTATCGTCTATGGTTTTGTTCTGATGTTAATACTCAGCAATAATAAAGTCCTTCATCACCACGTGTGTGTGTTCTATGCAATCACGTTAGCCATCCCTGACTTGATTCACGTGAACAGCAGACCTTTTTTCTAATCACCTCGATAAATTGAGGGAAAATTTGTAACTGATGAAGTTTGATTGGCCGACGTTTCGCATTTGCATTAAACGTTATCACAAGAATTGCTACTAAAAGAGTACATCAACCATGCTGTAATGACCAGAAGACCACTTCAATCGTATCGTAGCGAATCGTATCGTAGCGAATCGTAGCGTATCCTTTTGTGTCCATATGATTTGTTCTGCTTTGGTGTTCACAAAACAATAAAATACGCTACGATACGATTGAAGTGAAAAAAACAGGCTTAAAACTCTTAAAGCGTATTTCAACATTTTTGCACCTCTTGGTGTCATCTTGGTATTCTAGCCAAGTCCAGTGTTTTTTTTTCGGATGTAAAAGAATAGTTCCCAAGCAGTGTGATTCACTTGGGGTTTAACTTTCCTGAACAATTCTCGCACCATTATCAGGGTATTTCTCTCGTTCAGCACTTTGGGGCATATTACCATTAACTTCTTCAAATTTAACTACGTGATACCTACAAGATTGACAATGTCAACTTGACATGAGAGTATAACGACTGCAACAAGACCTTCTTCTCTCCATGCCTAGCACTTTCTTCACGCGTTCATTGGTTTTACTCCAGCCAATTATGTGTTAATGATTTGATCCCGGAGTACATAAGTGATGAATCCAGATTGATCATCAATGAATCCAGTTATTTTCAGTAGCATTTTTTGGAATTAGGAAAACTTGTAACAAATTAGCAGAATTGCAACATCATACGACATGCAGGATATAGTATGGGCATGTTTGAACTTCATGCCACACTGTAACCTTCTGAGCAACTTCCAAATCCTCGTTTTTTCCGGCTGGAAAATTACTTTTTACTGGGAAACTTCGATATTGAATACGCACTTGCCGGGGAAATTCCCACACGTGTTAATTTGTTATTTTAATTTCCGTGCTTGTCGATTCCTGTTTAGTTGACCAATCATATTGCAAGTTTTACGTCTAGTTATGCAATCGGACATAATTAGTTCTCATGCTAGTGTCTTGAAATTATAAAATCGCAGGAATTGCGCCATATTTATCATTCTGGCACAGTCAGTTGTAGTGTTTGGAAGTTTTTAAACATTTGTACGAAATATTGTCACAAGAAGACTTGTTAATCGATTGTTAAGGAGCAAATTATTTTGCGTTGAAAGACAGATATTGAACAAAATGGTTTTTATTGCTGCTCTGCTTGTTGGTGTGATGTCTGTAGGAGCAGTTGTGTCTATGGCAGTTTCAGGAAGTGTGCATATGTTCAAAACGGTTGAAAAGGACAACAGACGAGCGCATGACTTGATGAAATCGCGCACGACGCCACATAATCAGTATCAGGCCGTCTACTAAAACGAATTCGAGATGAAATGCATATTTTGAAGCAATTTTAGATCAGGCAGCCGGTCAATGTCTTGAAAGACTTTAAAGTTCTGTTTTATGGCATTAATAATTCGTATAAACAATACATGAAATGTATGATTCGCGATTTACCGTCACTTTTGATAAACCTGCAAAGCGGTGTATTGAATTTTAATTGAAAAATTCTAAATCTTTAATGGTTTTCCGAAAAAAATTAAGGCTGTGCATTACATTGTGTAAACTGTATTTATACCCAGAAGTCAGATGTTCAGGTCAGTCATAAGGTCATTTCAAACCATTGCTGTGCTGCCTGTGATATAATCGTGGAACATAAGACCAAACTGTTCACGTGCAAGACAGTTAACCTGTCTGTGTTTGGTAAATCGTACTTCAAAGATACAAGATGGCAAACCTGTTGGCTAATCTGGACTCTTGAGTTTATATTTTTTCGTTTTCGTGCTGAGATTGGACCTTCGACCATTGAGTCGTTTGTTTAAGAATTGCAATGTTCACGTGAAACACCTCTTGGGAAAATTCCGACGTTGGTTGGGAAAAATCGGAGATCAAGTTTGGGAAATACCAGACAATGGGTTGGCAGACGCAGAATTGACAGTTGGATATGATTGGCTGGTTTCCGCCATGCGTCACAAAAGAAACGCTTCCTGATTGGTTCGAGTCAAACTGTATTTAGCATGTAATATAATAATTATAGCGTGAATAATTTAGTTGCGTACAAAGGATGTTGTAAATACCGATGGAATATTTAATGTGAATAGCAATTCTTATTGAGTGATATTGTAAAGGAACGAATTTGAATATTAAATCATGCAGTGTCAAATTTGTGTGTCGCAGCTATTATTTCTATGGTCGCAGCTATTATTTCTATGGTCGCAGCTAAAATTTATGCACTATTTCTCACCAGTAACGTCAAAGCATGGTATGTTAAGCCCAAACCAACTCTTGTTTCTAGGACGGCCCAATTCATGGTCATTCATCTGAAACTACACAATGAATTAGTTGAAGTAGTTTCTGACTACGATATAGACTAGAAATAAATGTCATTTCACTGTTAATAAGACATTAATGTAGTAAGAACAACTTCCAACTGAAGAATGCCTGAATCCAGCAGAAGTATTCAGCTATCGGGTTCAGCCCTGACAAAAATACGAATCTAGACGGGGCAAACCATTTTAGGAGCAGTATAGTGCCAGTTAGTACAAAAGTCAAAACGTTTATGATTTTCAAATTCAAGTGACCCTTGAGCAGTTTGAGAATCCAACTGTCTATGGAAGCTGTCTTCATATTTGATGCCGGATTTTGCAGCTAACCTTCGAAATGATCCTTCCGGCACTTTGACATTGCAAAAAAATATACGTGCAATGTATCAGTCATTTCTTACTGCGCGTTAAACATGTTTACATGACAAAGCTGTGCACGAGTTGTGCACTGCTGGTGTTAACTGGAACGGACAAGCATCATATAGTTATTGCCATCTCAATCTCATTAAGTTTCTTAGTTTGTCTGCGAAAATACCCCATTGAGATAAAAATCAATCATTAAAATGACTAAGGGGAATCGTCCTGCCCAGTCCCCTCCTCCGACGCCACTGTTTGCAAGTTTTTTTTTTCAATTTTTCTCATAGACCTCCAAGAGAAAGGCTGTGGCATACCGCCTGTCCGACAGAAAACGAAGGAGAGATTGCGATATTCGGAGGATGTTCACAGATGGGACCAGAGCCTGTGAGCATAACATCACTATAATTATGTCACGAGTAATAATCTAGAAATCAACATGAACTATAGAAATTGGTTTTCTAAACTCGAAACACACAGTGGCGTAGCCAGGGTCATTGTTTTTGGGGGGTAAGTAGCTAGTGGTGAAGGCATTCTAAGGGGTCCGCCCCCCAACTTCTACACGGATTTAGACTTTTGGAATGGTCTTGAACACAATTGGGGGGGGGAGACGGTCGCCCCCCTCGCTCCCCCCCCCCTAACTACGCCACTGGAAACACAAACAATGCCGACTCGGTTTGTTTCGCAAGGCCAATCATAAAGCTTGGTCATAATGGTCATTTACTCATTTTAAGTTGGTATTCACACTTTAGTCGGATATATATGTCGAGTCAAGACTCGCTCAGTCAATCGATAACCATTCTCAAACTCTTTACTTGTTTAGGAACACACAAATGCTTTATTCTTTTTCCATTTTGTTCCACCAAAACTTGAACGGTAAGTCGGACAAAATGTAAATTTACCGACTGTATATAGCTACATTTCTATCAGTAATTACAGTCAGTTCTTTATTTCACAAACTATGAAATAACTACCATATTTCTACAGAAGCCTAAAAATTCGTTACAACACAATCTAGGACGGCTTACTTAACCCGCCCGCCACAGTAAAGCAAACCCAAATCAAATTATTTGTGTGCCTTAAATATCTACATGTATATTTGCAGACTATGTGAAGAGGTTCTTGTAAAAAATAGAAGAAAGCAACTTAAGCAAGTAATCAAACTTCGACAATTACCAAAACACATTTCAAGAAACCTTGAAGGTCGATTAGTAAATAGCCCTTGAATGTAATAAACTAGTGCAGTAAGACCAGTGAGCTCCTTATATCTGGAGTGAGAACATAAGTTCCAAAAGAGAAGCCACAGATAGCGGAAATTGAAGCAGAGGACTAGGATCGAGTTTTGATAAAGCTCCTTCAATTTCACTGAAGAGGAAATGACTGAAGTTATCACTCCAGGTATAGTTGGCGCTCAGTGAGTAAGACTAGTATCCTTGGTTGAATCCATAGATATCTCATATACACTAGATGGTGCATCAGGCGAAAATTGAAGCCGGATCGCAGGCGCTGGTCGTTTCCACAGAGTTAACACGGAGCATGACAATTTGTGTATTTTGTATTACGGAAATGGACAAAGTTGACAACAAATCCTGTTTTATGCAGCTAAAAAGTATAGTGTTTTGTGTAACATTTTTTTTGATGAGTGGGAACGACCAATATGGCCGCCGCCTAGTGCTGTGCAAACTCCGGTTTTGTCACCTCCACCTCCGGCTCCGGGCAAAAAAAACTCCGGCTCCGGGAAAAAAACTCCGGCTCCGGCAGAAAATTTTAGGCTTGTGCAAATTTGTCAAAATTGGAAATTTTTACAGTTTAAATTGGAAACGCCATCTTTGTTTTTTTATTTAACACTTCGCATTCTTCGCATCAACATTTTGTAATATGCATGATGCACGGTATTATATTTGCAAAAACAAGACTCAAGGTCAATGTGGTTAAAACTTTTATTATTGAACTTAATGGAAGCAAGTTTACCAATGTTTCCTGTTACAATGTAACCCGCCAAAGAAAAGAGGGTAATGTTTCGGTTATTCTTTAAAACACATATTCGACCTTTCATGTTGACAATATTGTAAGCATAGCGTCGCAGCGTTTGATGAAATTTTTAGGTAAAATTTTGACATGCTTTACCGTCTTGCGGACGTCACAGTTATACAAAAATAACATAAAATACCATAATTATAATTTGTATGTTTGTGTCAAGCCTTATTGGGCTGTATTTACTTTTTTTTCGATGGAGTTAGTTTTTCGTTGATCTATGATAGAAGTTTGCAGCACAAATAAGTGCTGCCGGAGTTTTGCCGGAGGTGAACAAACTCCGGCTCCAGCTCCGGCTCCGGCAAAATAGGTCAAAACTCCGGCTCCGGCGCTCCGGCTCCGGTGCACAGCACTACCGCCGCCTTTTGTTATGAAAGTATACCGCTGAGATTTTTGGCTTCACTTTTGTTATGCAGATGCGCTGTCTAGTGTATATGAGATATCTATGATTGAATCTTTAATTAATTCAATATGTTCCTCGATCAACGATGAAGTAATGGATGGCACATCACATTGACCAGCACTGGAATATTCCCCATTTACAATCATAAAAATTTGTTACGAACAATAAGATAGTTGATAAAATGAAAACTAATCTAACCTTAAAACGCCTTGAATAAGCTACTGAAGAATCAAAAATTAATTTTGTTTTAATCATTGATATCTTTTATTTTTCCTCCATGAAACTTGTTGAAACTTAGTAATCATGTTTAGTAAAGAAAATTATAAGTCCATAAGACCATAATAAATTTGGTAATAAATATTTCCCGAGGAATTTAGTAGTTTGGAACCGTAACTTTTCGTGTTCAGAGCACTAGCTATAGTTGATGCTACTCGACCAAATCAATCGATATCATTTTCGATAGCTTGCGTAGCAGGCGGTTAGGGCCTAAAGCCGAAGGGTCATGGCTTTATAGGATACCTTAAAGGTCGAAATGTCGAGAGAGCACTGGGACCAAGTCGCCCCTGTGTTTTGTGTATTTCTCACTCACTAGGACTGTATCTACTTCACCAAATTTAGCTAAAGAGGGAGCGCGTAGCGCGACAATAAGCGTACTGTTTTGCTGTATTAAAACTATTTTCACTCACTGGGATTGTATCTACTTCACCAAATTTAGCTAAAGCTCGAGCCCGAAGGGCGAGTAATGGTTGTCGCGCTACGCGCTCCCCTCTTTAGCTAAATTTGGTGAAGTAGATACAGTCCCAGTGAATGAGAAATGTGACAACCCAAGAATGACTCGATATTGATAGTTATTATATGTATGGGGATACACAAAACACAGGAGCAACTCGGTTCCAGTGCTCTCTCGACATTTCGACCTTTAGGGTATCCTATAAAGCCATGACTAAAGCCGAAGCCTCCGCCCGCACCCTAACCACCTGCTACGCAGGCTACATTTTCGATGAACAATACTTTCCACGGAGCTGTATATAGAATGCTGGACACGTTCAATATATTACGCTAGTATATATGTATTAGAATAAAATTATATTACATAACGTTAACAATCCAGTGGTTCGTGTTTTATAAAATATAATATCTTTGTTGTTGTGCTCCATCTTTGATTATTTTACCGCACTTGGCGATTCCTGAAAAAATATAACTTTTTAGAAGAAATGTAATGTCTCCAAAAGATAGGGGCTGTCAAAAATAAGGAAAAACCCAATGCACGGTTCAGAAGCATGAGCATTTCTGGCCTTTAAAAACTTATGAATCTTTCACAGTAACTTGGGAAATGACTGAGGTATGTGATTACTGAGGTATGTGAATTTATGCTAGACAAGTTAGAATGGAGTATAGCAGCCTCTATCATACGGCACCCAAGTGATTATTAAGGCTAAGATATACTGACAACATGACTATTTATAAGTGGATCAAGTCCATATTAAAATTGCCAGGAAAAGAACCAACAGGTGAACTATAGTCTACTTAATAGTACATGTACTTTTCTCCAAAGTTAAAGCTATTCATTATTAATTGCAACAAATAAGATAGTACGTATATATTACAAAACGATAAGTCTCACCAACTCTTCACGACAGTACAAATTCAAACATAAAATTTGTCTCTAAAATCCAATGATGACTTAATACTAAAGTCGAGATTTACAGTCTCAACTGCTTGTCTGGTTTTATTCACATTTTGAGTTGCAATATGTCTCTAGTCGTCGGAATCTGTTCCTTTTCAAATCCGATTCACAAGTGTTCACAAACAACGATTCTATAACAAACTTACTTGCAGATAGGTTGGTTCGGGATTAACGCACCGAGGGGTCTGACAGCTGTTCGAACCTACCGAGCGAAGCGAGGTAGGTTCGGACAGCTGTCAGACCTCGAGGTGCGTTAATCCCGAACCAACCGAACCTGCAAGTAAGTTGGGTTTTTATCCCATACTAAACTTATCTTCTTGTGTTGTTTTCCGAGGCTCGCTGAGTCGCCGATGTATTTTGTCAACATTTTCTCTTCTTAAACTTATTGGTCTCTTAATATTTCTTTATCAGGGTCTCTATTGTCTTTAGTTTACAATTTTCCGTTTCTTTTTGCTTGGTTTCTGTGACGTCTTTAGCCCAAAAATGTTCTTTAAAGTGTAGGTTTAATCATCAGCTAAATTTTGTTCGCCATTGTTGTTGAGCAGTTTGAGGCGGACGGCAGCGTAAGCAGCAAGCAGGTAAGTTCGGGTTTTTGTAACGAATCAGAAAGCCGGTTTTATTGATAAAAGAGAAAAGCGGGTAAGTTCGGAAAAAGCAGGTAAGTTCGAAAAAAACTTACCTGCTGAGAACCAATCAGAAGCCCGCTTTCATGACACATATGGGATAAGCAAGTGAACGACAAAAACTGATGTTGAATAACAATGCCATTTTCCACCGCTTCATAACAACGACATGCCTACTACAACAACTACAGCGATCAACCACGAAAATGAACATGGTTGACTTCATTAATTCTTGCAGAAAACTCAACGAATATTTTATTCGCGAGTTTTTCACTGTTTCCAGAGAATTACGAGCATTGCTTGCGCGCTCACTCACTCTTTTGCAAAGTTTAAAGTCAGCCTTCTTTGCATTTTTTAAATATGTTTATGGTTCGGAGATTTTTCCAAAAAAGCCACAGTTCAACGGCTGGAATCGAGCCTACTACAGTTACTATTAGCTGCGTTTTTATTTTTACCTTTTCTTGTTGGATTTGTTTAGGTACAGAACTATTTAAAAATATAAACCCATCGCTTTAGAATTTTTGCGCTATGATAAAGCAACAAAGTCACGAGTAGACTTTGCTGAACATCTGTATTTCCAAGAGCTGCCGTCAAACATACCGAAGGAGCTACTTACCACAGTCGATCTTCCTTTGATCGATCTTATAACATGTTTGAAGGCCTTAATCCACTCCATCATTTCGGGTTCGCTGTCAGCCTGAATATAATACGTTCTGTCTGGTGTCGCGACTTCGAAAACATTTTGTTTGTGGCTGAATGGTCTAAAAATATCAGTCATTGAGAATGGCTATAAATCAAATGTGAGCTGAAAGAAGGCAGGACTTTGAAAAAATTTACCGATCAGAACTAAACCCTGCCTTGCCCTTGGGATAACCATCGTGTAGAATGGCAAACCTCCCCATATCTCAAAATCCGAGCATGGTTGTAAATCATATAAGAAATAGTAAAGTCTCCCATATCCAAAACATACTCTACATACCCCTCATGTACTTTAGCTGCCCTTAACTTAGTGGCAGACACAGAACCTCTAGCTTCTTTATCCTATACAAGATTGAAGAAAGCAATACACGTTTCCCTGAAAATATTTCACTGCCATAATTTTTCTCAACAAAATCGACACAAATTAAAGTTTGTTCTTCAAAAAACAAAGTAAAACTTACTATTTCTTTTTCATAATAACAAAATTTAAACATATCCAGTTTCAAATAACGCCTTTTCCAACTCTTAACCTGGATGGTTTAATATAAAGAGAGAGAGACTTGTAGAAGTTACTGACTTTTAAGTTTTCACTTTATCTTAATGTTAACAGCAAACAATAGATCACTATAATTTTGTGGAAATACCACGTAAATTTATTATTGCAAAGCTTTTGATTCATAAGCTTGTATCTTCATCAGTAATGATAATGAAGATCCGAGATTACGGGTTAAAAAGCTCTTTGGTAATAAGTTTACGTGGCGTTTTTGCAAAACTATTGCCTGTGATATGCAAGCTCACAAGGAACTTAAGGTACAACATTTTGGTGATGATCATCATTAAAATTCTACAAGGGAAGTACTCAAAACAACTTTAGCAACCTTGCTACGTCCTTTTAGATCGAAGACCCCGGTTCAAACACATAGCTACGTCTTTGTCGATCAAAAAAGACCCCAGGTTTAAACACATAATTCAGAAGAAAGGGCAACCCTTACAATGAAATTACAAGTTTTCTCATGCAAAATTTTCCCTTAAATTTGCTGCTCTAATCACTTAGAGAAATTATTTTATAATTTTCAGGTAAAGAAGGCTACAATATCTCAACGACAGATCTGACGATTGAGATACTCAATTGCACACTGTTCCAAAAACTTCAACAATTTTTTTCTTCAGTTCCATACTCACCACTGCACCTTGCTTAGTACAGTAACCCTCTTTGATAGGTTTGATATCACCAGTTCCAGAGTTACAACGACTGCTGGGAAGTGAGTCTGAATCTCCAGTATTGGTCTACAACAAAAAATGCATCGTTAAACACAGATTCACAAGAAAAAAAATGGGGACAACTCAGTCACAACAAAATAATAGATAGGTCAGCTGCAAATTAAACATAAAACATTGTACTTATATCCAATCCAAAAGACAAGAACATATTCTATATGGGTACCTTAACAATTTTAACAGGAACACCACCAATAATTTTTGTTTCATAGCAGACTCCTTGATCTGCAGAATTTATGCTATAATCAATGGAATCATTGCTATCTGTAGACTTAACACTGGCACCTCTTTCAATACCGCAACTGCTGTCACGACTGGGATTGACCTGACAAAATATTTAAAACTAAAACATTAAGGCTCTCAAACTACATAGCTGTCAAATACACAAGGGGATCAACACATCATTGAAATACTTACTGCAGCTTTATGTAATGCTTTAAACCATTCTTCAATTTCAGACTCATCCCTCGACCTTAAATACCATTTCTGAGAGGCCTTATGAATTTCTGGAAGTATTCAAAATCTTATTTAATCTCTTCTTCTATATGATAATTATGCTATTTGGTCACAAATAGACCAGTGGCATCACCAGGCTGATAAAGCTGAGGGGGACAGAACGAGTGCCATTGCAGGGGGCAGAACAAATTCCATTGCAGGGGCAGAACAAATTCCACTGCAGGGGACAGAATGAATTTCACTGAAGGGTGACAGTCTTGTGCGTATTACAAATTTAAACAATCATCATACCCCCTACACTTTTTATTTCAGATTTAGAAAATTAAATCTTAATATCAATTATTAAAATAATTGGGGAGACTTGTCCCCCCCCCCCTAGTCCCATCTGGCAATGCCACTGAAATAGGCTTTTTTTAGAATATTGAACATGATGCATTGTGGTCAAGCTTCAGCACTAAAACTTTTAAAATTAGTCAATCATGTCTTATATGGAATTGTTTGTACTGAAGGCAGGGCTGTTGCTAGAGCGTTAATTGGGGTGGGGGGGGGGTGGGGGGGGGGGTGTGTTTGAATATTCATATTTTCATGTTATGCCCGATTGATTTCTTTTCAAATCAAGTTGATTTCAAAAGAAATTAGTCAGGCATAACACAAAAATATGAATATTCAACCCCCCAATTAATGCTCTAGCGACGGCTCTGACTGAAGGTAAACCAGCTTGCACTTTGTTTTTCTATTTCAGAAAAGAATTTCTATCAGTTGTAAACTTACTATGTGCGTGACAACAGACACTTATTTTTTTCATCATGCAAATTAAGCAAGTCTGTTGAGACTTCATCTTCATCATCAATCACTAAAAACTCACCAAAACAAAAATCAGCTGTTGGCTTGTTTGTTGTTATGGCAACCTACAACACATCAGAAAACTAAAGCATAAGTCAAACAAACTATCACCTGCCTGAGAAGTGTTGATCTATTTTAAAGTTTAGCTTTCATATAAACAATCAATATGACAAACCTTTGTAATGTATGCTAATTCAATAGTTGCACTGGGTGCATCTTTAATTGATTCCTATGAAAAAACACAAGATATTGGTCTATCACAATTAAATTTAGCCCAATTGCTGGTCATATCATAGACGGCCCAAAAATGTCTGGTAATTTTGTGCACCGCAAGCGCGAGCGGTAGCGTATTGTTTACATATATAATATACATAAGGTTGGCAACTAAATTTCACCTGACGAACATATGACTTTTGTTAAACACAAAATACATCGCTCATGGAATTAAAAACAGGTGAAAAATTATAACACATTAATCTCTGATAATTTTACTACACATACTCAGTGAAATTTGTCTTCAATGTTTCCGAATGGCTGCAAAATTTGAACATATTTTTCATGTATTGACAAAAAATTTCTAGCCCCAATGCAGGATGCCAGAGGTTATGCCACACGTCAGCATTTAAAAAGCATTTATACGCTCCTATCGGTGCACTTTCAACGAGGTATTCATAGCCAGTCGGAAACTTTAGTCCTGCTATGCAAATTTCAAATCGTTATAATTGTAGATTTCTTTGGAAATTGTTGTTTTCACAGTGAATGTACACGAAAGCATTTGCATAGCAAGACTAAATCGTCAGGATGACTATGCTGCTGTCTAAAAAGTGGTAGTTTTAATTTGAAACTTTCAAAAGCAGAAAAAAATAGAAATTTTCAGAAGAAAAAAATGGGTGTTAGTGAGTAGTGCAGGTGATAATGAGCACACTTATCACATCAGCAGCTCTTAGTAGTTTGTGCGCATAAAATTTGGACCTCAACTATCTACAGTTTGGAATACTATTGCTTACCGTTTGCTACTAATATCATTGATTTCAAGTCACTTTTCGCTGTAATATTCTGAACTTCGTTTGGAAGTTGGCCCGTTAACTCAAAGAAGTCAATCAAATGCTTAGTTTACAAACTGGCTTGTGAATTCTGAAATGAACTTTTGAATTTTGCAACGAACTTCCATACTTCGTAATGAAGCTCAGAATATTAAAGTGAAAATGAGCTGAAATTGACTATAAGACTTCATTGAATCACTTAAAGAAGTTCTTTGAATTATCAACATTGCCCATGTTGTACAGTAATCATTTTACACCAACAATGGTAAACAACCTCTCTCACACAAAGCCTGACCACCCATTGGGGAATGTAGTTGCTAAGGGCCTGAATGTGATTGTAACAGAACAACGCCTATGACAACAAACATTCCAAATTTAGTGGCTTACAGGTATTGGATACTAGAGATAGTTTCCTGAAATTCTAGTGTAGCAGGTTTAATTTGAACTGCAGCAACAAAGCAACTTTTGATATGTATACCAACTGCTACTTTATATCCAACAAATACAATTTGAATGTTTCTTGAAATGTAGCTGCATTATGAAGTAGAAATTGCCCGGAAACTTAAAAACCATTAAATTTCACCCTTCCTCATTAATATAATCAATTTGGTAGCTAATTGTACAAACACGCTGTTTGTCGCAATACATCACCACCACGAAAGCAGAAACAGGACGTTGTTATTATATAAATGCATAGGAAGTATACTTCGAGAATATATAAAATTTACGATACAAAAAATGCCAATCGACATTGCCAAAATTCTGTTGTCAAGGGAAATTACAAACAGAAAAATGATATTAAACGAAGCATAACGAGATTACAAACATATTTGATCTGATTCAAACGAACTACTATGACTCATAATAATGAATAATTCGGAAGACTTAACCCAGACCTCTGACCAACCTGCATTGTGTCTTTACCAGGATAGAATTTTAAACTTGTTTCGTCAAGAAGGACAAATCGTTTCCGCCAAGCATCACTGTAGTCGTGGTCTTCAATCTCCAAGAACCCCCCAAGACGTCCATAACTATCTCGTTCGGGCATTTTTCCGCCACAGCTTTCGTTTAAGCCTTTAAAGATTCTTGAAAGCTTGTGAAATTCGTACACTTGTCAGTTCGAATGTTCCTTTCGAGATTCAGCGCGCAACACAGACTATATGGCAAGGCCAAAACATTTGTCAAAACATAGCCATTAAATTGAGCAAGCCAATTAGAGTTTTAAAAGTACCGAAGGAATCCTGCCCTGTGCCAAGAAAATACGTCTCTCTCGCTTGTTTTGTCCTGAAATAAGCCTTTCTTCAGGAATAAGATTTCTACAAACTCGTTCATGCGAATTGTTCAGACATGCGAATTTCAAGTGTGAAAGATGAGAATTCCGTGGGTGAAACTCGACTCTCGCTCGAGATGCCGAAATATGAATACGCTTGTCAGGCTCTGTGTCAGGCTTGTCTACTTCCGCTTTGATGTCAGTAGCGAAAGCCGGCTTATATATTGGGCTTCGCAACATTTTCATGTTACATTAAAAACTGAACGATATTGTTCAACAAGGAATACAAAGAGTTTTTTTGCCGGAAAACTGCATATAGAGGGCATAATACTGTGTGTAAATAAACAGCATATAAACGTGGGAACGAAAATTGGAGACTTTCCGCTGGGCTTAACCATGTTGACATTGAGGAAGACCGCAGGATAAACCATGATAAACTAGTGAAACTAGTGTCAATCTTTCCCTAGGTAAGCACTAATGACCCGATTTTAGCTGTACATCATGGTGAAAGTTTGCATGTAAGGCTAGGTACAGTATAGCAGATTGATCAACAAGGACTTTATTCGCACGACATGAACTGTGCAATGCAAATGTTGAATGGATGACATACCATTAGTGGTATGTAAACGACTCTGTCACTGCGATATAGTTTAACTCGAGGAATGACCAACTACAATTTAGAGATTATGCAGACAACTGTTGAATTACAATAGGTATAAATTTGACGTATTTTATTGTGCTTTTAGCAAAATTATTGCTGTCGTTTCATGGGATCTCTGTACGGGCATAGATAGTTGCTTTCATATGTATACGAAAATATATACTGCACAGAGTTACAGATTTTTCAGAAACGCGTAAAATTTTCCTGATGTGTTTTGGCTGTTTTTGAGACGTACAAAAATGGCAGAAACTTGAGAAATATATTACTTGATCAATCAAGGGGTTTTATTATAAAATCGTCGCGCTCGGAAGCGAATTGTGAAGTTATTAACGCTTGAAATTATTAACCAATGTAAGTAGACCACAGTACAGCTATGTTACAACAGTCGTTACGTATTTAATAATATACAAGGAAATGTTTCTGGGCTGTGATTGGTTGATTCGAGTGCAGTTAATCCCAAACATCACCCAGAACAGTGCAAAAATCTGCAACACAGTGCAAAAATCTGTAACAACAGTGCAAAAATCTGTAACAACAGTGCAAAAATCTGTAACAACAGTGCAAAAATCTGTAACAACAGTGCAAAAATCTGTAATAAGCTCTTTGATCGAGAATGAGTGCACTTGCATAATGCGAAGTTGTAGGTACAAAATGTTTGTTTGGACATTTCCTTTTTATATTATTAATAAGTAATAGTATAATTTCTCGTGCAATTACGGAAAACAAGCACTCGTGAGTTTTTAAAAACCGCAAATAGCACTCGTCCTTCGGACTCGTGCTATTTTGCAGTTTTTAAAAACTCACTCGTGCTTGTTTATCCGTAATTGCACTCGAAATTATACTATTACCTATACTAACTAAATTATGTAGATAAAAACATGTATCTTTAAAAGTACAAATTTAAGACTTATGTTCTTTACAATATTTAAAGACTATGTGATTCAAGACACATGCTACAAAAAAACGTTCCGTCTTGCAAGGATACAATGTTAGTCTGTTTCCGTACCTTAAATTTTGATACTAGATGTTCAAGGCGTGAACCAGGCTGTCCTAATTTATCGAATGTTTTGGTGCATGTACAGTCACGTCTTACGCTTAAGGGTGAACATTTGGCGTAAATTAAAGCTGCATGCCTGCGGCGTAGTTCAAAGTCGGATAAATTAAGCGCATTGAGCGTTTCTGGACCCGTTCAACTTTATCTGACAAGTTGATTGGCAAAGATGAATGCCATACCGGACAGCAGTATTCTAGTAGAGGTCTGACTAGTGTGAAATATACTTGTAACAGGTGAGTGGATGAAACTCCATTTCGTCTGAGAGCTCGTAAATATAATATGTACTCTCTTTGATGCTTTGGTTACGATCTCACTAACGCGCGAATCCCACTTTAAACTGTTTTGTATCGTTAAGCCTAGGACTTTGTAGGATTCTACTCTTTCAAGGCTAATATTATCCACTGCTAAGGAGGTTGGAGGATGCTCGATGTCGCGTCGAAAGGAGACTATCATCTCCTTACACTTCTTAGGGTTCAATTTCATATTGTTGGATCCAGCTCTTTTTGTAGTATGGAAACCTCTCTTGTTGGGACAATCTCAGACAGCTTCGTCGTCTACGTACTTCCAGTTACTGGAACGAGGGGATACTATTTTCAAATCGTTGATCATTATGACAAAAAGGATTAGACCTAATTTGGTATCCTGTGGCACTCCAGCATTATTTGGAAGCCATCACGACATGCTCCGTCCCAATTTTACACACTGACGGCGATTTGAGAGGAAACTACACATCCAAGGGATTATTGTACGACGTACTCCCAGATTAACTAATTTCGTTATGACGATGTTGTGGTCTATTCTGTCGAAAGCTTTGCTGAAATCCAAAAAACACGCCCTAAGATAATGACCTGGGTTGTCCATTTCGGATAGCCAGTTGTGGACAAGGTCTAGGAGACAGTAGGTGGTAGATGTCGATTTTAGGCTGCCAAATTGACGATTATCGATTTGCTTTCCCACATCTTCAATCATCCAAGTAACTACAAAGTCTTCAAAAACTTTCGATGGCACGGAGGTGAGTGCAATTGGGCGAGTTCACTTTCAAGATGAACTTGTTTCGCCTTTGGAATTGGTATGATACTAGAGTCTTTCCACAAAGCTGGTACTAATCCGGAGGACAAAGATTTGTTAAATATTAATGTAACTGGCTCTGCAAGTTCATTAGCAAACTCTTTTAATAACATCCGTGGTGGAATATTGTCCGGGCCATGGCTTTGTTGGTCTGTAATTTTACAAGCTTGCTACAAACCTCGTCAGGATCAACTGTTGGGGGTGGAAACGCAGACGTTAAGAATGTTGGGAGGTTTAAAATATCGAGTGGCGTAATATCACTTGCTACACTCACAAAGTACTCATTTAGGGACTCTACCAGATCCGCTTCTGATAGCAGGTGACCGTCACGCTCGATTGTAAACTGGAGTTGGTTTTTTCGTCGGCCTGACATTGTATCAATAATATGCCACCATTGGCGGACGTCGCCTTTCTTCATGTTTTGAATTTTCTTTGCATAAAAGTTATTTTTCTTGATTTTAATCTCCAACTGAACCGTCCGTCTATATTGGCGCCACAAATGCGCGTCACCAGTATGGAACGTGCATTGGCGCTCTTTAATAAGTTGCTTTATGTGCCCAGTAATCCATGGTTTGTCTGTAGGGTGGAATCTAATTGTTTTTATAGTAAAGAAATTATCTATCGCAGTGTTCAGGTCGTTAGTAAAGGATAACACCATCTCATCGGATGATGGACTAGGTCCAAGTCCACTAAACCATTCATTTCTGGTTGACCATAAACCAAATCCATTTAAACCCGACTGGGGATATCGACGTGTAGTCCTCTTTATACACGTATTATTATTATCTTTACAAATACAGTACCGCCAACAAATAACTTGTCAAAAACCGCATCCGAGACGACGTGAAAAACACCAACATTCGCTTTGGCTGACGTCTTAAGGATCGAATACTCATTTTCCTTTGAACGACTGAACTTAGTGAAGAGCGATTGTGGAGTTGTGGTCGAGAACCAGTGTCGAGAACCTGAGAACGTAAACTGCCGTACGGTGCTTCGATTTTCAAATAGTTGCTACTAAGCTGTTTGACAATTTTGCATATCAAGCGAGCAAGTTCTTTGTTTGTTATTCGTTAATCTTATCTTTGACATTTTGACCACCTCTAATAGTCTTCTGTCACTTCTATCACAATAGAAGGGCTTGAAGTATTTTCACATCGATAAAAACAAAACAAAACAAAACACCGCGTTTCTGGGCTGCCTATGGTATTTTTGGGTCTCAATCTATTTATAGGAACATGACTCAATACTATACACTAGTAAAATAGATGACCACTGGCATAAAATACCAAGTCCCTATAATACAGGTCATGGCTAAAGGGGATAAGCGAGAGGTAGGTTTTCAAGATGGCGGATGTTTTTCAAGATTCTTAAAACGAGAACGAATCAACAACCAGACATTTATAGCATTCCTAAAGCTAACCCTAAGCATAACCACAATTTAGGAATGCTATAAATGTCTGGTTGTTGATTCGTTCTCGTTTTAAGAATTTTGAAAAATAGCCGCCATCTTGAAAACCTACCTCTCGTCCATCCCCTTTAGCCATGACCATATAATATAAAACTGAGACTGATTATTATCTAATTTTAACACTTCTGAGTTCTGTTTATAGATGGTGTTTACATGTCAACGTTATTTGTTAATTAATCCTATTGTTGACATTTTGACCACTTTAAACTTTTGTCTTATCATAAACATATAATAATATTTTATGTTTGTATCAAGCATTTAATTATATGAATATGGCTTTACATCAGCGTCCTGTTGTTCAAAGGCAGGTTAACCTAACCTTGGTTTAACTTGAAATTCAAAAAAATTCGTCAGCCGCTCGTTTACCAGACCGAAAATATTTCTTTAGAAATCTTGTCTGCGTCAATGATAGATTTCGTTTCAGAAGCTTTGAGATGAACGGGCATGTAAAAATACGCAAACGAAAAAAGTGCGTTAAATTTTTGGACCCCTAAGCACGTGTTAGTTTTCCCGTAATATCGTTCCTGTTTGTTTTGCAATGGCATATACTCATATTTGACGACACTTGAAGGAGATAGTTAAATAAAATAACAGATTTCACTATTGCACATCGTTTTAACACGCTTGTTTTCGGACCTTCCGTGTATTGTTTAGAAGGCTGGATTTACAGTGGTAACGTTTTGTATTGTCTGTACTCTTGATGGATTAAAGTGGTAAAGTTTTTATTGTCTTGATGGATTAAAGTGGTAAAGTTTTTATTGTCTTGATGGATTAACGTGGTAATGTTTTTTGTAATTAAACAAATTCAAGTTAGTGAGTAATCTTATTACAAAAAACTTGCGTCTGTGACCCTGATTACACTAGAGCAAAAGTTTCCGGATTCGTAGAAATATCCGGAATCCTTGTCTGTCAGGTCTGTGACACGCATACCTGGCATTACATAATATGCGCTTTGGCTGTGCTATCTTGATAAGGAAGTTGAAGCAAAGAAAAGATTGAAATATGTGTATGATGTTACACCTCATCACGTTTTGTAGCTGTTAAGTGCTGGGTCTTGGTAAGAATTTATATTAACTACACTACATTAATATGTCTGTGACAAACAGTGACCATTGTTCTTAAAATACCTATATTTATTGATAAAGTGCTGGTAAGGACGTAATTGAAACTGTCATTATACTTCACATATCACGGTCACAGACGCAGTATAAATCTATATATAGGTATTAAAGTCTTCACGGTCACAGACGCAGTATAAATCTGTATATAGGTATAAAAGTTTGACAACATTTCATTTGTATGAACAAATGCATATTAATTAATTGCCGCATATTCAGTAAATGCAAAAACAACTTATTTCGGGACCGTAAATATATTTCTTAAATTATTGTCCAGTTAAATCTAATTACTTTCATCGCTTCGGGACGTATATAGAAACAAATGAAGACTGAAGGCAAAGCGAAAACCGAAGCCGCCAAGCCCAAGGTAATTCGTAGAATGACGATAAATAATATTTCGTTCGGTTTAACATTTCATTCAAAACTTAATATATAACTAAAACTCAGAAGGTCTTTACTTTGCATAAAAACAAGTTTATGCATACTTGCACAAGCTATTCGTCGAATCGAACGTCTATAATGTTTGAATGTATCAACACAGGTCACCCGGAATGCGTACAGTTCTAATATAGCGTTCAGTGGGACAGCATCTATTACATATTATATAATAATACGTGTTCATTCTGCATTTTCATTGGTCGCGAGCTGTGTGTTATTAAAGTACACACGCACGGATGACGTCAACTGATGGCGTGATCTAATTTAGCTAATTTATTTCGCGGGACTTCGCATGGTTTTTGTCAACTTTATTATAATATAAAACAAATAGATTTCATTTTTTTTGTGCTTCTGTACTGTAATAGATCACAGATGACTCCATAGCGTGTGAAGAACAAAAAGTCACGCACTCGACTGCGTCTCGTGCGTACTTTTTTGTTCTTCACGCGCTATCACGTCATCTGTGATCTATTACAGTACAGACGCACGCAAAAATGAAATCTATTTGTTAAATGTACGTTATGTAATAGATGCTGTCCCACTGAACGCTATATTAGTACTGTATGCATTCCGGGTGACCTGTGGTATCAATCGTAAATTTATCGATCATGGATCCGATGTTTACCGTAAACCATTTCACATTTATACATTGTAGACCTAGCATAGCGGGTTTCTTTAGTCTTGGCCTTAGGACTTAAACCCAAAACAAGCGATGTTTTTTTCTTTTGGAGCTGTGACATCATGATGATCAGTCAGTCGCAAAAGCAAAGGCCAACAACAAAGATTCTTTGCTTCAAGTGTCGTGCAATTCGGGATTTTACGATATTGTTCGTTTTCCCGAGTATACTACCACAAAGGAGATATTCTGTGATACTACGGAAACGACGGAAACTGCGTCTAACTTGCTGGACGCAAGATGCGGGTGCCCGCGGGTAGCTTGGACGCAGACGCGGGCGCTTTACAGGCGAGGCGCGGGCAGAGTAGACGCAAGACGATACACGCTTCTCCACTTTGCGCTTTCGAGCTGAGTACCAATGGACAAAAAATGTAATCGCTTATCGCGCATCAAACGTGTTTGAAGCCAGTAATGACCGTGAATGAAGCCAGTAAATAATATACTGTATAGCTAGCAATGCTCTTGATAATCTGAAGTGAAAAAATGTCGGAACACAAGTGGCGAACACAAATGCAATTAGGCAAACAAGGTACTTCACCTCTCGCAAATTGCAGTCACTGAGGTCGCATTCCAGTCAGCAAGTTCACTGTATAAAGGAGTTCAGTGAACCATTTATAGATCAGTTATACTGACCTTAAACCCCACTGGATATATTAATTATTGAGACATTCAACTTCCGCTACCTTTTTGATATTACTTTGTGTTCTCGCAAGTGCATTTTATTAAACTTCGCCTACTCAGCCCAAAAAATTCTAATTTTGCGTTATCTGCAATGCTTCAAAACAAAAAAAAACTGGAAAAAATAAATACTCTGGCGACAAATGGCATTTATTTTTAGGCATTTTACTATATTTTTATTAAGGAATCTGATTTCACTGTAAGAAAAACCAATTAGCGCCCCTGTTGGTTTTCACACCAAATCCATGGATTGTATCTAAAAAAGTTTAGATGAGGCATAAGAGCTTCCCGCCTCCGTATCAATTAAAGCGCGACATTTAACACCATTCACGTCAGCGGTCACAACAGGATAAACAACAGGCTTATTAGCGTTAGTTGCGGTATTTAATAACTTGTCTTTCGTACGCACAGTTGGGGGCCCATTTTCACCCGGGACGTCGCAAATAGATGTATGATGTCTACGTTTACATTTAGAACAACTTGATCGACTACGGCATTCGGACGCACGGTGTTCAGCCCCAGTACAACTAAAACACAACCGTCTCTCACTAAGGTATTTCTTACGATCTTCTGACGTAACTACATTAGGGCAGTTGACTGACACGTGACTAATCTCGTTACAATAGACGCACCGTCTCTGTTTCGCTTCACGTTGGTGCGCTTGGAATGCATTAGTTCGCCCAGAGCTCGCGTGTTTTTCTAGCTTATCATTAGTTTTGACAGGATTTCTCTCCGTCCATCCTGAGGGCATTTACTAACTTAGGAAAATCCCACTGGGCCACTGGCGCCAATCGTCATCTGCTATTTTGTTCTGACTAAGTCTCCCCTTATACCTTCTAATTTATCTAGGCACATGCGGACATACCCGTTTACTTCCCTCAATTTTCCCAAAGTTTCTAACGATTGTACGTTAAACAACAACTTAGCATAAAAATCATGGATCTTACCGGCGTTAGTTCCCCGTATGACTGGTAAATACATGATATTTTGTATATACGCGTTCACGATCTCACTGTCGTCTCCGTACTTGGTTTTCAATATATTCTTCGCGCGCTCGTAGCCTTCGGTTGTAAATGGCAATCCGTCAATCGTTGATCGCACTTTAGGATCCACTAGTTCTTTTAATGAGCAGGAGAATTTCGTTATCGCTGCAACGTCAATTTCGGCCTCGAATTGGTTCCAGAACCGTAACCAATCTAGTGGCGTCCCGTTGAACTTTGTAATCACCAGTTTCGGTAGCTTCGCATTCGTCTGTCGTTGTTTCTCCTTTTCCTTACGAATTTTATCCATTTTTAACGTATGTTCCATCCTTTGTTTCATTTTTGCTTTATCGAATTCCAGTTGTTCTTTAAACAAATCATGTCGAGTTTTCGCTTCTATCTCCTCTTTGTGCAATTTCGCTTGTTCGTCGTTCTGTTCTTTCCAAGTAGTCATAGTTTTTGATGTCATTAGTTCCAAGTCCCGAGTTCATTATCTATACTGTCCGTCCACGTTTTGACTTCTCCTTCGTCGTCCCCCTTTTCTATGCGGCTCTCTTGCACACTCACCCTTAGCTCATAAATCTCACCAGCGACCTTTCGGATCCGACCTTTTCGTGTTTTTCTGGCGCTCAGCGCTTGTTACGTTTTGGCTATCAAGCGCCTGTTTCAAGGTTTTAAGTGTACTTTGAATCAGTATACGTTTGGTCTCGATTTTCTTCAGTAATCCTTCCATTTTTCACACAAATATCCCGTCGTCAGAGCATTCGGAGGTGCCACTTGTGTTGGGAATGAGCCAACACACAATATAGTTCATAATTTATTAAAATCACCGTTTAAATCACACTGTATAATCACTCTCGATACCACCCACTCACCAAATTCAACTGTTTGTCTCTTATCGCTCGACTTACTTATTCCCTATGACGCATGCATTGATTTGATTGATTATTAGATAAATTATCATAATTACATTATTACTCAACATATCGTCGGTGTTTTTAGCCTGCTCGCAGCCTGAAATTTTCAAGGTGGGAGGGTGAAATTTTCAGGCTGCGAGCAGGCTACGGTGTTTTCTGGTTTCGGCTGAAGGCCAGAAAAGGTCGATTCTCGTCCCCTAATTGGCGGTTTTTCTCTGTCCTTCGAAAGAAAAAACGCTTTGTTTGTTGCGGTAATCATTCAATTGTTTAGCCAATTCATGTTTTATCGTGTTGTTTTTTCCGCTCCTGAGTCCTGTGTTGATTTCGCTAACTGGTTGAGTGCTCTTAGAAAAGTGAATCATTAGCCACAGAGCAATTGTTCCTATTGTCTTCTATTAAGCGATCTACGTCACAGGGTTCTTCACTTTTTCGGCAGTTAATAAAGGAGGCCTGATCATCAGCCCTCCTTTATTAACTGCCGAAAAAGTGAAGAACCGCTGATCCACTTCAGCTCCTCGATCGTCATCGATTATAATGGTGCAATTATTTACACGTGTTGGTGAATTCCTCCTAATGATATGCATATTCGCCTCTGCAATACGTTCGTCTATTGTTACACGTAGTGATTCAACATTATTTTCCCAAATTTTCGGCATTATATTTTGATGCACGTGGTCTTACTCTCTAAGCTCCGATAACATCTAGTTTACATTAGTGATTGATTCATTTGACCCGAGTGCAGACTCTCAATATCAAGACTATAATCAGGGCATCGGGATGCATGTGTCTCCTGGCAGTAATTGTTTCTCTCGTATTGACTCCTACTTGTTCAGAGGTTGAGGCGGTATCATCCCCGATTAGCATCGAAAATAACTTTTGTTTGAGTTGTTCTGAATCCTTCCCTACTATAGTTAGTATTTTCTTCTCCTTTGACCACGAAATAGAAGTAAAATCACTCGATGTAAAAACCTTTTTATAACCACCGGGTTGTTCCCATATGCCATCAAGTTTTAATTCGTCCCTGACTAGACTTTTCAAACTGTTGTAATCTCCGGTCCACGCGAGGCTAAGATTTGCCATAATAACACGTTGATTTAATATACGCTACTCCATTTTGTTTGTGTTTCGAGCTGAGTACCAATGGACAGAAAATGTAACCGCTTATCGCGCATCAAACGTGTTTGAAGCCAGTAATGACCGTGAATGAAGACAGTAAATAATATACTGTATAGCTAGCAATGCTCTTGATAATCTGAAGTGACAAACTGTCAGAACACAAGTGGTGAACACAAAGGTAATTAGGCAAACAAGGTACTTCACCTCTCGTCAGGCCTGACCTCTCGCAAATTGCAGTCACTGAGGTCGCATTCCAGTCAGCAAGTTCACTGTATAAGGGAGTTCAGTGAACCATTTATAGATCAGCTATACTAAATACAAAAAAGTTCGAGATAGCGGGGGATCGAGATAACCGATCAGTGTCGAATTACAAAGAAATAACAGATAGTACGCGATAACCCATTAATACGATGTTTATTTGGGAAAACATATCTTGACAATCATATAAGTGTTTAGTTCCCAAATTGAAACACGTGAATGTGCATTACCACCCAAAAACAACATACTGAATTGATTCTGAATATAAAAATAGTTAAGATGAAAGAAGAAAACTGTCGAGAGTTTTCTGTCAGCAAAAAGGCTGAATCTGAAAAGGGTGTCAATAGCTTGACGGCCGTTTTTTCGCCGTCGGGCTCGTCGTCAGACTTGTTATTGCAGTCTTCATCTTGAAACTCTGCCAGGATATCATTGTCGGTCAATGACTCTGACGTTAACACATTGACATCTGTGCTCACCAGATCTTCACTTCTGATCCTGTCATCTAACAGCTGAGGATTCTCTTCTCTAAAAGGGCATTTATCTCTTCAGATAGTGTCTTGAATGGATCGTCATCGTCATTCAAGGCACTTTGCTGAGCTTCGCTTCCAATCCCAGCTTTCCTGAAGCAATTCTGTACTGTTTCTTTTTTCACTTTGTTCCATGCTTCAACAGCCGTGAGAATTATCATGCCATCTAGGACGGAAAAGTTGGGTTGTGGCTTGCCATTGTCCACTGCATCGAGTATCTTTCGAACACATGTTGCAACCTCTTACCCAGGGTCTTTCTGCAGGTTGCCCTACTGCACAACAGGAGAATCGTGAGGTGAAATGGATTCTGTGCGCTTAAGTTCGTTTGAAGTCGAGTGTTACATTAAGGGATATCATGCATACAAAGACATATGGGTACCTGAAATCAACGAGAAACTTCAAGCCAGAATGGAGCCTGAAAATCTCGTGGACAAAAATGCGGTTTGCGTATTAAAAGGTGACAACCGAGAAAACGATATATACGTTTTTCAACTGTATATTTAAACTGAATTCCGCGTAAACATGTTCTCTTTTGTGGTGTTTAAGATAACGAAGTGGTTGGGCATTTACAGAAAGGAAAATCTGGTCGCTTCGCAAAAACGGTTTTTTATTTTCTTCGTGCCAGTAAAAACAATTCCTTCGATGTTACAGTAAAGTCCAAGGCCATCAACCGTGGCGATGGAGATGGTATGCAAGTTCCTTTGCATACTTCGTTTCACAGGAAGGAAACATTTCGTTGACGTATTACAAGAGCAGCTTTTGAGCATATAATTAACAAATGTAGCGCTGTAATAATAGAAATAATTATTAATGCTGTCATATTATATACAATTTCCTGGAGTATTCTGACATTTTCTGCTTTGTCAATCAATATTTACATCACAATTCGAGATAACCGGGTGAAATTTAATGACGGGAATCTAAAATTTGTTCGAGATAGCGGGGAGTTCGAGATAAAGACTTTCAACTTCCGCTACCTTGTTGATATTATGCATCTCATTGGTTGACCAGACGTACTAGGCGCATTGGCTAATAATATCCAGTAATAAAAAAGTGGTAGTTGAAATTGTGCATTTTAAGTATCAGTCACGCTCATAATACACCAGTTTTGGGTTATTCTTGCATGTCACAATCATGAATGCTTCTTTGATCCCTAATAATTAAATCATTGAGTTACAAACGTACCGTGAGGAATAGAATGTTTTTACAGTTGGCTGTGAATGGCCCTGCGCAAATATTTAAAAAAAAATAATGATTTACACAAAGCATAAGTGAACAGATCAATTTAGAGTTATTCTATTGATTGAAATACAGTTTTAGACAAAGTGTGATTAACACGTTGATACTCACACCAAACTAATTGCAATTATGATTGCGTTTGGATCCCATCTCTAACTAACGTTGCCGGCCGTCGTCGGTTGTTCAGTTCAATTGAAAAACATACAATATAACTTTGTTGTATGTCTGGATCATCCTTTCCCAGGGCATTTCTTAGCCGGGTAGGAGCTGTGTTTTACTGTTATATTGTCTTTTCCTCACGTGCACATGGGTACGGAAAGCTTAATATGTTCTTTTTACTTTTCCTTACGAAGGAGCTGATTGATTAAAAAGACAGCATAATGTGTACTTATTATGTTAATTTGTACTTCGACGACAAAGATCGTGATGTTTGGAAAGAACTGTCGCTCACGATGTGAATAGAATTGAGGAAAGGCGAATGGAAGATTGCCAAAGAAGATCACAATCACTGTTCGGATCTTTATTTTTCACCAAGTCTCTAAGAATTGAATTATTAGCCTGCGAACACTAAGTATGATACTATACTACAGTAAATCGGGACACCCAAAGTAGAGCAAAATGTAGCAATTTTAGTGGCAAATTTAACTTGGTGATCTTTACTGAGCTCACAAGCGTGTAGTGATAAAAATTAGGTATGATTTATAGACATTTCAAAGCCAAGTATCCACTTATTGTATGTGTCGTGAACAAATCATCGTGGATGATGAAAATAATTATATGGCTTGTCCTGGGCTTGTCTTCTATTCTCTTCTTCGTCACTGTCTTTGCTGACATTAGAGTTTTAGAATACGTACGTTCTCTCTGAAGTCTGGGACATGTATGCGTGCAGGTTTCGGTTAAATTACATCGTACAATTGAGTATGTTCACGACACTGACTTGGTTTCGACTTCTAGGCGGAAATGGTAACTCAGCATGCAAAAATAAATTATTTACACACTGTAATAATTAGTGAAACAAGCAATTTGATTGGCCAATATGTTATTACGGTACACAAACATTAACTGATAAGTGATAACGTATTTGATGACGTAACAAATTCTCGAGTCTTATAAGATTTATAGTATAAAATTTATATCCTGATGAATCGGAAGACATTATACTCATCAGTGACTCATTGAGTATTGGTAATTAATTAACTGTATGATGGGAGCGAAACACTTTTAATAAACATTAAAACTCAGATTATGATCAACGTATATATTCCACAATTAACAAAGTAGTTTGCACTTAACAGACAGTCGGGCGGGCAGCAGCTATACAATCAACGGTTGAATATATTATATTTATCAGTTGTATTTTTATTAATTACTCTTTTCAATCTCATGTGGGAGGCAAACTTTGTAATTAAAAAAAGTGGTACTGAAGAGAATATTTTAGAAAATAAAGTGAGCGCTGTCATTTGCATGTAGCGTTATGATGTTGTTGTCGTGAGAATGAAAATATACTCAAACACTTGTCATACAAAATGCAAAGTGAAAGATAAAACACGATTTTTACGTTGACTAGCTAAAGGCATAAAAGTGAATATATAATCACACCCACGCCTTTGTAAGCAAACTTTCAAACATATTAAACCTTTTGCAGACAAACAAGTTTCCACAGGTGAACCAGAGTAAGTATATATACTTATATGTAATCTATGCCAGAGGCGATAAAATTAAAACAATAATTAGTATATTAACACAGAACAGGATAAAGCACAAAGTATATTATATTCAGTGTATAATATGGCTTTAACGATTTACACTTTTTTTTATTTCTACAGCTGGGTATATCTGTTGTTGTCATCTACAATGTTATTTTTCTGGTCTATTTCGTTTGCAACGTTATTTCTTGGGGGATTTGCGGCGAATCAGAAAGGACCGAAACGTACGTATTCCGTTTTTTTTAGTGTTTGCTCAGATAATGATATGGGTTGTAAAAGCATGACAAGGTTTGTGAGATAAAAAGAGACGCATGCAGATGTTATCATGACTTGCGATTCTTTTCTAAAGAAGATATGCATGTTTCCATACACATGTTCTTTCGAAAGCTGACACTTCTTGGAACTGATAGAACTAGTATGCCTTTATACATTATATTAAACATGCATGATTTCTTATACACTTTCTTAGTTGCAGAGGGTGCCATACTGTATTTACAAAAAGCGTAAGATAAAACTTCAAATTACTTTTTAAATTTTGAAAGACTTTTTTTACTTTCTTGGCTTCATTTGTGTTTTGTTGATTTTGAATTAAATTTTCGCCTTTTATGCCCACGCTCTTTGTAATTTTGAAAGCGGTCTAACATGTTTATTTAAACAGTTGCCAACATGATTTATTTCCTTGATTGTTGATCATTTCGTTCATTGCACAATTGGCGCGGTTAGGGACAAACTGTTTTAACAAAAACATTGTGCTAAACATGGCTTAAAGGGAAATTTTAGCTGCCATTTGTGCAAAGATTAATCAAAAGGTTAAGAAAGCGAAAGGCATAGAAGCTCAAGCACGGTCGTGTTCTGATGCATGGCTGTTTCAAGCACGAAAAGCATCTCTTTTCATTTCAGTTCACTATAAATAGCTTATGGGCAAAGAGAATTTGGAGGAGGGCAGTTTGTATGACTCAACTTTAATCTATGGGGCAACGAATTATGCAGTACAAAATTAAAAATGAGTTAAGATGAATTAGTGATCAGAGCGTTGCACCGGCATCGTAAAGATATATTGATTCCTGCCTGCATGACCTATAGATGATTTTTTTCATGACTTCCGCTTAACACATTTATCCTTATCTCTTTAGAAATTATTCAACATCTGTAGTAAAGGGCCACAAAATCATAATTGAGTAACCCTATTCTGATTCAGGCCATCGATCTTAATGTCGTTATTGTAGCATGACTATACCTGCATATTACATAAAATAACATGATAAAATACTGCGCACGCGTTGTGCATCGAAATGTTCCTTATGACGTAAAAGTCTTGGGATGATCAATGTTCGAGCGGAACCATTCATCATTTCCTTTCCTGACAAGGAAAATGTTTGTTGAAGTTTGAACACAAACAACTCAAAAATTAGTATTTTCAAGAGTAATTTAATTTTCAAATTAATGCACCAATCATTAGGCAAATATCATGAGACAATCAGTAAACCACTATGACACATACACAATATTGTGGGAGAAGGGTTGATAGGGAGATATGCTCCGATTCTTATATAAAAACATTGGTCAAAAATGCCTCCCCCATGTGCACAGATTCACTATTCCAGGATTATGATTATGATATAGCTATGTCCTCAGGGGGTAATAGCTCCCCCATGTTGGACTTTGCCCAAGGGGTAGTAGCTCCCCAAGATGAACACTCTAAATGTCCAAGGGGTAGTAGATTCCCGTGATGGTCATTGTTTACTTTAATGTCCAAGGGGTAGTAGATCCCCGTGATGGTCATTGTTTACTTTAACATGCAAGGGGAAGTGAATCCCTATAATTAATTATATAGAGAATAATACATGGGTGCGCGGAAATACCAGATTTATTTCGAGTGTTGCAAAGGGTGCCTTGCTGCGCATTCCCCATAGACTGAATCCGTCCTCCCTGTAAGTTGGACCAGTTTTAGGCTTAAATCTTGTCCAATGTGGCGGCAACATTCAGTAGTGTTGATGAAGGAATTTGTATACACTGCAACTCACGATATTACTTGTATGAGATATTTATGCCGTACGTATTCAAAATGAGCATTGCTATTCATTAAAACTTACGAACATCAAAACAAAGTTGTGAGAAGATCTTTACGATGTTGATATTTGATGTTAGTCGCATGACTGAAAAAATATGGCGCTGTTCCATATTTCAGGCGGACCACGCTATTAGTTTTAAAAATATAACACGATAAAACGTCGTTTTTAACTTAATTGGAAGTGGGAACGACATTCTTTAACCAAAAACAGCATAGGTAACAACAAGAGAATGTTTTAGCTAGAAAATAAACGAGCTTGGTGTCATAGTTGAAGGATTTTTCAAAGATTACGTGGAACGGTGGAAAAGAGGGATTCTGGATTTCTAAAATGGATAAGAGTGGGAGATATTAGGCGTTTGAAGGAGAACTGTTCGTAAATTATCATGATCAATGTCTATCAACATTTTGAGAAAGTTTGCTTTGCCATATATCTTCAAAACTAGCAATGATGGATTCCTGGTAAGCAATAATAATTCTAAAAGTACCTGCACTGGTGTCGTGGAATAAACGTTTGGCACTGGATTGAGGCAAAAAAATGCTTGAGAGCACAACAGAAGTTTGTCCTTTTGACGGGCAGACGAAATCAGCATGATAAAGCTTGGAAAATGTATGCATGGGTTAGATTATTGATATTCAATGATGGTATGTGACCAGCGAGGCTAAGGAGTCAACAAAAAAGTGGCAAAGTAAACGAGTTCTGCTGGTAACAGCGGAAATAGGGATCAGAGGTCTCTTTCGCACATTTGGGCACATATGAAGACATGTTGGTTGCTAATAATACAGATCTAAATGATCGTTCTACCACTTCTTTGGCAGGTACCTAAAACCTTTGATCAGAAGTTCTTTTTCCAGCATTAGGGAATTATCATGTTGATCTTGACTTGTCTGTCTTGTCTTTCTCGACTTGTTGTGCTCTCAAGAATTTTTTTCCTCAATCCAGTTCCAAACGTTTATTCCACGACACCAGTGGAGGTACTTTTAGAATTATTATTGCTTACCAGAAATCCATCATTGCTAGTTTTGAAGATATATGGCAAAGCAAACTTTCTCAAAATGTTGATAGACGTTGATCATGATAATTTATGAACAGTTCTCCTTTAAACGCCTAATACCTTCCATTCTTATCCATTTTAGAAGTCCAGAATCCCTCTTTTCCACCGTTCCACGTAATCTTTGAAAAATCCTTCAACTATGACACCAAGTTCGTTTATTTTCTAGCTAAAACATTCTCTTGTTGTTAACTATGCTATTTTTGGTTAAAGAATGTCGTTTCCACTTCCAATTAAGTTAAAAACGACGTCCTGTCGTGTTATCATATTTTTAAAACTATAAGCGTGGTCCACCCCAAATATGGAACAACGCCATATTTTTTCAGTCATGTGACTAACATCAAATATCAACATCGTAAAGGTCTTCTCACAACTTTGTTTTGATGTTCGTAAGTTTTAATGAATAGGAATGCTCATTTTGAATACGTACGGCATAAATATCTCATATAAGTAATATCGGGAGTAGCACTGTATATCGTTCATAGCAATCAGAAGACCAGCGACCCAAAGTTTTAATAAGCCAGGAAGGTAATTTTGCTGCAGCTGCTGTTGTTGCAGCGCCAATGCGGTAACTATGACCTGCATAGCTTGAGGCATTAAAGCCAGCTTGAGAAAGTACTTTTCTTGTTTCCAATGTTAGGGCTTGTTTTGTAAGTGGTTTACTCACAGCATTTACAAACAGGAGGCCTGCTTGTAGTGGTCGTATGGCTAGGTATTATTGTTTCATCGCTGCAACTGGACACAGAGGTGTGTTTGTTCTCCCAACGACTATTGTGTGGCCTACCCGGAAAGGGTCAGTTTTGGATTCTTTTATTTTTATAAACATAGCAGGTGTTGGTCGGATTTCATTAGAAAATGTTACATCTGCTGGCATCAGGTGGGAGTCGGTATTAAAGTTTGAGTTACATGTTAGCTCTCCAAGCCTCAGAAAGCCAAAAAATGCCATTGTTATTGCAGCCCAAAACATAATTGAGTCATAATTTGTTGTGACAGGTAACTAGCATCATGCGGAAAAGTTTCAAATGATGGATTGTTATTGGGAGGCGCGTTCTTATGTTATCTCCCTGTAACCGTTTTATACCTCGGAGAACCATTTGAAGTCGCAACATCTTTTTACAGTCTAATGAAAAGCCATTTCTCAGGTGAAAATGACGAATTGCTGCAAGGTAGTTTTTGATTGATGAGTGTTTAATGCTTTTGGCTAGATAGGCTGAAAATTTCATGAGAGTTTCTTCACTTGCTGGAAAAAGGTTTTTTACTTCTTGTGCTCGATATAAATTGATGAAAGCAATAAATCTCTTTTCGCCAGCACTGTATGTTTGTTTGGTTGAAGCAGCCACAGACAAATTAATATAGTGTTGAACGTCAGCCTTCAGGTTTTCAGCAGAAGGGCTGGAATTTTGTGTGGAATAGCGTCTGCTTGAGGTGCTAGAAGCCGGAATCTTTGAGACTGGAGACGAGAAAAGGAATCGGCAATTTCATTATACTTGCCGGGTATGTGTTTAGCCCTAATGTATATATATTATGCTTTAATGTTAACAAAGTGAGGTGACGTAAAAGATCCATTACCCGGGGAATTCGTGATCGCTTAGAATTAATGACGTTAACAACAGATTCGTTGTCACAATTAAGGATGATTATGATTATTATTATTATTATTATTATTATTATTATTATTATTATTATTATTATTATTATTATTATTATTATTAAATCTTTATTTTAAAATTTACAGACACATCATACGTGTGACTTTACATGAATGGATTTATGATATTATGTTATTTACATTTATATTACATAAATTAGTTAATTAAAATAATTAAAAAGGCATCTATTTACATAACTTCGCTTAAATCTTTCAGTCTTAACTTGAGGAAGAATAAAATTGTGTTCACGTCTTCGTAATTTTTTTTTTATTCGTTTGTGTTCAAGAGATCCCCCCCCCCATATATGGTATGCAACCACTATGGCAAACAGTTCTTGCCAGGCTATGCTAATTTCAGGCTGTCCTAGTCGCTGATAGGGTTCCCATTTACCCTGAAACCATTTCCCCTGAAACCATTTCCCCTTGAAGAATCCTCCGTAACCTAAGGCTCCCGATGCATCGGTATGCAGGTTAAGGCATGTCGAGTCTTCCAATGCAGAAGACAAGAAAAAACTGGCCCCATTCCAATTGACTATGAACTGCTTCCACATTTCAAGATCTTTGAAGAAACCGTTTTATGTGACGGTGGGGTTGTTTTATGTTTCTGGTCAGATCGATCATTCTCAGTAAATAAGGGCGACCTGGGGGAATAACCTTACATGCAAAGTTGAGGGTCCCTAGCAGTGATTGAAGTTCTTTCAAGGTACATGATTTCCTTTCTTGAAACGATGCGAAGACGTGCTTCCATTCGAACACTATCTAGGATAATACCCATAAACTCTAGTACAGTTGCTGGACCCTGTGTTTTGTTAGGTGCTACTGGAATGTTAAGGTTCTTAAATGTAAGCATCGTAGCAGTTAAGCTTTGTTGGCCAGCACTATCATGTGGGGGCAGTTGAGATGGAGGCTCCATAATAGGGAAATCATCTAGAATATGACATACAAATGAAATCATGCACTTGTTTTGTAATAGCCACTCAATTCTGTCGGATAATTGGTTCAAAAGATATGGGGCGCTTTGGAGGCCAAAAAGTAACACTTTGTCATAATAATATTTTCCGTCCCAATACATGCCAAAAAGCTCACAATCGTCGGGGTGGACAGGAATGAGCCGAAATGCAGATTCGATGTCAGTTTTAGCTAAAAAACAGCCGTGGCCGAAACGCTTAATACCTTGTCTTGATATCAGTGTCAATTGTTACATATTGGAGACTAAAATCGTCTTTTGAAATTGATGCATTGACGCTAGTTGAACCCGACTTTGGAAAAGAGAGATGAAAAATTGTTCGAAATTTTTTCGATTTCTTTTTTGGAACTAAGCCAATTGGTGAGACCTGGAAACTAGGAAATGGCGGGGTCTCAAACGGGCCAGCCACACGGCCAAGAAAAACTTCATGTTCTAAATTAGAAGTCACAATACTTCGTTGGTTAAGTAGGCAAATCTAGGAGTCCCGTGCCCTTCAAAACCTATACGGAAACAAGCGTTGGATCAGGATGGTCTGCTAAAAATTTTTCTAATTTAGATACAAAAATAGGTGTTAGTGGATTTAAAATATTAGTGTTTTGTTTGCTTGGGCTGGCGATGGCTTCTGGTTTGGTGAAGCTTTTCTTTTCTTCGTGCCCTTTCATCGCCTGGACAGGTTGAAAAGAGGCTACTCCTCTTTGAGTGTAGCTTGGTGTACCGTAAATATCATGTGTATGTGTGTGTAAAACTTTATTTAACCACGCTAGCGTCGGTCAACTACATAGCTGGTTTCCACGAGGGGCGTCACACTAATACAAAATGTTATATAAAATAAGCCTAATATTATTTACAAATGATGATATTATTTACAGAAAATAAACAAAGATGTATACAGAGAATGAATAATATGCAAAAAGACACAAGAGAAAGGAAAGCATTAAAAACTGAGACCTAAATCCAGCGACAGAACATGAATCATATTTGCTGTATTTGCCTTTTAAATGGAACTAACGGATTCAGCTAGTTTAAGCTCTTGTGGAAGATTATTCCACAAAGTAGCACCACTGTACCAGAAAGTTCTCTCTAGAAATTCAGTTTTAGGTTTTGCTAGCATTAAATCTGTTTCGCTATTTCGAAGATTAAGTGTATTCTGATGGGTTTCACATTTTTTTCGGAATAGATCTTTTAGATTTGGGGCAGTGTGGTCAGAGTATTTTGTACATTAGTATCGATTTATTTCGCGTCTTGCATCGAGTGTCTCCCACCCAAGGGTGTCGAGCGCATCAGCAGATCTAACATCGTAGCTGCCTCCAGTGATAATCCTAGCTGCACGATTTTGAAATTTTTGTAATTTATCTTGGAGTACTTTGCCGCAATTATATATCCCACAAAGGCGAACAATAATCAAAATACGGCTGTACCAATGTTTTGTAAATAGTTTGTAGGGTGACAGGTGGGACAAAGGGCTTTATACGCCTCATCGCCCCAATTTCTGCACTGACCATGCCACATATTTTTTCAATGTGTTTCTCCCAACTCAATTTTTCGTCCAAATCTACCCCTAAACATGTAAAAGTATCAGCTCGAGAAATGGATTGTTTCCTATTTGTTAAATATGACTCGAACCATTTTAGTTCAGCACTACGGATCCCAAATTGATCTTTGAGCTTCCTCAATAGAAATTCGTGATTAACCGAATCAAAAGCTTTACATATATCGAGAAAAACAACTCCATTTAGTTTGCCGCTATCCACATCAGTCAACCATTGATCGCACATTTGAATAAGTGCGCTAACCGTTCCATATTTTGGTCGAAATCGCGATTTGAATTTTGATATTAGGGAGTTTTCATTAAGGTATCTGTATATTTGATTGAAGACCTGTCTCTCGAATACCTTACTTATTATCGGTAGGATAGATATTGGTCGATAATTTTCACACTTACTTCGATTTTCGGATTTATAAATTGAGATTACCCTAGCCATTTTCCATTCATCTGTATATATATACCAGATTTAAGAGACATCTTAAAAATGGCAGTAAGTGATGGCGCAATAAAGTACGATGAAATTTTGAGAATTTTAGCAGGTAAATTATCCACTCCCGTTGCCTTTGAAACTTTTAAATTACTCAAATTCATTGCAACATTGCTTACAAGCATTAATATTAGCAAATTTAAATCGTATATTAGAGGAATGGTCTACCCCTGATTCAGGTATTTGATCGTCACTAGGGATTTCATAAAATTGTTCCGCTTCAGTTCCAATGTTTATTCCAACATTGATAAAATACTCATTAAATGATTCGGCGATAAGTTTATCATCTGAAATAATAGTATCATCGATAATAAGTTGTTTAACGTTACTCAATTTTTGTTTTCGGCCTAATAAAGTATTTATTAGAGACCAACTCTATCTTAGAGTGTGAACAATTGTGATTTTTTTCACAAAAATATTTTCACTTTGCCTGGCGCATCTGTATATTAACTTTATTACGTTCAGCTTTGTATGATTCCCGTTGGAGTTTAGAGTTGTATTTAACTGCCTGTTTTTTATGGAAGTCTCTCCTTCTCATAAGCTGCTTAATATGAGAAGTGATTCACGGAACCGGATCATCCCTTAGCCATCATCAGCCATAGTTGCTGATTTAATTCAGACCATTTAATGGTTGGTCAAGGGCTGCCTTTCGACGAAACTTGACATCATATATACAACATCCCAGCATGGCGAATTATGCTCATGTATTGTAAGACCTCCTGAGCCCTGTCAGGAAATGCATGCGTAAAAACACTCATATACGTGGTAAACGCTGTCGTCCACTGCTCTATATCAGTGACGGTGGTTGTGGATTGATTTGATGGCTTAACTATAATTACAGGATTTTCCAGCGTTAACATAACAGGCTGTTCGTCTGTTGTATTAAATAGATTTTTAGGTAGAAGTTTTGATAGTTCGAAAAACTCACCTGACTGTATTTTCTTTACATATGATGCTGGCACGTCGTGAAATGATTTTCCGTACGGGAGACAAGTAGTAGGTGCTAGAAGGATCGGTTGAGAACCATGTTGCGTCTCGAGTCCTGTTTGAAGGTCGCTGTGGCGTTGTCTAACAAAGGCTCGCTTTGGTGTGCGTTGCTCGTATAGGAGTTGGGACAGGCGTGCTTGCCATGGCTTGTACAGCAGCTCCAGCGGCGTTTGTGGCGATGTCGTTGAGCGATTGTTGAACCGTTTTTATGCCCAGACACATAGCTAGGGAGAGCCGCGCAATGGTTTGTAGTTATAGTTGGCATTGCGCATAGCACGTGTATGAACATGCGTTTCCCAAACTGACCTTTGTACACTGTGAGACTTAGCACAATTTTACATCTGGCCCGACGCTTGTTTCATTAACCTGATCTACATTAGGCTTTACCACTTTTTCTATTTATCGCTGTTGCATTTTCATGAAAAGGTATAAATATATATGAATTTGAACTACAGTGCCGCTGAATTTTACTAAGTGGAGATGAAGTAGATATTCAAGCTGGCACGTTCGCATTTGCGAATTATTGGGTACAACGTTTGATAATTCCAATACTTATTGGAATTGTCATTTGATGCATATAAATTGAACCCTGACCCACACCCTAACCCTAACCGTGATAATCCCAATAATTTATTGGATACAATAATCAGTTTATCGGGATACAATGTTCGGATCGAGTGGGCTGTTTGCGTGGTCCGAAACAGCCGTACGGTTCCAAATTCTATTTTTACTGCGCCTACGCAAAAAAGATGCACCCAATTTATGTTATTAGTCAACTCTGAAAATATTTGCAAAGTCATATGTCACTAATATGTCCAAAAATAATAATAATAAGATTTCCCCCGAAATTTTTATTAATTGTTATGCGTTTTACATTAATTGGATTTAGTATTGTGGCAAAACAATTCTACACCTGTACTAAATACGTATTTGCATTCCATACGCTATTCCTGCAAAAACGTTTATCGCGAAAACCAAAATGCTGCTCGCTTCGAAACAAATCATCGCAAAAAGTCAGCTGTAATTGGGTCGATTGTTTGGGTAAGGTCTTTATTAGTTGAAATTTGCAAGGCAGTATTTTTGACATGTTATTTTTCCTACTGGGTCTTGCCTTGCGTCTGATCAGTGTAGGATCCCGGGTTAAGAGTAGATCAATTATGAATTTGTAACACGATGTTGAATAAACCCTAAAGGACCATTCATTATTTATTGCCGGGGGTGGGCTATCTATCATAAACCAAAAAGAAACTTCTTGACCCCTCTTATTTAAAAAACAAAAAATCCATGACCCCCCCTTGATGAAAATACAAATATATATTAAACTAGCCCGCCATTTCGTATTTACATTTATAATAAATATTAACTTTCATGAACATATCACTGAACAAATTATTCAATAGCAGGTGACACCCCCCCCCCAACCTACTGGCATATTTTTTATGACCCCCCCCCCCTCAAATTGCCTAAAATTTTGGATGGCCCCCCTACATTCTTACCAGCCCCCCCCATAAATAATGAATGGTCCCTAAAAGCCATTTTTTAATCTCAAGTCTAAATCATACACATGTTCGAATCTATGGCTCCTCGTGGATAAATTCAAGAGAATCTTGATACTGATGATGTAAATTCACAAATTTATGGCTCAACCTATAGGGTTCTATCTTCCTTCCTATCTTTATCTACCAATCTATCTTCTATAGGAATTTGAAGTCTTTATTTGCAATTTCATTCATCACTATTTTATCCCGCAAGTATTCGTCGTTTTTTAACTGGATACTTTCTTGTGACCTAAGCTGTATCTTTTTGCACCCCTGATTCCATAAGCATCTTTCTATGGGTTCCCTAATTTTATCTACTTTCTGCAATGTCTCCTTCTCTCCACGTTATTTTTATTATCTTTGGAGGATTTCCTCTTCCTAATCTGACAAAATTGGCACTCTCTTCCTCCAATATAAAACACAACTACATCCAAACCAGTACCACGCTTTCTGAATGTGGGCTTTTGCATGATCTCCGGAAAAGACCCTAAGTGTACCTTACACCACCGCTTGAATTTATGAAGGTTATAAAGTTATATTTGGGCTCTGGTCTGCTTATTTTCCTGGGCTACCCTATTTCAAATGCATTACTAATTTATATGCCTTAAACGTTTTTATCACAGCTGGTAAGTTGACAACAGACGGCGATATCATACTTGGTGCGTTATTTCCAGTACACCAAATTGGGCGAGACGAGAAGACATGCGGGATCTTCAATGAACTGGTTGGCTACCAGTACATGGAAGCTATGCTCTACACCTTGGATAAGATCAATAAACGAACCGACATTCTACCTGGAGTTAAACTTGGCTCTGTAATTTACGACACTTGCCGAAGCCCGACGATCACCGCCGACAGAACAAAGGAATTCATTAGAATGACTCTGCCACCGTACAATGAAAGCGGTCCGGTATTTGCGGGCGTAATCGGTGCGTTTGTAAGCGGAAATTCTGTCATTGTTGGCAATTTCTTACGCGTATTTCAAATCCCACAAATAAGTTACGGCTCTCTGTCAGTAAAGCTAAGCAACAAGAACATTTTTAACTATTTTCTTCGAACCGTACCGCCCGATAGCTTCTTTGCAGCAGCTCTAGCCAAGTTGCTCCTGAGGATGGACTGGACGTATGTTTCTATTGTATTCTCAACCGGAACGTGGTCGGAGACTGGGGCACAGGAAGTAGAGAAGGCCTTAGCAAGCAGCCAGGTAAAAGATAAATATGTTTGGGTCGCCCTACCATCTAGAGAGGTAGAATAACATAGACCCTTTGCACTGTACATCATAATCCTTAAAGTTCTCTTTCATATGCTTCTTACCAGATATCCACATTCTCTTTATATACATTCTTAATTCTGATTGGTAAATTTACCTGCAAATAACTGCGCGCAAATAACACTCTGAGCGTGCGCATTTGTTAAAAACATTGCCAAGCTACAAATAACTCTCTGAGCATGTGCATTGCTTTTGATTTGGTAAACAATGGCTGCTCACTTTCCTGAACATTCAAAAGGTTTGTGAGAAGAGGTTGTTGCTGCTTGTGTTGAAAAGTTATAAAGTCTTATATGAAACTATGTAAGAGAACGGTAAAACAATAATTGTACTCGGTTCTCGCAAAATATCGTGATTTGTCGGCGGCTCGCAGATCAATTATATGCCTCTGCCTTTGGCATCGACAAATAACAATATTTTGCTCGACTTCGTCCCGTAATTGATAATGCATGGCCTAGGGGGCACAAGAACCGTACGTGTCTGACATTTTTCACACAGCCCCATTTGTTAATAAATTGTGAAAAGGGTCTTTTTCTAAGGAAATGGATGCATGTAAGAGGTTCTTAACATGCTTTACGTTGCCTCCTAAAGATTAATGATTACCAATCCTTTTTACAGATCTGTGTTGTAAATACTATCAAAGTAAGTCGTTTCCCTAAAGCGAAAGAATTTAAGGACATCATTGATGATCTAACTGCTGATGACCAGCCAAATATAGTTGTTCTCATCACCATTCAACGTGACTCGCGCGAATTCCTGGAGGCTAAAAAGGCAAACTCGCGAGCTTCGAGACTGCATCTCGTGGGAAGCCTCGAGTGGAGCAACCGCAGGGACATCACGGATGGTCTAGATGAAATAGCGGATGGAACAATCGCGTTTGGACACCGGGAAGGACCGATTCCTGAGTTCAAAACATACTTTGAAAGCCTGAGGTTTAACAATTACAGCAGAAATAACAAGGACTGGATCGGTGAATATTGGCAGAATACGTTCAAATGTAAACTAAAGAATTTGTCTGTGGAAAGAAATTGTACGGACGAATGTGCAGGAAATGAAACTAACACACGGTAAAGCTTACTTTACATTACAATAGCTTGGTGGTTCGAGTTATTCTAATGCTAGACAAAGGGTAGCAGCGGCAAATGTTCTTAGATAGCACAGACTTTTACCAAGTGCCCAAACAAGCAATTAACGTTTAGTGAGGTAAAAAACGTCTTTGGCTTTTCACGCCAAAACTCTGTTTACAATTCTTCTACGAGCACATCACGTAGAGTGTTGTACAAGAGCCACGGGCATACAGGCATTACCCATGAGGAAGGTTATAAAATTAGCAGTCAGCGAGGAAGGTTTCATGTCAACACACTACATAATGAACTGTGTAGGTACTAAACAGTAACATAACAAACACCATATTTAATAGATAATGCTCTATTTCAGAAATCGTGCCTCCTTGCAATTATATTTAACCTGATATGAATTTGCCCATTTGTAAACGTTTGTCTATTTCGAATTTTTGGGCATTGTAACAACTGTTCCGAAGCTCTTTCCTGAGTCGAAAAGTGTCCTCTAAAGAATAAAGTATATTTGGTTAATAGGTTAAAATTAACATCAGGCTATCGAAATGGATCAACTTAACTCCGGGCCGGGATCCAGCAATCTCAGAGCTCTGCTAACTAGGTGATCTGAAAACACGGAAAAGTACTGGCACTAGTTGTCAAATAGAAATCCATTTTTCGAGACAAACTAGCAAATTTCTCATTAAGTATAATTTACTTTGGTTCCAAATTTTAGGTGTACTTATAATTTTCTTCACTAAACACGATTACAAAGTTTCAAAAAGTTTCATAAAGAAAAATTAAAGATATAAGTGATTAAAAACAGCAGAATGGATTCTTATTCAGTAACTAGTTTCAGGCTTTTTACTCACGGTCAGATCAGCTGGAAGTAATGAAGTTAATATTTTTAGGTTCACAGAGCTAGCGCCAGTCCAAGTGGTTATCAACGCTGTTCAAGCAATGGCGAATGGTCTGGATGCCTTACACAAACACGTGTGCCCTAACACAACGGGACTTTGCAAGAAGATGCGATCTAAAGAATTGAATCGAACTTTGCTGTTGGAATTTCTGCGTAATGTAACATACATAGATGCTGCCTTTCATTTCCCAGTTTCGTTCAATGCCAAACAAGAAGTAGATGGAAACTACACAATATTCAACTTTCGTCGAGATAACGGCAGTTACAAGTACATCCAAGTCGGTTCCTGGGTGAGCAGATTGAATCCCGAAGGCCATATAACCGGCAACCTTGACCTCGACGATGAAAAAATACGCTGGGCGAATGGGAACACGACAATACCGCTGTCCACATGTAGACCAAAATGTGGGTGCAATCAGATTAGCAGGATCCGCGAAGATAAATGCTGTCATGTTTGTGAAACTTGCGGAACTGATGCCATAGTCGTGAATAACACGTGCCAAACATGTCCTGTGGGCTATAAGCCAAACCTGAACGTATCGAGGTGTATGAAACTTCCCCTGGAATACGTTAACGTCGACACGCCACTTTCTCAATTCTTGGTGTTTGCCGCTTGCTTGGGGATTGTCATTGATGGCATTGTGTTCGCAATATTCTTGAAAAACTCGAACAACAAACTCATAAAAGCGTCAGGCCGGGAGATGTGCTACTTGATGTTTGTCGGCATTGCTATAGTGTTTATGATCCCCATGACGTTTCTATCGAAGCCCACCCAAGGACTGTGTTACTTTCGAAGATTCGTGATGGGTATTTCATTTACGGTTTGTTATGCTCCTCTTCTTATGAAGATGTTCCGGATTCACCGCATTTTCATGAACGCCAATCAGCTTCGCCGATTGTCACCGAGCACTTTGATTGGTCGGCGGTCTCTTTTGTTGATCACGTTCGGTCTCATCGCAATCCAGGGATTGTTTTGCATTCTCCTATTTATCTCAGATCCGCCAGACTTGCTGGAAACGTTTTACCCAGAGCGAACCAAGTTGGTGCTTGAATGTGATTTCAAGAAACTTTCGTTTTCCATATACTTCTTATATAATGCTGTCTTGGTGATCTGGTGCACCTTCTACGCATTCCGCACACGTCATTTCCCGAAGAATTTCAACGAATCCATGTACATCGGGATCACATTGTACCTGACATGCGTGATCTGGGTGATCTTTTTCGCGACATTCCTCAACGCTGATTACAGTATCTCCCGCGTTTATTGGCAATCTGCAACAACCCTGGCGATTGGTTGGATAACCCTGTTAGGGCTATACTCGCCGAAAGTTTACCAGTTGTACACGAAGACCGAGTTTCCAAGAGAAATGTTGTTGCCTTGGGGCCAGTCAACGTTTTCAAAAGCGGGAAGTGCTGTTCACGTATCCGGCGCATGTCCACGTTGCAGTAGCAGTGATGAGCCCGCGAAAGGCAGTGAAGAAGGATCACGTGACATACCTCTCAAATCCAATGGTAACAGTGGTCATGTGAATCCTATAGCAGCGTCTAGCGTTGATGATTATGGAAAATAATTTGACATTTTGGTTGTACATGATTTATTCCGAAGCTTTTTATACCTTATTTTCACACGTATGCGGTGGCTGTTTGATGGTGATTTATAATAGATGAGCACTAATATGTTCTGCGCACTTCCGAGCGTTTTCATCATGAAATATTTCAAAAGGTTCCCGAATTGTTTGGGATATTTCAACGAACCAGCGTTAACCTCGACCTAACCTAATCCATACGATGAGGTGTTTTTTAGTTGATGTCGTTTTCATTTTGGCTGATGTGAAAACGGTCGGAAACCAAGCGTGTGCACATAGTTTTAGAAAACCAGGAACAGTAAACGTGTCACAAGTTAACATAGGTGAACATATATCACTTATTTAATATAGATATAGATCTACGAGGGCATGCATATATTCTACTCAAGTGTCAATAACATCTCATATGTTAATGCAACAAGTTAAACATGTAAAATTAGGTGATGGGCTGATTCATACAATAGATGTACCTGATATGTATGGTAATAATATACATATAAACTTAATTGCTTTCCAGCTTGGAAATATTCCTATGAAGCTTTATGTAAATAGAAATTGTGAGGGCAAGTTTATATACATATCTTTCTTTAATTAAAACATAACGCAAGCATTTGACCAAATTCGATCTTCAGCTTCGATCAAACTATAGCGCTCATTTTCATGCAGCTACTAAGGGACCATTCATTATTTATGGCCAGGGTGGGCTGGTAATATCTATCATAAACCAAAAAGAAACTTCTTGACCCCTCTTATTTAAAAAACAAAAAATCCATGACCCCCCCCCCCCCTTGATGAAAATACAAATATATATTAAACTAGCCCGCCATTTCGTATTTACATTTATAATAAATATTAGCTTTGATGAACATATCACTGAACAAATTATTCAATAGCAGGTGACACCCCCCAACCTACTGGCATATTTTTTATGACCCCCCCCCTCAAACTGCCTAAAATTTTGGATGCCCTCACCCTACATTCTTACCAGCCCACCCCCGGCCATAAATAATGAATGGTCCCTAACAATTTTAAATTTCAAAAAACTTGACTGTAAGTTTCAAAAAATAACAACACCAAATTGCATCCATAAAGCGCAGTCATCTAATGATGTTTGCTTTGATTCTAATTGAAAAATTTTTCATTTCTTAAAAAAACAATGCAAAATTTTGGTCTTAAATAAATATTGTAAATTGCCACGTGGCCTGTACGGAGCAGTGTATTGTGTGTAATCCACTGACGTGAGGTGATGCAGCAATAAAACATTGTAACGTACCGAAAATAAAAGATTGTAAGATTTCCATAACTAACTTGTGCTTGGTAGCGTGCAACCTGGGTATCGTGGTCGTCCTTGGAGTCGATTTTTTTTTATCCAAGTTATACAGAGAAAGTTATTTGTCTAAAGAACACAACACGAGTTGGGAAGAATTAAAGTTCAATACTACCAGTTCAATACGATAAAGGTATTTGGTAGTTGCAATTTTAAGTATATGTCAAATCAGCTTTTCCTACACTATGGATTTATAAAACTCCACACTAGAGGAAACACCTCATTTAGCTACACTGCAGTAAAATATCAATAAAATTACAAATAATAGATTAAACCAAAAAAATGTTTTCACGAAGCGCCATTGGTGGGAAACTTTCAAACAGTGCTCTTTACCTTCACAAACAGTTACCTGTAGCTACGGGTTGCTCTCGCATTTATGTTTTCCTAGAAATTAAGTGTGGTAAGTACTTCATTTCTCCGGGCTGAGTGTATTTTTTAAAAACGTAGCAGTACATGTACACATATATTACTTTTTGTGCCCGGGATCCACTTCATCAGCGGGAAATCAAGTAGTTACCACTTAAGTGGTTCCCTGAAATTAAGTGCTTCCCGCATAATCGCTAGGTACAAATCTCGACTATAATGCCACTGACTCCACGACAGAAGACTTAAGGCCCTGTCACACCGTGCAATTTTTCCTGCAACTTTCAACGCAATTCTACTCTTAAGAGATGTAAATTTGTGAAAAATATTTGGTATGTTAAACTATAATGGCAAACCGTGATGGAAACATGTATCTAGAGTAGAACTGAATTGCAAGTTGCATAAAAAATTGCACCGTGTGATAGGGCCTTTAGTTCGAAACGTCCATATATTAAGATATTTTTCAAGTAATTTTGCCTCTACATGAACTTGTCCTTTTTGCAAAAATAATAACAGTTTCATCTTCAGCTGAACAATTAGGGATGAACGAGTGGACTTTAATTAGCCTTATGACAGTAATGCTTTATGTGCGCTACACGTTAAGAGAATTGTCGATGCATTAGTCATTAAAAATTGATTCAAATTACGGGAAATAACTCGACGACACTGCTATATAACTGTATTAAAAAGTGTATTTTGATTCGATTTCAACCTGCTGGCTCTAGTTCATATGTGGCGGCTAACCCAGCATGGTTGCAACGGGCAATGAAGCGCATACATAGATTTTTCTATAACTGGAAAGTTTCGTTTGTCCTGTTAGTTTTCGCTCGCCACATTTAACACCAAGAAGTAATACCCTATAATTTTGTGCCCTCTAACATCGCCTTAAGTGCAAAGATAATACTGCTATTGCCAACGCCAGCAATTAACATTCGTACAATGCCATCCTGTCATTATTAATTTTTGTTGTGTTACAAAGCAAATATTTTTTGTGTTGACTTGGCAATGGCAAAGCAAAGTTAATAAAGCTTGCGCCTACTTCAAAATACATTAAATATATAATAGAGAATATTTGCAGAACATTAGCGTTGTACTTGAATCCATGCAAATTGAATAAACTGTAATGAAATATATGCAAAATACTGTGATATTCCAGTCACTTTAACCTAATCCTCTAAAGTCATGTATACAACTGCGTTGACAGTAGTCGCTTCGTCTAGGAAAATTTATGTCTCACAAATGTTTCAATTAATGGCTGTTTACCCACTATCATGAATATTTAAACGCCAGCATTAAAGGGAAATTGTTCAATCGGCACCAGTTAGGTCATAAATTCGACATTAACTGTAATAAAACGAAGAAATATGCACAAACATTGACTAATGGCATAAATTCTCTGTTTTTAAATGGTTCAGAATTTTGGCTTTTACAAAGAAGATGTTCGGAATCAGTTACTTCACCTCTGTGCTGCTGTTATATGCAGCCCATGTTTTTGAAATCAAAGGTAGGGTAAGAAAATTCGTATACAATAATAAAATACTTCATGCCGGTGGTTAGGAACAAAATCCTAATTTGTTCAATTTGTGCCCCAAGAGTCAATTCGTACATATACTGGCGCAAAGATTGCATCAATACATAGTATGACAGAAATATATGGAAGTTTATTATAGCACGAAGATGTTATGAGACGTAGTTCGATTGTCAAAAGCTCGTCAAAGTGTTTATGGTGTATGGCAGGAAAAATAGGTTTTAATTCAGTCGTATAATCTTATAACTTTTTCAGCCGAAGGTGACTTGACAACAGATGGAGATATTTTACTCGGAGGGTTATTTCCCGTATACGACGACGGAGCCCACGGTCAAGAATGCGGCTCCTTCAACTCGAACCCAGGCTACCAGTATATGGAAGCGATGCTGTACGCTCTGGATACAATCAATGCGGATCCAGGAATTTTACCAGGGATTAAACTTGGCTGTGTGATCGCAGACACTTGTAATAGCGAGCGATTATCTAGCATAAAAACGAAGAAATTTATCAAAATTATCTACGTGCCTGAATCAACCAACTATTCTGAACTGGTCTCGGTTGTCGGTCCGATGTTAGATGGAAATGCTAAAAATGTAGCGAATATTTTAAGAGTGTTTGATATACCAGAAATAAGCTATGGTACAATGTCCAGCGAGCTCATCAATAAGGGCGAGTACGAGTACTTCTTCCGAACGGTCCCCTCTGATGAATTCTTCTACACAGCTATGGCCGAGTTTTTAAAAAGGATGGATTGGAAGTATGTTGCAGTTGTAACCTCCGACAAAATCATGCATCGCTTCAGAGCAGTTAAAATTGCTCATGTCATGAACCACAGGGGTATTTGTGTTGGGCAGACAGTACAAATATCTCGTCGCAATATGGACGCATGGCTTGATAAATTTATAGAAGACTTGATCTCAGATGACAGTGAACCGAAGATTGTAATACTTTTCACGACCACGAGAGAGTCTCGCGCGATGTTAGCGGCAAAGAGGAGAAACCCGCGTGGCAACGAGCTACAGTTCGTCGCAGGATTGACGTGGAGCAATCGCAGATCTATCGTCAAAGGTGACTATAAAGTAGAATAAAATGAAATGGAATGCAAGAGAACAAAACGAAACGGAAACAGAACAGAAAATAGAATATAATAGAATATAATAGAATAGAAGGGAAGAGAACATAATAGAACAAAATAGGATATACAGAATAGTAGGAAAGAAAACAGAATAAAAAAGATCAGAATAGAATATAATAGAGTACATTGGTTTTCCTAATGTTTAACAGATTTATGCAGTCAGACGATACATGGCAATCTTTCTATTTTAGGTTACGAAGACATTGCCGAAGGGACATTCACAATTGGTCATCAGCAAGGCTCCATTCCGTCGTTTGAGAAATACTTCCATGCACTAAGGTACAACAACTACACAAGAAACAACAAACAATGGATAAGCGAATATTGGCAGGAGACACATCAGTGTAAATTACCTGGGCTAGGGAGACCAACAAACTTTACTAAAAACTGTACTGGAAATGAGGATAACTCGATTTATAAAGATTTTGCTCCTGTTCAAGTGGTTATAAATGCCATCAACGCAATAGCAAACGCCTTGGACAGCTTACAAAAACATCTTTGTCCTAATATCACAGGAATTTGCTCAGAAATGCGTCCAATATCAACGAAGTTACTGTTGAAGTACCTACAAAGCACAACTTTCGAAGATGCCTTGTCCCATCAGCCGACTTCATTCAACTCCAACCAAGGAATGAATGGAAACTACACAATTTATAATTATCGTCACATCAACGGTTCGTACGATTACGTTCCTGTTGGTTCATGGTCAGGACAGAGCATGCGTTTCATAACTGGTACTTTGATCTTAAACGAGTCTGCGATCCAATGGGCGCGCGATAATGTGAGCAAACGACTGCACGTGTGTATGCCTCACTGCAGACATGGACAAATATATGACCGAGACGGTTGCTGTTGGGATTGTTTGGAATGCGAAGATGGCGAAATTGTAATAAACAACACATGCGAAGACTGTCAACCTGGTTACACTCCTGGGAAGAATTTCTCATCTTGTTTAAAGATGGATGTCATTTACATAAACATGGACACGCCGTTTGCAATAGCTTTGGTCGTGTTATCTGTTCTTGGTATCATCACAAATTCAGTTTTTCTGGTTGCTTTCTTAGTGTACAGAAACCACCCGCTTATCAAAGCTTCGGGACGAGAGATGTGTTGCATCATATTTGTAGGTATCGCAGCCATTTTTATCACTCCACTCACGACATTAGTGAAACCAACGAAAGCGGATTGTTTTGTACGACGGTTCTTGGCTGGAATCTCGTTCACCATATGTTACGCACCGTTATTGATCAAAATGTGGCGAATTCACGGGATCTTTAAGCGAACCAGCAAACTTAAACGACTCTCCTCTGGTGGTATATTCAGCCTTGGTCCTATGCTGGGTTTAATCTTTATTATAATCGCAATCCACGTTTTTTATAGTGTTTCAATTTCCAGTATCGACCCATCAGAAGTGGTTGAAGAGTTTTACGAAGCAGAAGTGAAGTTGGTACTTGAATGTATAACCAACACTACTGTCTTCATCTCGATATTCGCTTATAATTTCATGCTTGTAGGCTGTACAGTGTACGCCTTCCTTACGCGCCATTTCCCGAAGAATTTTAACGAAGCAATGTATATCGGTACAACTTTGTATCTCACATGCGTTGTCTGGGTTGTATTCTTCGCAAACTACTGGAATTCCAAATATAGTATTTCTCGTGTTTATTGGTTATCTGGTTCGAGTTTGCTGATTGGTTGGATCACATTGTTGGGACTTTTCGCGCCAAAGTTCTACCACGTTTACACGAAACCGGAAGTCAGCCGAGAAATGTTAATAACATGGGAAGAGTCAGAAAATAGAGGAGAGGGGATGTGCGAGGAATGCAAGCGACGGGCAGAAGCTTCGATGCAACAAAGTAATGCAGGCAATGGTCAGAAGGATTCATCTTCGAGCAAAATGAACAATGGTTTCCGTGGCAATGACTTAACTCAGGCTAAACATATTAATAGTAAGGTCAGCAAAGACTCGCCTTCCGCCGGGCTACAGGAGGTTAACATTGAGTTAACCAGCGGCCGATAGATCCATAGTTAGCCACCATTTACTTAAGCTTACTTATGGATTTTAAAAAGGCAGGCTACATGGGTCAGTTGTACGATATGTGAATTGCGCTATCCACCAGATAATGATTATTCTCAACCGGCCCCAGGATATCTCAAAGAAAAAAGAAGCATAGGAAGTCTAAATAACTCCGCTATGAATGTTACATACAATACATACAATTAGAGACAAATTGAACTGGGCTTTATGCCATATATAGTAATGGTAGCCTATGAAGTTATTCCGAAATATTCGTGAATTTGTTAATTTCCATAAGAAAATTAATCTTTTCATTATAACACAATGTACACACACGTTCGAAACATCAATTAGTTTTGTAAACTTGACCACCGTAAAATATTGTTTTTTCAGATGTCGTTCCTACTCTGTAAACAGTTAGTTTGTTCCTTTTTAATAAAGCTGATTAACTAGTTAATTTATAAAAGGATTCGTCTGATACAGAGAGCGAATACATGATTCGAGGTTATGTTCTTAGAGGGTGTTTGGACAGAGATTATCTTCACAATTTTTTCACTTTACTCTGTTTAATGAATACAGAGTATTCGGAGTACAGAGTATTCGAAGATTATATTTATCTGGAACTTAGTGGATAATCGTGTCCTGCAATTGCAATACATCACTAATTACCAGTCATCTTGGCCTTAAGCCCTCTACTGAATAGTACAAGATCCGAGATTTACGACGTTAAACCTCTAAAAATAAAAGGTATATGTATTCACTTGTGCTTTGGTTGACGACATCATCCCGCGAAAAAAATTGATTGTACTACAAATAACTAAAGTTGCTGTCTTTTAACAATATATTTGATGAATCAACACATTTGGTTAATCGTGCGTTTTGAAATAAAAGATTCAATAATTCATGAAAAAATATAGGAAAGGAAAAAGTAGGGCTATGATTAGCAATTTGGGATAAATACAGTATATCCAGGACAAAAATTTGAATGAGCCTCATTTCGCAGCTCAGTTACCAGTAGTTTAGCCATAGAACCTAGCTTCTTCGTTTTATAGCTCACTTTAGTCTTTAATATATCTATATCGCATGGTTTAGATAACTCTGTCACCAATAACAATTATATAGAGTTGAAAACCAAGAAGGCCGAATAGCAAAGAAAACGTAGCTCACAAAGGTGTCTGTTTGGCCAAATTTTCTGTCCAAAGTTTCAGAGATACAAGTCACTTTGAATATGTAGCTATATCAGTTTAAATAAATGTCACTTTGAATGTGTACTGCTTTATTAGACAAAACTCTCCCCTCTGTTCTTGTTTACATGCAAAATCATGGCGCCCCCACGCATTTCCTACGAGAAGAATATTGCAATAAACAGCGTGGGATCGTCGCTTCATTTTTGTCAATATTAATAACTCCCGCAAGCATCTGTGCATACATTTGTATCAATAGGTTAATGCTAAATTCAAATATCACAAACTCGCCAATGAAAGTTTCAATGTGTCGATCTCGATACAAATCCGACAGTCCGGTTATTAAACTGCACATCTGCTCCGGGAGTCGTCCGCTTTACATTGCTGTTAAAATAATTTCAATCCGCTGGAAAAAACAAACAAACATTGGGCTTCAAACTCAAACTTTTTTTCTCTTCCGAAGAGCATGTAAACTTATAATTTTCTTCAAAATAGTAGTATACTCTGAATATCAAGGGGTTGAGCTAAAATACTTATGAAAAGTAGCAAAAGAAAATTTGCTGGCACGTATGATTGGCAAAATATCAAAATTATTAGGATGCATAGGCAAGAAATTATATAATTAATCTTGACTCTGACATCGCTACACAGCATGCACTACCATATTTTGAATATTCTACTCGCTCGTTGTTTATAAATTTTTTTGAGAAAATAAATTAACATGACAAGAAAAATTGTTAAAGTAAAATAGGATCCGGGATTTGAACCATTGAAATAATACTTGGGCGTTTTATTGTTGAGGAGATGATTAGGATTCACGTGGATTGAAACTTCTTGATCTAAATGTACGTACCGACAAAACGTTCATGTTCATAAGAAAGAGAGGAATCTCTTTGATCCAAACATTTGTCCATCGTACTTCATCGCAAACATTTTTTGACGATTCTTTAGATGTATTATTCATAAACATGAACAAAAATTTCAGATTCAGCCAATCAGACGCCATTTTGATTGATTACGATCTATGGTGTACATTTTCAAAATGCACTACATAAGTACATATTTCAGATTCATTATAAATGAACGCAAGACACTGATGCACTGCTGTCGGAAGTTGCATGTCACAATATGAATATGATGTAGTAACGTCTGTGCTCATTACTTGCGAGGCTTACGACCTTAGAGAGCTGGCATTTGCAAAAAGAGTAGCTCATATAACATTCCACACTAGGACTCCAACACAAGTGGCAAACGTTTACAAAACATTATCGTTCTGGTTTTAAATTGGTGAGTTCGATGTGATATGTAATCTTTACAGCGTTTATACCTTTATTGTGCAGAAATACAATATTGCTGTGATAAAATGCTTTTGTTTAAATTTATTAACTATATTCTGTTGAACCCAAATTCTTACTAACCCAGAAATCCTACTCATAATGCAACGTGTAAATTGAGGAAGGCAGCATTTCTATGTAGTAGTATAGAGTCAAATATCATATTTTATGACAAATAGCTAGACTGACTGACAATATTATGTACTCTGTTGTATGTATTCTATACCTTGACTTATGATCAAACTCGCTTGTAGTATATATGTATAGAGCACTGTGTGGAGTTGCTATCATCGATCATCATTATTTTAATGATTTGATTATTATAAGTGCTAGAGACGCAGATGTTTGTCTAATGCGTACTAGTTTTTTTCATAGTGTGTTTCTTATTTTGACAGGATAAATACAACAATGAGTATGTCAAGCTCATTTCTTTTCTTCTCAAGCATTACACTGATGTTCCAAATAAGACCAGGTAAGATATGTAAAAACATATGTGTTGTTCTAATTAAAGCAGTTACTGCTCATCCTGGGTAGTGCTTACTGCGGCACCAGCATAAGCATTAAATCGAGACAAAAACAAGCTTGAAGTTGCGTCACAATTAGCTCCTACTTATCACAGTTTATCTTAACATATACCCAACCATCCGTCAATATTGTAGTGATCGCTAGATCACTAGAACTCATGCCCCAGCACGGACAGAAATCGGGGTTCGCGAAGCGGGTGTAATGGTAGTATACGTTTTATATATACGTGGGGAATATAGTTAGACTATGAAATAAAACACGTAAAACTTATACGAAATCGCATTCATAACATTGGCGACGAGGATGGGATACTACTCTAGTTAATCCAATGCCGCCGTTCGACCCTGACGCGGAGATTGAAGTGAATTTAGCTCCCAAATGGAAAATATGGCTGCAAGATTTTGAAATGTATCTCGTGGCAAGCGGGGTCACAGATAACAAGAAGAAAAGAGCGCTATTACTTTACCAGGCTGGGCCGCGGGTACGTGAAATTTTTCGCCAGATTCCTGATCACGGAGACGACGATGATTTCGATACGGCAGTAAACAAATTAAATGCTTATTTCGAGCCACAGAAGCATCGTTTGTATGATGTGTACCAGTTCAGACAGGCAAAGCAAGGTGAAATGGAAACACTCGATCAATACTACACGCGGTTAAGAAGTTTATCCCAAAATTGTGATTTCCACGACCCCGATTTCGAAATTATGGTTCAAATTGTTCTATATGGAACCTCCAGCCGAGTAAGAAAACAGGCTTTGCGTGACCCGAAAGTAACACTAGAAGCACTTCTTATAACTGGCCGTCAGCTCGAGCGAAGCCACATACAAGCGCGACATATTGAAGAGAAAGTACATATAGTTGAAAAAGATTCTCCGGTAATACAAGTTCTTAACGACCGTCGTCGTACACGTACTGTAGCGAATATGTGTCGAAATTGTGGAGGTGAATGGCCTCACACAAACAACCCGTGCCCTGCAAAGAATAAAGAATGTCGAAAATGCAAGAAACTCAACCATTTCGCCAGGGTTTGTCGGTCGGGAATCGTGGAATCCCCAGGTCAAAGTACAGCCAAGCAAAGCCAAAGTCGGGACAACAATATTCGACCTGTTAACACTTCAAATCTCAAAGAAACCAGTAGTGAATCAAGCGACTCTGAATATTGTTATGCGGTAAATGCAAAACAAAGTAAGTCACCTATCACCAAATTAAAAGTTAACAATCAGAAAGTGACATTTACCGTAGACACTGGTTCAACCATTAATATCATTGATGAAAATACCTTTAAAACACTGGGAGACATAAATTTGAAAAAAACAAATATTAAAGCATATCATTTAACTCAACCGAGTCAGTAAAAATGAAAGGGAAGTTCCAAACATTGGTTGAATCTCGCAAGCGCATTACAGTTGCTAAGATATATGTCACAGAACAAGATGGTGGCTGCTTACTTGGTCACAACACAGCACAAGAATTAGGACTCATAAGCTTGCATTTAAACAAGATTGGCACGTCAACAAACTTCCGCAAACAAAACAACACAACCAACACTCACCCTGTCAAAGATAAAACTGTACAGAACTTGCTAACTAAGCACAAGCGAGTATTTGAAGGAAGTGGGAAACTCCAAAACAGGCAAGTTGAACTTATTGTGGACAGAAGTGTCAAACCAGTCGTACAGCGACAACGAAGAATCCCCTTCCATTTACGAGCCAAAGTCGATGGTGAGTTAAATCGCTTGGAAGCAGAAGATATAATCGAGAAAATACCAGACACTGAGGAAACACCTTGGATATCACCAGTAGTTATAGTACCAAAAAAGGAAGACAAAATTCGTTTATGTGTGGATATGAGGGCAGCAAACAAAGCTATAAAACGAGTTTGTCACCCAATCCCCACAGTACGTGACATTTCGATGGATCTCAATGGGGCTAAATTCTTCTCAAAGCTAGACATGTCACAGGCTTACCATCAGCTTGAGCTCGCACCATCATCACGGAACATTACAACCTTTATCACACATGCAGGCTTATACCGATTCAAGCGCCTCAACTATGGCACAAATTCGGCTGCCGAAATTTTTCAAAATACCTTGCAGCAAGTTTTACACGGCATCAATGGCGTCCGTAATATTGCCGATGACATTCTGATATATGGGGCAACATATGAAGAGCACAACAAAGCCCTCAAAGAATGTCTTCAAAGATTAGAGCTTCATGGATTGACTTTAAACTTAGACAAGTGTAGATTCCTCAAAAACCACTTGGAATTTTTTGGCCTGTTATTCTCGCACGACGGCGTACGTCCAGACCCCAAGAAAATCTCTGCATTCAATAACACCACCACCCCAACTACAGTTGGTGAAGTAAGAAGCCTTCTAGGTATGGCAAATTATAGCTCACACTTTATCTCTAACTTTGCCACGATTACGGAGCCTTTACGGCGGCTGACCCACAAAGAAGCAAAATTTATTTGGGGCAAAGAACAGGAAGATGCCTACCAGAAGCTAAAAACAGCCTTAGTCAATAGCCCGGTCATGGGCTATTTCGACACAAAAAACGACTCAGAGTTAATTGTGGACGCGAGCCCCGTAGGATTGTCAGCCATCTTGACGCAAAAACCCCCAGGAGAAAATGCTCCATCAAAAATCATTGCCTATGCAAGTCGTGCATTGACACAGACTGAACAAAGATACTGCCAAACAGAAAAAGAGGCCCTAGCAATTGTTTGGGGGATTGAACACTTCCACTTATACCTGTACGGAGCTCCATTTACCCTATACACTGACCATAAAGCACCCGAACTGATATTTGCAAACCCCTTGTCTAAGCCACCAGCTAGAATTGAACGGTGGTTACTCAGATTACAAGAATACGACTTTAACGTACTGTTCACCGCTGGCAACAAAAACCCTGCTGACTTCTTGTCACGGCACCCCACAGAGGGTAGGAAATCAAAACATAACATCGCAGAAGAATACATAAATTTCGTAACAACTGCAGCAGTACCACACAAAATGAACGTTGAGGAAATTATTCAAGCCACAGAGAACGATGAAGCTCTGATTGCCCTAAAGAATGCTGTCATGTCAGGCTCGTGGGACAACCCTAAAGTAAAGCCTTATAGAATGTTAAAGGATGAGATTACCATCGACCACAACAACAAGATACTCCTGCGTGGTACTCGTATTATCATACCAGCATCATTACAAAAACGCACCATACAGATCGCCCACGAAGGCCATCAAGGTCAAGCAAGAACAAAAGCCCTCCTAAGAGAGACGGTGTGGTTCCCTGGCATGGATAAACAGGTTCGGACTGAGTTAGAACATTGTTTAGCTTGTCAAGCCACGGCACAACCTAATCACCCGGAACCGATCAAAACAGCGCCAATGCCTAATAGCCCGTGGGATAAAGTTAAAATAGACTTTTATGGTCCACTACCAACTGGACAGTATATCTTGGTGGTAATTGATTGTTATTCACGATTTCCCGAGATCGAGATATTGACCACCATATCAGCTCAAAAAGTCATCCCTAAATTAGATAGTATTTTCACCCGTCATGGTATTCCCTCACACTTAACATCTGATAACGGTCCACCTTTCCAGAGTCACGAATTCGGACGGTACATGACAGCGATGGGAATTACAAACACGACATCGACACCCCTCTGGCCTCAAGGGAACGCGGAAGTAGAGGCGTTTATGAAGCCATTGGGCAAAGCCATCAAAACAGCACATCTTGAACGTCGACCATGGCAGCAGGAGCTATCGCGCTTTCTACTCACCTGCCGTTCAACACCACACTCAACCACAAAAGTTCCCCTGCTCAATTGCTTTACAATCGTGAAATAAGGGGAAAACTTCCGTCGTTACCGAGAAACCACAAGGTTGTCAATCGTCACCGTGAAGCCAAAGAAAATCAAATCAAAGCTAAGGATAAAAGTAAAGAATATGCGGATCAACGTAGAGCTACGAAGTCAAGCAATATTAAAGTAGGAGATACCGTTATCGTTAAACAGCAAAAGAAAAATAAACTGTCAGCAAACTTTGCAACAACACCATACACAGTTATATCCATCAACGGATCCACCATAGTGGCTGGAAATAAAGATCACAGAATCACTAGAAATAGCTCGTTTTTCAGGAAGGTTCCCAGTGATATAGAAAGTAGAGAAGAAGAAGAATCGGTCATTTCACAACCTCTCAGAAGAGAAACCAGAACAGGTCACCGGGAAGATCGGACAGGAATGCCAGAACAGCAAGATGAAGTAATGCCGCCTAGACGTTCATTAGAACAGCAAAACGAGGCAGCGCCGACGAGACGATCAACGAGAAATCGAACGCAAACCGAATTCTTCGGGCACCCAATTACCTCTCACGTGATTAATTAGAAGTGCTAACAGGGACAGTGACACTGAATTTAACACTACATAGCATAATAATGTAAGATTTATATTTATTCTGGTTTCAGTGTACATTAAAATCAGGTTAGGTTATATTCCAGTTTTGTTAAAAGAAAAAGAGGAGTGATGTAGTGATCGCTAGATCACTAGAACTCATGCCCCAGCACGGACAGAAATCGGGGGTTCGCGAAGCGGGTGTAATGGTAGTATACGTTTTATATATACGTGGGGAATATAGTTAGACTATGAAATAAAACACATAAAACTTGTACGAAATCGCATTCATAACAAATATATCCACATTTATCCAACATTTCTTCAATTATTTTATAGGGCTATTCGAACACATCTCATCCACCGGGGATATCATTCTCGGAGGGCTGTTTCCCGTACACAAGGAAGGCAGTCGTGAAGATACGTGCGGAGAATTCAGTGAAATCCCTGGGTACCAGTACATGGAAGCAATGCGTTATGCAGTCGATCAAATTAACAATAGATCCGATATTTTACCGGGAATAAGACTTGGTACGGTCATTTACGACACTTGTCGAAGTCCTACGATCACCGCCGATCGAACAAAAGACTTAATCAAGCTTTCGCTGGAACGTGAAGCTAATACGTCAGAATTTGCCGGGGTAATTGGTCCGTTCACAAGCGGAAACTCAATCATTGTCGCGAACTTCCTCCGAGTTTTTGAAATTCCACAAATCAGTTATGGCGGTCTAACAGTGGAATTAAGCGACAAATCTCGTTACGGCTATCTTTTCCGGACAGTTCCGCCCGACAGCTTCTTCGCCGAAGGTTTGGCGATGCTTCTCGAGCATTTTCGATGGAATTATGTATCGATTATACACTCGACTGGAAAGTATCCAGAGACTGGGACTGAGGAGGTTGTGAAAGCGTTGTCGAAGCGAGATATTTGTGTTGCAAGGAAGCATCGGCTACCACGATTTCCGAGTGAAGAAGACTTTGATGAAGCTATCAATGAAATGACTTCAGTAAGCGAAGCCAACGTGGTTGTTTTCGTCACTATCCAACGAGATTCTCGTGGTTTGCTTCGTGCTAAACAAGGTAACTCGCGGGCCAACAGGCTCGCAATCGTCGCTAGTGTGTCTTGGAGTAATCGTGATGACATCACCAAGGGCCTGGACCCAGTTGCTGAGGGTACAATTACATTCGGTCATCTGGGCGGAAAAAATACAGATTTTGAAAAGTACTTTCGCTCGTTAAGTATGTCAAACTACGGTCAATGTCACAGAAGATGGTTTGAAGAGTTCTGGGAAAGCCAGTTCGAATGTTCCCTCGGGAATTCGAGTAATTATTCCAAGAAATGCACAGGAAAAGAGGATCTTTTCTCTCATCAAATGGAAATAGCGCCAGTCAGAGTTGTCATAAATGCCGTATATGCAATGGCTTACTCCTTGGAAAACATGCGCAAAAGTTTATGCCCAAGTGTTGCAGGAATGTGCAGCAAAATGAAACCACTTTCTAGGAAAATGCTTAAAAAATTCTTGGAAAATGTTACTTTTCTCGACTCTTGCTTCAACTGGCCAATTAGATTCAATCAAAACAACGAAGTAGATGGAAACTACACAGTCTATAATTTCCAAGGTTCGACGCCCGGTATGTTTTCCTACGTCCAAGTTGGGAAATGGACAGGCAAATTACAACAATTCGGTGGTATTAGCGGAAAATTGGAACTAAATATTTCCAAAATTCGATGGCAAAATGGAACGGTGGCCAACTCGACGTGCAGCCAGCGTTGCAAAGTCGGAAATGTGAAACAGCCTCGAAATGACGCGCCGGAAATATGTTGCTGGGACTGTGTCACGTGCAACAAGTATGACATCATCCACAATGACACGTGCCGCGCATGCCCCGATGGTTATGCCCCGGACGGAAACTTTTCAAGTTGTCTGAAGCTTGAAGTTAAATATATAAACTTGGGAATGCCGCTTGCAATTTTTCTCACGTTTTTTGCATTTCTCGGAATAATCACCAATCTAACAGCTTTGGTTATTTTTTACCTCAAACGAAATCACCAGCTAATCAAGGCGATGGACATCGAAACTTGTTACTTCATTTTTTCTGGGATTTTTTTAATTTTCATAACTCCGATTGCATTTCTGGCGAAGCCAACACAGGGCAGTTGTTACGCACAGCGTTTTCTCCTGGGCAGTTCTTTCACAATTTGCTATGCTGCTTTGTTTGTGAAACTGAGGCGAATTTACAACATGACAAGACAAACCAATCAGCTTCCAAAGCAACAAGAATGCCTGGCTTTCCTTGGCTTAAAGCCATATTTAGTTACCACAATCAGTATCGATGTAATTCAAGTGTTTTTGATCGTGCTCCTTGTCACAAGAAACACGCCTAGATCACGAGAAAATTTTTACTTTCAAACTGGAGAAGTTTTACTAGAATGTCAATTAAGCTCATCTGTATTCGTGGCCTGCGTTGCTGGAAGTCTTATTCTTGTTGCTATTTGCACTGGTTATGCGTTCCTCACACGGAACATACAGAAAAACCTCCGAGAAACGATGTACATCAGTTTCACAGCTTATATATCAAACGTACTTTGGCTCGTGTTGCTTGTATTCTTTCTCAACTCCGAAGACAGTTTTTTCCGCCAATTTTTGGTAGCTGGTACAAGCCTTCTGATTGGCTGGGTTACGCTAATCGGACTCTTTGCGCCGGCCTTTTATCATTTGTGGAGAAAGGAGGTTTTCGACAGTACTTCTCTAATCGACTGGAATTCAACAGCGAACATGCTACAGGAAGGACAACCAGAGATGCGTTTGTTTAATACACCACAACTAAATGTAAGAAGAGCGACTGCAGTTTCGACGACAAGCACTCATCAACTGAGATTTGTAAATCCAAACCTAACCAAGTGATTTGAAAACACGGAAAAGTACTGGCACTAGCTAGTTGTCTGACAAACAGAAATCCATTTCCCGATCCAAACGATCAATTAACTTCCGCATGAAATATAATTTATTTTATTTCCAAACGTCTGGTGGACGTACAATGTACTTTAATATTCAAACCTGATTACTCGCTATTTGAAACACTTAAGTATCAATTATCAAATCTAAAATCCGCACATTTTATTTTGCCAAGAGAGTAATCGTTCACAAAACAAACAAGATTTAAATTGTGTACTGAAAGGGTTCTAAAGTAATGAATTTGCCAAATTTGCATCAAAACTGGTTGCCGGTTAATCTGATTGCTTCTAATTGCCTGCTTGATGAGATACCGAAGCAGGTAATAATAAAATAGGCGGCTTTTTTAACAAATTGCTCACATGACTTTATCTCTTATAAAAGAGCAGCTGTGTTAAAAAGTCACGACATGAAAAGATCTTGCCAAATATTAATAAATGAGCGAAGTTTTAGTTTATAATTTGGAATGTACAAGAGACGGTATTCGAGTAAATGCAGCCGGAACATTTACATAAGATTTTGAAAATAACATCCCAAACATATAAAGCAAAGAAAACGGCTGCAGTAAAGAAAGAAAGTTCTCCGAAGTTGATTGGATATAAACAGGTCGGCAAAGTGATATTCCTTTCGTGACTACAAACATTTTGTTTTCACCGCAGTGATATCGCGTGAAATTACGGTCCATCTACCACACTGTCCTTTTTTATTGTTTAACTGGAGAGTTTGACGATAACCGGAGAATAAATCGATGACTTATTCATCCAGAGATAACATGCATTATCTTGACTATGCCTGCATTGCATACATGCATATTGAGTAGCGTGTGACTTGTGTAATAAAAAGAACTACAATAATATAGGTCAACACTAGATTAGACTATATACTTAGCTGTTTTAGCATAAACCACCGAAAACACTATACCGATCAGTAATCAAGGAGATCAGCCTCATTGGAAACGGTGGAAATTTGAATTTATTAAACTGCGATGTTTTAAGCGGTAGCGCCGTTTACTCTCGCTACTCTTCTCGTGGATGTCATTTTGTGAACGCGAGCATCAGTAAAACCGCTGACCTTAACGCGGAAAAGTACTGGCACGAGTAGTCATCCATTTTTCTTTACTTTTGCCCAGTGAACTCTATATAATAACACCTGGAGACGATAACTTGGCCGCCATCTTTGAAGCACATTGAAGACCGCCATTGATAACCAGGAGCCGCAAAAGTAACCATTCTCAAACACTGTTTAAATTCAGCCCTAGAATAGCGCCCTTTTAATCCTGTTTTAGGCCAAATATCGTCTAGACCTAAAACATGCGTAAGCGTGCGCTATTGTAGGCTTGAAAACAGCGATTGAAAATGGGTGACTTTTGCGGCTCCTGTTCATCAATGGTGGCCTTCAATTTGGATTCAAAGATGGCGGCCAAGTTATCGTTTCGGGTATAATTACATGGAGTTTTGCCCGACTGCTTTTGCCTTACATTCGAGGGAAAAACTTCCTATGTTCCTATTGTGAAACGTGGTGTACCGAGTAGGCATGTATTGGTTTGTTTCTGGTCCATCAGAGCAGAACTCATGATTAATACCATATTACAATTCTTATATTAATAATGCGCGAACGTTACTGTTGTTCACTAAAAAACCAAAGCTAAAACATTTTGTAAAGAATGACTACAGGAATAAGCGGGCAACGTTAAAACACTCCAGGAATCCCTGTAGCGTGACCGTGCTTTGCTGCATGGTGTCATTCTCTTCCTATTGTAACAATGTAACGTATTCCTTATTCTTGACAAGGATAATATTGCACGGGTCGCCTGCATGGAGCTTGGACTTCCGTCGTCTGTCTCGATTAAATTTCCTGATAAAATATATCATTGAAAAACACCCTTGCACACTTCATAATTCATTCAGCTGACGCAACAGAAGATCTAAGACTTCATAATTCATTCAGCTGACGCAACAGAAGATCTAAGACGAACGATTCAAATCTGGGGTCAAAACTAAGACGAGAGAGGTGAGTTCAAAGTCTTCAATTGATTGCAACATTTTTGCAAGCAATTTCGAACGCTCACGATTAAGACGCGTAACGCACGAAATCCGATTGAAGGGGTAAATTTTGCAGGCTAGAAATATCGTTACAATATCATCCGTGTTTGTAGCAACGCAATTGTGTACATTAATTCTACTGATATTCCACTGATAGTTCATAATATCATTTCTATCTGAGCTGGTCAAAAGGTACGTTTAAGGACAAATGTGGCTATTAATGAACTAACACTTGTGAAAGTAAAATGTACTGAAAATAGAAGAAGTTTGCCTGTCTAGAAATTTAAGTAGTGAGCAGAGGTTTCTGTTTTAACTTTTAGTTGACCTAGCTATTTCGTTATGTGGTATACGAGGAAATTACTTTGTATCTTTCAAAGAAACAATTGAGGTCATGCTGAGGTCAAGTCACGTGCAATTCTCAGTAAACGAGATAATCCAAAACGATTTTAAAATTGGATTCTATGTATACATGTCTTCCGCAATACTAACAACAAATTTGCCCAGTGAAAATTGGGCTTTACATGACCATAAACTGCAGACAGATATGGCTACTCTTCGGGTGACCAGGGTGTTTTAAAAACGCGAATGTGACGCGAATTATGCAGTTCATCTTTTTTGTCAAGCTAGTTGTGTTTACGAGTTGCATGAATAAAAAAAGGTCAGTGTGCTAGTACGCTCTGTTCCGTAAGGATTAGCTTCTATCTGTAGACTCCATCGTTAGATTAAACGTCCTTAATGTTGTGTTTTCATCCACACCGTGTCTACGTGCTCGCAGCGGTTAGATTTTTTGTAGCGCATTCTATATTGTTTTATTGACGTAGTTCGTAAACGAAACGTTTGTTTGGGGTTGTCGTAATGCTTGTTAGAGCATGACACGAGTGGCTTATTAGTAGTTGTTGTATGTTTGTATGATTATTTCGTGTTTCATGAGATGGTCACGCGAGCAGTCGACTCATTGTTATGGATTGAGAAGTTTTCTTTATTGTCATGTTGTCGAGTTCGAACCGTGACGTTAGTCACAATCTGCGATTACGTTATCGATTGAGCTACCTACTTGTTATTCATTGTTTATTGTTTTACTCCAGAACTTTTATAATATATTTAACCTTAAAATGTACTTTGTCTACCTCATTTAATCCTTAAATTTTGTATTGAGTTCGAAGATAACAGCGCACCATTCAATCCAAGTGCAATCTCATTGGTTTTAGCAAGTATTTCTTCCAATATATTCGCATAGGAGATACATCGTGAAACAGATTGGAAGTTGCTAGATTCAATGAATAGTTATTACAATACAAGGTGTATGTATGCGTCTTGTGAGTATTTCTCTAACTGGACTAACAACAACTCATAAGAAACTAAGAATAAAGTCAAATATTTCATCATTATAACGAACAGACCGGCTGCAAAAAACGTTTGCAAAAGAAGATTGCCAAATCTGATAATTATTCTACAATGCAGGTGATGACGTCTTTCTAAATTTCATCCTTTTTTCTTATTTTTCATCCCAACATTCAGGCAGTCTTGCCTCGCTGACATAACTTTGAAACCCGTGTTTGAAAAGCAACAGCAGTCGTCGCAATTAGACATGGCGGTTAGCTCAAACACTTGAAGTTGGGGCTTTCAATAAGACACGGCAAAACAAGTCTGAGCAGAGCAACCTTTGCAAGGAAACGATATTGGATTTAGGTCGTGCCTAATCTTACTGTGAAGTGATGTAATCTACAAGTCGCCTTCATAAAGCCATCCTTTCTGCATAGTGATCCATAAATTTAGCAAACAACGGTTTCCAAAATGAAACTTTTTCAGATGATCAAACGTTACCCTACAAAGTGTTGTCGGATGTCGATTTTTGCACTGCAGTGATGCTGAGAATTTTCTAAAATACACGTGAAAGACTAAATAATTGTAGATCTAAAATCACTACGAAAGAAAAGAGGAAGTCTTCTTCCCCTAACTAATTTTTTGCATGATCATTCAAAGTCCATCAAATTTTTCCTGTCAGTATAAATAACTATGCATGCACGTTCTATCTCAATCACACGTAATCAGGTACTTGTCGTTTTCCGACAGTTTGCTACCTTGTTTAAAAAAAAAGGAGAAAAAAAACATTAGACTTGGTTCTACGTTAAAGCCCAATAAGAACTAGCAAAGCATGTATTGCTTAAATCTGTATAGAAAAGTCGGCGTTTACGCTTATTTTAATACCATCATTTTTTTTCCTTTTGAAGGATGTGGACCTGTAGTTTTTTTAAAGTTTAGAGTTAAGTGTCCTTAACAACGTACAATCATTCAAATTATATCATCATGTTCATGCACTGTTCTCCGGCACCCATCATCGCAAAGCGGGCATAGTTAAGCAAATTTGTGTGATGTGACGGTTACTTTGTTTAAAGAACAATGCTATAATGCTTGAGTTGTGCAGCGTCGAAGAACTGAGCAAGTCCCGCCGTAAAAACGCGCATTTCAATTTCCGGTCAAGACATGGCGCCCCACTCAGTCCGAGAAGGACTCACTTGAATAAAACCAAACAAAAAGCTTGTGACTTCACTATGATATTACCTTGCATACTTTTTTTATTTTACAACATCTATATAGCGCTATAAAATGCACATCTTGCCTTTTACTCATAAGCGTAAGCCTATATGCGTCTTGAAAATGTTACATAGCAACGTGTGGGTTTTTTGATCAAGTCAAGTTTCAATATATAATGTTTGCTAAAAACATACAAATATTCGACGCTTTTTTTAATTGCGTATTGTCCGATAACTTTCACTACGTTGAACCAACATAATTATTTCTGTCACAAATGAAAGCGATAATAAATAAATTTTGTTTGAACGACGTTTCGATGTCATCGTTACATTATTTTTCAAGTTCATAATTATTTTTGGTCATATAAACAATATTCTAAATGACCGGATAATTATTTCCGCCAATGTTTTGAATTTGGATAAGCCACTAAACAGCTGAATATATAACTTCGACGCAATAACCTATCAAATCAAAGGATGTAGGTTCAAAGACTATTCACTATTGTCAGTTGCAAAATTGTAGATGTTATTACGCAAACAAAACGAGAAGACGTACCCCAAGGAGCATATTGAAAGAAATAGTTATATAAAAAAAAAACAACTGGGATACTGCAAGACGCTGTATGTAGAACGGCTGTGATAAAAGTTTCTGTATACGACATATGAAAATTATAGCCAATACATATGGTACAACAATACAATGAAAATTATAGCAAATACATATGGTATGTAATATGATGCAAGGCACTTCAAGTTTTGTCTAAAAAATGGTAAATGAGACTGTTTTTGTTTCCATTAATGAGAACTGTCGTAAGAAATTTCATGGTTAACCTAAACCCGATTAGGAAACCTTGGTTAATTTTTCTGGTAAAAAAGATAGTCTTCTCTATACTTAAATTCTAAGACGCTAATTCAGCTCCAAGATAGTTTAAATTATGTCATTGTTTTGTACAAATTAGCTCGTTAGAATTTACATTTAAGATTCCTGGTTAATTTAATCCTGGTCATATAAGATGGATCGTTCATCTAGAAAGCCTGGTGAATTATTTAAGAATGTGAAGTATTCTGGTTGATTTATAGATAAAAAACCCCGCTTAAGTTCTGTTTGTCTACAGATTTGTACATTTACACAAGATTTAAGAGACTTTTCGGTAATACAAAATTTAGGAGACGGTTCGTCTCTTGAATTTTCTACAATTCATTTAATAACATTCTGAGTCTTCACATAACGTTCCTATTTTTTTTTCAGTTTGATCAATATTTATATTCCGACCCAAGACTTTCACGCTACTCGTGTGATTCAGCATAATTGAAAATGTGGGTTGGAATTTACTTATTCTCATTACTTGTTGGGTCCACTTCGACCAGGCCAGATCCAGGTTAGTAACAAACTGAGAAAAAAATGATCTCATATACCGAGTTAGAAAGATGAAAAGATGCAAATTATGCTTAATGTTTTTCCTCTTGCTAATACGTAATAGAACGGATCAGAAGCGTAGTCATTAGGTGTGCACGGATAGAGCTTAGGGATGTTCATATATGACTGGATAGCAAAGCCAATTATTGTTTTTCTTTTGGCGAAAAAATTAAGCCAGTTACTGATTGTTAGACAAGTGCAATCCTGCATTACTAAAGGCAAATACATATAAGACAAGACAAATTTTCCCCATGTAGGCAAGAACGGATAGTACTATTCATTCAACAAAGTCTCGAGCAATGACTCAAATGTAACAGTGATGTAAATAGTGAAGATAAGTGTCACTGCACAGAATACTTCCTTTGTTCATTTATCTTTTTACGATTTAGTCAACAGCATATCTACACCTGGCGATATCATCTTGGGAGGGCTCTTTCCTATACACAAAGAAGCAGATAAAGAGAATAGCTGTGGAGAGTTCAACGAAATTCCTGGGTACCAATACATGGAAGCAATGCGCTATGCGATAGAAAAGGTCAACAACAGATCAGACTTGCTACCGAATATAACACTGGCTACGATTATTTACGACACATGCCGAAGCCCGACGATCTCCGCCGACAGAACGAAAGATTTTATACAGCTGACGCTATCCAAGCCGAAATCGGACGATAAGCTTGCAGGAATAATCGGCCCTTTTGTCAGCGGAAATTCAAAAATTGTTGGTAGCTTCCTGCGTGTGTTTACAATTCCACAGATAAGTTATGCGTCCCTAGCAGTGGAACTGAGCAACAAGGATATTTACAATTACTTTTTTCGAACCGTTCCCCCGGACAGTTTCTTCGCAGAAGCATTGGCCGAGCTTTTGGAGAGACTTGGTTGGAACTATGTATCGATAATTTATTCTAAAGGCACTTACCCAGAATCTGGAGCTCAAGAGGTTATCAAAGCCTTGACCAAAAGGAAGATTTGCTTGGCAAAAAAACATCGCTTAGCACGATTTCCGAAGAGCGTCGAGTACGATTACGCGATGGCCGAAGCGGCGAAGGTGAAAGAAGCGAACGTGGTCATCTTCGTGACGATTCAACGAGACTCACGCAGGCTGCTCATGGCAAAGAAGCGACAACCGCTTGCCAAGAGGCTGTTGATCGTGGGCAGCGTCGCATGGAGCAATCGGGATGACATCACTAAGGAGTTGGGTGCAGTTGCTGAAGGCACAATCACCTTCGCGCATCAAGAGGGCGAGATCAAGGAATTCGAGACACACTTTCGATCGTTAAATTTATCAAACTACAACGCAAGTTACAAAGGTTGGTTTCGTACATTTTGGCAAAAACAATTCAAGTGCTCTCTCAACGACTCCGCGAATTCTAAGTTGGTTGAGAAATTCGCAACTCCGTGTACAGGAAAAGAAAGCCTTCATACAGCACACATGGAAATTGCGCCAGTTCGAGTAGTAATCAACGCAGTTTACGCGATGGCCTATGCCTTACACAACATGCAGCGGGCTCTTTGCAAAAATGAAAGTGAAGGACTGTGCCCTAAAATGAAACCGTTAAAAAGAACGTTGCTCCAAAAGTTTTTGACAAACGTCACATTTCCCGATTCGTCGTTTGGTTGGCCAATCAAATTCGACCAATATAACGAAGTAGAAGGGAACTACACCATCCTTAACTTTCGCGCGTCAAACCCGGTGACAAATTCCGACGGCACAAAGACTCTTGTGTATAGTTATGACCCGGTCGGAACTTGGACGGGAAATATCGCGGCTACCGGCAGAATAAGCGGGAATTTGGAACTAAATTTATCGGATATACGCTGGGTTAACGAGAACGCGACAAAACCATCATCAATATGTAGTCTAGCTTGCAGCTCGACGCAGATCACCGTTCACCGCCCTGGTCGTGCGAGCGACTGTTGTTGGGATTGCGAGGCATGCGGCCAGTATAACATTATCATGAACAACACGTGCCAGAAATGTGCCAAAGGATATGTACCAAACGAGCAGTTAAGTAAATGCTCAAAACTTTCATTGGTATACATAGACATAAATTCGGCCCTAGCATTGACCCTTATCATCATATCTGTAGTTGGCATTGCAGTTGACTTTGTCGTGTTTGCAATATTCTTCATACATCGCCACAAACCGTTGATCAAGGCTTCCAGTTTGGAGATGTGTTACATCATGTTTTTCGGGATATTTGTGATCTTCCTCGTTCCAATAACCTCTCTGGCAAAACCCACGCCAGCCTTGTGCTATTTCGGACGATTCCTGATGGGTATTTCGTACGTGATTTGCTACGCACCGCTTTTTATGAAAATCTGGAGAATTTATCGTATTTTCAAGAGCAGCCACGAGATGCGACGAATAAGCGGAATAATCGGACGACGCTCACAGATGCTGATTACATTCGGACTGATCGCCATTCAAGTTTTGTTTTTCATCCTCATATCGAGCACCAACCCCCCGCATTTGATTGAGAAGTTCTACGCCGACAAAGAGGAACTGCATCTGGAGTGCTACCTCACGTCGCCGGTGTTCGTCGCCTATCTGTCGTACAATGTCGTACTCATGCTGCTGTGTACTCTCTACGCGTTCCTCGCACGACAGTTTCCGAAGAATTTCAACGAAGCCATGCACATCGGCGTAACGATGTACCTTACCTGCGTAGTGTGGGTCGTGTTCCTCGCGAGTTTCCTCAACGTTCACGACACCAACTCGCGTGTTTATTGGATATGCGGAGCGAGCGTGGTGATTGGCTGGATTACATTGGTGGGACTTTTCGCGCCAAAAGTTTACCAAGTTTTAACGAAAACTGACGTGGACCGCAGCGCTTTGATAACCTGGCGAAATTCTGTTTTAAAACGTCTGGCCAGTGGAAGCAGCACAGACGAGCCAACATCACCAGGCCTGGTAACTACAAACCCAATGGCTACCCAGGGAGAGAAACTTCAATTGACTATCCCAAAACGCATGCTTAGTTTCAGTGACAGTGAAAAAAGAAATAGCAAACTTTGAAATGCATGACAGTGTATAGGTCCTGTTACTAGCCTGCTTGCCGCCTGGAATTTCCAAGGGGGGATATTCCCCCTTGGAATTATTTCCCCTTGGAAATTCCAGGTGGCAAGCAGGCTATCCTGTTACATGATGCAATTTTTCTTGCAACTTGCAATGCAATTCTACCCTTGGGAGATGTAAAATAGGCAAAAACAAGTTTCCATCCCAGTTTGCTCATATATTTTTAACCCAAACATTTATCACAAATTTACATCTCTTAAGAGTAGAATTGCGTTGCAAGTTGCAAGAAAAATTGAACCGTGTGACAGGGCCTTAACTCATACTAGCAACTATCTTTGTGACTGCGATACTTGGTGCCAGATATACTAAGATGATACAGTATATGTATATAGCATGTTGTACAAGAGTAGTTAAACTTGGAAGTTTTCAGAAGGATTTGGAGGCTAAGTTTATGGTTATTAGCAGGCAATTGGCCACCCTACAGATTGTAGTAAAAGTAACAAGTAAAAGTAAACAAACCAAATATATGTAGTTTAAGGTTACAGTACAATATATGTTGTCAACAAATTACCAAGTAAAACCATGCAGTAAAACCCGCAAAATTGAGCGTGCATGTGCGAGGGGTAAAATGAATTTGTAACTTTCATCAGAGTATTCAAACGACGGTATCTTAGTCCCCATATAAAGTCGTAAATTTATTATAAAGATCAATGCCCAACATAGTGCTTTGAGTAAGGCCATAAAAACAAGATTTAAAATAGAAATTATTTATTGTGACGTTTCGTCTTAACTTAAGACATCTTCAGACAAGTGGATAATATTACATACAAAGTTTAAATATATATCTATGCTAATAGTGTTGTTATATTTACAAGGTGTAAAATTACAAGGGTTAATTAAGGATATAGACGTGTGAAGGTGGATAGGACATTACAAACACACACAACATAAACGACAAATTAGAAGAGGTTAAGAGGAATAGAGTTGCCTTGAACGTTTAGATTAGGTTTGTATTTATTAATGAGGAGACTCTCGTGTATCATTAATTCGTATGAGTCTGAGGAGGAAGAAAGAATTTGAAAGTCGTCAAAGCTAGCAGGGTGCCCAGAGGCGTTTATATGGGACAGAATACTAGACATAGCTGGGTTGGTTGAATGTTTTCCCGTGATTGGAGAGATACCCAGATGTTCAGATATCCTAGTGTGTAGATGGCGCGTGGTTTGACCCACATACGACGCGGAACAGCATCGACACTTGAATAAGTATACCACACTGGATCTCAAGTAGCATGCCTCTTCGACCAATTCTATCCTCTGTAAATCACTACTCCTATAAACTCGCCAAATTCTTCATACCGCTTCTAACTCCTCTCACGACAAACCCTTTTATCATCACTGATTCCTTTTCTTTTGTCCAGGAACTCCTAAACAGTGACATTGACTCCAGAAACGTTTTCATGGCTAGCTTTGACGTTGTTTCCCTGTTCACCAATATCCCTGTGAATGAAACTATTGGAATAATTTCTAATGCTTTATTCTCTGATCACCAATTCTTCCACGGTTTTAATCGCTCTGAGTTCGAAAAACTTTTGTCCCTGTCCGTCAAAAATTGTCACTTCATTTTTAATGGCCGCCTATACCAACAAGTTGACGGTGTGGCAATGGGCAGTCCCTTAGGTCCTCTTTTCGCCAATATTTTCATGTCCTCCCATGAACAAAAATGGTTAAACAACTGCCCTTCTTCCTTCAAACCTCTACTCTACAGACGCTATGTTGATGACTGCTTCCTTCTTTTCCACTCCTCAGACCACGTACCATTTTTTCTCGACTACCTTAACCAACAACACGCCAATATAACCTTTACCACTGAGACCGAACGCGATGGGAAACTACCGTTTCTCGATATTGACATATTTCGTTCCGACAGAAAGTTCGCTACATCTGTTTACCGCAAACCTACGTTTACTGGTTTATTCACCAACTTTAACAGTTTTATTCCTCTTGCCTACAAACAGAACTTAGTTTCTTGTTTGATTCATCGCATTTTCAACCTTTGTTCTAGCTATGAAAATTTTCATACACAGCTTGAAGTTGTCAGAAAGTTATTTAACTCGAATGGTTTTCCCTCTCACATGTTCGACCGCATTGTTCGCCGCTTCCTCGAGCACACCTTTGACCCTAGACCACCTGTTCTGACCGCCTCTAAGAAAATAATCTATTTTTGCCTCCCATTCACAGGGATACATTCTCTACAGATACGCACTCAAATCAACCGACTCTGCAACGCTGCTTTTCCTCATCTTGGCATTAGATTCGTCTTTCGTTCTTCCAGACGAATCTCTTCCTTTTTTCCCTTCAAGGATAAAGTTCCCAAATACTTGAGATCCAGTGTGGTATACTTATTCAAGTGTCGATGCTGTTCCGCGTCGTATGTGGGTCAAACCACGCGCCATCTACACACTAGGATATCTGAACATCTGGGTATCTCTCCAATCACGGGAAAACATTCAACCAACCCAGCTATGTCTAGTATTCTGTCCCATATAAACGCCTCTGGGCACCCTGCTAGCTTTGACGACTTTCAAATTCTTTCTTCCTCCTCAGACTCATACGAATTAATGATACACGAGAGTCTCCTCATTAATAAATACAAACCTAATCTAAACGTTCAAGGCAACTCTATTCCTCTTAACCTCTTCTAATTTGTCGTTTATGTTGTGTGTGTTTGTAATGTCCTATCCACCTTCACACGTCTATATCCTTAATTAACCCTTGTAATTTTACACCTTGTAAATATAACAACACTATTAGCATAGATATATATTTAAACTTTGTATGTAATATTATCCACTTGTCTGAAGATGTCTTAAGTTAAGACGAAACGTCACAATAAATAATTTCTATTTTAAATCTTGTTTTTATGGCCTTACTCAAAGCACTATGTTGGGCATTGATCTTTATAATAAGAATACGTTTTCCGCCTGGCACGTCTCTGGCTACAGTAAAGTCGTAAATGTGTTGTAATGTATTGATACAGAATGAATAGAAGTATTTATTTAATATTTCATCGTCTTAAAGCAAAAGAAACCTTTCTAACAAGTAACAATGTACATATAAAATTATAAATTCACACTTACCCACATATTTAAATCAGGTCGTCAGCCATCAATCAGGGCAAACACCAAAAGCATTCGCAATAAATTTCGGTTTAAGACTTGGAATAACAATTCTAATTCTTCTACTAGTATTCTTTTTTGAATGTCTGGTTGATGTTTCTTCTATTTTCATGTTTTACTTATCGGAAGGAAACAAAAACATAAAACGAAAATTGAAATGAATCAAAATGAATTATTTTGTCTCCAAAATTCAAATTTCGTGCACGTCCAACACTCCAATGTGTCTCTGTATAAAGTTAAAATGGATACACGAAAACGCCATCTTATGTTGCCGAAACAATGTCGGGGAACAATGTCAATATGCAGCTTTTTGCAATTGCTCAGTAATTGTGCAGTATGATATATATATATATATATTATAATTATGTAGTATATAAACAAAAGGAAATAATCAGTAGTATTTTTATTTTCAATTTTTTTAGAATCTTCATAGCCTATTTATGGCATCCCTTGCGTCTTGAAATTCACCTGACGTATCCGTTTTAGCGCAGCAAATAGTATTATTGGTAATTTTATATTATTTTGTATATCGATAGTTGATACTTTCTCCAGTGTTAAATGCTACAATGCTTCCAAGTAAACCATGTTGGTTGCAAAAAGCAGTGAAAGGTGTGCTACTTGATATCACGGGAGTATTGTATAACAGTGGCAAAGGTTTAGGACAGGTCATACCTGGATCTGTTAATGCAGTAGAAAGGTAAGTATAGAAAGATCCTTCCCCTTTGGCTTCTTCAGATGTCTTGGCAGTAGATTTTAATTATACAAACAATACTTTTTCCATTGTGGTTGTACAATAAGTATCAAATAATGAAGGCTTTAATTATTGACTTTGACTATTTTTTTCTTTATTTCAAGCCATTTTTGACACTACGACAAAGCCCGAACCAATGGCCATCTCGTTCATGGATGAGCTGCAACCATAACCCTTACCTAACCCTAGATGGTTGCGAACTTTTTTTTTGCTTAAAATTTAGTTAACTGATTGGTTAAAGCAAATAGTGTACCGACATCAGGTGCTTAAGCATGTAAAGTAGTCCAGTGGTAAAGGCTTTGGTGTGTATCACTAGTTAGTCTGGTTCAAAACTTACTAGGTACCATTTTTCTCAAAATGAAGTTAAAAAATTGGCTAAAGTCAATAATTTTATAATTACAACAAGTTAGAGATAGAGACCATTTTTTGCGCCATTCGGTACTACATGGACATATAACCCAAACACCACAGTAGATTTGAGTAACTTAATTAATTACACTTGCATTTTATATATAGGCTGAAATCGTCAGGTATTCCGGTAAAATTTTGCACGAACGAGACCCAATGTACTCGTGAGAAGTTAGTGTCGAAATTAAACAAACTTGGCTTTAATTTAACGCTGAATGAAGTGCATTCTCCAGCTCCTCTAGCTGTAGATTTCATCCAGGAACATCAACTTAGACCATATTTATTGATTCACAAAGAAGCATTAGATGATTATGCTGATGTTGAGAAGACACAACCAAACTGTGTTGTTGTTGGTGATGCAGCTGAAGAATTCAATTATGAGAATATGAATCGAGGTTTTAGAGTTCTCTTAGAATCAGATAATCCCATACTTTTGGCTTTGGGAACTGGGTATGGAAGATTAATTAATACATGATCCTGAAAGTACTATAAATGCAATAATTTATGAGCACTCTCTCGTTATGACAGTGCATCTCAAAATACAGGATTCTAATAGTCACTGCTTTTAATCACTCTAGGTCTACTAAAATGTGGTCTATATAAGAATATTGTGATGTCTAGGCAATCAACTTTTGTATGACTATGCCATTATACAGTATGCTTGCCCTCTATTTCTTCATAACATCTCTCTTCATGTCTTCTAATTTCGTGGCTTGGCTAATGCGTTAAGGTTATCACCTTTCACAAGCAATTTCTCTAATTATAACTTTAGACAGCACTGGCCAAATCAATACCATGTGGCATTAAACTTTTCTCCACCACCATCCATCAGTTGTAATTCAGAGTATATAAAAACTAACCAACGTTCTATATTTTGGACACAAGCACTCATTCTAAACTATTAGTATTTTCTTAGCTGCTTACCTCTCTAAATGCTTAGATACCTCTTCCAAGTGTAAACGACCTTCAACTGCTGAACATCCTCTTGTAGACAATACTACAAAGATAGTGGCAAGTTGGTTCTTGACAATGGACCGTTTATAAAAGCTTTGGAGGTAATGTGATTGTATGGACACCACTGCCAGATCACTTTCCTAATCAACAACATGACTTCTTTTCCATTTGCTACTTGCTAGTATGCTTGTGATGTGAAAACCGTCGTCCTGGGGAAACCAGCTTCGTCGTATTTCAATGGTGCGGTTGAAAAACTTGGTGTTCCAGCAGAAAATGTAAGATTTTGTAACTTTTTATGATAACAACAAAAACATTTCTGATAGGACCTCCCTTTTCATATTTTTTTTTCAAAATTTACAAGAGATGTGTCTTTAGGTTGTCATGGTAGGAGATGATTTGATTGGTGATGTTGGTGGAGCTCAGTCCTGTGGTATTAGAGGTGTCCAAGTCAAGACTGGCAAGTACAGGTAGGACAAGAATGGTATCAAATTTAGCAAAGAAAATTTACAGAATATACCTAAGATATGTTTTTAGAGAAAGAATATCCCGTTCACAGCAGTTGGTGTATTATCCTTTACCAGCAGACAATTTTTAAGAGATACAAGAAAAAACATACTCTGAATAATAATGACGTCTTGTAAACTCGAGATATAAGTTATTTGAATAAAACAAGACCCAAATTATAATGGTGTTATTTCAACTTTGACAATGACCCTGAAATGGAGTCGAAATATCATTATTAAAATTTGTTTCTTGTTTTAGTTGAATAACTCATATTTTGAGTTCACAAGATGTCATTATTATTCTGAGTACTTTTCTGTAGTTGGTGTATTATTTTCTTTTTAAAACCTCACCCTAACCTCAGAAACCATTGAGACAAAAATCCTGATGATGCTTAGGTGTACTTATGGTTAAATCTTTGTTTGGTTGAACACTGTTTGCAAGAGAATGCATTTCTATGTATGCAGTGTTTCATTATAGTCTCGCATAGACTTTGCTATCACAAATTATTAGTGCGATCAAGTACTCCTGCGTACTCTATAATGTCGCGCTGCGTTCATTTGCATTACGCATTCTAGAAAAGTTTCAAAGTTGTGCACAAACCTATTCTGCTTTGTACAGGGAACAAGACGAATATCACGAGTCGATTAAAGCCGATGGCCGTGTAAACGACTTGGCTGAAGCTGTAGAACTTATTTTACAGTTTAACACAGTTGCAACCTGAAGTGATTCATGTTGAAAAATATTAGGATATCAATAAATTCTGCTGGGAAAGATAAAGTTCCATAGAGATCAATGGATATAATCTTCAGAATCACTACTGGTGCCGGCAGATACATAATTGGATGGACGAGTATTCCTATATTTGTGTTCCACCCAATCAATGTTTTTTGAAATGGATTGTTTTTACAGTCAGAACAAGAGTTTATGAGTATATGCCCCCTTAACTATCGTTTTGTTCCACCACTGATGCACACTTCGCCAGCAAAAGGTACCAGTAATAGATTGAAGTAAAATATCAAAACCTCAAAACAAACAGTAAAAAATTGTGATATGATTTGAATAACTATATTATATAAGAAAATTTCACATAAACACTAAGTAAAACAGTAGTAATATTAGTAGAGTAATAATAAAATATTTAAGCCAACCAATTGCGCATACTTAATCAAACATTTTCATCTTCTTGGAACGCATAAATAGTTAGTTCTTACTAAGCCTGTACAATTTGCTCCTTGTTTGTGTTGTCTTCATCATCCGACTTGCCAGAACCAAGCGAGGTACCCGACATGGAGCGGGTGCGAAGGGTTGGCACTAGAAATAGGAAAATTATCACGACATATCTCTTGCGGTTTCAGAAAATGTAAGCAAGGGGGGTATTGTCAATTTCCCCCATTGGGGGATGGATCATTTCTGGAACAACCTATTCATTTACCATAACATTCTACTCGTTTACTATAACATTAAATAAAGGGCATACTAACCAAGTCCCAATCCCTGAATGAAAAGCAGCACTCCTTCGGCTGACTGTAAGGGCTAGACACAAAATTTAACAAAATCAGTAACTTGTACTTTACTGTTCTTTTTAGCACTAATGTTACTTCATGATGATGTCATCGGCAATGTCGTTCCCCGTTATCTCACCTGCAGTATAGGGAATGAACAGTAGCAGGGCCAGTCAAGCAGTTCAACTTCCCCCCCCCCCATTTTTATACAATTTAAAAATTACAATTGCCCAGGCCAGAACATGCCTAGTGCAACATGCGAGGGGACATAATCTTGATCTCACCTTCTCATCCAATGGATCTGATCCACAGTCATCCAGTCGCAAAATATTGCATGTACGTTTATTAAGATGACTGAAGAACTTCTCCTGCAGAAATCAACAACGTAAACTTATGTTTATTTCCCCCCCCCAATCATCCTAGTGGAGGAAGATTATTTTCATAGGAAAACTTATTGTCTTAATGTGCCCAGATTTCAGGCAGGCATATACTAGACTGATATTGAAACATGATTATAATGGAAATCAACTGTCAAGTGGTTTTCACATATAATGTATGTATGACCAGCAAAACTACTTACAGAATCCTTATGATGCGGAGATAAGTCACCATTGATAACAAGGACGGGGCACCTGCACAAGCAAGGAAATTTTATTTAGATACACATATTGGGCAAGATTTGAAAGTAATTGATACTTACTCAATACTCTTGACATCATGTGTTATGTCACTTCGCCTTTAAAAAGAAACAGTATTTTCTTTGACCATTTGTTGACCATAAGAATCTTTATGATAAGGTTTTGATGTTAACTATTACTTATGGTAGTTTCTTTATGGTTTAACTCTTAGTTTGCTGATGTTAGTTTAAAAAACCTAGGCAACTGCCAGTGTTAATGACATGGTGATACTTACTGCATGTACGAATGAACAAACAGTGCCAAGTTATGTGGATTGAAAGATTCTGTGAGTGTTTTGATGTACTCATCAACAGAGGCCATATCTGGCTTACCCTGTTTCTAAAAAGTCCAAAGCGAAAGAATAGCAGTACAGTAATACACAATTGTAAAAATACTAAACAAAGTATACCACTTTTCAAACAATACTAATACTGAATGTCACATATCATAGTATAACCATATCCACATTGTGGGTATAACTTACCTTTCCAAAATGATGATGAACAAAGTAATGGTTAACCTGCTCACTGAATCCTTTGGTTTCTAATTGCCATGACCGAAGCTGAAATAAATTGCACTCAGTTTTAAGTATATTCATCCTTAGTTACATATTTTTCAAATTAATACTCTTGATTTATGCAGTGTGTCCTGAACTACCTTTTCTTCAGCCTTCTCAAGCAATGGAGCTTTTGCTGCAGATGGCTCAACAAGAATGAGGCCAAGTGGCTTGGATGGGTGTTTCAGCTAAACATATAAAATTATAGTATACAATGCTACACAATCCATCCAGTAACTAGATACTTCCCAGATTCTAGTCACATGAGCAAGAGTCTTAAAGAGGCTTATCACATGAAACATCTGACTTCCATTGTTCCAAATGAGGTGTTAAATCTCATATCCAACTGTATTTAAATGTTATTTAAGGGTTAGAGATTGTTGTGTTTGTTTCTCTTTTTATACTTTAAAGAGCTGCTTAGGGTTCAATCTGGTGAAATTTGGCTTCATTTCATTGATTTTCACAAAAGTTATAGCCATTTTAAATTATGCACGTTTTCCATGTGTCAATACTGCATTCAAAAGACTTGTTGTTGTCAGATATTCAAAAACACATGTGATTGATTTTGGCCAATTACGTGCATGGATTTTGTACATGCAGTCATGGTCATTAAACTCAAGTTTAATTAATCAGTTATTCATAAAAATTTCGAATGAGATAATACGATGGTTACATTATGGTCAATAGCACTGACCATTATATAACCCACACTTACAGCATATCTAGCTAAAATGTTTGCACCAGCTCCTACACCAAAGCCAACAACGTCAGTGAGTCTGAAAAAAGAACAATATTGAGTTAATGATGCCTTGTGCATTATGTCTTGGCAGATGAAACATTTACATACCCAAAGTGCTCCACAACACTGTCAACACTGTCAGCCAAATTATCCATTGTTGGATATTGATATCTATATAATATTGATACAATCAGCAATATTGAATGAAAACACATCTTGCTTAGTTTGTGGGGTGTTAAACCCAATAAAACACCAATACACCCCTGCAAAGTATGTTTTAAACGAACTATTTCACACGTTTGTTCACGTTTGAAATGTAATGTTTCATCACTAAATCAAACACTTTCACCGGTGAAATCATAATGTTTGAAACATAATATGTTAAATTATGATATGTTTACAGGCTTTATACAGCATGTTTTTTTTATTACTCAGAAACACTTAACGACAGAGAATCCTACATGAGCAAATTTGAATTAGCTAAACTTGCAGAACATTTTTAACACATCAACCTAGTAAAATACTAACAACTAGCAAAACTTATCAAGTGAAAACATACATGTTAATTTAACCAGGAAAAGAGTTCAATTAATGATGAAACGTTATGTTTTAAACATGAAAAAACAAGTGAAATACTTCATGCATCATGCTTGAATGTAAATGGCAGCTCATTATCCTACTCTAACACTTTGTGCTACTCTGTGCTTTTAATGACATTTTTTGTTTCTGTTTTTTCCACTCCCACTTAAACTTCAGCATGCCCTAGTACAGACTACTTTGCTATTAAATTTATGTACTCTACTGCAAGCTAATGCCAAACAATTTACTAGTCAATTGATCAGTCTTGACCCAATTTAGTCACTTACCCATCAGAAAATTTCTCAGCTCCTGGTTCCTGTTGTACAAAGAAAAGAAACAAGATTTTTTAAGTAAGCAATTTGACACTTTTGTGTCAAACATATTTTTTGTGGGTTTTGTGGAATGTGACTTGTTAGCAAAAACGTTTCTGCAAAAAATTGTACAATACATATTGTATTAATTGTACATACTTGTCCAGGAGCCAGAATGTGGTAAACAACAAATCGATCATGTAATTGTTTCATGTCTTCATGGTCCAAAAACTTCTCAAAGCATGTCTTATCTGTTTAAAACAATGTGCGATACAAATATGCCGTTATGCAAATACAACTTTTTACTCTGTATATAAAATATTCATGCAGTGAAAACTATGTACAACATCTCTGGAGAGTACATAACAGTAGATCAGAGCATTAAGCTATGGATACAGATATGCACACAAAATTTTTCTCTTGACAACAATGCAATTTTTGTAAAATGATTGCACTCTTCATCACAAGAAGTGGCTACACGGGCAACTAAGTGTGCAACACTACCACATGACCCTGAATGCCATTGGCTGGTGAAGTTTAAAAAATTTACCCTTGACCTTCCTTGAATGTTAAAAGTACTGACATGACCTTGAAGGTCAGGGGTAAAATTTTACCCTGGAATTTAACCCTTGACCTTTTGGCAACAAGAGATACTGTGCTTTTTCTATTTAATACTCTTTAAACATGACATGACAATAATACTATGTCTGTATATATGTATTATTACACAAATACATATATTAGATATTGCACATGACAGCCTGTGGCATTTCATTGTCTGAAATTATTCAAAAAAGACCCTTCATTAAAAAAATTAGTACAAGGGCATTTGCTTCAAACTTTGAATTTTGCTCATATTGTTTCAGGTAGTGGAAGATCCTATGATCTGTGTGATTTTGACTGCACTACATCAGTTCTGCAATATCAGTTTGCAAATATATTAAATATCTCTCATTCTGGACACCACAAATAGTTACAGACATCAAATCTATTTGAAGAGCAATGCCAACTTTTGATGCTAAACCAATATATTCAAATGTTCAGACATTAAATTTTTATTGCCTAGCCACATGCATCTCATTGAACTGCTTTTTCTTGTTGCACAACTATATTTCCATCCAAGTATTTCCAAAAACACTTTTTATTAAATTTTTTAATTTTTTATGCCTATTTCAAATTTATTTTCCTTTTCTCTGAATTGACAAGGCAGCTATAGTCATAAACTGTGCATGCATGCTTTACATGCAGGGAGGAAATTTGTTTTGATATACACAATTGCTTTTCCAAATTATCGTCTTGCAACAAATGGCACTTTGACTCATATTTTAGATAAAAATCGATTAAACCAAATGCTTACGATTTAAACCAATGTCATGAAAGGTCAAAAGGATATTTATTCCTTTTGATTTCAGATCTTCTTTGCCTTCCTCTCCCTAAAATAAAAACATACATTTTATGCATATATAATTTTTGGCAAAAACGTCTGCCAACGCCATAACCCAATTCAAATTACTTTTAGGTACTTAACACGAACATAAACACAGATATGCGGTACACGAACTACAACTGTGAGATAAAATCAACGAATAAAACACAGACTGCCTGCCATTCGACAATTTGTCAAGGCGTTGAGCAAAATAGGAGCTAAAAGACAAACTATACAATACCTCGATTATAACTGTCAAATCTCCAACTTTTTCTGTCTGCAACGAATACGAGACAAACATTTTATAAAGTGTCACACTCAACTAGAAAAGGAAGCGACTCCGAACGCACATCTGGGTAAAAACACGCTGTTGAAACGAGGACATTTCATGCTGAATGTGGCACAAATACACACGTACCCGTTCGCCCATTGCGAATGTTTGTTATGCAGACACACACCAAATGTTAAAAACAAAGAAAATATCAAGAAAGAGAACGAGACAATGTTTACGAAACAATGTGTTTACAACAAAATCAATGTCCACTCCGTTTATATATTTTGCAAGCGTTTACAAAAACTTGCTTAACCGGGACAGGGGGATCACACCATTGTGTTCACAACCCAATCACAAGCTTGGAAATATTTTTGCAACCAATCAAAACTCTTGAAACATCAAAATTGCGCAATGCAACAGATGAATTTTGATGTTTTGCAAGAATGGCGTTTATTCCGCGCATCAAGTATTGTATTTCAAACTAAAACCAGTTCACTAATCATGATTATCAAAGAAAAAATCATATTTTACATTAAAATCTTTCACTACCTACAGACGTCAACATCTTAAAGGATAATAAAAAGCAGCGCAAATGCGGAATGCAACTTTAGCTGCGACTTAGGACTGCGCCACGGAGTATACCACACTCTGACCCTGCTAGGCCCTGCTACGGTGCTACCTGTTTGCAAAACTTTGAAAATGATTGCACGAAGTATTGTTCTGCGGTTTTATCAAGCCCAAATTACAACTCACTACAGCTACATCAGAAATATTATCCCAAAAAATTTGCAAAATAAATGGGAGCTACCCCTGATGTTCTTACCGCACAATGCTGCCATATACCTTCAATTTCAATTCCAGAAGCCATACTTCTACTTTATTGCCACAAATTCACGCTTGTTTTGTCGGTCAATAGTGAGGTTTTCACGATGCGTTTTCCATAGTTTGCAAACTGTATTGGTCCCACGGGCTGGCACTCACGTTGCCTAGAAAGCCAACAAACCCGAAAGCCCACGACACGCCTTCTTTGGCTTCCGTTTACAATTATCATATTTTTTAAATTCCGTTATAATTCACAGTTGTTTACTAGCACCCTCCAGGCTACACTCTTTGTGTCTTGTAAAGCCTGACATTTGTGCCTTCTTCGCTGTGACCAGGTCTTGTCACCCATCGTGAATTGCTGTGTAAATCGATCAAACCACGGGTCTCTCAGAAAAAAAGCCTTACCCCACTATCCGTTTTGGTAACACTATATATATTGTCTATTCGCTTATTTCATTGTTTATTCGTTTTGTGACACTTTATATCATTACATATTGACTGCTTCATATCGTGGTTGCGTCTCGGCTTCTTCCATTGCCTGGCAAACCATCGCGTGAATATTATAACCGGGTTCTCACTAGCAACACTGCAAGCACAAGCATAAGACTACGAGCATGAGCTGTGCCTATGGTAGTAAAAAAGCAAATTCAAAAGAAAATTCTTTCTGCTTTTCAGTTCGTGAAACTCTCTGGAAAAGTTATCTTTGTCATACGCTTATATCGCTCGTGAGGACTAGGCTTATTATGTAGTGCCACTTACTATAATTACTCATTTTTAATTACTAACTCTATATACATAAAGCAAGTCTTTTATTTCCAAATTTCAGTAAGAATGTGTGATAGCAATCTTTACATTTCATTGTTTTGATATCACGAACACGGTTGTGACCGACAAAGCCATTTTTCTTCTTTCAGACCTTCCAACGTCCCTCGAATATTGTTGAGGAATTGGAGAAATTTTATGATACATTCCAAGTGCATAAAGCACGTCGTTGAATATCAATGAAGCTATCAACCAACAAGTGACGTATTTTATCAACATAGCAAACTCATTCGCGTGTACATTATCAAAATCGGCAATAGGCAATACTCGTAGGATCACTCAATACATAGATATCGTAATCTCGAGTAAGCCATCCTCATAATAAGCCCACGATAAAAATGAAGAAGAATTGAAGAATAGTGTAAGGCCCCTAGATATCTCCCCCTCCCAACCGATTCTCTTTATATGTAGTCCAAAGACAAAGTATAAATTCAACCATATCAAAAGCCAGTTTGTCGCACTAGTAAGTTTTGAGCGGAGCGACTAATCTAATAAGTTACACGTGGCTTCAGCTAAAACCTCAAGGACAACTGAAGAGGGAAACTCGCTTAATGTGATAATATTCGCTAGTGGAAAATCAGCTCAACTCTTACTCATGTCCAATATATCAATTACTATCAAGCCACGTAAGTAATATAATAATTTATTAGAAATTATAGTTTAAAATATATTTCATCGAAATAAAAAAATTAGTTGTCACACCACGGAGTAACTTTAATGTTACAATTCAGTTCCACCGCGATCATTGAAACAGAATTGCCTTCGATAGTCAATTCATGTCTGCTCAATGTTTTATGATCCATTGTACTCAAACCAGTTTCACGATCTCTATTGAAGCCAGCCTGAAAACGAAAATGATACAATGACACTGATATAATTTCAAGAAATCTGCGCATGTGAAACAACTTGTTACGCAACAACAAGACCATGTGAAGAAGAAAATCGGCGTACGAGACCAAGGTGGCGATTCTAGCAAAAATATAATGAGATCATGGAAAAGAAGAGTGTCATCATGGTACTATAATGCTCTGAACAGAATGGAAAAGACCCAGCAAGGCAAGCATGTAAAAACATGGAGTGAAAATGACATACACTATAGTTGCTAGACAAAGGATGGGTTGCAGTGTGGGAATGCTAAACATAAACTAACAAAATGCGTACTGTATGTAGAAGTCACCAGCATGAACGCAGGAAAAGGTTGGTATCCTTAGAGGCTGAGACTGCTTGAGCCAACAAGAAGACCCGGTAAGGCTAACAAGAATGCCCAGTAAGGCCAATAAGAATGCCCAATAAGGCCAACATGCAAAAACATCGGGTTAAACATTAGGATGTCCTGTCGCACAACGCGGGAATGTTGGGGGTACGAACGGTCTTCTGGCTCAACTCCTATGAGTCCTATCCACTAGAATAAACAGTTTTACTAATAACCAAGTACAGTTCCCACCTAACTAATATAGGTATTTTATTATAAATTATAATTATATACCTTAAATTGCTTCCGCGAAGTTGGGTAATCTCGTTTCCGTTTTTTGCCATGGTTATGCTTGAACGTTTTATATCCAGTTGTGATTCCAACTGGTTGTATAATCTACAAATATTAACAAAACTCTCTTTACTCTTCTTAATATAACCTCTTTTTAGGAAGATTGGTCTCGTAGACTGTAGATAAAATCTATTTCTAACTAACAAAAACTAAATAGTCAGGACAGCAAATAAATAATGCACTTTTTTAAGAATATATTTTCTGGTACTGATATTTATTTTAAAATTGTATCTGGTATGTCTATTGCCAAAATTGCAAAAAATTATTGAACAACCGATATGCGTGTCAGAAAGCGTGTACAGGAGTAACTTAGTTGCACATTTTCATACAGATACGTAATCAGACTACTGTATATTGGTATAATAAAAATGAAATTTTCATACTTACTGTCATATTTGCATCTTCAATTCTCATATAAAGTTCATCATCCTCTCTGCCCCAACCCCAAAACAGAGTGGACAATCCATTTACCTTCAATTGAAATACTACAGAATTAAAATCTTTTGACCTGACTCTCCTTTCTCTGCAGTTGAGCAAAGAAAGGTCTAGCTTGTCTAATTATTTATGTCATTAGAAATGTGATTAAATCATTGATATGTTCAATACCACACCTTTTCATACTGCTCATTAGACATCAACATAATTCCTCCAATGAATTTTGCATAGTGATATTTTGGATGTAGAAATGGTGCAGAAACATGAAATGGCCCATCAGATGGATAGCCATAATTTAAATCTTTGTTAAGAGGCAGCAAGTCAACATCATGCATTGCTATGTAGTCACATGCTTCTTTTGAAGCAATGAGGTATCCAACATTTAGTAGTGCAGCTCTGTTAAACCTTAGGCAAAAAAAGTAAGTGATAAGAAAAAGTAGGGCAAAAAAGAAGAATAAGAAGTTACATCAAACTATACAACTGATGCATTCCAGTTTCCAAGATGTAAACCTTTAAGTCAGAGTGGTATGCTGTAAACATCCTACAAATCTTGTGTCAGTTTCAACCAACATTTAGATTCACAAGATTGATGATTTTATACATCGTGTGGAACATACAAATGTCCAGTTTTACTTCATTGTTACTTCAAATAAATTTGAAACGTACCACTCATCATAACTGGCGGCCTAAGAAATTTGCCAGTCAAATTTATTGACAATATTGTGCAATTCCATTTGTGGATGACATGACTGGTGAGTGGATCACAAGACTGCTTTTTGAAATGCAATTGCAAAATGTAGCAAACTTTTCTTTTTTATTTTGTTGCATGTGCCTAATGGCCTTAATATGTTATTATATATGGCACAAACAATTAAGCACAAACAATGATAACAAATTATTATTTGAGGTGGAAATAGTACTTTTGATTTTACATTCAAGTGAGGAAAATTTTAAAAACGAAGTCATTTAAGCATTGTTCAACTACCAGCCGTGCATGACCATTGCACGGAGATATTTGCTGGTGAATTGCAAAATTTTACCTTTCAGTGACCAGTGACTACCACATATTTCAAACCCTGTTTAGGATGCAACCAGAGGAGCATAGAAAATAAATTGCAATAAGTTAGGACTAACCTGTGTGTATCTACTTGGTTTATAACATAAATATGAAATGTAACTTTTTGTTCATTTAAAAACTGGGTCATATATGGCACAAATTCCAACAGTTCTTCAAGACGATCTCGATATGGTACAATCACTCCTAACTTATGTCTTGGTTTCGTTGGCTCAAATTTTCTTGTCTCCATAATCATAGCTGTTGATTTAATTTTGACTTCTGGTTTGGTGGGTTTTAGTCTGGTTGTTTCAGGGGTAAATTGAATGGGCACAGGTGTTGTTCGATGTTTTGATCCTGGAAAATTATAATTGAGGTATGCCATTAATTTTGCTTTTTCTTCAATTTTAATAAAGATAAAACAATGTATCGAAGTAATTTGATCAACTTAGTTCAGGTTTTGTCGGCCTTGTAAACCTTTAACTATTAATCTCTAGCGGTTATAGCAGTTTCATCTCACTGCAAGTTTGCCACATCACTCCCATACTACATTTGTAAGCAATTTTACAAGATTAGGCCAAAAATTAGTAGTATCTCATCCATATCTTTATTATTCATTGACAAATCTTGAACGCTTTTGGAACTTGTTTCGTAAGTGCTCAGAATATCCCACATGCAATTGTATTTATTGGTGCATTGTGGATGAACAATCAATTTGACCATTCTTATATTGAAGTATTGAAATGGTATTCACAGAAAAAATAAAAAATGCCCGCATTAAAAATGTAGACAAGAAACTACTAATTTTTTTTTACCTGGCCTTAAAAACTTCGTTGCAAAGCTCAAAAGTTCATTTCAGAATTCACAAGCTGGTTTGTAAACAGAAAATAGAGGCAATGATTGGTGCCTCAAATGAATGAGGCCAATCAAATTCACAATGAAGTTCGGAATCTTACAGCGAAAAGATACCTGAAATTGAATACAAAAGAATATTGTAGTTCAACATAATTTTTTTGGATATATTTCCACATAAAGATATAACAATTGACAATGGAATAAAAAATGTATATAATGTTATTGTTTGATAATTAACTTGCTTAATAATTTTGACCTCAAAAAGTTCAAAACAATATAATATCATAACAATTAACTCCAGTTATACTCTACCTATGTTATTTTGAAAGACACTGTCGTCTTGCATATTCCTCTTAGATTTAATTTGTGACCCATGTAAATCTTGATGGGACTTCCTTACACATTGGGTGCAGTCACAATATTTCTCAGGAAAATTTCTTGTCATCAACCATATTGAGACGAAAACAAAAATTGAAAAATACAATAACGATGCTAGAACTGCCTTTTGGCTAACCATATTATACAAGACCCACGCTATAACTTCAGTAGCTCACCAAAACAAGTGGACCACCATGACCTGAATAATTAAAACAGCAAGGAACACAGACAAAACAATGGCCAATTCATCCCTACATCCATAAAGTAGTCATTAAATCCACCCTTAACGGTAAAATATCATTTTAAAAAGACCTTTTACGTGGTTTAATTTGATACGAAATTATCGAGAACAATAAAAAAATTTAATTTATATTGATAAAAAATTTTAGTGGAATTACACGTGTCTGCTTATTCCGGGGGAGGGAAGGCCCAAGAACAACACATGTTTAAAGAATTTAAATTTCAAATAAACTGAAAATGTTCTCAAGTGTGTGAATTTAAAGCATACATGTTATATGAATACCTATATTTCATTGGTCTTGGAAGCTTGGACTTTATGTTTGTTTTAAATTATTCTTCTTTTCAATGCAGTTTCGACTGAACTTTTGAACGAGTGTGTATTGTAGTTTAACAACTGGTGCCTCAACCCCCCGGATGACAATTTAAATTATTAGAACCCATGCCACTAAATGCCTCGCATCGTGCCAAAATTTTGTTTACAGTTTGTATTTCTAGTAAATAGTATACACAATTTTTGTCTTTTTGATGCACAAAAGTAGAGCTTTTAATCGATTTCAATTTAGGATCACTTACATAAAACATGGTAAACTTTATATGTGATGCTTGTGGACAGACTATCAAAAAGCAAAAAGTTGAAAAACATTATCAAACTGAATGTAGAAATTGTAGTGTACTGTCCTGTATAGACTGTGGGAAAGACTTTCCTGGTGATTCTTATGCATCTCACACCAGCTGCATAAGTGAAGCAGAAAAATATCAGGGAAAGTTATACAAGGGAAAGGATAAAGCAAATAAAGGTGAACGAAAACAACAGGAGTGGCTTGAGGTAAGATTCATAACAACCACAGACAGACCAGTTAACTATATTCTAACCTGTATAGTGTTGACAATATAGGCAAAGTGTAGACTAGAAAGAGAGACAGGTAGATGAGAAATACTGTAATGTGTTTGTCACTCTGCATGTGGTACTGCACATGGCCGCCATGTTCCTAGTTAGTGCTCTAAACAGAGGAGGCTGGCTGGCTAAACTAGCTGAGAACATGGTTAGCATGACATATATTGAATATGCACCCCCCCCAGAAATATTTAAAATGTTTACTAATACCCGGGGGGATACATTTGTTTAGGGCACTGGCTAACAACAGCACCCATGACAAAAATACTGAATATGCATTCCCCCGGAAATATTTAAGATGATTACTAATACAGGGGAAAAATACTTTTGTTGAGAGCACTGGCTAACAACATGGTGCCACAATATATAGTGATACATACCTGCTTGCAGACCCCACCCAGGGACTGCAAGCAGGCCACATGACAGAATGTGATTGATTAACCAATAATTGAGACATTAATTGCAGCAAGTACGAAATGTGTCTGGTGACACTTCCAGCCAAGATCCCCGTGTCCGAAAACTGATCGCCAAAATTACAGCTTACAGCAACGTCCCAAGGAAAGAAGCAAAATTTAAGGTATACTGTCAGTAGTTGACCTTTCGTATGCACATATTACTTCTCTAGAAACTATCATGTTTCTTTTCTTAGAAATTTTGTGAAAACAGCATAAACATCAGGGATCAGATACTACTTGAGAAATTATGGCAGGCTTTTTCAGGAGCAAGGGTAAGTTTTAGCTCATGATAAGTAAAGCCATAAACAAGAACAAAAATGAACTGACAGTGAATACCTGTACTTAGTTTGTTGTTTATTATTTTTAGAACTCGAAAATACCAAAGGATGAAAGTAATGATGAACAGAACCCATTAAAAAATAAACCAGAGGAAAGTACTGAAGTGACTTCTAATGATGAAAATAGCATCTCCAAGGGTGTTGAAGTTAAAACTGAGGTTACAAATCAGGAAGCAGTTGAACATGCTCTTGTTGCATGTAATAAAAAGGAAAAACATGAGAAAAAGAAAAAGCGTAAAATGGAAGCTGAAGTAGGACATGTTAATGGGGCTGAAGATAATAAAAATTCCGAAAGGAAAAAGAAAAAGGACAAAAAAATAGAACTGAAAGATAGTAATGAAGGGGAAACAGCAAGTAAGAGTAAGAAGAAAAAGAAAAGAAAATATGAGACAATTGAAGGTGAAGCAAATGAAAGAAAAACAGAACAGGATGGAAATGAACAGGGTGGTGAATATGGAAAGAAAAAGAAAAGAAAAGTAAAGAATATAGAAAATATAGGTGTGTGCATTATGTATGTGATGTCAATCAGTTTTTGAATTCTCATCAGCAGAAATAATATAACACTTCACAGTATGAAATTTAAAGATAACTTAAAATCATCAAAATGAAAATTATTAATTCTAGAACCAAACATATTGCCTACCGATTGTCAACAAGATGATGAAACTGAACATCATGAAGAAGCTGTTCTAACACAAGGTATTGTTAGCATTCCTGGTCATCAATATAATTGTCATCATCATAAAACAATGCATTCCAAATTTATTCTACCAGAGAAATTCAAATGGGAAACCGTCATTAAAAAAGTGTTGAAATCTGCACCTGACCAGGAGATGGCTGTGAAGAAATTACGGAAAAAGGTAACTGTAGTAGGCAACATAAATTGAGAAACTTTTTTAGTGGAGCTAAACAGAATCACAGATGTATGACTTTTAATAAGCCAGCTGTATCAAAATCGATACATTTATCAACTAAGTCTTTTTAGAAATATTTACTACCAAACAGTTTTTTTTATCTTGCCTTAAAGGTTATCAACGAATTCTTAACAAATGGCGGGGATTCAAGATCAAGAACAGAGCAGGAACTTCGGTCATTGTTTGAGAGAAAACTTCATAAGAATCCCAAAGTAAAAGTTCACAAAGAAAAGGCTAAATACTGCAAGTAACCAATGTGTTTCGTCAAATGCTGGAGATGTTAGAAGACATGAGAGATGGTTCTTTGTTGACCAACCACATGGTACGGTGGTGACCATTGTTGGAGTATACAGGGCTGTTTACACACTATGCTCTAATTTCATACACATTTGGGTTGAACTATGTTATTACTTGAGAGATAAAATATGTTGTATAGTATGGACTTAAGAAAGCATCAGCTATATTGTTTGCTAGACTATTTATTAAAACTTGAAAAGGGTTCAGTATAGTTGTGTGTTTGTTTTTCGAATACTTTAATTTTGAGCGCTTGACTAGTTTCTGCAATTTATTTTAAAACAAATTTAATTAATTAGTATTTTTGTGAATAAAACATTGTTCCAATATGAACATAACTCTGTTTTCTTTATACAAGCCAAAAACAACCTTAAATCTAATTTTGAACCAATACTTACAAACCTTTATAATATACCCTTCTCAATAAGTATGTCACTGAATCTTTGTACACATTAGTGCCTTGTTCTTATATATCAACCGAGACAAATATTCACTTAGGATAGTCAAGTTAGACAAAATCATTGAAAAGGATATTTTGGTATAAAGGTAAAACACTATCTTGACAGTGTGAGGAATATCAACCTCTATACAGATTAAATTTCACAGAAGTGACATTACAATACTGTGAAAGTGCATCATTCTGTGAATCTTGTATTCCAAAGTAACAACTGTGCATGATCCTGATTCTTTTCTATTTCTTTGACACAATGTCCATTCAGTCTTTCAGAGATAGTGGTTGTCATTCTTCTTCACTATCATTGTCTTGTGTTGCTTCTATTTGTGTCACTTTCCGAGTTGGAATCATTGGTTTTGCTATTTTGTATATGCTAACTATATTCTGTAGAAAAAATTGACCATAAACAGATAAATATTCATGCCATAAAGGAAAATAAGACAATGTTAGTCTCTTAATTACCTCCCAATCCCCCATTGTAAATGGCATGACGACTTGCTTTCGTGTGATAACCTCGTTTCCATAATCCTCTTTTTCTGAAAAAGGTTCTGCTGGATCTACAGGTAAAGACATTGTTCTTTCACTTCTTTGCATTTAAGTTCTCAAATCCAGGGAAAGTAAGTCTGCTAACATTGTACTGTTTACAAAAATTTTGGAACTTTACCATCTGGTTATACTGTGCGTACATGCATGCTGGGCTGCAAATATTTATGCCTCATTACTTTTTTGGCTGCATTTGAACTAGTCCAGCTGGAGCAACGAGTTTAGTAAAGGCTGCAGAAATACTTTTTATTTGGCAAATCACTTTAACTACTGTATTAGATAAATAAGCATTCTTACACACAGTTGGTAAACCATCCTCATCTTGTTCAATTGCAGCATTTCCTTTCTATCGAAATATTAGAAATTAATAAAAGGTATAATCTTTTGGTCTGGTGTATATTTAGTGTATTCCCAGGTATATATTGATTATTCATCCTGGCAAAGCTCACAATATTAAATGCACAGGGTGACAAATTTCTTACATTAATCAGAAAGGACAAGTGAAATATATTCTCCACAGTTTGTCCAAAAGAATCAGGGTTTGTGACAAATTCAAAGAAGGATACTTGTTTTATATCCTCATCATCATCTCCTAGAATGACAAAAAATTAATCAAGAATGCCTCACATATTGATCTACTGCATGTTATTACCCTTACAGAACCCTCGTGAAGCCTGGTTTATTTTTTTGTGAAAGCATGAAATCATAGCTTGAAATGTACCTGGATCAGTGACTTTCACCAAGGCATCATAAACGCGTTGCACCTCCTTCGTTGTTGCCTCTTCATTGTTATTTTCGACCTGTACAAGCTACAAAAAATTTGAGGTATTTAAACAACCAGGTGGGCTGGACAAGCCAAGCTATGACACCATATAGTAATATATCTCTGCCGAGTGGCAGGAACCAGGTTGAGCCTGTTGCCCCCTTGCCAAAAAAATCAATTGGTCATCAAATTTATGAGTTTAGGGATATCAAGATGTATATTTCCAATCCATAGACCTCATAGATTGAGTAGTTGTATTGGCACAAGAACCCATTGAATAACTGAGCTGTCTTGCTGTCTTTGACTCCTACTTAATGGGTTAAATAGAATGCTTATGCATATAAACTATGCTCCTGGCATGTATATCTGTATATATTTATTAATATGTCTTAAATATATAAAAATAACCAAAAAATGCTACCAGACAAACCTGCTCAGGTGTGACTTTAGCAGCTTCTCCTGGCTTGTCGCCAGTTTTCTTATTAGTATTCCGTTGTTTGATTTTATTTACTGGAGCATCCATGGATAAGGGTCCATACCTAGGGTACAATGTAAGGGCATGGTTAGGTACAAATCAGCCAAAGTTTTACTAACAAAGTTTTAGTTTTTAAATCAAAAAAGATTTAGACATACATGAATTCAATTGCTGGTGTTGTAAGAAAAGAATTTGCAGCAATTTTTCCAATTTTTTTCCAGTCCAAAGATTCAAAATTAACATCCTGGGGATCACCATCTTCATCTGTTTCATCATCAACACGACGACCACCCATGAATGTTATCTATTTAATAGTAGGAAGAAAGTTTCCTTATAGGAAGACCACACCTACCAAGGTGCCTGGTGTTAGCATCACCCTGAATAGAGCCCTAAAAGGTATTCTAATACATTGTGAATTAATATCCTAGAAAGTGCAACTCCTTACAAAACTACACATCATCAATTGCTTTGTTAAACATACCAGTTTTTCTGCAAATGTGCGTGGTTGAAAAGTGACAATACCAGTCTGCACTTGCTGTCCTTGCTCATAACCAATGTTTGATGTCAAGACGAAAAACTGTCCATCTAGTGCAGCTTCCCTTGTTCTACGAACTTCATATATATCACAATGAGGATAAAAATTTAACGCTCAGTCTCCTGCTTGAACACAGCAACTCTTTTTCTCACATCATTTTTCAATGCAATGCTATACCTTTTTTAAACAACTCATTTCCTTCACATATAACCTGATGTACGCCATCTGCATTTGACTGCACATACTCATTTCGTTTTTCTGACAAAAGACCAATAAATAATGAGCTGAAGTTTAGAGGTGTGTGACTGTTCGCTTTTTGGAGCCTATATCTTATAGGTAAACTGATGGATAGTGATACAGCCTGTATTTTATGCTGATGGATAGTGATAGAGCCTGTATTTTATGCCTAACAATATAATGGTACAATAGTAAGAACATTAACAATAGATTTTGCATAAAACCACTTTGGATACATTAAAACTGTAAAAGGAGACTAAAAGAGCAATCAACAAATAAGTGTGGCTCCAATATTGTCACAGGGAGTGGTGACAGGGGCAAAAATCTTGGTTGTGGCATGCTAAATTAAGGTAAAAAAATCCAGGTATCTGAAAGATGGGGGGGGGCATGAAAGAAGGGAAGGTTAAATCAAGCAAAAACCACAACATATTCGCTTATTTATGACTCCACCAGCCCTGCAATACATTGTTGTTTAATTAGGTGCTTAACAGAGTGAGCCCCCCCCCCTGCTCTAGCCTATTGCACATGACACATCCAGATGCATACTGTCTAATAATCCCATTTTAAAAGTACGTTCACTATCATGTATACAACTCCTGTCTCAAAGTAATTCTAGTTCAGCGTTTCGGGACAAGGTTATTCAAAATATATAGCGATATACCAATGTATGTCCTAATAAAATATAAATACAATTTCATAACATATGGCATCAACCTACGCTCAGTGTCAGTGATCAATTGTCGATATTTATATCGTAAATTCCTCCTTTCAGCGGGGTCCTCGTTTTTGTCTTCTTCGCTCATGTTTTAACTTAGCACAAAAATAAATGAAGTGCTTCTAAAGACTACACGTATCATAAAACTTCAAGCACTTGTGTCGTTTTTCCTGGGTTTAATCAATAAATTCTGATTCAGCAATCAATACAACTGGACTGCTCTGCCTTCTCTTTTCCCGCGCTTGCCCGCAATTTGTCACCATACAACACACAGGCTCCCCAATCTCGCAGTAGTGTTTGATTTGTGCTATAATTAACACATTTGCGCTTAAGATTGTTAATTAAAAGAAATACTTACTATAAGTCAGTAAAATTTTGCTTTTGAAGGTATTTTGAACAGTCACACGAAATGAAAGTTATATATAATTAGCAACTTAAGGACATATGTGCTCATTTATAGTAAAAACCTGATACCAAACCAAATACTACAGGTACTACGAGACTGGGCCACCTCAGTGCATAACATTGATCTAAACGAGGTTTTTCTATAATGATACGATACTATAAGAATTATATATTATATAACCCAAGTTAATTATTTATCAGTTTACCCTGTGGGCACAAATTTATTAATAAGACTCTGTGTGTGGTGAGGATATCCTAAATATTATCATAAAATTCATTAAGGGTTAAAAAAAACTAAGAAAAATATAGCTATTGGCATAACCACAGGGTTAATATTGGCTGGTAGTAGATTTTGATTTTTTTCTGACCACAAAACGTTAGCAGAAAACTGTTGCTATAAGCTGCTATACGTTTTAATATGGATAGCATGTACTTGACTGTATAAATCTCTAATAAATAGAACCAATAAATTGCCTTTTTAATGCGACATGACAGCTATCAATGAAAAGGTAATTAAAACTGCTGGGATTAGTAAAAAGGTAATTAAAATCGCTGGCTAACTGGCTGATAAATATATCTTAAAGAAAAAACAGTTTGCACAGTGTGATTGTAGAAACACACTTAAAGACACCAATAATTCAACTCAAAAGTCATTTTTATACGAGATGGATCCGAAAAAAATGAGTGAATCATCAGTGATTTATTAATCTTACAGGAATCTGATCTCGCGTGATGTTATCAACTCGTCATCAGAAATATGTTCTAAATTTAACTCCGTGCATGCGCGACACGTAACTTCCTGCTGACCAAATTTACATGTACCGTATGTTCATTTCACTACGACTGTCATCAAATTTCAAGTGTTGTTGATTTCAGATGTTATAGATGTCGCCAGAAGCGTTCGTTATTGTGGGAATTTCTCCAAAATATAACGATTTAGAGACCGAGAATAGGTTGCTGCTTATTGTTGAAAGTGTGTCCTTTGTTTGACGGTTAAAAATCGTAAAATTGTGGACGGTATTGCCTTTGAAACTCACTGGGAACGTCGAGTACATTTGGGAGAGCAAAACGCATTTGTCTTGTATATATTTATAGCTGCATGAACGTCGGTGGTCGGGAAAAAGGGGATGGCACACTACACGTCCACTATAAGAGGACCCGGTCATGATGTGTCCAACAGGTAAGCGAGAGAGCTGATATTTTACGCAATACGACAAGCGAAAGAAAGCGCTTCTAGATAAGCCTTTCATGAGTTCGGTAAAGGATTCATTTCTAGAGAGGCTTTCATTTGTCGGGGTGGCACGACACGCTTTGTAATCTTCGCCCTAATTGCTTCCGCAATACACAACACTCTGTTCTTAACGGATAAGCCGTTTCCTTTAAATATCAGCCCATCTCACATCAAAAGAGTTCTTATGCTTGCCTTTGAGCTCGTGCAATTTGTTAGTTTGCACGCAGTTGAGCGAAGAGCATCTTGTGTACATTGATGTGGCCCTACTCGATAGCTTCACCTAGTACCTATCGTAGACAGTTTAACGTTTCACACTTCGAGGCTCAAGCTGGCGGTTTTGCTTGGGACACTGCCCTGAATAGGTATGGCAAAATTGTTGTTTTTGTGGTTAATTTGGAAAATAACTTGTTGAGACCGATGCAAGTTTAAAATCCTCGTTTAAATGTAGCAAATTACCACGAATTGTTACCTTTGCGTGTTGTGGTCACAAAAAAGCACAACAAAACGTCACGAAATCACAGAAAAACGCATTGAAATTGTACAGGTTTTAATGCCTGCATTTGTACATTTTATTAACTCACACAACACCGGCTCTCCGTGTCGTTATTGTGATTTCCCGGTTGTTTAAACCCCTGCATGCTGAATGTTTCGCAATGTCATGTTTACATTTTGTTCCCAGCTCATTGTTTCGCTTGTATACCGGTATTTTATCGCCCTAGACAAAGCCGTTGTGTTTTAACAGTAAACGAAGACAAAACGTGATGAAATTGCGTTTCTATCAAAGAAATCTTGTTGGTCTTTTTTTTTTAAACTCACGTCAGACCTAAGCCGTGTTTAGACATATAAAGTACCCTTCAAGTTTGTGTGTGAGAAGTTACGCTCAAATATCGGCTCTAGCGTGCGATGGTATTGTGAAATCTGCCGTAAATTGTACGTAAAAACGCAAGTCGGAATATTCGTTGATCGAATGCGATTGTTTATTTGCAATTTGCCCACTTAGCCAAACACTGTATAAATAAAATGACTGTACCGGAATGTTGTCTGGCAGAGTTGATGACTTTCAGGCGATGCCGGCGTGGTAACGTTTTCTTTCATTCACAACCAAATTTTTGCCGGAAATTGGGGGTGTTGTGAAATCCACAGGTCCAATCATCCAAATTTTATAGCAATTTTCGTCCGGGATAATATAGCATTTTTTCAAACATTTGCTGTGATTTTGATTGATATTTAAATCTGACATGTTCAATACTATAGCAGATGACAGACTCAAGTAGGTTGGGTAATTTTTAAGTAAAGCTGCCTGAGAATATTGAAAAGCTTCGTTAGTAGTGCTTTGTATACAAAAGACATTGAATAGACTTAGATATTGGTATGTCTTGGTTGTTTCGATTCTCATTCCTTACATGGTTATATCTTGGCTAATAATGTAAGTAGGCTATATTGGTTATGATATTTTACCAATGTTTAACATGAGATAAGAGTTCAAAAATGACATAGCATCTGGTACAGAAGTAACTATCAATATTGTACACCTACCATGTGTCTGCCATGTTTTCTGTCAGAGTATATGTGAAGAACCTTTAAGTATACATAGTCTTTTAAATGTAGTCTGACCAAATCACTGTGACCACATTATAGTGCAAGTTTATATACAGGTGAGGCTTTTCGTGTGTTTCATAATCTATTTCCCAATTTTACCAAAATCATCATAGACTGTTGTAACATACTAGTTGTGCTTCATTGTTATTTTCACCGACAAACAGCATGTTTCATTGGCTAATTGCAACATGCTGACATTTTGTACATGTATATTTTATTTGTAGTAAGCAACAAAGGTGAAACAATGCTAAAAAATTTTCAAGTGAATTTGGGGGAAATGGAATAGAGTATAGAGCTAAAGTAACTAAATGGAAACAATGAATGTGCATTTTAAGTTTTGATCTCCATTTCTGATTGAAATTTTGATTGCCACTTAATATTTTTACTGTTATCCACAACCTATCCATCCATCCAGTTCAGTCATTGACTATAGTAGAGATGTAGTTGTTGTTTCACATATTTTAATAAAACAGGAGAGTGCTTAGTTTATTATGTTGAAGGTTGGATGTGCTCCAAGTTTGTAGACATTGTTCAGATTGTGGTGTGTAGGTGGAAACCCAAGAAATGCCTAGGAATAATAATGTCTAGGAAGTTAACTGTTCATGGCTTAGTAGCTTTCTCATGGTACTAATTAGCTTGAAATCGGTGTTAAGATGACAAGTAAAGGAATTATAAACAAGACAGAAAGTTTAAACAATGAATAGGAAGTTAGATCATTATAAATTTGCTGAAAATTTTGCATATAATTCTTGTATCAGCAATTTTTTGCTGTTCCTACAACACAGCTATAATGGTTTTCTAAAAATGTATATAAAATCAAGAACATAAAAAACCAAGTATTTTAAAACGTAGTTTTTTTATCGCGCCACTACCTTCATCCACTTAAACATTCTTAAACATGGTACTTACTGTAACTCTTCACAATAGGAAGTTCTTATTCACGCCTGATACAGAGCTGATACGCCCGAGTGTGATGTCACAGAAGAGTTAAATATGCTTCCGTGGAGATGTAAAACAGGCATAAGGTGTTTTACAAAACGTGACCAAGCACAGTTTTCTTTCGTAGAAATAAGCTTTTCAAACGGCAAATCGTGTCATCGTGCATTGGGTTAGAGCTGGCACATGGACATTTTTCTATCCAACGTGACACGTACAATTAACATAGATTACGAGCTCGAGATTTCTATGCGATGATAGTTCGAGCTCGTAAAATTACTGTAGTAGAATCAGCGAAAGAAAATTTTTTAAGCAATTTTGTTTAAAAAAAACCCACTACAAATTGTCTATTTCCCAGTTTGCATTTATTTGTCAATAGTTACCAATACTGATCGCTTCTAATATCTCGACAGCCTCAACCTGAATTTGCAGAGTTGAAGTTCCACGGCGGTATTTGTGAGAATATAAAATCTGCTAAAAGTAGGTGTTACTGCTACACGCTTTTCGGATTATAGTTGCAATTAAACTGTCACATTCTCGCTTCTACACTGGAAACTTCGAGCAAAATGACTCTCTAAATTCACAGGTGTCACAGATGATGTCCAAAGAATGAAAACAACCCGGTAAATGCTTTTGCAAGGGGTGAAATAGTGTACAACGCAACTAAAAGAAAACAAGAGTTGTTGGGGGTACTTTTGGGTATAAATGTGTCCGCCATTTTAGGTATAAGGTATAAATGACCTCTTAATAATAGGTATAAGGTATATTCAAGACCCCCCTAAGAGGGCCTCAATAATTGTATTATTCTGTGGGGTTTTTTTTAATAATTTCAAATTCTCGCCCTTTCTTTGCACAGAAGTACTGCGGAGGAGGTAGCTAACCGCGCCTTTTAGAATTCCTCCATCAATTATTTGTTGGTCGTATCACACAATTACCTCTTGCGGTTATTACGCAGGATAAAGTTAAGAATGAATTGATCCCTAAATGGCATTATTTTCTTTGCTGATTTTGGCACTCCTAATCAGCGTAATCCGAATTCGAAGAACAATAAAAATGAATGAGATTAGCGTTGTTTCATGATTATTGTCAATAGACTTAGTTCAAATATGGTTAACAAACTTCGTTAGAGGATTGTTTATGGCAGGACTTTGCTACTTTATAGACGAGGTCAACATCAAGGTAGCAGCATATCCTATTAATGACTTTATACAAATATGCAGCGGTATATTGCGTAACCTGTGAATATAATGTGCCTAGATTAAGCCATGTATTGGTAGCATATAATTTCGTGTAATCCTCAAACCTATAACGAACTTTATAATGTCGAGACAGAATTTACAACTACTCAGCATCTTGTTATCGCCACATGACTAAATCGTTATCTCTGACAAAAATATGCAGCAAACGTACTGAACATACTGTATTTCAAGCCGTATTTCCATAGCTCTAGCAAACTGACGCTGTATACCCCAAGGCATAAATCCCCCCTGGTTCAGACAGTATTACAAAAGACTCGCACTCGATTTCAGAAAAATACATTTGGTATTTCAGGAATGTATATTTAAAGGTTCTCACGCTGTTGGAACACGCCTTCCAGCACTGATTACTAACGGCGTGCACAATTTTGACCCCCCCCCCCGAAACTCTTCTGATTCTTTTACACTCCTTGCTTTGTCACATGAAACATGAATCTTCTCCCCCCCCGCTCACTCTGCCACTAGTCACATGATTCTTTAATGTCTTTTCAGCTACAGTCAATCAATAAAACCGACAACTAAAATGGTGCACATACATGACAACAGTTTAACCGATCATTCCATATTCATTGGTTATGGTTCAAATGCTAAGCGCCTGAAAGACCGCTGGGAGGCAACGAAAAAGCAATTGCGCTTCGAGAATAACTACGTTGCCCTTAAATGGCTACTGGATAGCTTCGTTGACGACTACCTGAGGACAAAAAACATGGAAGATACAGCGACTCTCACCAGAGACACAGTGCCTATAAAAAAGGAACCGCGACGTGTTGAAGAAGTTAGCTCAACTCAAAGCCGACGGCATGCGAGCCATAGTCCTTCAAAGACAAGATTTGACGATACCGTTATAGAACGCAAAGAGAATGGAATAATAGACAAACCGTTACAAAGAGACCCCTCGGAATCACGTCAGCACGTATCCTCCATTAGGGGGCATAAATCAAGCGGTAGTTCAAGATTATCCAGTGGTGACTTGCATATGGTAGGACAATATCCATATAAATTCGTTCCCGAATATCAGTGGTCTCCGTACTACCATTGGCATGGTAATGTGCCTGTAAATTCTCGTATGGTGAATGTGAGCTCGATACCAGGCTACCCAGGGTACATGATGAAAACATCCAGCTGTTCGTCCCTACCCACACGAGACACCCACAAATTTGGCGGTGAACTGAGAACGAGTGAGTCTCTGAAACAGTTGAATCGGGAGGATAAAGACGAACGAAGAGAATCGTCGACAGTGACTGAGAAACGGCCTGCAGTTAATCTGGGATTTAAAACAAAATCCATGCCTAATCTTCAGTTTATTCCGAAAGAGTCCGAAGTGAATTCAGAGGAGGAAGAAGAGATTGAAAGTGATCCAGAGAGTCAAGGTGATCTCATAGCTCTCTCGGCATCTAGTCTTTCCCTGCCTAACCTGCGAAAGATCCCACCCGATCGTGCACCGCTACTCTCCCCTCCTACGCACGGCCATTACGATCAAACACAACTGCTCCGCGATCGACACGACGTGTGCAGCGCGCCAAGTTTCTCAATGCCCAATCTCAACGCAATACAAGGCGTAGAACACGACGATCGGAAAAAGACGATTCGAGACTTTGTGATCAATCGCCTTACAGGGACGAAGGATCACGGGCCAGCTGAACTCAAAACGAAGATTTTCAACCCAAATGGCTACTATTCGCCATCAGCCATGCGCGACTCGGAACGCAAACTTGTGATCCGCGAACGACTGTTGAATCGCATGGCGAAACGAAAACGAGAAGAAAACACGCAAGCGCCTGCTTCTCATCATAATGGCAAGTTGGCTTCACAAGTTCCATCGCATCTAAAGTTTGCCAAAACTATAACGCCGGAAAGTAGATTGTGGCCCGAGAAAAATTATATGCAAGCACCCGCGCGCGATGCCCGCATGTTAGACAAAGAAGATCATGCAAATAATAATAACTGGAAACTGCCCCAAGCTATGGGAACTTCTGAACAACAACAGAGAAACACGGTAAGCAACTGACTGTACATATTTGTATTTCTTTCATATTTGTATTAGTTAGTAATTGATCGTTACAAGTTTCTATCTGGACTGGCATTCATCTCTCAGCTCGGAAGATAGTCCGTCGCGATCACTCTTAGAAAGTTCTCAAGATTTCACCAAACAAAGGAAGCCTTCTCCTTGCCTTTAAGGAATTATCCCTGTCATTTCCCTTGGCATTTTGTTTATATTATCCCCGCTTCAACATTCCATCTAATTACAAGTACCTTAATTAATATACTTTGCTTCATATTTTAACTGTGTAGTGGAATCGTTCTCCAGCGAAGAAAATCCATCTCAATTCAGGAATATGGAACCCAGCCGACGTGCACGTCAAGAAAGAAAGATCGTCAAATAACGTCAGCCCTGAGGCATCAATGACGTCATCAGGAAACCAGCCGGAGGAGGATCAGGTATCTGGACCTTCGTCTGGGAATACCAGTGGTGAGGAGAGGTCAGGTGAAGGGGATGAAAGAGAGGATCAGGAGGAGGAGGGGATAAGTGGGGATGAAGAGGAACACGTTGATGTAGAAAATGTTAAAGAAGATGAAATGGAAGATTCTGGAGAGAGTGAAAGTGAACCGGATGAAGAAGCAAGGTGAGTTTCACTTAACCCGAGAACAGCATGTATACAGGTCTGTGCATCAGCATCTATAGTTTCAAAGTGTATTCCAGTTGATGAACATTCTCCCAATTCGTCTTTTCCATTCCAGTGAGGACGAGAGAAAGAATAAAAGAACCCGAAAAACGGATAGACCAAGGAAAAGACTAAAAGCGATGTAAATAAATATATTGTACGTATATAAATATAGAATTTGTCGATGAGCATTGGACAAAGGTCACAAAGCTTTCAGTCGAATGGCTAATACTTAAATCTGAATTCTAAAAATTGGTGCGATAGGATGTCGATAAAACATTCAAAATAACAAATTACTTTTGTAATTGCTTTATTACACTAATACGCAAATACGCTCGGGCAACATTTTACTTGATCTACTTTTTTGACAAGACTTCGGCGTTCACTAATCTGCATAAACGTTTGTATTGTTTCAAATTTGTTGGGTCGTTAATTTTATTCGACTGGCAGAAGAACCATTTTGATACGATACAAAATGCCTCTATGCTATCAATTAGATTCTCACAACAGTTGTAAATGCTTTTACATTTCGCTGAAAATATTTGAGGAATATAGTACTTAGTTGTCATACTGTTATTTTGTAAAATACGCCACCGTGTTTTCCAATGCTCGACAATACATAGTGTCATTAGCTACACAGCCAAAATCGAACGACCTGTTCTGGGCTGATGAAAACAAGCTTGAACAATGTTTTGCTGCCCACATTGTTCAATGTTGTCAACAATACTGAACAAGTTGTTGAGCTTGAACTAACCTGCAATCAGGTGTAACAATGTTGAACAATGTTGTTGACAACATTGAACAATGTGGGCAGCGAAACATTTCTCAATGCTCTTTTCATCAGGCCAGAACAGGTTGTTCGCTTTTTGCTGTGAAAAATATAGCGAGCTTGGTGCAGTGAACTCCATATATAACCTGAGTGAGAACTTCGTGATTTGGCCTCAAGATGGCGGACATTGATGGTTTATGACGTCCAAAATTTACGATTTTCCCGCCTTTAGCTTCACTTTTTCCACTCGAGTTCTCGCTCCAGCTATGCATGAAGATCACTGGCTTCGTGTAAGTTTTTGCGCTCGACAGTTGTGTTTCTCCAGTGCGCGCGATAGCTCAAACTATTTGGCAAGCAAATTTGTATTTAAACGTGGAAATGTATAGTGTATAAGTATAAGTGTAGGAAGAACGTTTAAGTAGAACGAATTGCAAAAACGGTGTTTGGGACTCGGGCGTGAACAGCTTATACTAAACATACTGTGGTTATGTGAAGGAACTTTTTGGTGTTTTTATAAAGTCATATTTTAGCTGTTAGAATATATATTATATAGACAAATGTAAAAATATATTTTCGAAGCGTGTGCAAGTGGATTAGCTAGACATTATTATCATGTTTACATTGAATCTTGAGAACTTAACCCGACAACGACGCTTATGCTGACGCCATATGACGTCAAAGGTTGAATCAAGAAACAAATCATTGTAAATACTTTATCCTTTGTAAGTGGAATAGAGAATTACCCTAAATCATTTATGTGTATACTACTATCGTTGTTCCATACAGCCTTCGAACAATTAGAGAGTAACTATTGTTTTGTTGCTCAGAAAAAAGATTTGGAGGGTTTGATTACCTTACAACAAGCTAGGGCGACACCAGAAATGAATCATTTTCTATGCTCATAGTTCTTCCATATTTTAAAAATTCTGCCAAGGAAGCAAGCGTCTGCCATCGGTCCGTCGCAATGTGAACAACCGAGTGATCGGGATGGAAGACGAACCGTAGTAGAAAGTGATGTTTGGGAGGAAGAAAAACACCGACAGTAGCTTCCGTATCTGTTAACAAACGATATTATTACGTTACGTGTGTGTGGGACGGGTGGTTGAGTGGGGATGCGACCCTGCCCCATTTTCGTAACCCCGTCGGCAAAAACAGAGTTTGTGTCGAAAAAACGACACTCATCGGGAAATTTATCAATAAAATTGATATGGTAACCAACGCGCTAAGATCAGAAGAACACTCACCATCACGTGTGACTATGTGGTCATGAAGTTTCTCCAAAATTGTTTCAACTTCTTTTCTTTCAACATCCAAGTAAACAATCGATTTTGCCCCAGAAAAACTTTGATTTTTCCTTATGAAAACAATGTAAAAGTTGTCTTACAAGTTACGATTATTACGATAATCAATTTATGTATGTAACAACACTAGTTTTTTTACTACTTTTTGTACTAAATGTTTTCTGGCGGAAATAGGATTTTTCCGAGATTCGTAAACATGATGATAGTTATACATAGAAATCACTCACAAGTCATACAAATAGGCAAGCAACCGTTAGGGAATGCAGACGTTTGTCGACAGTTAGACATACAGAAAAAACCCATACAAACATTCAGTCAATATAAGAATATGCACCTTGAATACTGGTGATCTTCAATGCATTGCCATAAAGAATTGAACATCTGCTTAGGAGATAATGTGATATCGGCGTCTGGTTTCGACAAACACTAAATATTTGAAAGAACATGTGATCCACTTATTTTTTAAGACCTTCGCGTGTATCTACATTTTTAATTCGTATTCTCACCTGAACAGAATGTTTCAAGGGAATAAAAATGTCATGAAACTCAATCACAATGGGTTTCAAAGGCATAATGTATGAACTCCCAGCAGAATTGCTGTAGATAACTCTGAAAAAAATTAACAGAATTTCAGCCAAGCGCATGCACTGAGTACGGAAGTTTCGTCCTGGGTAATTACTTCATTGAATTCCCCGTGCTGAAGTGGCCCACGCACGAGAGTGAATATATGTGTGTCTTGCTTCGTTCTCAAAAATTCCACTCAGCCCGGGGAAATGAAGTACTTACCCTCGTCCTGTTACCAATATGACCGCACAATTCGAACAAACTAGACAATTGGCATGTCTATATATGCAATATAATAAATTATTCAGTTCGAACAAACTAGACAATTGACATGTCTATATATGCAATATAATAAAAAATTAGAAATCTCAGCCAGTATCCTCCTCAGAGGCAAGGATCAGTTTTGGATTTCAGTCAATAATACTGGTAATTTAACTGAAAACGTTCGGCGGCGAACAATTGGAGCAAGGCTATCTCAATAATAGCAATAATGAACGATGCTTTCCCATTTTCCGAGCATAAATAGAGCGACATGAAGCCAAAAGAATTAAAGGAGGCACAGTATATATACAATACCTGATATTAAAAGACGCTGCTACGGGTTCTATTGGTGAAAATGTGACCTCGATAATCTGACAACCTTAGAAAAGATACAAATATATGATTGTAGTAGCCCAGTAGTTTTATTTTCGATAGGCGCTTTGTCTATTTTCCATTCCTCTATCAGCCTGTATGAGATTATTTTTGGAATATCTGCACAGCATAAATTTATCTTTCACCTACTTTTGGACAGCAATTGCTACTGTTATATTGAAAATGCTGACGATATAAATGAAAATGATTTAGAAATATGAATTTGATTTACCTTCAGCTGGTTCGAAGGATTTCTTGTACGACAAATACGGCACGTGAATATCTATACGTAGACAAATATAGAAAGATATGAGCACATGCATTGTAACCAGTCTTTGACAAAAAAACGACACATGCACTGCAGTACCTGGGATTTTTTTGTAGTTGCTTGACGTTTGTATTTGAATGACCACAGCAAAAATCATTCCTGGGATGTCCTCGTCTGGCTCGATAACCTGCAGTGTAGTAAGAAGAAATTACAAAATGCTTAATATGTCTCACCAGCGACATCCTGGGGAACAGTCTTTGTTCAAAACATCGAATTCTGTACATCGTGATCATGTTTCCTAATTGTATTACAATGATTTGTATCGCGTATACTTACATAATGTAAATAAAATGGAATAGTTATTGACATGTGCTCTGCCCTGTCTTCTACTCGTTTCATATACGATGAAAAATAGTCTAGAAATAAATGTGAAAAGTGGTATACACGGGCTTGTACATGACATCCTCATATCTACTATTCTACCTTCAAAGCTACCATATATATACCAGGGGCCGGTTGTACGAAAGGTGGATAAAGTTATCCACCGGATAGCGACTTTTTCAAACGTCCTAAAATTGTTGGTTTACTGGAATGGTCATAGTGTTTAGCATTTCAAAGTTAAAGGGGGAACATAATTTGGCTAAAGTATATTTTGTTTTATTGCATTTAAAAGCATTTTAAGACAGGATAAAAAATCACTATCCAGTGGATAGCAGTATCCATCTTTCGTACAACCAACCTCAGGTTTAACCAATCAGTTCTACTAGATTAGCCAACCAAATCAATATAAGTCATTGAGAGTTACGGTACTGGCAGTTAACTCTGAACAAACTTGCCTTGGCTTATATTGAGGTCACTGGAGTTAAATAGAGGGTCCAGAGACCTGAATAGAAGTCAAGTTTGCTCAGAGTTGACTGCCAGTACCGTTACTCTCAATGACTTATATTGATTTGATTGGCTAATCCAACCAATTGGCTAGGTTTCAACCTAGACCCTTAGAAGAGATTCCATCAGATTCAAATATTGTTATTACCTGAACAATCAACTGTATCTTCAAAACTATTGCACCATCGTGTTGGACCAGCGCCACTGAAATTCACGAATAACTACTGTCTTACCATCGTATTTCCACAGTTCTACTTGAAAGTAGGGTGAGAACAAGACTGGGGCTAGATTAAGCAATACGGTCTACAAATGTTGCGAATGTTAATTGAGGTCCCTTATCTTTAGCAAAGATGAGTTTTCTAACCTGGTTAAAGTTAAAAACGGTTCATTGATTGTTTCTATTGTCAACGAGACTGGAAAAGACGACGTTGTTAGACCTACAAAAAAAGAGATAGAGAAGAAACAGTTGTGGAAGATGGCTGATTCCCTCGTAATTTGCTGTGGGCAGCTGAAACTGCATTCCGCCCTAATTTAAGATCAAACTAAGTTTCCTTACCAGGCCTTTCAGAGGGATACGCAGCTTTGCCAAGATTCGTGAGAGTTCCAGTAAGAAGCCGAGCACACTAGAGACAAGGACATTTGATATTACAATTATACTCAGCAATTTAATAACACGTATTGCATAATTCTGTAGAGGAAGCGGAAATTTTTCCGAGGAGAGACTCTCGGCCTTGCAGCGACAAGATAAAAGAACTTCAAAATACCGTACCTTTTCTGTTGATATCGTTGTCAATAATGTGTAATAAAACATCGCACGATCACATATATCTATATCCGATAAAAGAAAACTGCAAAGAAAGGAATTGTACTTAAGTAACTATGTCCAATCAAACGGTGAGATAATATTACTGGATCATGAATTTTTTATGCCTTGATGTTATATTTCCTTTGAATGCACGGACGAGGAAACAGGGAATATTAGTCTTAAAAGGATACCAATGTCTTGATTTGTTTTGTTAATGGTAAGAAGACATTCACCGAACTCTAAAATGCAGAAAATTTAATGTGATGTAATTGGAAAGAAATCGGGCGAACCCAATGCTAAACAAAAACAAATCATAGCTGCCTGTATTTAAGTTTCCTTTTCTTATATTTCACACCACAGGGGACACGCACGAAGTGTAAATTCTCAAATATTTACACAAAAACATTTTTTAATCAAAGATACCTGCTATTATCTTTGATGTATCGTGATACTGCAAAATATTCCTGCATACGTGAAGTATAGCATTTCCCACTGACCAATTACCACTGCTCTTTCGTGTTTCATCACACATAGCCAGTTGTTGCAGATATCCAATGGTTCCCTAAAATGTTGATTAACTGGTTTACTGATACACCAACCAATGGTTGACCTACATTCCGATGACTGCATGCGATTAAGCCGGTTGACGATATTGGCACAGTACAAGGAAATGGACAGTAGGACCAGTCAGCAGTGCAACACGGCGCCCCCTATCATTATTCATTTTACTGGCTGCCACCAGCCAGTTCAGCATACTGGCCAAAAATTGCAATTAACTGGCTGGCATAATGGTAATGAGATGCGTAATGCGATATGCGTGGACACACAAACTTCAATAGAGTGACCCACTGTCCATTCCCTTATACTGTGATAATGGCAAGCTCGAAATGCTTTATTTTATTTACTAAATTTCGCTGACTGACACCAACCTTGGGTGGTATATCCTTCAATCTCATTGCGTATTCAAACACTTTGAGATAATTACGAATGTTTTTTATCTGTTTTTTTAACGGCAATGCCACAATATAATCCGTAAAATTTCGTAGTGTTTCGCAAGGTAGATAGCTGCAACAAATCACAAAATGTGTTCATGAGCCTGTTCTAAATGGCGTGGGTAATTTGGTCGCTGTAAATCCGCACTGGTCAGGACAGAATGCGCGACGTACCTTTCTGGAGTGATAACAGAAACAGACATCGTAAAATCTAGAATATACGGCACTAAAAACGTATGCTCGGTGGCCATAGATAGTAGAAATCTGCAATAAAGTTTTTGGATAGATTCTTTAAATCTTTTGAGCAACACAAAGAGGAAATTAGGGCGGCACGAAAATGAAAAGAAAATCAGGGAAGTGCGCTATCTCGATGCTTGATTCTTGATATCAACAGGCAGATTATGTAGGAGGGAGGTTTGGAGAGGGGGAGCAGTGGTGAAGCCAGCCCGACATTTGGTCATGCAAATGCAAATTTTTCTGTGTTTTTGACCGTATAAGGTATCAATTTCTAAAGAAATGAATAATGATAATGATTTAAATTTGCATAGCATGACCAAATTGTAGGGCTGGCTTCGCTACTGAGGGGGAGACGGGAAGACGGGAAGAGAGGGTACCCGGGTTACCTGTAAATTTCTTGCACCAACGCGACTGACTCCCTATGTCTTGAGTAATATGAATATAGAACTTGGAATAGGAGAGAAGCGTAAGGCCGTTTCAACCCACGTTTTATTGGCTTGTGAAGGCACACCAGACAGTTCATTAATGTAGCAGTTGCAATATCTGCAAACAAAACATGATACGCGATTTATAACCTATGTATGCATATTAGCATAATGCCCGCGTTGACACGGTATGGAGAAATATACCTGGACCGTCGCTTGGAGTGTAACAACACGACAACACATTTAATTTTCCTGGAATCAGATCTAAAATAAATTCAAGTAGAGCATGCCAATTTCGTCCCCTTTCATTTAGCAAGGTTTTCTATAATTACGATTGGCGGAGATTCAAAATTTTTCCCAATGTACCATACCAAGTGGATCAAAGATCGTCGGATGGAATTGTGCCTTCTCTGTGAAGTTCAAATCTTCAGCCAGAAAATCGTTTTTTCTATTGTGTTCAGGCTAAAAGGAATAAAAGTACAAGTTTGAAGCATATTGTTAAAGAAATGAAATTTCGTTATCATTTTAAAATACATACCTTGACGTCATGGTAAAAATTGATCAACCAATCAAAACAGAGAAGCTGTTGCGATATTCCCAGAAAACGTTGATTGGACAAATGACAGAGCCTACAGGTTGAGAAATAATATATAAAATCTATCCATCTCATTTGTCAACTTTTGGATGGTTTTCTTCACACTTTTATTGGGCACCTCAAACTTTATAAGCGAAAACAACGGAAACAAAACTCATTCAAAATAAATTATTGATAGAAAGACTCCATCTATCAACATTAGTATGAATTTAATGCATCTTTAGAGGTTTATGGCATAGCGGTTAATAATCTGCATAAAACCGCGCCTTGCCACATTATGCAACTTAAACTACTGTACTCTTTAAAAAGACTGTCTACCTTTGTAACAAAATGATAGTATCTGTCTCTTCAAAAAGTTGGTTCCTAAATGTGGACTGAAAAATATCTCTTTAAATAAAACTAGTCTAACCTTGATTCATGGTTCATCGCAAAGTTTTATTTTGCATACCTTAAGCAAGAGAACAAGTTGGAACAACGGAAGGTCCATAGTATTAAATAAGCTTTTGACGAACTGAGTTTTGAAGACCTATTAAGAAAAACAGTCTTTTAAGATATTTCTTTTTAACTTTAAGAACCGGAAACAGCGTTACGCAGCACCATTAGCACCATTACGCAGTCATTAAAAACAACCTATGTACATAACTAGGACTTACACTTGGTGACAAAGACGCCAACTTAATACAATGCATCAACTGCAACAAAAAGTTTGTACATTGTTTTACACGGTCTAAGTCTCCAAGCCACATGGCTCTCAAGTGTTTTTTTACAAAGAAATGTCACACAATAAGATTACCTGTAGTAGTACATGAAAGAGTGGTATGTTAGTGAGAAGATTATAGTTTTCAGCGATAAACGACACAGCTCGTTTTATCTCCTTGTTTCTGAATTTCGTCGATAAACGAACATCATTATGGTGTCCGCCCACAATCTACATGTTTTCAAAAATCATAACCTACACATCACATCGTTACAACAGCCATGTCAGAGAGCTTATTTAAGGCATGTAATAAAGTTCACTTCCTTACGTTTATGACAACCGGAAATTGCTCCTCTATCACTCCCAGTTCAAATAAACAATTCGTCTAAAAAAGAAATACCGTTTAAGAAAATGCAAGTACAATGCTATGCTATTTTGCTAACAGTCCAGTGCTAGTACAGTTGTGTGCTTAAATTCTGAGTTGCAGTTTCTTCTTGATGGCGTCCGAGTTTTTCGTTTAAGTTTTGTGTTAAACTGTGTTTATATGCATTCAAGGTGAGAGCAACTTTCTTGATAGGCGTTACTCCATTGATTTGAGGGAAATTAGGGTTGTTTTTTTGTTAATTTTAAAATTATTTCTGACGCAAAATGAAGTAACATTTAAAGGGAAATGGCAACAAAATTTTTTTATCGTCTCATTTGAAAGAAACTCCAAAACAATATATAAAAGTCTATTACAGAACTTTTATATCTGCCTTATTTGGTGAGATATTTTGACTTGAAATCTTTAGTTGTCCGCCATCTTGGATACTTGTGGATATGCACGATACGTCACAACAGGGATCACGCGATTTTTTTTCTCACGACACAATGGTTAATATGCTCTCATAACCGCATGTGCAGCAAGTGTTTTGGATTTCAGCACGGACTGAGAAGATTTCAAACAATATTTGATTGTTAGTAGGTATTAAAGAGGATTTTCAACAGGTTTATCCCTGTTGTGACGTCACCAAAACATTGTTAATGAGGTCAAAAATTAATCCAAGATGGCGGACAGATCGTTGATTGAGATGAGAATATCTCCTGAAGCAAAACAGATATAAAAATTTTGCAATACACTTCTATTTATTATTTTTGAGTTTCTTTCAAATGAGACAATAAAATTTTTTGAAGCCATTTCCCTTTAACTTTACCATCTTGTACTCATGCAACTACCAGGCCCCATTAAGTACCAACAAAAACAGGTGCAGGTAGTTATTAACCATACCTTCATACATAAATAAGCCTCACTTGACAATAATTCATTCAAATAGTCATGGTTCTCTGAAATACTGAAAAAAGACAACAAAGTATGTAGTCGACACATTGTCTACAGATCTGCCATTAGTATTCATGCGATACTTACTCTTTCTGAAATGTTGCTACGTGTACGATGGCGTTCTTCAACGTTGTGACAAAAAGAATCTAAAGCAAAGAGCAGGAAAAATTGCATGAGCTCACAAGCGCCTGCATTTTAACGAAATCTTGATCTGGACAATTTCGGTACTTGCTAGAGGGTGGTAAAAAGGGGTTGTGCATCACGTTTCACAGTTTCATAATTCGCGAATTTTAAAAACAGCAGCTTAACGTTTCATCTACATAACAGTTTGTTTACATATCTATCACGTTCCTTTAGACTAGATTTTATTTCTTCAATATGTATAATGCTCTAATATGTATCGACCTCTAAAAGGCCTCCGAAGAATTTTTACTCTTATTTGAACAATCAACTCATAGCCCAGGAGCCTGAAACCTATTATTTTCATTACACAGAGAAATTTTATTGAGAATGACGTCTCAGGGGCGTAGAACAAATAACATTTTATAACACACCAAAATCAAGCATTTCACACGCACAGATATTAGCCAGTCACGGCTCACGAAAATACCCCTCCCCTCTTGCTGGTGCAAAGCAGCAACATATACGCTACGTTGTTTTTTCAAAAATACGTTTTTGTGTGTCTACTGTTGCGCAGTAGACAGATCATTCATCCAGTGCGCGCAATTGCGTGGTGTACGTTTTTCAACTTTCCTGTGAACGCATTCCTCTTTGGGTGCAGGTGAAATAGTTTCCATGTTTGCAGTTTACTTTTACCTGCACATTCAACACCGCGGCCAACTGGAAATTGTTAAAATATAATGGCTGAACAAAAACGTACCATGTAATTTTGAAATATAATAGATCGTTCTTGCTCACAAAGTTTGAAGAAACAAGCAAGTCTATCTTGAAGAAGACCCTGAAATTATAGAGTACACATTGATTTACCAAATATTAAGTTCGGTTCTTTTGCAGTTAAATCCGCGAGTACGATACAGCAGAAAACACCAAAGTTGAATGGGTTGTCACGAGCCGTGTACAAAAACTAACCAACCATGAACAAACCACAAGTAGCCAGAAAACAAACCAATCATTATCCAAACTTACTGGATAAGATATTTCTATTTCCCATAAACATTCACACGCAGTCTTTCTTGTTAAAACAGAGGATGAATCATTGACCTGAGTGTTAAGTGTAAAGTAATAGAAAAGCAAAAATGAGTACAATTATATCCCAGATGTCTTTAGGGAAACGAACCGGAATATAGGTGGCTGATACTAGCTTGTTGATTGTTTTAACTGTAAAAACGTTACCTAAAATATCATTTTTTGGTTATGATATGTTTTGTTCATTAAACATAAAAGAAGCAGAGGATCATCTACATTTAATGTAATTATACACTCTCTTTCACACATTCCTCTGTCGGATTGTCTATGGTACAACCTGAGTTAACCAAGAGGGGGAGGCATAAATTTCTTCACCTTTGAAATAACATCTGTTAAAAACTGAATACTGCTGTGCAATGTTTCACAATTTTCTTGCAAATTCTGCTAGGGAAGAAATAGATCAAATCACAGTTGCTATATTATCATGTTTTTCAATTATTTTGATTTCAAATGTTTCTCAATGATACTTGTTATGGTGTAATAAGAGTTTTAAAACACTTCCAGGAAACTTCACCTTCAGTTTTGAAGAAGAAAGAATTAAAACAACTGTCAATGTCACCAAAAGCTGTGAAAAATGTACAAGTAATTAGATATAATATAAGGTATATATTAGTTTATTCAAAAATGTGTGTCCCACTAAATTGTATGTACCTGAGACTTATAAAACTCTCTATCATTCTCTCCTAGGTACATGTACATGTTTTTTAAAGAGCCAGTAGCATGCTCTGCACTAAAAATAAAAATGTCAGTAATAAATGCACAAAAATATCTCCAGGCTCTAAGAATGACATATTGTGATAATGTAACCTACTATAAACTACCAAGTCCCAAAATTCACCCACTTTATTATTTTTACTGTCTAATACCAGACAATTTACTTGTAACAGGGAGATTGAGCATTGCAATAATAACCATAAAGACTTAAGCAATCCATCTGTCAATGAAAAGACCTAAGCAACCCATCTGTCAATTTATCTTGCAGCAGGGGTCTCTCCTAAGATTGCCCATTCTATTTATGAAGAGGCATATTGGATAAGGGGGCACCAGCTGGCAGGGAAGGGGTGATTGCTTACATTTTCCTTTAATTAGGCTTAAATTATGAGGAAAAAACTGTGTGAGGCAAGCACATAGGCTAGGTGTTCTAAGATGATTTGTGGTATATTTGGCTATTAATTATAACCATGACTGCATTTTAAGACCACCTTCAAAGTCAAAAAATATACACAGTGTGTTGTACCTGGTAACATTCAAGGTAGCCCATTGTACCTGTAAAGATATCATATAGACAGTTTTTGAAAACTATAAATCTTTTCTTATCACAATCGTCTATTGGTGATGCTTATTGGTGCTTCAACAGAGCCCTTTTAATTGGAAGGGAGTTTTTTATACAGATCGATGTAAGAATTAAATGAATTAAATAAGAGAAAGTCTATATATGCCAGTCATATTGATGCCTGGTACAAATGATCAACTGATTATTTGCATTTATACAATTCAGGATTCCTGCGAGCCTGTTTTTACAGTTTGTGTTCTTGCTAGGCCCTTTATCAGTATTTTCCATTTCAGTAACTCACTTTTTCTTGAAAGTTTGATAAAGTTTGTAATTTTTTTAATTCTGATGTATTTTCCTGGCACAAGAACTAAAGAAAAGGCAAAAATTGTGTGAAAAAATTGATTCATAATTAACTAATTCAGTTCAAACTAATCAGCTTCATCATTAGCTAAAACAGACTGGTTGGACAAACCACCACCAACCACCAACCAACCAACCAACCAACCAACCAACCAACCAACCAACCAACCAACCAACTAACCAACCAACCAACCAACCAACCAACCAGCCAACCAACCAGCCAACCAACCAACCAACTATATTACCAACTAACCAACCAACCAACTATATTACCAACTAAACAACCAACCAACCATGCAAACAACCAACTAGCCAACCAACCAACTATTACGAACTATTACCAACAAACCAACCAACTAACTAACAAATCAACCAACCAACCAAGTGGAACCAACCAACCAGAAAAATCCAAAAAATGGAATCACCATTGCATTTATCTTTCTAGTCATGAAGAGACAACCAGTAGAACCCAATGGTAAAATCAGACTTACATCTAAGTCCAAAAGAAAGGTTTCAATGACTCCTGTATCTTGTGCATTGTCAAGGTCGATGTCCATGGAGACACAACTTAGTTTTAGAGATTACATTGGAGATCATAAAGGGATTTCTTTATAAGTTATCTTTAGTTAGAATTCTCGGCCGTATTCTGGGACACTTGCACTGTAAATAACCTCCTGTATATATCAATATATGTCTTGTGACCACTGAGCTTTACTAATATATCTGGAGGAGCGGCTCGGCATGAAAAAGTGTCGCCAAAAAGATGGAGGATTTTGGCCTTTGCTGACGCCATATGGTTCCTCAGCCTACAGGTATTTACCACTGACCAACCGCGATCCCGAGCTTTTAAGAAGACCTTCGCCCCCCTGGTTTTTGCAAAAAACTTTATGGCTTGGTTGTTTTCGGGGAAAAATCAAAGAAAAAATAGGGTTTTTTTCGCTCGTGGACGCAAGTATTTGTAAAAATAATGTGTAAATGTTTCTTCTAGCAGGTAAGAATCTCGAAACTTTCAATTTTATATCGTTTTACTGGCTAAGTTTGCATTTTGATTCTCAAAGTTTACAGAAATGATGCAAAGTCTGTTTATTTATTGGGTATTTCCGTATAAACAGTTCTGTCCTCAGCATCAGGCTCTGACTTTTACTTTAATAGAGCTGTTTTTGATGTTATTTATATGGACAACAAGTTTTCCTTGATGAATGCCTATAGTCATGTATCCATGATTTAATGTTTGCCCATTTGCAGTTTGATACTGAAGTTAATTATATCACTTGACAGTGTGGAACAATCTCTCTGTGCCTGATAAAAACATCTATGCCTCTGTGACCTCTGTTGGCATAGTAATTGTAGATTGAAGTGCAGAGAAACAGATAATTAATTCAGCTTGTTTTTGAAATGCAATGTAGTGTCAGTGGTGCATAACATAACATTTTAGGTCATGCCTCTAAACCCCATAAAATTTACATTGTGCAGTTTTTTTCCCTTTTTTGAGTAATGTGTTGGGTAAGATGCATTATGGATCTCATTTCTTATTTTGCTGTCTAACACCTGATGGTTATTCATCATGGAGAGTGCTGGACACTCAGTGGTTTTAATTATTAATAGCCTTGCATGTTTCTATACATTAATTGAACACAAACAAGGTAGTAAATTTGTTTTTCATTTTATTGCAGATTTTAATGTGATGTACCAAAAACTAGAGCAAAACACTCCCACTCTAACTTATTATGTATTCTAATATGTAGCTACAGTCAACTTGGATATCTGTCATATATGTGTAATATTTTGTGCAGTACAGCTGTTTTCTTCAAATGTTGCACTAATAATCTGTTATCAATACCACATCAAAATTGAGAAGAGATCAGAAAAGCCCATTTGGACAACACAATGATAGTTATGTCATAGTCATAATAGTATACAATGTAGTTTTAGGCATTATGGTAATTTCAGAGAACATCTGCACCACCAATGCAGAGATGGGAGATTCATGTCATCCTCAACCTTCAGATGATGTAGCATTTTTACCATAGTATCAGCATAATATAATATCCTCATCCCACTCAGGGAGCATACATTGCTCAAGTGGAGTTAGGATTACTCTTGCTAAATGTGGAGTTGGTGTTTTTCTTCAATGACTCATTGTTAGTTTAAAGTACTTAACTTTGAATTTTTTCAGTTTAAATAATATAACTAAGAATTGACAATATCACTGTGGATTGGTTTTGTAGTAATTAAACAAAAATACATTTTTTAAAGAGTTGTTCAAAAAAGCCAAAAGCAGTAGAATAATAAGGGGAAAAGGAGGGGGGTGCACAAGATGGATAATGGAGAGATGAGAGCTTCATTGGGGATTAGGCATCTTAATACTGTACTTTTATTGACAGCAGTCAATTCCCCTAATCCATATCATATTATATTTTTGTGTGGAGTATTTATCTCTGTGGAGTATTGGTAGTCAAAAATTATATCTTACCTATTTAAGTAATTAAACAAATAATATATCTCAGCAGTATTGTTGCGGAATAGTTCTGAGGTGAACAAGTATGGTAGTCAGATTATATACTGGCTATTCAAACAAGCATAAATATTAAGCTTAAACATAGGGGGAAATGAGAGAGAAAGCTTGTCTCAAGCAAGCATGCTTGAACTATGCTTGAACTTCGTGAGCAAAATTATACACAATATAATTTGCAAAAAATACTTTACGAGACGCAAAAACTTGCATGTAAAATGCAAAACATTTTGTGAAATGCACGACTTTTCTACCATCTATAGTAAACTATAAATGTTTAAGACAGTTAAGAAACAAAAAGCCTTGATTTATATAACGGTCACAAGATGGCATTCAATAAAAACATTAAAGCATGATTGTAAAAAACGGGTAAAAACATAGCCATATAACAAATGCTGATGTACAACAAAGCGGCTTTAAAGACAAAAACTCTCGTTTCAAAAGCTCGTTGTTAAAAATACGTTTTACTCAACAATTTTAGCCGGAAATATTTTGTTTTTTCCTCGTGAATATAAACTGCAAAATTCTTCGGTTTTATACCAATCCAATTGTCCCTTGAAATGTTGTTTTTGCCAATATATTTCGAGGTTCTTTGTCCTTTCCTGGCCGAGATAACTTGTAAAACTTGCAAATATGTTTTTCAAAAGTTCGTGAAGCGTCCAGCAAACGTGAAAAAAGCTTTTAAAACCCCCAAAATTTACAGCGAAAACTAAAAGACAAAACAAAATTTTGCAAAAAAATAAAAGGGGGGTGTGAAAGATGAGCCTGCTTTACAATTGAGCCCAGTCAGTGGCAAATATCTTTAGGCTGAGGAACCATATGGCGTGGATCTGGCGTCAGCAGAGGCCGAAATTCGCCATGTTTTTGGCGACACTCCGATTACTGAAGCAAGTATAGGAGCCGCTCCTCCAGATATATTAGTAAAGCTCAGTGCTTGTGACACATTAGCATAGACATTAGGTACCAGTCCCCACGGCCAGGGAGCACAGCCACAACAAAACCTGGAATATGGCGAAATAAATTGAGCGGAGTTTTGTTATTTAGTTACAGCCAAAATCATTGAACACAGCTTAAATACAAAAAGTGTTTTGCGTGTAACGGGAACGAAATGAGAGTCAAAGAAAAAATAAATCGAATTGTGAAAGTACTTGATCCAGCTATGAGAGTGCCGTTCGTTATTGTCATTGACTGGTTTTTGAGCAAGTATGATTATAGCAGTTTTTATTCATGCTGCAAGTCTTTACCAGGTACCATAACGTATTAAATTAGCTGTCGTAGTGTTTATTCTAATCTAGTACCAAAATTGGATTTATAAATTTTACAAGTTGCAATCTGGCTTAATACTTTAATAGACGTATATTAAACTTTGTTCTCGTTTACGTCATGTTTTGGCAGGCAAACCAGGATGAGTGATTTGTATAGGAAATTACACGGTCCGAGAAGTATTAATGAGAAATCACACGCTTGTTTGGTGAAATGTTTATCATATTATATTATAAATATTATCTATTTTTAAATTATAAATTATTAATATTTTGCCAAACACAAGTGTGATTTTTCATTAATACTTCGAGGACAAGTGTAACTTCCTATTGATATCATTTTTTAAAAAGATGTTTCTCTGATTTGTTTATGTTTTTAGTTTTTAAAAATCCTGTGCCCCGTGGGGCTCGCGAACCATGCCAGTTAATTTTTAACCGGCACACTGCCGATTGATGATAATTTGCACAGTTCTTAGCCAATCAGAATCAAGTAAACAAAGAAAAATTATATTAAGAACAATACAGACCTTGTGTCAGGTACAATACAGGGTGTATAGATTTTGTGGCACAGCTGGTCCAGCATTTATAATCAGTAGCATAGCCACCTGACCATTTAGTCCCACTATGCAAATATTTTCATGCTTATTGACTGTAAAAGCAACAATTTCTAAAGGAACAAATTATTATAATGATTTGAAATTTGAATAGCAGGATCAATTGTTAAGCTGACTAAGCCACTGTTTATAACTGAATCAACCCGCAATCAGGCGTAACAATGCCGAACAATATTGTTAACAACAATGTTGCTCCAACAACGTTGTTGCATCCTGTTTTCAACAGGTTCCGATTTTTGGCTGTGTAATGTAGTTCACTACTGTGCAGTATTAGGTTAATTAAGCTTTGTTAATCTCTTGTTAACCCAGTTTAGAAAACCATGGGTTTGAGGTGTGGGTAGAGGGAGGGAGCAAGTAAGTACCAAGTGCGAGCAATAGCTCGTCATTGTCAAGTGGCATAGCTATGCAGCATTTACTATACTAACATATTAAATACTGCAGGGTTCACAAGCAGTGGTGCTGCAAGTGAAATAATGTATTGATTGGTGCAAAAATATTTTATTTATCTACCCTGATATGTTGTATATAATTATATACTTTTTCTTACATAGTGTTTGTGGTGCTGCTGACATTGTTGACTGTTGCTACCCATGGCAATCTACTTTTCATATATGGATTTTTTATCAGCATCAATATTGTTATTATGCTAGCATTTTGGACCATTGGAGAATATTTTCCAGAATTTGAAGAGGTTGTCAGAAATGCAGACAGACAAAAGCTTTTTCTTGATGCATTAATATTTTACCAATGCCTAGTACTTACTGTTGGTATTCATCACTGGTTAATAAATAATCTTCGAATGCCATTTTTCTTCATCGTGTTGTCAGCCATCACTGGTGTTCTACATCATCTTAATTATGGCTTCATGGTGGGGTTTTGGTATTACATGGCCTGTGAATTTTTTGGCTCACACAAAAAATTAAAACAGTCCTTGCACGAAGCATGGTACTTGGCAAGTCAACTTGGATGTCTAAACACTTTAATATATTATTATCGCAGTAAAAGAATAAGTCTGGTTTTAAGGCTCTTTTGGATTTTTGCAGTTGCAATGAACTTTTTATTTGAACCACATGCAAAGTTTAACTTTCATTGGTTTTTGATATGCACTGGAGCTGCATCTAACAGCAACTTAAGACTCTTTGCATTGGCACTCTGGTTGCCACAAGTTTCTTATTTTATATTATGGATTGCTCGAGGTCTCCTTATTTGGTCAGTGAGTCATACAGCAGATGACTTAGAACCACGGGACATGGGAAAAGCTCTGGTTTTTTATTTCATTGCAAGCTTTAATTCAGTTCTTGATGTGGAAATTATCCAACGAGTATTTTTTATTGCACTTATGCTGTTTATCAGCTTCTCATATATATTGCAAAGTGTTTTCAAACTGTGCGATGAGACATTAAAATCTCTGTCAACATCATTACAGCACAATATCTGGGCACATATCAGAGCAATTGGACTAACACTGTTACTAGTATGGTTTCTTTTGCACACAAGTTGGATGTTTTGTGCTCTGTTTTCCTTCAGAGTTTGGCAACTGGTAGTTGTCTCTTCAAATGTTGTCACAGCTGTGCAAGCCTTGGGTAGCCTGGCTATTTATGCCTTGTTTGTTTATGACCTCAAATCCTTGAATAATATGGAGCATTTAGATGATTGGGTTTACTACCTTAATGCAGTCTCAAACTCTCTGGAATTCTTATCTGCATTCCTGGTATTGAGCTTTGGAGTTTGGGATGTATTCCAGGGCAGTTGGAGTATTTTTGGTAAGCTCATTTTTAAGCAAGTTGTGTAAACGTTGTCCTTCATAATTGTAGGAGAAATCCATCCATGGGCATAAAAGTAGGCACAGTAAGGGTCTCAATTCCATTAGAAAAGTTTTATTTACCAAAAAGCCAAACAAATCGTTCTCTTGACATTTTGTAGATTAATACAGAAAGAGATTTGACGTTAAGATTTGCCTCATAAAAAATACTTCCTTTACAGGTCTTCTGGTAATAGTGATCCACACATATTACAACGTTTGGCTAGCGGCCAGAAAGGGTTGGAAGATTTTCCTGAGCAGACGAACGGCCGTGACAAAACTCAATCGTCTTGCAGACGCTACTGAAGAACAGCTTAACGACTTGCAAGATCTTTGCGCGATCTGTTTTGACTCCATGTCCAGTGCGAAGATCACGCAATGTGGGCATTACTTTCACCCGAATTGTTTACGAAAATGGTTGTACGTGCAGTCATCGTGTCCTATGTGCCATCAGGATGTGTTGATTAGCACCAAGGAACTGGATTGACAACTACTGCAAAGCTTTCAAAGGCTGGCTGCAGTTGGTTAACTTGCACAAAATGTAGTCTGGTAGACAAGCGGGCATTCACACTTAGTACACACCTACACTAGCTGTTAGTTCACTCTATATGAAACTAAACACTGAATTGGGCCGCCTATGATTAGTCCGATTGCTTGTACCAATTTTCTGTCCAATTTTGCACAAAATCGTTGGCAAGTTAAAGAATTTAACTTCCCAGTTCCCAATAATATGCCGGGAATACAAAATTGATCGATCTAAACCTCTCTAAGACCACCTCTCGAGGTAATCTAGTTTAGATCAATTTCGGATCGGTGAAAGCGCTGTTGACTGTGCCAACTTGACCTGATCCAGCGCTGAATCGATCTCATGTCGCTCTAGATCGCTAGCGTGAACGAGATTCCTAATGCTTGGCCAATCTCAATACTAACTGGTCGACTGGATATATAAACTTTAAAACTGTATTATTATAACTGCTCCTGCAGTGGTTAATTAACAACAAACGTGGTGAATTTTATCATTTTTTGGTCTTGACAGCTTCGATTTTCAACACATATCTCAATGTAAAATAAGTTGACAAATACCTTTGTTTTATGATCGGCAAAACATAAACGTGTTGATATTGAAAGGAAGCGTATTTTCTTTGGGGTATCTCAATTATTATAACACAAATTATTGTAGAGTTTTCTGTTGTTCTGTAGTTCATTTCTTTTTCCATTTATTTCGATTTTTAAATATGTCTGTGAACAAATTTTAACCATGCTTCATGCCAATTCCTAGTCAAAAATCAGCCGTAATTTTAACTTCAATTTTAGAATCATTCTGCGACACAGCATGAAAGGAACAAACTTTAATGCGAAAGATAAGACATTCAAATCATTTCATGATTTTCTCTACTTAGTCATTACTACGTATTCACTGTTAAATTAGAATTATTGCTGTTCATTTTTTGGGGGTTCACTTCACTTTCCAGTCGCCTGATCTCGGAGATAAAAGGCAGAAAGGCCAAGAAGTGGAGTGGCAATAGGCATATCAGGATACACACCACTGGATCCAGCAATATCAATGTGCACGTAGGGCAACTGCTTTTCGGAGTCCAACCCATGCTGAAATCATAAACACCAGTTAGGATTCTCCACTGAACTCGACTTACTAAACCCAGAGATAGGGGAGAGTAACCCATGCTTAAAGTGCTTATGAAACGAAATTTTCTCCAACAATTTTCGTATTGCATTGGAAAGATCAGTTAAAATCACTGTATAACTTCTTTGATAGAATTTTTGTAACTGCCTTACTTTTCGAGATATTCAATTTTATTTGACCTGAAAATTACCTAACCAGTGACGTCATACTGCATGAGCGACTGTTAGATTGCTTATTTTGTAGCATATAAGAGTGGAAAATAACTAAAACTACACTAACATGTGTGTAGGCTATGTTTAACATCCAGACCTGGGTATTTAGGTGTTTTATCTTGAGTACTTTTTAAATCAATTCAGCTTTTTTGAAAAGTGATTATGCAGTATGACGTCACTGGTTAGGTAATTTTCAAATCAAATAAAATTGAATATCTCGAAAAGTAAGGCAGTTACAAAAATTCTATCAAAGAAGTTATACAGTGATTTTAACTGATCTTTCCAATGCAATACGAAAATTGTTGGAGAAAATTTCGTTTCATAAGCACTTTAAATAATAAAACCAGGTAGAAGCCCTTGGGCAGTTGCCATTTACCTTGTCCAAACCAGAAGCACGTTGCAAGAACACACCAGCATATTGATGTCCACGATTCCCGCTCGTTTTGTCTATTTGATAGAAATCTTCGTACTCTGTCTTAGACGCACTTGCATCGAAGTCCTATAGGAAAAACGACCCTTATCGATCATAGCAGTGCTTAATTTCTATTAATTATCTATAATTTCACAATACAGCAATATTATGCACGCATTATCATATACATACGCAATATATTACATGATATCAAAGTTAGTTTACCTCACGACGCATGGTGGAAATTTCGCAGGGCTCGGCAGTTGAATCTCCAGCTAAAAGAAATTATGTGTTCGCTCACTTCTCTGCATAGAATACTCAAACCTCGGGAAACGATTGACTATACATGCATGCACTCACCTGCTTGCAGTAACTGGCAAAGATTCTGCTTCTTGGCAGGTCCATTCTCCATGATACCCTAAAAAGAGAAGGAATGTTGAGGTCACTGTAGTAACTATACGACTACTTCAAGATCCTTTGCGAATACATGGTCTAAATCAGCAAAAATAACGATTGAACAAGATCAAAGTTCAGCCCGCATTGCCATTGACTTAACTTTCGTTGATTCTGTCATTCCTGTGTGAATACATAGTCTAAGTTAGCAGTACAACTGTTGAACGCGATTAAAGTTAGCCTACTTAGACCGGGAGCCCAGGGGTGCTAGCCTAGCTGAAAAGGTAACCAATTTTTATGCCTGTAGTAGTGATCTACATACACTGTCATATGTAAAAGTGGTCGTCTGCCGAACACACAGTGGTGGATACGGCCAGGGAAGCGATGAGAAAATTAAACTTCTATTAAACAGTATTGCTGTAATAAGAAAGTCAATTTTTTGTACCATGACAAGAAAAATGAAGTGTATTTTCAGAAAAGGAAGATAAAACTACATATAAGACTTTTAAACACATTTTTAACGTGAAGATTCGACCAAAATCTCGCGAAAAGGACTAGGTACTAGGTTTTTGACACTGTATAACTTGAAAACAATTTGAAAAATGAGAAATCTGTTTAAATGTCTTATACGTAGTTTCTTGTTAGCTTTCTGAAAACGCAAGTAATTTTTCTTGTGATTGAATAAAAAATTGACTTTTTTATTACAGCACTACAGTTTAATAAAAGTTTAATTTTCTCATCACCCCCTGACCATATCCACCACTATGTGTTCGGCAGACGACCACTTTTACATATGACAGTGTAAGTAGACACTACCACAGGCATAAAAATTGGTTACCTTTTCAGCTAGGCTAGCACCCCTGGGCTCCCGGTCTAACTCGACGTAACTTTAACTTACCGAATAATGAGGACCATAAGTTCTGATACAGTGGCCAGTAAGAGTAGCAAAAGTGTAAATGTGAGGATTAGGTACACTGGTGGCCTATATCATTAGAAGTAAGAAAGTTATCAAATCCTTCGAAGCGTGTGTGTTATTGAGTGTTTCGAATCGCGAGATTTATACCTCTTCCTTCATGTAATACAGACAGTCACCCATCGCAAATCGTCCCTCAGCATCTGTGTTGTTCACTCGAATCCTCACACCAGAAGCAGCTGTGACAATCTCGTCAGCAACGTACATTTCTAAGAAACGAAAGAGAATCCTCAACTTCCCTCTGCTTTCTGTGACGTAATTATCGAAAGGATGAGTTTTGAGACTTACCTGCTCCAACACTGTTACGAACCATGGCCATCGTTCCACGAACACGAATACCAGCAGGCTTGAGAATGGAGAGAATCTACAAAAAAAAACAAAACGTTAATTTGCTTTTTGGTAGATTTTTGTACTGACATTACGAATAAAGTATACTATAAAGTATTCTGTACTAGATATTGGTTTATACTCGTTTGGGTCCGGACTTGAATCTTATTACAAACATGCTCTTTCAAACACATTTGATATGGACTATCCGCGCGCATGGGAATCCGTGTGTATTAAGTGTAGAAGGATAAGGTCCCTTAATGAGGTTAACTGTTGTTAGCTGTCTTGTAACATTGACACATTCTTTATTAGTTAATGTTATTTATAATGTAATTGTTATTTATATTGTTATGTTATTTATGGGGTCGCCGTAATTGGGGAATCTGTGGCGTATTTCCTGGCTTTTTATTTATGTAAAAGTAGCCGAATCTCATTAAATCATATACAACTACACAAATCTAGCAGACTGATATCAGTTCATATAGGCACGTTCTAGCCTATACTGCATAAAAAAAGAACCTTGAAGAATCCAGCGACAGCAGCTGCACCAGATTTATCCCTAAATGAAATGAAAAATGCTTAATGCCACGGCTATTCCGTGAGTCCTTCTGAAGAGGTTATCAATAAAGGAAGCAGTCGATCTCGATCTTTTATACCTGTTCATGCCAGGCATGTGTCCACCAGTTTTTATATCAGCTCCACCGGTATCGTATGCCACTCCCTTGAGATTTGAATAAAATTTTGCGTTTAGCAGCACTATATTACGCTGGTGGCAAGCGATTTCCGAACTGAGTTGAGTGAATTTAGAAACGGGTGTAAATTGGCTCGTACCTTTCCAACCAACATTACAGTTTTCGAAATTCCCATCTTTTGTTCAGGATTGTACTCCAAGTTAATAACTCGACCTTGATGACGTTTGGTGACTAAAAATAGTTATAATGCTTCATAAGTTGCAAGTGCGTGTTTCATTCAAAATATGACCTAGCTCATCGCAACATCGAACACTGACAGAATGTACTTCAAGAACTGACGAGGAGAAAAGAGAACGAAAGCCAGTCAGAAAATGTAACGTGGCATTATCGCGAATGTCCTGAAAAGTTTGGGAGCAATCTCTGTTCCTATCCCTCGATCTCTCTCCACCCCTTCCCAGGAAATCAAGTCATATTATCTTTCATCAAGTTACGAAATCAGGGATTGTTTACAAACCCGAAGCAGCACGATCCACAGCAGCCAGTAAGGGGTACTTCTCCTTCAGATCATCAGTACCCTTTGTCACAGTTATCTAAGATGTAAAAACGGTTAATGTATTGTCAAAAATATACTATATACAGTTGGGCAAACAACACCAAAAGCTTAGATAAAACAGCTCCAGAGCTACGTTACTAGACATGAGAGATAAAGCCAATTTATTTTTGCAAGACTGATCAGTTGCTACAGATGAATGTGATAATATGATAAATTCTGTATGGAAGACTACTTGATACCGCTCGACAGAACTGAGTTAAATGAGCCGGTAGTTCCTTTTAAACGAAAGTTTACATGTTTCTCACTGAAGTACCGTGATAGTAGGAATTTTTCCCAACTCTTTCTCTACGTATTTTTCTACTTCACTAGTACACGAGAATTCAGGATCTGAAGCAGCAATATCTCGGCACACCGTCCTGCAAGAGTAATTATGGCCAATTAACTGGGTTGCTTCACAAGTGAATCTTTGTAATAGCTGCAAAATTTCTTTTTAGCTTTTTTAATATTCCTATATGTGTACCTTCCAATTTCCACTGCTTTTACATATTCCAACAGTTTTTCGCCGTCCTGAAAAGTAGAACACGTTATACTCAACATAATAATATACAGATCTGTATATCAATTCGTCGTGCAAATTACCTTGGTGGCGCCTGAGTAGAATATTGCCAATGATTCAACTTTCTTTGCTTTTGATTTATCAAACACAGCCACCTCGATTGGCTATGAAGAAAAGAAATATACATTCTCCTCAGGTTTGCTAAAGTGAAATTTCATTTACAAAATTGACTACACTTCCTTCACTTCGCGGGTAGAACGAGGTCATCTCGAAAACGGCTTACAACTAGTAACAAAACAGACTGAAAACATTTTGCTGGGGTTTTTTTTTTAAATCATATTAAATTCATATCTTTGTTTTTCTTTACTCAATGCATCGCTGACTCGTTGCAATCATGTTAATGAATTAAGAGAATTATAAATCTGCTATAAATTTGGGAACAAAGTAATTTGATATTCAAAAACTTACTGTATACAATGCATGAAGAGCACCAAAGGCCGACACAGTCCACGCGTTTTCAAACGAGGTTTTCGCAGGGAAGGCCAAAACTGGTTTCTTAGATCCTGCCTTAATGGCTCTGTAGGAAAAACCGCAAATGGAAAATTAACCTTACGTTTGACCAAGATCCACAGGTATTGGTTTTGCGCGAGAGATCTGCCGGCTTGGTCGCCTATGGCATGCAGATAACTATACCGATTACAGATATACCTCTTCATTCCATTGCAAGCAGCATCGTAGTAACGTCTGATGTCATCATAGTCGCGATTCACAGGTCCTGTTGGCGAGTACACCTAAGAATTTATGTAACATTTTTCGGTTGACTAAACGTGCTGTCACCTCCATAGAAATTATTTCCAAGTAAAACGTTAGGGACGGGGCTATCTAAAAAGAACACATTTATTCTTCAATTATACTGCGAGTTCACCGGGAAATCTTCTCCCGTTCAACTTACCAGGCGTTTCACATTGCCTTCAACGTCAATAAAACTGATGTCCTTTTCAAAGCTAGAATCATTCTACAAATACACAACGGAAAAAGTGCCAAATTTTAGTATCCTTTGCAATAGTGGCCATGTTCGTTGGACTGTATCATTCAGTTTCTCTTTTATTGTCTTCACTGCAGATTTGGACCAAATCTAAACACTGAGTAGGTTGCTAACACAGTAACGACTGGATCACTCGTTAAATATTGAAAGCAAAAGTGTTTACGATGGTTTTATTGAATGGCTTTATCCGTTATCGTGACATATTTCCAAAAAGTTAAGTTCCCAGCCTGCGCGACAGTAAAAAAATCCCAGATTACCGTCTTTCTTTCTTGGAGCGGCACCTTCAAGAATTGCAGGTTAGCGCCTTCAAAGTCAAGATTTTCACTCACGAAAACAATACAATCATAGTCAGTTTTGTTCGGATCATCAGTTAAGTTAACTGGGAAGATACGACCATCCAAACCGTTCTAAAAATAGAGGTGATGTAACCTCAAAAATGTGTCGTAATGGCACACATAATGGTGGTGGTGGTGGTGACATAATCGAGCCATAAAATTGGTCTTAAACAACATCAAAATGCAAGGAAACAGTACAAGACAGCCCAAGAAATCTTACTTCCATGTTTCACCACAATTGTTCTCCACTTAGCGCTAGGAGAGAAAGCAATTATTAATTATCAAATGCGAAATTGAGTAATTTTATTAGTAAAGGACTGTCGGACTTACTTTACCAGCAGACAATATGTCTATGCTATTTGACAAAGCGTCAAAAGGCTAAATTACACCTGCACAAATTGCGTTATTTGCTGCCCACATTGTTCATACTTGTCAACAATATCGGGCCTAAATCAGGCTCAACAATGCTAAAAAAATATTCTTGATTCTATTTTTATCTACCTTAAAGAAGTTGGCTTTTTGGCGCTTAATGAGGCCCTAAATATGAAATGAAATGTTGGGACCTTGATACCGGTGCTAACTGCAAGTGTCTGAATTAGTCACAACTAAGTGTTGTGGCTAATTTAAGGAAAGAGCTCATGTTTGAGCAACGCAAGGCAAACTGCAATTTCTTGAAGAATCAAATATACAGGCACACAGTATCATAGTCTGTATGTGGTGCGTATCAGATATCTTTGGTTATATTTTGTACAAGCGAGTTTCGAGAAAATACCGAGTACTTAAATAGCGCGGTATTTTGCCGTTTCTTTGAAGCAGAGTTCAATACCGAGATAGCAATTCCGAGAAATGACATTCAGCGAGGCATCGTATGTGATAACTGTCAAATAAACCGGATATAAGAAAGCCGTGCTTATTCAAAGTTTGAATAAACACGGCTGTCTTATAGAAAGATTAACAACATCATACTGAGTACTGAGTTTTGCTTGACAAATAATACATCTAAGTCGACAATTTTTCACATATCATAGATCTGCCGTCTCAAACATTTCAAAGTTGTTTGTGCAAGGGCTGACTTGAATCTATAGTTACATTGTATATATCTAGGCGTGAGACGAATACATTACTTAAAACGAAACCGCATTCCCAGTAGATCTAGCGCTGGCAAAATAGATTCATCTAACTTATTACATTTGCAAATAACTTTAATATATTCACTAGAAGCACCCTCTCTAAAACAATAAACAATGCTTTCGCGAAACTATAAATGGCTACTTGTGGGTGGAAAAAATAATGATTTTAGATATTTTTGATGTACCAAAGCATAGAATAAAAATAAACAGAAAGACTACTTGAGTCGGAATCTTTGAAGTTTGTGTGCCCAGGCATGTCGTCGCATTTTACGCATCTTCATTATGCAGGTTCTGGCCAGTCAATTGCATTTTCTGGCCAATAGAAAATTGAACTGGCTGTTCCACCGTTACTCTGGCCAGTCAATTTCATAAAGATATGGGGCCATGTTGCACTGCTGAGTGGCTCTACTGTTTATTCGCTATACTGTGACCAAAGTACATTTCCGATCAATAGCAGTTGAATAGAAGAATCAGTCTGTAGTAACCTGAGCTGGCAGACACACAAGGTGTCTAGTCCAGGTCATGCTCTGATAAGGTTGCGAGAAGAACATGACGTGAGTTTGCATGTAAAGTGTAAACAACTTATAACGATATTGACATATTGTACATCGGTTAAGGTAGAAGAATTGACGTTCTTGGAAACGCCTTTTATTTCGATTTCCTCTATGAGGAATTAATAAATCTATGCTGCTTGTGCATGCAGACATTGTGAGAGTTCAATTAAGTTGTATTCGTGAACAGAAATCGTAAATTAGCGTACTGAAGAAACGAAAGTAAAAAATTTCTTTTGCGACGGGAAGAGGACCGGCTGTTAAATTCCGTAACCTCTACGATAAGCCCTCAAACTTCTACAATACTTTCAATTGTTGTTTTGTGAAGGCAGCGTTCAACGTTTGCACACAGTTGCACGCACGTTTTAACAATATCTTCGCAGTCGCCATTTCTTGTTTCGTTTTTTAAGCCACTTATTATATCAGCTTATGCAAGCACGAGGTAGAGCTGAGCACAGCTCACTAATAAGCAAACAGAGCAAACAGATAGGTCTGTATGGCACTCACGGAGCAAGTCGTGTTTCATAGCCAAGCTACGACATCAAACATCAGAATGTAACATTTCTGGCACACGCTGCGCTTACAAATTAGCTGTAACTAAACTCCTAATAAATACTAATATTTCCTTCATATAACAGCATCGATGTAAGTGTTAATAATACAAACAATGTTCAACAACACTATAGATACAAACGTTAGATTAAATCCACGCAGATATCAGTAAAAGCTTCGATGAAAGTCCTTTGTTTGTCGTGCTAGCTCTACGAATCGCAAGGATTGTAGCGCACACCAGTTTGGAGTCGTTCCTACATGCACAGACTATCTATTAATACTAGCACGAATACAACAACAATACAACACCGTTATAAACATATGACAACCTTTTTCTAATGTAGTTAAACTTGGTCTAACCTTTGTAGCTTCCAAAAGAACACTCCGCCGAAGTCTGCACAGCAAGAAAGTGGCCTACGTAATTGGAAGCTAGGTTTAAATCCTAGAGTGAGATCCACACGTCATCACCTTGTGACGCTTTAAAGTCTAAACCAATAAAATTTCAGGGCAACAAACTTCTAAGAAACGCGAACACTGAATGTGTGAAATTGTCAATTACGAATCCTGAGCATATCGAACCGTTAGGTCGTTAAAAACATGTTTTTCAGCGCCATTTCGAAAACACAAAACGGAAAATTCTGACATTTGTTTTAGAAATGTCATTATACGAGGCGTATAACGTACTGATTTTGTATTCAGGTTTTGGAGTGCTACATATGATCTAATATTCTAATCTAATTTGCAACGTTGAAAGGCAAAAAGTTTTTATTCAGCCAACTGCTACTTATGTGAACCACTATAACCTTTGAACAAACATAAGCACTGGACAATTAGTGCCACAGTCTTGCTTTAAGATTCCATTTCTGTAAACATAGACGTTTTTAACTTGCTAGTCTAAAATGGCAGAACTACAGTAGCAGTGCAATACTAATATCACTTGCCAAAGCTCATCAAAAGAGATATTGGTCACCTCTGGTTATATATAATTCCTAGATCAGGAACTTGCAAAACATCTACCCTAAGACTAAGAGTTAGTTAGAAACACAGGGCAGGGGCATAGCAATATATATGACCAATAAGTTTTTCAATAGGTCAATGCAAAACATGCTGCACTGTGCACTCAATTTGGCCTCAATTTTCCTGGGGTGTAGGACATGCAAAACTAGCACATTTACCCATTTTTATCCTTTGCTGGATTGTATTTTGCACCATGTGCACTTTTTAAGGCATCAACTGCTACATTTGTGTACACCATGATAGATTACCCTAAACAGAGTCCCATGACTGGATCGACTATGTTGCAGGCTACTCCTTTTTTTGCTTAGTTCATGTAGCATACCTAAGTACAGAGGAATTGCCCAAGAAATGTATATACCAAGCTCCAAATTTCCCCCTGAACCTGCCTCCAGTTTTGCTCACTCTGAAGGCTTGTTTACACGGGCAATCTTAACTGCAATTTTAGTTGCAATTTTCTTCTTTTGCAGGATGTGAAAGAGTGGATTACTTAGTTATTAATGTGATTTTAAAATATCATGACCTGGAGCATTTGTTACTTGTCAACGTTTACACATCCTTCAAAACGAGAAAATCACACCATAAATCACAGCAAAAAACACTCCCGTAAATAGGCCTTAAGTGCATTAAATGTTGGTATGTCTAGTTTTTCATTCTCCCTAAAGTAACTTCCCTCACAGTTGCGTAGCCAGCTTCGATAATTGGAGGGGCGAATATTTATATATTTGTGTTCACAGACCTTAAAAACAATCGAATTCAAAAGAAATTAATGATGCAAAACATGATACATGAATATTCGCCCCTCCAATTATCCACGCTGGCTACGCCACTGTTCCTCATGCTTATGACTCATGGAACATGCCAACCCTTATTTTACCCCGGGCTATTTTTAAACTGAATCAAAGTGAATGTGGTCTTACAGATGCAATTTGTTACTGTAGGATCGTCTATCCTTTTCTGAGGTCATTTATTAATGATATCTGTTAATTATTAAACAAAATATTGTGGTAGTAAGATTTTTTGGTCCTCAAATGCATAAAATTTGTAAAATGTTTTTAACCTTTTTCGGACGAGTAATTATAATTACTGTTGCAATTTTCTTTAAATAAATATTTACATATTATCTATCGTATATTTGTAAATTGATATTAAAATTATCAATTAAGTCCGAAATGAATTTTAATCACGAATCAGGATATCTTGATGCATGTGGCTAAAAATCGTAGAACTTGCAAAGCCAAAATTACTACTTCAAATAAACACAAAACCATTGAAATATTGCAACGTACTCACCTAAATAAACCTTCTCGCCCGACGCAAAGAGTGAAAGAATTGAAAAAGTATTACTCCAGACCATTCGTCGAACTCGTGACCAACTGACCATGACACCATGTGTTGTGACTCAACCGGAAAACGGAAGTAATTTCACTTGAATGACAAAAACGTAAGTACGTATCCCCCCCCCCCCCTTTCCTCGCAGACTAATATGAAAATTGAAAAGTCCATATATATTTTATACACAAGCCAATTTTATTCATCACTGTGTTTGCTTATCATTTGTATAATTTTTTTTTCATTTATTTTTCTGTATTCAAACCTATTTACGTTCAAGTTACATCCAAAAGATGTTTTTTCATCACGGGTGAAAGAAGGAGGGCTGTGAAGTTCAATTTTTTCCTTAACCTATTTTACAGGGGGAGGGCAACTGGAATTTACCAATCTACATGTCACTTTCATGCACCTCGCTTTCACAATTCACATTCAAAATGGAGGACGCGTGACAGCAGACGAAGTTGTAAATTTCCATCTTTTAGATTAAATAGAATTTTTGGATTGGTTTGAAAGTTTTGTGTTGTGTAATGTTATGTAAATCAGCTTGTACGTTCAGCTCGCCTCGACCTCGTACAAATGGCCCAGAAGACGCAGAATGCACCGAATCATAAGCTCTCAAACGTAGTCGAAGGCGAGAGCCCAGCTATTGATTCTTCGTTTGATTGTAGTTATCAGAACGACCCATCGAGTTTTAGTACTGCAATAGTCAACGGTGGAGAGGAGCCTTACTATAGCGATTCTGAAATTGCTTCTGGTGAAAGAAAACCTTTGCTCAGCAGTTCCAAACGAACTATGGAGAGACTTAGCGAATCTGAACACCCGCAAAATAATTGCAATGACCCCGAGTTTAGTGTGATTATTCGAGCGGCAGAACAGGCAATCGACTCTGGAGTTTATCCAGAAAGAATATATCAAGGCAGTTCGGGAAGTTACTTTGTTCATAACAAAGACAGAGTAAGTAAACTTTGTGGTTTCGAAACTCGATGCAGTTTCGGTCATGAGTTTGCAAGTCATGTTTACACTTTACACAATTTTATTTTCTTATTAAAATTTGTGACATAAAAATTGTCCTCGCTCCACTGAAAGTCGTTGTTTCTAGAAGTTATCTTCTTGTCTTTCACCCTTGTCTTTGTTTCACCGCATATTCAAACCAACGATCAATATTTTGTACTTCAAAGTTTAAAATTTTACACGTTGAGTACCAGCTGAGCAGATGAAAGCCTTTTATAAATAGAGTACTAACAATATTTATAATGAAGCAAAAATAGAGGGTCCTTTTTTCTAACATTCACGCGTAGTTGTGTTTATTTGAAGAACTGCAAGACAAGTGGCCATGCTGCTCTTAATAATCATTTTAAGAGATTAAAACCTTAAAATATTTTGTAAAATTTGACATAAATTATTAAAAGTATTTGTACAACAATAAAGTGAGATGCTGATAATCCAGCATAAAGTCATTGTGCAAAATATACTTGTTTGCCATCAAAATTAGAACTCTGTGGAGTTCTTCTTTTCATGAGTGTCAAGTCATGAAATAAGTTGTTCAATAGTTCATGACTGTTATTGATAGTATTTAGTTCACTGAACACTTTCCACATAATTATAATGATAATGAAACCTTTGCTGGGGTACTTTAAATGGTGAAGGAATAAAAGTTTCCTTGTTTCAGTATACAATAGATAATGGCCTTTCCTGCCAAACAAATATTGGCCATATTGCATGACCTGTTGGATTTAAGCTAAACTTGCCTGAGCACTGTTAAGCAAGTGTATGTGATTTGATGTAGAAAATTATTGGTGTTTTCAAACCAAAAAATGAAGAACCCTATGGTCATCTGAATCCAAAGTGGACCAAATGGCTACATAAAACTTGTTGTCCTTGTTGCTTTGGCCGAAGTTGCTTGATTCCAAATCAGGGCTATATGTCCGAAGTTGGAGCGAGTCTAGTTGATGCGAAGCTGTGCTTGAAAATAGTACCCAAGACAAAGGTATGTTCTAAAAATTGTAATAAAACATTGCTTGTGTTACTGCTGAACCAACCAAATTCTGCATAACCCTATTTTTGTAAATTCTACTTCTTCCATGGTCCAGGTTGTAAAGCTGGTTAGCACCACATTCAATTATACAAACTTTGATCGCACTTTGGCCAGCTCAAAGAAACGTGCAGCAGAAAGGTTCCCTGACACAATTGGAAAACATGTCAAAATAGGTTTACCACCAAAGGTAAGAGATCTAGTTTAGGAGTTTTCATCTCTAGGAGAGAACTCAGGCAATTGATGATTGTGCCCCTTAATGGCCTCTAAAAATGTATTTGCAGTTATTCGTTATGTTATGGGTCATAACTGTATGTATGCATAATTATGTGTTAGGGTTAGGCCTAACCCTAACCCCAACCCCAACCCTAACACATAATTAAGAGTTATGATCTGTAACATAACGAAATACCAAATTTGCTAACTTGACCTTTCAGAACAATAATATGTGCCCTGGTTTGCCTCACATTTTTATTTAATGCTCTCAAATGTTGTACTTTTTTAACTTTTCTTTTGTGCAAATTGTATCAGCTTCCATAACTTAAATATTGTAGGTTGGCTCATTCCAGTTGTTTGTGGAAGGTTACAAAGATGCTGAATATCATTTGAGGAAATTTGAAAATGAACGTCTTCCTTCAAAAACATTGAAAAATTTTCAATTTCAATTTGAAAAGTTGGTTTGTCTTGACTATATAATCAGAAATACAGGTTTGTTGCCACAAGCAGTCTTAAAGTCAGTGTGAATGCGGTTTTTTAAGGATTGAAACAAAAAGATACATTTTGAAGTCACTTTGATACATGAGAATTTCAGCCATGCAAGGCACTGTGATATGGAGCTGATTTATTTTACAGATCGTGGAAATGATAATTGGCTCATCAAATATGACAGGACCCCTGTTGTTTCTTCAGAAACTAAAACCAAAGATGCAGATGAAGAGGTACAAGAAATATTATTCTATTAGGTGGTACCGGTAATCTGTTTGGTTGATATTTAACTTGAGAGAAGAGTTTTGTTTCTTCTTATCCAATGTATGCAGTTATGTAAACTTTGATAACCAATAGTTTTCCCAATTTATGCAGTGAACTGAATGTTGCATGAATTAGGCAATCATTGCTCTTTTTGCGTCAATTAAATTATATGAATTGTCTTGTGTTCCAGGAGGATGACTGGGATCTAGTTGAACCACCAGAAGTTCATATAGCAGCTATTGATAATGGTCTTGCATTTCCATACAAACATCCTGATTCATGGAGATTATGTATGTCAATGAGTGTACCTATTAATGAATCTTGGGGATGGAAAATCATTTTGGGTTGATACATATGAAACCATACAGGATAGATTATACGACATTATATTAGAAAAAAAGCTGTCTATTTAGTCTTGTGAAAATTTTTATGTCTAAGTTTTATGCTCTGTAAATGTAAACTGTTTTTCCAAATCTGCCAGACAAGACCTCTCAAGCATGTATCATGTTTTAATTAATTCAGAACATATGATATAATAGTGTATTTATCTATATAATAATGCAATTCATCTACAGATCCTTACCATTGGGCATGGTTACCTTATGCCAAACAACCATTTTCAGATGAAATAAGGGAACTGGTTTTGACTGACAAATTGGAAAACATGGGATTTGTGCAAGAATTGGTTGACGAACTGTATCAGTTATTTAAAGTAAGTCATTTGTTGAAGCCATTGTAGGTTAAAAAATTTTAAATGACAGTATCCATATCAATGATTTCTTGTCGTAGGAAGATCGTGGTTTTGATCGATCTCATTTTGAAAAACAGATGAACGTCATGCGGGGACAAGTAAGGGTTAAAATTTTGATGTAATCTCGGCAGTTGTTACCGTGTTCCCACGATTCTGATATGAAACTTTGCTTGTAAAAAAATATTTTTACAATTTTCAAGTGTTCACACGATACTGTTACTTCAAACTCTTGCGGCTGGCATTATGGTTACCCTTTTTTATGCTGGCATCGTGTGAAAGCAACCCGTTTCCCACCGTTTTTAAACTCTGCCTTTATTGGGGTGAATTAAATTAAAACTAAGTTAAGGACTTAAGGTGAAGATAATCTATCAGCAGTGTATTCCCAAGGGGCCCTAAGCAAGTAGAGGGGTGGAGGTGTTCAATCAGAAAGATTAGAAAGATGTCCCTATCGTCTATTCATGCATTTTAAGCAGCCGTTAACTTTAAAAAACGTTATATAGGATACTGACTAACGCATGAGTGAAAAAAATTTGCCAGTCAATGTTGGAAGTCTCGAAACGGACACGAAAACATTTTGGGGCAATGAGGGGTACTTGATGTTTTTTATTCACTGTGCCCCATCCAGCATTTCAATCCATCTTGTTCCATATAACTCCCCCCCCCCCCTCCACTTTGGCTATGAATGCCTGATGCATTCTAAAAACACTCAAAAGACGTGGCTTGCTCTATAAAATCGTATCTCGCTTATTGCAGATTTTGAACCTTACGCAAGCATTACGTCAGAAGAAATCTCCTCTAGAACTCGTTCAGTTGCCTCCAGTGCTTGTTCAAAAGAAAGAACTGGACGAAAGAATACATCGTACACCTACCGACACATACCGGTATACACAAAGTTTTCATGAAAAAAGACCGTTTTTCTCATGGTGTTAAATTGTTGTGTTCGTGCAACCACACGGCAGAAAATTACCGCGCTCCTATGAAGGAATTTCCAGCAATGATCGCGAGAGTGGCAACTGATTTCTTACAAAAGATGAACTCTTTAAGGCTAAAAGTCAAGTTTCAATCGTGATTGGTATTGGATGCCACAGTTTAAGTTGACATATGTTTTATCTTTTACAGATATTAGATTTGTAGAAATAGCTGTTGTTTGTTAGATTAAGGGTTGGATCAGACCAATTCAAGATAAAGTATCCACATTAATCTTCGCCACCTAGAGTTACCAATAATTATTGTTAGAGTTTTATTACAACTAAAACTGAATCAATGTTATTTAGATGATAAACTTACGAGAACACCGTATCTGCCCTGGCATGCTACTCTAATTACTGCCATCGCATCAGAAACTGGGCAAATTTTTTTATTTGTGACTATACAAGATCTGTTAAATTAACTAATTATCGAAATCTATGAACTAGTTTGTATTCTATTTCCTGGGGTAGAAACGATCTTGAAACTTGTGAAGTGATGCAAACTAACTGTACGTGAAATATACAGTAAATCAAATCCCACATTTGAGCCTGGTTTCAGCTTTTTGTTTGGACTACTGGATTCTTAATGTTATTATATGTAGCAAGCTACATTGTCTGCTAAGATAGTAGATTAAGATTTGTAAAGAAGAAAGTTAAGAAGATAAGGTGCTAAATATACTAAACGGGTGAAATGTTAACCTTATCTATGTGATTGTTCATGAGCATATGTGACTGAGAGTGTATGTTCTATTAGTTCAACATCAAACGCGCACTCATTCTAAGCTCGTAAATGTTTATTCGCTTCAAATTTCGTATATAACTACGTACAGGCTTCTGTACATTCATTATTCCTTGGCCTCGGATTCCTCGCCAGTTTATCCACCTTTTGTGTCTGTGTCTTGTTCTTCTGTCGCTCCTCCATCTTCTCCGATACCTACGCCTTTCGCTTCCCCGTTTTCCGCAGTTTTAGTTTCGTTTTCCGTGCCACCAGAAGTGTCCTCAGAATCACCTTTTACTCCATCTTGTCCCTCATCCTTGTTCTCGTCTTCACCTTTTGTTTCCGCTTTCTTTTCTTCTCCCTTCCCGGCGTCGTCTTCCTTACTTTCCTCGTCTTTTTTCAGTGCTTCCAGTTCTTCTGGTGTCATCGCCCACTTCTGTTTTTCTCCTGAAACTAGAGCACCAAAGAGGACTACACCGACTAAATACACTAAGAATGTTATCCAGAACACTATGCGCCATTCACCTGCAGTCTACACAAATAACGTTAAGAAGAAGTCTTGTCAGAAAAAAACAAACAACATTAGTGCGAGGTTCGACTCTTGTTATGTAAATGCTTCATGGGCGGTTGTGGGTAGCAAACGCGGTAATGGAGAGCTTAAGCAAGCGACGTTTTTGTCAACACGGACGGCAGCCGGAAGTAAGTTGTGTCGTTATAGATGGCGAATGATGGCGTCAGCCGTTCTTGTTTGAAATCAACAACGGCAGTCAGCCAACTTTCACGTTTATGATTTCAAACGAGAACGGCTGACGCCATCATTCGCCATCTATAACGACGCAACTTATTTCCGGCTGCCGTCCGTGTTGACAAAAACGTCGCTTGCTTAAGCTCTCTAATATGTGTAGGCACGTACAGTGATTTCTTTAAAACCTCTAACATATTATCTAATAAAACTCGTATTAGTATTATTTCGAGATAAAGTCACTTTTTGTCTCTTGTGAGTTAAGTATTCCTGGTGTCGTTGCTCTTTCTGCAGCAGTTGGAAACAGCACTATTAGTGCCATCCAACTTTCGTACAACTGACCCATCTGTTTCAACGTTTAGTACTCCGTTCAAACTAAAGACGTAGAACTAAGAGGATACTCTTACAGCTGCCTAGATCATTCCGTTGGATATGAAGCACGGTTTTTCTTATCCACTAGCCCAAATTTATTTTATTTGAAGTAGGAAAGGCCACCTCACCTTATTCACAGTTATAATGCCAACAATCTGCGGGCTGAGAAAACCTGGTAACGAGCCAAACACATTGGTGATTCCCATAATAACGCCCGCGAATCTTGGCGCAATATCCAGCAGATTGACTGCATAACCTGTCGCATTCACTCCGGTTATACCGACACCAATACAGAGAAACGCGATCCCCATGGTTGGGTTTGGACTGTAGCCAACTGCCAGTATAAAAACAGCAGCCACAGTACAGCCTGAGCAAACAAGTAAGTTTCAGATCATATATGTATGATATAACTTTATCTCTATAATTTTGTGGAAACATCACGTAAATTTATATTGCAAAGCTTTCACTTCGATCCGACAGCTCAGTCGGAAAAAAAACTTGGATATCAGAGTTAACTTCGTTCGTAAAAGTACGAAGTAACTGAGAAAACAAATTTACAAGTCAGATTGTATGCAATAGATGGTTGTAAAACACGAATGAAGTGGGTGTGTGGTTAGACTATCCAGTCAAACATATTTTGCTATGCGCGCGTGCTACGAGTATGATAAATTGAAAATTGGGCAGGATTTCCCACACTTGCACAGTGGTAATGTGCGTCAGGTAATGAGGGACATACTTTAAAACAACCGTACCTACCAATAGTAAATATCAGTCTTCGGGCATTTCGCACACTCATTCCATTTTTGATCATTAAATCAACAATAAGACCTCCAGTAGGGCCAACGAACGCCTTAACCAAGTAAGGCAGAGAAGCAACAAAACCAGTCTATGGATTGATAATGTGGATACGCTTTTTAAAAACCAGAAGAAGATGGCAATTCAAGAAAATAAAGTGCAGATAATTTTGTTATAAAATCAAGGCATTTTTCTCACCTTAGCGATGTCAAACTTGAGAATTTCCACAAAGTATTTTGGAATGCAAATAAGGATGGTATATAAACCCCAGTCGACACTGAAGTTAGCGATAATGACCGCCCATACAGGGAGAGAAGTCATTATGGACAACCATGGAACTTTTTCGTTCTGCGAGAAAAAACGAGTGGCATGTTTGAGGTCTGGCCCTATTAATGCGTGATATGTCTTACGAAAAATACTCATGCGTGTGATGAAGACTGTCAGAAGAAACATGTATCTTGAGAAGATCGTTAAGAAAGAAGGGAAAACATGCATGTTTGCAAATTTGGATGCATGCATGGGAGTAACTTTCATGCTAAAAATGTTAAAGCGTGTTGGAAAATACTGAGAAGAAATGAACAAATTTTTCAATGTTTTGCAAAGGTTATTCGACAAGTTCAGATTTGACCTCCAGTACTGCTGCCACAACCATTAAATCTAATCAGTTCCGTTAAAATCATTCGATTTGCATTCCTCGTGACCTCGTCAGTAAACGGTTGTGGTAGTTAAAGGCAAATGTAAACTTACTCGCTAACATGGTCTCATTTTCTACTATGGCTTTGCATGTACGTACCGCTTGTTCATTTCCTACTTTCTGCACATTTTAGCCTTCACTCGAAAACATTCCCTTCCTGTATATTTACCGTGTTTAGGTTTTTCCCCGTCTCTTGCAAGATGTATTCTTTTTCTTCATCGGTGATGGTCGGATGATCTTCGGGAGTTGGATGGACAATAAGCATCCATATGAAAGACCAACACAATCCAATCCCACCTGTAAGCAACGAAACATTTCCTTTTCATAATCCTTTTGATTCCCCCCCTCCCCCCTCTGCTCTCTCTGGTAAATACGTACCAAAGCAATAAAATGTGGATGCCCAACCGTCAGGACCGTATTTTGTTAAAAGACCAGACAAAGGCATCGTGATAATTGTACCAACTGGACAGCCTAGATTAAATAATATATATTTAAATATATTTCTTCATCTACATTGTAATTACTCAGAGTGCAACAATTCCTTCGTATTACTGTTTGCATAACAGTCGAGGATCAAGTCGCAATTCAGTGATTGGAATGTTCCATTGTTTTCCTATTGCTTTTGAAATTCTCTCGAGTTTAAGATGTCCAAGTGACTTGTTGTATTCACATAGTTTTGACGGCATGCAAAGGCCCTATGGGTCTTTACCTAAACTGCAGCAGAGCATTCAAACCTAACAGAAAGCTGAAGTAGCAATAGACCTTAGAAGTGCTTACGTCACGCGGTTTTTAATGCATATAAATAAAAGGTAAAGTTTTCCCACCTGTTTCCCACATTGCATTGCAATTTATAGTTTAACTCTGCATGGCGTGACGTAGGTACCTTTAACGTCTATTAAACGACGGAGAATGACTATTTCTTCAGTAATAACCGATATTCACCTGCAACAGTTATGGCAAATAATCTTGCTTTTTCCGATGCCGGGGCCCACTTTCTTAAAATATCGTGATTGCATGGAAAAAGAACACCCTTTAAAAAAGAAAAACACTAGTATAATTTCTTGGGTTAATATTAATGGAAAGGAGTGCTGATGATGACAATGATGATGAAAATTATTCATGATCATTATCATGATCATTATCATGATCATCATCGTATAATCGCCAACATATAATAATATACTGATAACGGTCATGGTCATTATTACCAGATTTCTTTATATCTTACCAGAAATACACCCTCAAGAACACGAAGGACAATGAGCGCTGCGACAGAGAATCGTGCAACAAATGGAGTAAGCAGGGTCATTAAAGAACCAACGAACAAGGACAATCCAAAGACCTTAGTTCCTCCAAATTTGTAGGCCAGGTATCCACCTGGTATTTGCAGGACAATATATCCATAGAAGAATGATCCTAGGATGGTACCTGTTAAAAAAAGCCTCACTTTCAGTCGATAAGTTTGAACCTAATTTTACTCAAATGCTGGCTTATGCCAGAAACAGGTTTTATTTTTCAGTTTTATTGGGTATATATCTTCAAATAAGCCTATCAGTGAACTTTGTGATCGTGCAGGTGAAAAATAAGCATCTACCTTGAAGCTTCGAACTCCAGTTGAACTCCGCGGACTAAAGTGGATAAAAATATCTGAAATGAGGTGGCTTTGAGAATCTCAAGCTTCTTCCTGTTAATTAGTGTTAACAATATTACCTTGGTCACAGTAAACCCATTTTGTTTCACAGTATGGTTATTAGTCATAGCGGTAATAGCAATATTGATGTTTACTCTCAAAGCATATTGTGTAGCAAGACCTAAGAATAACATGATCACTATCACATAACGTTTTGGAAAGCCTGGCTTGCTTTTCGTCTTCTTTTCATTTTTTGGTGCTTCTGTGTCCTCTGGTTTAGTTTCCTCTGTCATCGTGTTGCTATTTATACCTGTAATGCAGAGTAATGAAATGTTTGTATTTTGAAATAATCTTGTCTTTGTTTATGTTGCCTTTTATGATAGACTCATCGCGCACTTTTTCACTGTAGCGTTACAAGTAAAATTTTTGTGTTTTTTGACCAAATTAAAGACAACCAGTTTCAAAAGAAACAAATGATAATAATTTAAAATCGTGATATTTTACACTGCTATATATTTATCTGTTTTTAATGTTGCTTAATTTAGTTTTACTCTATCAACTCCTCATTTTTTCTCGCAAACTGGTACCCTTCCATCCCGCAGGGAACAAAGAAAGAGCCCCTTAATTAAATGAGTTGTGCCGCTTGTAGGAATACTTCCGATCTACTACAGAGTTCCAAAAAATCGATAAAGATCAAAGGGTAGTGATGAAATATAAGTTCAGCTTATCCGTCTACTCTCACAAATAAACAGTATCTGATAATGGACGATTAATTCCCCTTCTAGACAAACTTTTGAATAGGGAATATTTATTAGTACAGCTGAAAAGAACATCTCTTATTTAGTAAAATGTGAAGTTTGGTTGCAAAACATTGTAAAATGTGGAAAATATAGCTTGCGAACTTTGTATACTTTTGTATTATGCGCGAAAAGTGTAATCAGATTTCGAAATGTGATTACACTTTTCCGCGCATAATACAAAAGTATACAAAATTCGCAAAGTTCGTGGGGCTATATTTTTCACATTTTACAATATTTTGCAACTAAACTTCACCATTTTACTTAATTTAGAATGCTCTTTCTAGCTGTCCTAATGAATATTCCTAATTCAAAAGTTTGTCCAGAAGGGGAATGGTCCATTTATTGGGGCTTTTTAAAATGATCGCAGCTTGAGTCAAAACCACTGCTGTTAGGAAACCTCTCTTACTCGATATCATGTGCCTAGAAAGCTACAGACTTTGGTACCTGTTAAATATGAATAATACAAAATAACATTGCTTTGTCTGCGTCGAAATACGCTTTTATCACATATAATCGTTGTACACTAACACATTTCTTGCACGTGAAAGTACAACACAAAAAAGTGATACCGAACAAAAAGCATTTTCTTTCTGTGAACAACGGTCCGCGTATATATGTATAAAATTAAACATTTTCTACCTCACCTTAAATGACCTGCTAAGCTATATTCTATAGCTTATACTAAACAATTTTAGTATATAGTGTAATGTATATATACTGACATAACGCAGGACTTGTAACTCGACATATATATAGTTCTTCTGATATCGGTTGACATTAGTTTTAACGCTATAGTAGATATGTGCACTCAGATTCAAGCTAAATATCCAAAATTACTACATATTAGCATACGTACCGTCGCAACCAAAAAGGTATTCGCAAACCTTACAAAATCTGTTATCCTTCGAGAATTTTAATCATATATCCCTTTTGTTAAAACTCTAAATATTTCATGATGTTCCATGAAATTTTTGAATGAAAAATGAAGAAATCAATTTCCAAAAGATGTAGTCAATTTTTACTAAATATGGCAGCAATAGCACAATAACAAGGTTTGTCACGGGCAAATGGTTTTCCTGCGCGCAGACTAAATTATTTATCTCCGGTCATGAGGCGCAACTGGAACGATCGAACATGTGTTTTTGACGTTCAGTGGCAAGAAGCACGACGGTGTAACATGTCGCAATTATCTCAAGTCGCAGTTCATGCAATACTGAAACAGAATGAAATATTTTCTAGCATAGTGAAATTAACGATGTCACCATTACGCCTAGCCACTGGATAATAACTGAAATTCGTTTTCTCATGCAGAGTGAAATTGTTAAAAAGCTGCCAACACTTTACTGTCCGTTCGTTGCTGCAATTTTAGCATGTATAACCGTGTAACAATTGCACTGATATATTATGGAATTCTTTGTTCATATATTTCACAAATATTGAACAAAGTCAAGCCGATACATGCCACCCGCACTTTTTTCCACAGCTATTACTAATGGACAGCAGGTCATGCTAGAAGAACAAAAGCAGACCATCACACAACCCTCGTACTTTCATGTGGCCATGAGCGAGCAAATGAATAGCAACTGTAGCGTTGGCCCAATGTTTTTGTTAACAAAAGAAAATCGTCATGTAGCCGGATAAACCACACGTCATCCTGCTCAAAAAGAGTTGGGTGTTAGTTCCAGTCCCCTTACGAGTACATCAACTCTCTCATATAGCGGTGTCCATGTATGCGATAAAAGCAGAACGTCTTGATAGTTTCGAGTTCGGTGAATCAGCCTCACCCTCGGAGCTTCTGCATTTATTTACTGCACTTAGTTTAACTACTTTTACTACGTTGTTGCTGTGTATCCACGACTATACTAAATGTTATTTGACTCCTAGGGTACAGAGGGTGGAGGGAGGTGCTTTATTTTAATGCGTGGGTAAGGACAATGCGAGGCAATTCAGAAGAACATTTTAACATATCAATCAAAAATACGTACAAGTTAAACAAAAGTTAATAATGAATTATATGGCATCTAATGCTTTATATTATTTGTAGGCGTACTTGTAATATCATTAAGTCAGGCAAGACTTTGAAGTGCTATGTTTGTTACACTCACTGGTTAAACTGATGGTTTATTCATTTCCAATGATGTGTGGTCACATTACCACGTGTCTCATTGTTGTGAATTCACATTCTTGTCATCGTAAGATGATGCTGTTAAAGCAAAATAATACGAGTCAAGCTGCAGTTGCAGCAAAAATAGCGGGTTCAGTGCATGTTAAAAGCGCTATCCTCAAAAAAGCAATGACACCTGGGACCAGTTGTTCAAAAGCAGATTAGCTTAACGCTGGGTTAAGGTCAGATTCGAGAGAAATTTCCCAGCAGCTTGTTCGGAAGATTAGAAATATTTCTTCAGAAATCTTGTCTGGATCAATAGAAGTTTTGGTTTCTGAAGTTTTGAAAGAAACTAAAGTGTAGAAATACAGAAACTAAAACAGTGGGTTAAACTTTAACCCATGATTAGTGCTAACCCAGCTTTGAACAACTGGCCCCAGGGATAAAGAACTTGCAAGAGATAAATGTGACCTTAACTCAAACATGTTTAACTCTAATATGGATAGTTCCCAGTTGCTGAACATGTTTAAAAAGTTTGAAAAAGTCACTATCCGATGGATAGCGTTATTCACTTTTCCTACTACGGCAATTTTGATGGTTATGTGTAAAGTGAACAAGAAGCTTAATTACGAATGTTTTGATCTTAACGGGTACTGTTCGACATTTCAGTAAACTAAAGCGAATTTTATATGCATGGGATCCCTAAATATATCTTGTAACAACATAATAAGACTCACTGTACCATTGGTGAAGTGTAACAATTACAATTTGCAACAATATACAGTTAAATTCGGCGGGAACAAATTATTAGTAGTTCACTTCATTGACGTTGTAACGATTCCTCGTTTGGACAATAAATCCAGGGGCGTGCCAAGCATAAGAAGTGTAAATAAGAGTTTGTGTTGGGGGAGAGGCATACTGTTGGTAAATTATTGAATGGAGATCATTGGTAAATTTATCAGCACCAGTGATATACAGAGTTGTATGCTGGAAAATCTGCAGGGAAACACCCACCACACAGAACGGTCTTAGTACACCCCATTGTAAATCACTGAGTGATTGATTACTTGAATGATTAGAATTTAAAAATATGATTAAGTATAGATTTGGAAACGTAATTAGGTCTTCAATTATAACGAATACTCGACTCAGCTGAAGGAGTAGTCGATCTTGATGAAAAAGGTGTTTCAGCTGCAGCATCCCGCATCAACTCTTGTCTGTATTCTTTTCTTGCTGCTCTGACATCACTGAATGTGTGAATCAAGACGTATATCTTAAAATCAATCGCCAAAGGCAGAGCATATAATTGCAACAGGTCATTATGTGAATTACTGTGTTCAAATGTTTCTTCAAAAAGCTCCAGGAGCACCAATGCCAGTACATTCCAAAGCATCACATTTAGGTCTCGCCAGCACCTTGAGCAAAACAAATAAATTTATCATGGGGTTCAGAGTTCGGTATGTACAACCATCGGAGAGCGTTCCATAGAGAGCCAGAGAGGCTTAAAATAGCTTTAAATGGCAGTTAGCAGTAAAATGCCCAAATCACACTTTTTGGTTTTATCTCTAAGCAATTGAATCTAACATTGAACTCTTTAACATTGAATTGGCTCAGGAATGCATGATAAAAGATTGTCAAACTAAGGTTTTGGTTGCAATGTTTGTAGCGACAAACTAGAGCTTCTGGGAAGTTGGGTGCTTACACTACTCTACCATTTACCAGTTTAACTGGTAAAGGGAGGAGTGGTGGCCAGTTGCTGGTGGCCAGTTGCAGGTGGCCAGTTGCAGGTTTTCTCAATGTGATTTGGACCCAGTCCTTATCACAGGATAATTGGACATGGTAATAGTTAGGTAATGTAGGCACAGTAATTGGTAGGTACTGATGTGGTGACCCTGCCCATGGTGACACTAGATAAAAAGAAACTTATTTTTAATATACCAATAATATGTTATGATATAGACTAAAATACTTTAAAGAAATACCTTAGTTTTCTATGTTTATGACTCATCCAGAACAAGAACACAGTGAGACTAATACATGCAACACCTTTACAGCCTTCTCTGACTGGCTGATAGACATCCACAGTGTCAGTGTCACCATTAATTATGATCTTCATTGTCAGTAGAAAATGGTAGCTTGCAGCAGAGATAGAATAAAACAATAAAATCCTCAAATGACCAACATTTTCACCAGCCATGTAAGAAGTTATGCCTTTAAACATGTTGATGCTATGATTTTGGATTTGTGGGATCTCATCATTCACAACCATGGCAACTGAACTGTTGTCATGTGATAAGGTGGTACTCAAGGTTATACAGAATATGGTTACCAGAATGCCGATAGTGGCAATTGTTGCTGAATAGTGGATGTCAGTCATGTGAATTCTGAAATATAATAAGAATTATTTGGTGCCAAGTACTAAAGTTAGTAGCTTGAAGCAGTGTGATTTAAATGTTGCATAGTACTCTATTGTTTTTAAATTCTCATTGTTTCTAAACAGATAAATTTTTATGTATATTTTTCAGGTGTACCATGTGTATCTGAAATTATTTAATTACCTAACAAGAAATGATCCTCCAGCCATTGAGACAAACAAAGCAAACAAAAAAAATCCAATCCTCATTCCCTTGGTTGAGTCTGTTTCAATAATGATCTATTTAATGCAAATGAGTAATTTAATGAATTAATTTGTAATTCATGATAAATAATTTTTAATCAATAATTAAGCTCAGCTATGACATACATCAGCTTGTTCATAATTGTCCAATTCTTCATACGGTTGTTGTATTAGCGTTTCCCTCTCTTCTTCATAGTATTTGTAAAAGAGTTGCACTGACTCAACATGGTATGCCAATGTTGATGCTCTATTCACAGTGTATATGACTCTTTCCACAGATGGAGACACTAGTTCTTCCATCTTCTTGCTTGCCAAATCAACAAGGATTGTAATTTTCGCAACATTCAGGACCCACAGGTAACAGTTCATGAATGCCATAAGAATTAAAAAGGATTTGCGTGTGATCATCCAGCCTGGACCTTCTTGTCTTGGGCAGGTGTTTTTTTCATATATTTTCAGGCACCAAACTGTAGAAGAGAATAGAAATTCAACCAAGACATGCAGGCAATGTATTCTAATTAACAATTAGATAACGAGCTTGAGATTTCTATGAGGTGATAGTTGATGAGGGCGAAGCCCGAATCAACTATCATCTCATAGAAATTGAGAGCGAGTAATCTAATTGTTTTAGTAGAATCAATGATTAAACATGAAATATTCAACAAAAAATTGATTTTTTAACAATTTTTAGAAAGGAAATCTCTAGAAAGATGATTGTTTCGCTACTCGCTATCTAATGATGAATAGATAGCGAGTAGAGTAGCCAATCAAATTACAGCATTTGCAATAGTATACTAGTATGATTCCACTAATTAGCTATAGATCTGGCAATTAGCACCACCAGTTGTTACCTTTTTCTGCATGGCTTACAAGGAACCTGATTGGTTAACCAGGAGGATATAACACATCTAATTCGCTAATAGATAGGTTAATTAATAAGGTGGTTGTAATCAAATGCAAACCCCACTAGTGCCAATTAACACCAATCACACAATGAAATGACATTATTCTCCCATAATAGCAACGTAACGTATTAATAATTGTGACTCACTTTGAACAGTTCTTTGAATAAGCACTAGTAGATGGTAACAAAATACTGCCTGCCATGGTACATAATGATAATGTTCTGGCAAGGCATCATCTGTATAATGGAATAATCCAATAAACCTCAAGATTGTTTCCATGCCAGTCAAAATTCAAGACAAAAATGCTACCTTGAAAGAAGCCGTGCGCTTTCTGATGCGCAAGTTACCAACCAGATCGTTTGTTCGTGCGTGGTAAATGAGGATATAGAACACCAAACATGATGATATTAACATAATCGTACTGGCTATCATTAATGGCATTATCAAACTGCTAGATTGGAATCCTTGTTGCTTTTCTGTATTATTCCCGACATATTTCGTGCTATCATCGTTTTCGCAAAGAATATATGACATACTCAGAATAAAATTTGAAAAAAGAATAAACACGAATGCTATCTGTAGCACACCATACGTATTGAACGGCACTGGCATGATGATACTCGCAAATTTAAACAACTATTCCTTTGCTTTTAAACCCATACAACGCCGTAACAGCACCACAAAAACACTGTATTGATACATTTAATGGAATTTTCTTAGAACCTCTTTTCCAGTTGTACATTTCTTAGAACCTCTTTTCCAGTGGTACATTTCTCAGAACATGATTATAAACAACTTAGACATGATAACTAAGTAATACTTCCGGGACACTAACGCATTTTTGCGACCGAAATTTAGGTCACAGGGGTCAAAACTGGCTGCTAGTTGTTGAAGGTAAGGAAGGGGTGCGGTAAGGGCTACCAAAAAAAGAATTTAATACTCTGGCAAGAGAGTAAGGGTCACATCTTCACGCTATTAAATATTTCATGATCAAATCAGCTTTCGTGCTGGTGACGGGCAGGTGAAAAGAATTGGGGTAAAACCATAAAACCCCTATAAATTTGCTCTGCCTTGCACAATGGAGGCCATTTTATATTTTTTAAGAAATTTGTTCATGGTCATTTATATCTGGTCATTTGGAGCAGAAACGAGTTGTGTCATTAAAGGTTATAGTTTTTATATGCTATATGTAGTTTGTTCGTTTTTTTGTCAAAATTTTCTGCTTTTCGACACTCATGACCAAGGTATTCATGACCAAGTTCAGAAGATGAAAAACCTGGAGCCGTGCGTGTGATAAGACCGATATACTTGTTAAAGAATTTGGAATTTCAATGTCACAATTTAACAAAAAAATTTTCAATTGAAATATTTTTAGCAAGTATTTTCTGGTTTTTCATTTTGACAGCCCAAAAACATGTGAAAACGCCCCCTTCTGTGTTTTGTCAACCTGTATTTAATTAATATTCAATCTGCCATGAGACTCCCCTGCTGACATAGAGACCTCTGTCAGCAGGGAACCATGAGACATGGTGAAGTGGGCAAAAATAACCAATGATATCCTGGCAAGTTTGCATAGAACCATCCTCCTGGGTGTGGTGGGACACTGGGACCAACCAGGGCTATGGGATTATGTAAGAGGGGGAGTGGCAGAAGGGGGCTAGGGATCATTGATGGGAAATCATTCCGTATGTTGCCTACATAGTTTTGTGATGATTTTGGACTATATCACTATATATAGATATAGAGAGTATAGGGTGGGATGGGGCAGCTATCTAATTGTGTTTAATATTCTGTAATAATGTTTTCATAGATATATGTTTGATAAATATTTGACAGAAAATATTTTATTTAAAATAAAGTGTAAAATTTTAGAGGTTTTGTGATTCAACATGAGGGGTACATAGACTTACAGGTATAGGGGAGGAGCAGTGAGGGTGTAAATCAACCTCATTCCCAAGGCCATTCAGTCCCTTTTTGTTGCTTATCATAGCCTTGTAATAGATGAAATTTTGGAGAGTTATGATGAAGTATTCAACAGTTATTTTTTATGAAAGGATACGTTTCTAGGGGGTTAAAGTCTGGACGGGTAGGGGTAGAGCTAGGGGTGAAGGTAGGGAACTATATAGTAGTAAAATCTGGTCTGGAGAAGACAGGGGAACATCCGTGAAATTTTAATTTGATTGATCGAATTTTTTTCATGAAAGGAGACCTATTCAGGGGGAAGGAGGTTGGAACGAGGGTAGGGGTAGGGGTAGGGGTAGGGGTAGGTGCTGGGTAAAATCATAGCATAGTTCAATACTTCTAGATTTATCAAACTTCATTTCGTAATGTTCAAAGTAACATTTGACTGATTAATTTAAAATATAAATCAATTATAATTAATATTTCATCATTTACACGTAATTGACCGTATTTCACATGAGCGAATATAGAAAAATATAGCTAATTAAGTTATTGATGTGAGTAACCAATCAACGGTCAATTTGAGCGCTGAAGCGGGAACAAGAAATAAGATTTTTGATGGCCACACGTCTAATTCAACCATCTCTGCCTTCAATCATAAAAAAAAACGGTAAAACAATCTTACAGAAGGCGGAAAAAAACAAGAAAGAAGTGGTATGACAGGTGTTCCCCCATTACAGGTAATAATTTATGAAAGTTGTTCTTTTTTTGTCAAATTTTGGGATTTTTGACACGCCAAAGCGGCGGTACCGAATTCACGAAGGCGGTCACATGTGTTCGCTTTGAAGACTTTTTAAACAAGGTTTATCAACAAGGTTTCGACTTTTTCCTTCCTTTTTATCGACTACAAGATGTTGTGGATGCTTATTTAGCGTAACCTAGCGAAATTTTGTATAATTTGGGTATTTTTAGCGAATATTTTCTGGTTTTTGACAACTCAGTACTGGTTGAATGCACGAAGGAGGCCAAATTAAATGTATTAATTTTATAATTTTGACGACTAACATATTGTTAAAGCATTCCTGAACAACATTGGCCTTTTACTTTATTTTCAACGGCTAAAAAGCTTAGGAAATGGTTATTTAGTGTATTTTATCAAAAATTTGTACAATTGAGGTATTTTTAGCGAGTTATTTTTGGTTTTTGACAGCTCGAAATCGAGTGAATACGAAGGTCCCAGATGTATATTATTTATAACTTTGACAACTGAGATTTAAGCATGCCCTATAACAAATATTTTGGCCTTTTACCTTATTTTCAAGGACTACAAAGCTTAGAAAATGTTTATTTAGCGTACATTAACGAAAATTTATACAATTCAGTCAGGAATTCAGTTATTTTAGTTGGTCAGTTTTTCTGGGTTTTGACAGACCGAAATTGTACGTTTACATGTAAGCATGAGATATTTTGTACTTTTTAAAATTTGACGAAAATTTCTAGATGTTTTTTTTTACAATATATTAGCCAATAATGAATATTCTTGCTTTTGACTGCAACCGAAGCGGCAGAACTGGCCGAATGCAAACAGACGGCCAAATGTATTTATGACTTTGCCGACTGACTTTAATGCATACTTTAAGAATGACTTTAACAAATATTTTTGTACTTTTACCTCTATTTAAAAAAAACTACAAAGGTTAGGACTTAAGAGGGGGTTGTTTAGTCAAATTCAACCAAATTTGTACAATTAAGGTATTTTTAGCGAAGAATTGAAACTAGAGCCTTTGTCTTTGAAGTTCTGCGTTTGAAGTTCTTGCATTTCAGTGTACAAAATATATTCGTGCCAAATTCCGTGCACTGTGTTGTTTTGATTTTTTGTTGGGTTTTTTTTTTGGGGGGGGGAGGGAGGTGACAAGAATGAGATGGTTATGTAGGAGGGAAAGATAGGTGTTGAGATAATAATTTAGTTTGTAGCCTACATAGTTTTGTAATAATTTTGACCCATATTCAAGGAATTAGAGGTTTGGATGGGAGATACAGTGTTCAATAAGTTGGGCAAAGGTGGTGGGTTGGTAGTGGTAGTTGTAGTTAGGAGGGAGGTTAGAGGGAGGCGCGCAGTTTGATATAGACAGATATAGGGTGAGATGGGACAGCCATCAAATTGTGTTTAACACTCTTTTTTGATGTCTTAATAGATATATGTTTGATAAATATTTGACAGAAAATATTGTATTTAAAGCAAAGTGTAAAATTTTAGAGGTTTTGTGATTCAACATGAGGGGTACATAGACTTACTAGTATAGGGGAGGAGCAGTGAGGGTGTAAATCAACCTCATTCCCAAGACCATTTCCCTTTTTGTTGCTTATCATAGCCTTGTAATAGATGAAATTTTGGAGAGTTATGATGAAGTGTTCAGAGTTATTTTTTATGAAAGGAAAGGAGACCTTTCCAGAGGGATTGAAGTCTGGATGGGTAGGGGTGGAGGTAGGGGTAGGGGGGGGGGGTGCTAGATGGTAGTAAAATCTGGTCTGGAGAAGACAGGGGAACATCGGTAAAATTTTAATTTGATTGGTCGATTTTTTTTTTCTGAAATGAGACCTATTCAGGGGGAAGGAGGTTGGAACGAGGGTAGGGGTAGGGGTAGGTGCTGGGTAAAATCATATGGTAAAATCATAGCATAGTTCAATACTTCTAGATTTATCAAACTTCATTTCTTAATGTTCAAAGTAACATTTGACTGATTAATTTAAAATATAAATCAATTATAATTAATATTTCATCATTTACACGTAACTGACCGTATTTCACATGAGCGAATGAAGAAAAATATAGCTAATTAAGTTATTGATGTGAGTAACCAATCAACGGTCAATTTGAGCGCTGAAGCGGGAACAAGAAATAAGATTTTTGATGGCCACACGTCTAATTCAACCATCTCTGCCTTCAATCATAAAAAAACCCGGTAAAACAACCTTACAGAAGGCGGAAAAAAACAAGAAAGAAGTGGTATGACAGGTGTTCCCCCATTACAGGTAATAATTTATGAAAGTTGTCCTTTTTTTGTCAAATTTTGCGATTTTTGACACGCCAAAGCGGCGGTACCGAATTCACGAAGACGGTCACATGTGTTCGCTTTGAAGACTTTTTAAACAAGGTTTATCAACAAGGTTTCGACTTTTTCCTTTCTTTTTATCGACTACAAGATGTTGGGGATGCTTATTTAGCGTAGCCTAGCGAAATTTTGTATAATTTGGGTATTTTTAGCGAATATTTTCTGGTTTTTGACAACCCAGTGCTAGTTAAATGCACGAAGGAGGCCAAATTAATGTATTAATTTTATAATTTTGACGACTAACATATTAACGCATTCCTGAACAACATTGGCCTTTTACTTTATTTTCAACGGCTAAAAAGCTTAGGAAATGGCTATTTAGCGTATTTTATCAAACATTTGTACGATTAAGGTATTTTTAGCGAGTTATTTTTGGTTTTTGACAGCCCAAACTCGAGAAACCGAGTGAATACGAAGGTCCCAGATGTATATTGTTTATAACTTTGACAACTAAGATTTAAGCATGCCCTATAACAAATATTTTGGCCTTTTGCTTTATTTTCAAGGACTGCAAAGCTTAGAAAATGGTTATTTAGCGTACATTAACGAAAATTTATACAATTCAGTCAGGAACTCAGTTATTTTAGTTGGTGAGTTTTTCTGGGTTTTGACAGACCGAAATTGTACATTTACATGCAAGCATGAGATATTTTGTACTTGTTAACTTAGTATCTTTTTTCAAGAACTACAAAGCTTAGAAAATGTTTATTTAATGTAATTTGACGAAAATTTCTAGATATTAGCCAATAATGAATATTTTTGCTTCTGACTGCAACCGAAGCGGCAGACTGGCCGAATGCAAACAGACGGGCAAATGTATTTATAACTTTGCCGACTGACTTTAATGCATACTTTAAGAATGACTTTAACAAATATTTTTGTACTTTTACCTATATTTAAAAAAAACTACAAAGGCTAGGACTTAGGAAGGGGTTGTTTAGTCAAATTCAACCAAATTTGTACAATTAAGGTATTTTTAGCGAAGAATTGAAACTAGAGCTTTTGTCTTTGAAGTTCTGCGTTTGAATGTACAGTGTACAAAATATATTCGTGCCAAATTCCTTGTACTGTGTTGTTTTAATTTTTTGTGGGGTTTTTTTTGGGGGGGGGGAGAGGGAGGTGGTAGGAATGAGATGGTTATGTAGGAGGGAAAGATAGGCGTTGAGATAATAATTTAGTTTGTAGCCTACATAGTTTTGTAATAATTGTGACCATATTCAAGGAATTAGAAGTTTGGATGGGAGATACAGTATTAACTAGGTTGGGCAAACGTGGTGGGTTAGTAGTGGTAGTTGTAGTTAGGAAGGAGGTTAGAGGGAGGCAGTGTAATTGGAATTTGGAAGGAGTATATATATATATATATATATATATATATATATATATATATATATATATATATATATATATATATATATATATATATATATATATATATATTTAAGAAATATAAAACATTTTCCGTGTTGATATACAGTTATATCAACACGAGTGGAAATTGGAAAAACGAGAAATTGTGTGGAAACACGACGCCGCAGGGCGGCGTGTTTTCACACAATTTTGAGTTTTTCCAATTTTCACGAGTGTTGATATAACTGTATATCAATACGGAAAAAATGTTTTATATTTCTTTTATAATATAGCACAAAGAACTTTAACAGAAGAGTGGCGGGAAATTTTCCGTGTTGACATAGAGTTATATCAACACGGCTCTTAGCCAATCAGCGTTCACAATTTACAAATGCTATATTATATATATATGTATAATTGTGCAAAATACCTCAAAAACTTACCACTACAGTCTGTTTCATCCAGAGGGAATCTTCAGGTGGTAGAATCTACCACCTGAAGATTCCCTCTGGATGAAACAGACTGTAGTGGTAAGTTTTTGAGGTATTTTGCACAATTATACATTTCGCTCTGTCTATATGTCATTGAGCACTCTTTTGTATTCCGCTAACCAAAACTAGCACATTATATACATATATATATATATATATATATATATATATATATATATATATATATATATATATATATATATATATATATATATATATATATATATATATATATATATATATATATATATATATACATACATGAAGATACAATTTTGTTGTAAATATAAAGAGTGCTCGATGATATCACTATAGCAGAGCGAATATATTTATTTATTTCATTTCTTAATAATACTTTTAATTAAATCGCTACTCAGAGTTTAACACTTATGCAATTTATCAGGATGGGTTATATATATAAACAGGATGGGTTATTCGTTGGAGATGAGTGTGAGGTAAAGTCTGTTGCCTGATTAATTTTGACCCATATTCAAGAGGTTAGAGATTGGGATGGGAGAGATATAAGGTTGGGCAAAGGGGGTGAGTGGCTACAAGCTGGGCAGGAGAGTGGGGTTACAGAGAGGAAGTGAGGTTACATGGACGGAGACCATGGGTATGTTGGCATAGATGTGGGTATATATTCATGGTAGGAGTGGATATTCTTTTCTATACTATTTTCAATATTGTTTGACTCAACTTCTCAAGCTTTGGTCATTTAGGAAATCCCCCCTGGAAATTGTCTTTTATTAACCTGTATCTAATATTCATAATATTCAATCAGTCATGTGACATTATATTATTAAGTGGGCAAAAATAGCCATTCATATTCTGGCAAGTAACCATCCTGCAGGATGTAGTGGGACTAGCCAGGGCTGTGGGTTTAGGTAGGAAGGGGCAGTGGTGGAAAGGGGGCAAGTGGTTGTTTAAGGGGAATCATTCAGTATGTTGCCTACTAGGTTTGTGATAATTGTGGCCCATATTCAGAGAAGTATAGGGTGGGATGGAGAGTGTTGGGTTGTATGCATGGGCAGGTGGGGGTGGCTAGGTCAGTTTTTACCTACCATAGTTTAATAATACTTCTGGTCTGCATCTGTCTTTCAATAATTTATTAGTCATATCACATGATATAATCACATAGGGGCTTCGGTGGTGTAGTGGTCAGACCACTCGCCTTTCACCTCTAAGGTTCCGAGTTCGACCCCCAGTAAGTTGGACTCGAACCCAGTCCTCGTGTGAAAAGAGTATAGTCAACGCTCTGTTGAAAGTTGTGGGTTTTCTCCGGGTACTCCGATTTCCTCCCACCGGGAAAGTTGACAGGGTGGGATAGGTAACACGGTCCCACAGTAATTGGCTCACGCTGTTGTGGTGACCCTGCCCGTGTGGCTAAGTTAATAAAAAAAACATAGGAAATATAGCAATTATATTATGACAAGCTTGTATGCAGTGCAAAACCTAACTGGACTAGCTTGCCAGCGTCGCTAGTCCAGGTAAAAGCACGTGAAAATGGGATCTTTCACTACCTGAAACTATATAAACAGAATTTGCCGTTTTGAGCAATTTTCTGGAATTGGAGAAATCCTGGTTTCAGGGACTTTTCAGTAATCTATTGTTAGTAAACACATTTTTGACATAAGATGTCAGAAAAAGTATTAAGGAATACGGATATCAAGATGAAAATTGTTACAAATATCGGGGTCTCTCCATCCTCGTTTATCCAAATTGTTTATTATTTCAATCAAATCGATTTCATTTTTTTGTGTTTATGTACTGTAATGGATTACAGAAGACGTCATGGTCTGCGGAGAGCAAAAAGTCACCATATTTTCTTTTGTGTGTACTTTCTTACCAGTCACGAATTTACCACATTTGATCTCAACACGAATTTGGGGCTGGGATCAAACAAAGAATGGAACATTTGTGATGATCGAAACATAAAAGAATAATCTTTTTTTTATCTTGGCACGCTATGACCTCTTACTGAAATCTGAATGAAAAACTGAATTTGTTAAACAAGCAATAATTGTTTTCCTTGTTATATTCTGTAGTGATATGAGAGCATTTGCACCTCACGATATGATGTCAAAGTACGTAATTCAGGAAATTAAAATTAGAAACCTTGACAAAATGGAACTTGCTAGCGAGAAAGGTATGAAGTCTGAATATAGTGTGTCTTAATAGGTCCTTGTAATTACGTCACAACTATGTGGAAAGCGAGGCAGTGGTACTGCTGACTATTGGTGGGTCTCTTAGCCTTGTTGTTACCTGGGGATGACGTAATTAATAGAAAGGTCTTTTACGTGTTTGGAATTACGTAAAATCTTAATAACCTTTGATAAAAGGACAGATTTGGCTCCTGAGTTATCAATAGGTATATCAACGTCATTATTATTACAAATATCAAAACCATAGAAGATGAAAAGATCGAAACTGAGACATGTTGAAATTGAATATTCTTGTGGTAAAACGAGGTCAAAATTGGCGATATTTTCTAGTGTACATAGAAGGGGTGGTGTGAAGTGGGTTTTTTAAAATCTGGTCGTCTTGGTTTGCCTATTAAAAATGTGACTGTACCGTTTACCATCTCATGCGGAAAGTCGCTCTATGCATTGATAAAATATACCAAGAAAAAAGTACTTCAATTGTTTGCAATGGCAGATCAAGCGTAAGTCAAAATAAATTACCACAACTCATTCTAGGATATATTTACATTTTAAAATGCCTTCAAAGCAACTTCATTGATTAGATTTTATTCTTTTGAAATTCATAACCTATGACATTGTTCTAAAGTTATTTTGAATTTAAAATTGAGCTGCTATAATTTATTTTGACTTACCCTGGATCCACCACTGATTGTTTGGCGTGTAAAAAGACGGTGCCAAAGTTAGCGGAGATGATATCCATAAAAGCTATGAAGTTTATAATTATTTGCATGTTTATTGAAAATCACAGCATAATTTTGTGGAAACACAGCATAAATCTATTAGTCGCAATAATGTATTAGTAGTGATGAAGATCTGAGCTTAGGGATCGAAAGCTTTGCAATAATAAGTTTTCGTGCTGTTACCACAAAACTAATAAAACTGTTATTTTTCAAAGCATTTAAAACGAGTACAAAACAAGTGAAAACCGGTGTCATTTTCCATCATCTTTCGCTCCAATTAATGTTATTTTTGTTTCAGGTGCAAATATTTATCTGAGCAATTGTTTTGGAGGTTTTCTTTCTCTGTACGCATCGATTTTTTGTCCTAAAATATTTTAGATAAGTGCATGTTTTGAAGGCATTAAGTACTGGAACCCTGGGTCCCGGGCTCGTCAGATATTTAGGGTTAGCGGTAATGATAAAAACATAAATGCATGATATAATAATAAAATAATAGCTAATCATGAACGGACAGTGAACAATAAAGGAAGACATACGATTCTTTAGAAGATTCTTATCAATGGTTTGAAGATGTCAAATAATTTCTTCGCTACTGGTTGGAAATTACCATTCATCAAGACGTATATCCGATTACCAAATGATTGCTTAATGTTACCATTATTGTTGCTGCAAGTCGTTTCTAAAGTCATAATTTAAAGCATGCCTGTATATCTGGATTTTTTGCAGGTAGCCAAAAAAAAATTGCAGTTAGCCCTGTGTGGTTCAAACTTGCCCACTTTGCTTGAATTAGTCCAACCACACAACACTTGTTAGGTGAATCCAAGGCTCTCAGTTAGCTTCAGACACTTGCAGGTAGTGCAGCTACCTAGGATCCCAACATTTGACAGCCATGATTTAAAGTACACTTTTCCTGCATGATCAATAGTTCCTTATGGATTCATCGTTTTCTTCCTGATTTTGGACAGTCAGAATTTTCATACGCAAACAATCATCTGCTATTTTGCTTCATCAATAATTCGCTAAAGTGGTTCATAACATTTTCACTTTCTTCCTTATTAGCCGCGTCCTGATCCTTTCATTAGTTTCTTGTTCCTTTCTGAACGGCCGCCTTCTTCTCTTAAACACGTGAAATTACCATGTACCAACACGTTATCTGGTTATTAAGTGATTACTTTACCTTGTCACATCTGTTACCGCAATCTGTCTCTAAATTCCAAAATTAATTCTCTCAATCGATGGTTCCTGAATTCCTTCCGTTGTAACCGGTCAATCAGAGTTTCCATACTTTGACAATCATCTCCTATTTTCCATTTGCTTTACCAATAACTCGCCAAATTCTATTGTGGTATGATTGAAAGATGTCAAATTATGTTCCATATTACCATGCATTAAGACGTCAAGACTGGTTATCAATCGATTACTTCATGTTACCATATCGCATAAAGGATTACTTCATGTTACCTTACCGCAATTCGTCTCTAATTTCCCAAATTAAAGTGGACTCATTCTGATCTGGTTCTTGAATTAAAATACAATCTAATTTATTTATCATTTTCTTCCCGATTTTAAACCAGTCAGTCAGCGTTTCCATACTCAGACAATAATGACTTATTTTCCCATTTTTTGCCAATAATTCGTTAAATTCAGTAGTGTTTCATCATCCTTTCACAGTTTCACTATCTTCTTTATTACTACGTCCTATTTGTCAACAACGACCCATATTATCCTTTCACCGACACCTTGTTTATTTCAATTCTAAACTCATACTTTCTCAGTTGTATTATGATCTACCTGTCATTACAGGCGTCATTATCGTCGTATTGATTGTTTGAATGCATCCTAGCTTTTTCTCTTTAAGAATGAAGAACTTGATGAATTTATGTTTCAATATATTCTCACTTGTACTTCTAAGATTTTCAATTTTCTAGACCTTTTATAGGATCAAAAATATTTTTACATATGGTTGTATGAAAAAGTGATGTGCAGTATGTTTTGTTGTATATTGTATATTGCGCTACGCTGCGACTGCGCTACCGTTCCATTGGCTTGTGTGGTTGTTGGTGTGGTTATGGTTTCATGTCTCGCTGTTTTAATGATACGGTCGTGAATTCAGGCCATTTTCCATTTTGGTCTATTTGCATGTACGGGCGAAGCCTGCGTTGTTTTGATGCCCGCACTAGGCGTGGCAGATATTCATAGCTCGCTCCGCACATGCGGCAAAGCGATCGTAATGGAAAATGGCCTTTAGCTAGCTTAGACAGGCAGGTAGGCAGGCAGGTTTTTAATAATACAACAGCGAGACATGAGAGATGAGGTTGTGGATGGGGTGACGTCACGGATTCACACTTCCCCTGCGCGCGCATGCGATCGTATTGTATTGTGTTGTCATGTCTTCGTATTGTAACTGTCCTTTACAGCACTTTGTCATATACAATCATATACACAAAATTATTTTTGAAATTTAAAGAATTGCTTCGAGTACTCTGGCTTGCTTTATTAACTTAAGAGAACACATACCTCCCTTTCTTCTCTTCATTTTCTTTTGTACGTTTTCATGTCTTACTGGTAGCCACGATATTCTGTCACTGACACCTTGTTCTTTTAAATTCGGGTCCTGCCTTCAGTTGTATTCCAATTTATATGATCTTTGTTCACTTAACTCTTCTAGTTCGTGTCTGCTTTAAGATTATCAAACTTGGCTATGGAGCAAACTTGGTTGATGGAAGGTTGATTATGAGAGGGAAAACATTCGAAAAAAATTATGATTATGAGAAGATAATGCCTGACAAACATTGGAAACATTAGTGAAGGAATGGGATAATGAGCAAATGTGATAATTTAGCAAGACGATAGCAAGATGGAAGATTGATTGTAAGAGGGAAAAGATTTGAAGAAAATTGGGATCGTGGGAAGATAATGCCTGATGCACATTGGAAACATTAATGAAAGAATGGCAATTAAAATGGGTACTGCGCCTTCCACTATAGATGAATATCTAAATTTTCTTTTCCTTATTTTCCTTTGATTACTTACGTTTTCTTATCTCGTTAGTAACCACGTGACATGATATTCCTTTACTTCATCCTTAAATTCTGATTATCAAACCTAACTATGGAAGATTGATTGTGAGAGGAAAACATTTGAAGAAACTTAATATCATGAGAAGAGTGCTACATGAACATTGGAAATACTAATAAAGGATTGACAATAAAAATGGAACATTTCATATTAGCTCTTTATGGAACGTTAAAATTATGGAACGGACAATAATGATCGGACAGCTGATAATTAAGTTTTGAAGTCCACGCATCAAACATTACTATGGAGCAAACGATGATAATGGAAGATTGATTGTGAGAGGGAAAAATTTGAAGGAAATTAGGATCATGGGAAGATAATGCCTGATGCACATTGGAAACATTAATGGAAGAATGGCAATTAAAATGGGTACTGCGCCTTCCACTATAGATGAATATCTTTTCTTTATTTTCCTCGGATTATTTACGTTTTCTTATCTCGTTGGTAACTACGTGACATAGTATTCCATTTTCTTCTACTAAGTACCTTCTGTGTAGTTTCTTTGTACTTCGAAATGGTTGTCAAACTTAACTCTGGAGCAAAACGATTACAATTATGGAAGATTGATTGTGAGAGGAAAACATTTGAAGAAAATTAATATCATGAGAAGAGCGCGTATAGAACATTGGAAATACTAATGAAGGAATGACAATAAAAATGGAACATTTCATAACTCTTTACGGAACTTTAAAATTATGGAACAGACAACAGCGATCGGACAGCTGATAAATTTTCTATAGTTTATTATTAAATTTAGTTGTTAAATTTATATAAATATTTATTAAATATATTAAACCAGTTTTTAAGGCCATCCATCCTTGCTCTTGCCTTTCCATTACTTAATGCTTTCAGTTAGCATATATAATTTCGATTTTATGCATGATCTAAAACGTGTACGGGGAGGAAAATCGTCAAAAAGAGAGCCAGAGGCCCGGTCACCAGTGCCAGATGACCAGATGTCAGGCGACCAGTGCCAGAAGCGAGACGGTCAGTGCCAGATGTCAGACGACCAGTGCCAGATGTCAGACGACCAGTGCCAGATGACCAGATGCCAGACGACCAGTGCAGATGACCAGCTGTCAGACGACCAGTGCTAGATTCCAGACGACCAGTGCCAGATGACCAGATGTCAGACGACCAGTGCCAGATGACCAGATGTCAGACGACCAGTGCAGATGACCAGATGTCAGACGACCAGTGCCAGATGACCAGATTCCAGACAACAAGTACCAGATGTCAGACGACCAGGGAAGATAACCAGATGTCAGACGACCAGTGCCAGACGACTAGATGCCAGACGTACAGTACCAGATGCCAGATAAGCAGTGCCAGATGACCAGATGCCTGACGAATGACAACAAGATGACACAAATGGTAAAAGGTAATTAGTATAGAATCCTGGTGGTCAGAATTAAAGTTGAATAACTAAGCTGAATTTAAGTGGATTTTGTCTGGACAATGGTTAAATTAAGTTAGTCATTAATGTCTTTCGTCGAGAGCAACTGGTTAAAGAATCGGACATAAGTCTATGATACTTATTAACTTCCCGACAAAGGGCCTTGAAGGGCTTTCGCTTAAAGCGCTCGAAACGGAGTTGTATAAAGGTTTTATGTTATGGAGGTTGCATAATATTCGATTGCAAAACTAATATATGTTGCTCATTAGATATCAGTTCAGACAATTGGCAAAATTTAGGGGTTGTGTTTGAAGCAACTGGAGGAAAGAGGGTTTTTCTCTATTTCCTAAGGTTCTCTTCCAGGCAACCGCGCGCAACCACCACGATTTGCCTGCTTTAACATAGGTTATTATAATTATAGTGCATGATTTACACAGGAAAGGAGACCTTTCCAGAGGGATTGAAGTCTGGATGGGTAAAGGTGGAGGTAGGGGTAGGGGGGGGTGCTAGATGGTAGTAAAATCTGGTCTGGAGAAGACAGGGGAACATCGGTAAAATTTTAATTTGATTGGTCGATATTTTTTTCTGAAATGAGACCTATTCAGGGGGAAGGAGGTTGGAATGAGGGTAGGGGTAGGGGTAGGTGCTGGGTAAAATCATATGGTAAAATCATAGCATAGTTCAATACTTCTAGATTTATCAAACTTCATTTCTTAATGTTCAAAGTAACATTTGACTGATTAATTTAAAATATAAATCAATTATAATTAATATTTCATCATTTACACGTAACTGACCGTATTTCACATGAGCGAATGAAGAAAAATATAGCTAATTAAGTTATTGATGTGAGTAACCAATCAACGGTCAATTTGAGCGCTGAAGCGGGAACAAGAAATAAGATTTTTGATGGCCACACGTCTAATTCAACCATCTCTGCCTTCAATCATAAAAAAACCCGGTAAAACAACCTTACAGAAGGCGGAAAAAAACAAGAAAGAAGTGGTATGACAGGTGTTCCCCCATTACAGGTAATAATTTATGAAAGTTGTCCTTTTTTTGTCAAATTTTGCGATTTTTGGCACGCCAAAGCGGCGGTACCGAATTCACGAAGGCGGTCACATGTGTTCGCTTTGAAGACTTTTTAAACAAGGTTTATCAACAAGGTTTCGACTTTTTCCTTTCTTTTTATCGACTACAAGATGTTGGGGATGCTTATTTAGCGTAGCCTAGCGAAATTTTGTATAATTTGGGTATTTTTAGCGAATATTTTCTGGTTTTTGACAACCCAGTGCTAGTTAAATGCACGAAGGAGGCCAAATTAATGTATTAATTTTATAATTTTGACGACTAACATATTAACGCATTCCTGAACAACATTGGCCTTTTACTTTATTTTCAACGGCTAAAAAGCTTAGGAAATGGTTATTTAGCGTATTTTATCAAACATTTGTACGATTAAGGTATTTTTAGCGAGTTATTTTTGGTTTTTGACAGCCCAAACTCGAGAAACCGAGTGAATACGAAGGTCCCAGATGTATATTGTTTATAACTTTGACAACTAAGATTTAAGCATGCCCTATAACAAATATTTTGGCCTTTTGCTTTATTTTCAAGGACTGCAAAGCTTAGAAAATGGTTATTTAGCGTACATTAACGAAAATTTATACAATTCAGTCAGGAACTCAGTTATTTTAGTTGGTGAGTTTTTCTGGGTTTTGACAGACCGAAATTGTACATTTACATGCAAGCATGAGATATTTTGTACTTGTTAACTTAGTATCTTTTTTCAAGAACTACAAAGCTTAGAAAATGTTTATTTAATGTAATTTGACGAAAATTTCTAGATATTAGCCAATAATGAATATTTTTGCTTCTGACTGCAACCGAAGCGGCAGACTGGCCGAATGCAAACAGACGGGCAAATGTATTTATAACTTTGCCGACTGACTTTAATGCATACTTTAAGAATGACTTTAACAAATATTTTTGTACTTTTACCTATATTTAAAAAAAACTACAAAGGCTAGGACTTAGGAAGGGGTTGTTTAGTCAAATTCAACCAAATTTGTACAATTAAGGTATTTTTAGCGAAGAATTGAAACTAGAGCTTTTGTCTTTGAAGTTCTGCGTTTGAATGTACAGTGTACAAAATATATTCGTGCCAAATTCCTTGTACTGTGTTGTTTTAATTTTTTGTGGGGTTTTTTTTGGGGGGGGGAGAGGGAGGTGGTAGGAATGAGATGGTTATGTAGGAGGGAAAGATAGGCGTTGAGATAATAATTTAGTTTGTAGCCTACATAGTTTTGTAATAATTGTGACCATATTCAAGGAATTAGAAGTTTGGATGGGAGATACAGTATTAACTAGGTTGGGCAAACGTGGTGGGTTAGTAGTGGTAGTTGTAGTTAGGAAGGAGGTTAGAGGGAGGCAGTGTAATTGGAATTTGGAAGGAGTATATTTATTTATATATATATATATATATATATATATATATATATATATATATATATATATATATATATATATATATATATATATATATATATATATATATATATATATATATATATATATATATATATATATACATGAAGATACAATTTTGTTGTAAATATAAAGAGTGCTCGATGATATCAATATAGCAGAGCGAATATATTTATTTATTTCATTTCTTAATAATACTTTTAATTAAATCGCTACTCAGAGTTTAACGCTTATGCAATTTATCAGGATGGGTTATATATATAAACAGGATGGGTTATTCGTTGGAGATGAGTGTGAGGTAAAGTCTGTTGCCTGATTAATTTTGACCCATATTCAAGAGGTTAGAGATTGGGATGGGAGAGATATAAGGTTGGGCAAAGGGGGTGAGTGGCTACAAGCTGGGCAGGAGAGTGGGGTTACAGAGAGGAAGTGAGGTTACATGGACGGAGACCATGGGTATGTTGGCATAGATGTGGGTATATATTCATGGTAGGAGTGGATATTCTTTTCTATACTATTTTCAATATTGTTTGACTCAACTTCTCAAGCTTTGGTCATTTAGGAAATCCCCCCTGGAAATTGTCTTTTATTAACCTGTATCTAATATTCATAATATTCAATCAGTCATGTGACATTATATTATTAAGTGGGCAAAAATAGCCATTCATATTCTGGCAAGTAACCATCCTGCAGGATGTAGTGGGACTAGCCAGGGCTGTGGGTTTAGGTAGGAAGGGGCAGTGGTGGAAAGGGGGCAAGTGGTTGTTTAAGGGGAATCATTCAGTATGTTGCTTACTAGGTTTGTGATAATTGTGGCCCATATTCAGAGAAGTATAGGGTGGGATGGAGAGTGTTGGGTTGTATGCATGGGCAGGTGGGGGTGGCTAGGTCAGTTTTTACCTACCATAGTTTAATAATACTTCTGGTCTGCATCTGTCTTTCAATAATTTATTAGTCATATCACATGATATAATCACATAGGGGCTTCGGTGGTGTAGTGGTCAGACCACTCGCCTTTCACCTCTAAGGTTCCGAGTTCGATCCCCAGTAAGTTGGACTCGAACCCAGTCCTCGTGTGAAAAGAGTATAGTCAACGCTCTGTCGAAAGTTGTGGGTTTTCTCCGGGTACTCCGGTTTCCTCCCACCGGGAAAGTTGACAGGGTGGGATAGGTAATACGGTCCCACAGTAATTGGCTCACGCTGTTGTGGTGACCCTGCCCTTGTGGCTTAGTTAATAAAAAAAACATAGGAAATATAGCAATCACATTATGACAAGCTTGTATGCAGTGCAAAACCTAACTAACTGGACTAGCTTGCCAGCGTCGCTAGTCCAGGTAAAAGCACGTGAAAATGGGACTTTCACTACCTGAAACTATATAAACAGAATTTGCCGTTTTGAGCAATTTTCTGGAATTGGAGAAATCCTGGTTTCAGGGACTTTTCAGTAATCTATTGTTAGTAAACACATTTTTGACATAAGATGTCAGAAAAAGTATTAAGGAATACGGATATCAAGATGAAAATTGTTACAAATATCGGTCTCTCCATCCTCGTTTATCCAAATTGTTTATTATATCAATCAAATCGATTTCATTTTTTTTTGTTTATGTACTGTAATGGATTACAGAAGACGTCATGGTATGCGGAGAGCAAAAAGTCACCATATTTTCTTTTGTGTGTACTTTCTTATAGTTATTCTTTCATTTTACCAGTCACGAATTTACCACATTTGATCTCAACACGAATTTGGGGCTGGGATCAAACAAAGAATGGAACATTTGTGATGATCAAAACATAAAAGAATAATCTTTTTTATCTTGGCACGCTATGACCTCTTACTGAAATCTGAATGAAAAACTGAATTTGTTAAACAAGCAATAATTGTTTTCCTTGTTATATTCTGTAGTGATATGAGAGCATTTGCACCTCACGATATGATGTCAAAGTACGTAATTCAGGAAATTAAAATTAGAAACCTTGACAAAATGGAACTTGCTAGCGAGAAAGGTATGAAGTCTGACTATAGTGTGTCTTAATAGGTCCTTCTTGTAATTACGTCACAACTATGTGGAAAGCGAGGCAGTGGTACTGCTGACTATTGGTGGGTCTGCCAGCCTTGTTGTTACCTGGGGATGACGTAATTAATAGAAAAGTCTTTTACGTGTTTGGAATTACGTAAAATCTTAATAACCTTTGATAAAAGGACAGATTTGGCTCCTGAGTTATCAATAGGTATATCAACGTCATTATTATTACAAATATCAAAACCATAGAAGATGAAAAGATCGAAACTGAGACATGTTGAAATTGAATATTCTTGTGGTAAAACGAGGTCAAAATTGGCGATATTTTCTAGTGTACATAGAAGGGGTGGTGTGAAGTGGGTTTTTTAAAATCTGGTCGTCTTGGTTTGCCTATTAAAAATGTGACTGTACGGTTTACCATCTCATGCGGAAAGTCGCGCTATGCATTGATAAAATATACCAAGAAAAAAGTACTTCAATTGTTTGCAATGGCAGATCAAGCATAAGTCAAAATAAATTACCACAACTCATTCTAGGATATATTTACATTTTAAAATACCTTCAAAGCAACTTCATTGATTAGATTTTATTCTTTTGAAATTCATAACCTATGACATTGTTCTAAAGTTATTTTGAATTTAAAATTGAGCTGCTATAATTTATTTTGACTTACCCTGGATCCGCCACTGATTGTTTGGCGTGTAAAAAGACGGTGCCAAAGTTAGCGGAGATGATATCCATAAAAGCTATGAAGTTCATAATTATTTGCATGTTTATTGAAAATCACAGCATAATTTTGTGGAAACACAGCATAAATCTATTAGTCGCAATAATGTATTAGTAGTGATGAAGATCTGAGCTTAGGGATCGAAAGCTTTGCAATAGTAAGTTTTCGTGCTGTTACCACAAAACTAATAAAACTGTTATTTTTCAAAGCATTTAAAACGAGTACAAAACAAGTGAAAACCGGTGTCATTTTCCATCATCTTTCGCTCCAATTAATGTTATTTTTGTTTCAGGTGCAAATATTTATCTGAGCAATTGTTTTGGAGGTTTTCTTTCTCTGTACGCATCGATTTTTCGTCCTAAAATATTTTAGATAAGTGCATGTTTTGAAGGCATTAAGTACTGGAACCCTGGGTCCCGGGCTCGTCAGATATTTAGGGTTAGCGGTAATGATAAAAACATAAATGCATGATATAATAATAAAATAATAGCTAATCATGAACGGACAGTGAACAATAAAGGAAGACATACGATTCTTTAGAAGATTCTTATCAATGGTTTGAAGATGTCAAATAATTTCTTCGCTACTGGTTGGAAATTACCATTCATCAAGACGTATATCCGATTACCAAATGATTGCTTAATGTTACCATTATTGTTGCTGCAAGTCGTTTCTAAAGTCATAATTTAAAGCATGCCTGTATATCTGGATTTTTTGCAGGTAGCCAAAAAAAAATTGCAGTTAGCCCTGTGTGGTTCAAACTTGCCCACTTTGCTTGAATTAGTCCAACCACACAACACTTGTTAGGTGAATCCAAGGCTCTCAGTTAGCTTCAGACACTTGCAGGTAGTGCGGCTACCTAGGATCCCAACATTTGACAGCCATGATTTAAAGTACACTTTTCCTGCATGATCAATAGTTCCTTATGGATTCATCGTTTTCTTCCTGATTTTGGACAGTCAGAATTTTCATACGCAAACAATCATCTGCTATTTTGCTTCATCAATAATTCGCTAAAGTGGTTCACAACATTTTCACTTTCTTCCTTATTAGCCGCGTCCTGATCCTTTCATTAGTTTCTTGTTCCTTTCTGAACGGCCGCCTTCTTCTCTTAAACACGTGAAATTACCATGTACCAACACGTTATCTGGTTATTAAGTGATTACTTTACCTTGTCACATCTGTTACCGCAATCTGTCTCTAAATTCCAAAATTAATTCTCTCAATCGATGGTTCCTGAATTCCTTCCGTTGTAACCGGTCAATCAGAGTTTCCATACTTTGACAATCATCTCCTATTTTCCATTTGCTTTACCAATAACTCGCCAAATTCTATTGTGGTATGATTGAAAGATGTCAAATTATGTTCCATATTACCATGCATTAAGACGTCAAGACTGGTTACCAATCGATTACTTCATGTTACCATATCGCATAAAGGATTACTTCATGTTACCTTACCGCAATTCGTCTCTAATTTCCCAAATTAAAGTGGACTCATTCTGATCTGGTTCTTGAATTAAAATACAATCTAATTTATTTATCATTTTCTTCCCGATTTTAAACCAGTCAGTCAGCGTTTCCATACTCAGACAATAATGACTTATTTTCCCATTTTTTGCCAATAATTCGTTAAATTCAGTAGTGTTTCATCATCCTTTCACAGTTTCACTATCTTCTTTATTACTACGTCCTATTTGTCAACAACGACCCATATTATCCTTTCACCGACACCTTGTTTATTTCAATTCTAAACTCATACTTTCTCAGTTGTATTATGATCTACCTGTCATTACAGGCGTCATTATCGTCGTATTGATTGTTTGAATGCATCCTAGCTTTTTCTCTTTAAGAATGAAGAACTTGATGAATTTATGTTTCAATATATTCTCACTTGTACTTCTAAGATTTTCAATTTTCGAGACCTTTTATAGGATCAAAAATATTTTTACATATGGTTGTATGAAAAAGTGATGTGCAGTATGTTTTGTTGTATATTGTATATTGCGCTACGCTGCGACTGCGCTACCGTTCCATTGGCTTGTGTGGTTGTTGGTGTGGTTATGGTTTCATGTCTCGCTGTTTTAATGATACGGTCGTGAATTCAGGCCATTTTCCATTTTGGTCTATTTGCATGTACGGGCGAAGCCTGCGTTGTTTTGATGCCCGCACTAGGCGTGGCAGATATTCATAGCTCGCTCCGCACATGCGGCAAAGCGATCGTAATGGAAAATGGCCTTTAGCTAGCTTAGACAGGCAGGTAGGCAGGCAGGTTTTTAATAATACAACAGCGAGACATGAGAGATGAGGTTGTGGATGGGGTGACGTCACGGATTCACACTTCCCCTGCGCGCGCATGCGATCGTATTGTATTGTGTTGTCATGTCTTCGTATTGTAACTGTCCTTTACAGCACTTTGTCATATACAATCATATACACAAAATTATTTTTGGAATTTAAAGAATTGCTTCGAGTACTCTGGCTTGCTTTATTAACTTAAGAGAACACATACCTCCCTTTCTTCCCTTCATTTTCTTTTGTACGTTTTCATGTTTTACTGGTGGCCACGATATTCTGTCACTGACACCTTGTTCTTTTAAATTCGGGTCCTGCCTTCAGTTGTATTCCAATTTATATGATCTTTGTTCACTTAACTCTTCTAGTTCGTGTCTGCTTTAAGATTATCAAACTTGGCTATGGAGCAAACTTGGTTGATGGAAGGTTGATTATGAGAGGGAAAACATTATGAGAAGATAATGCCTCACAAACATTGGAAACATTAGTGAAGGAATGGGATAATGAGCAAATGTGATAATTTAGCAAGACGATAACAAGATGGAAGATTGATTGTAAGAGGGAAAAGATTTGAAGAAAATTGGGATCGTGGGAAGATAATGCCTGATGCACATTGGAAACATTAATGAAAGAATGGCAATTAAAATGGGTACTGCGCCTTCCACTATAGATGAATATCTAAATTTTCTTTTCCTTATTTTCCTTTGATTACTTACGTTTTCTTATCTCGTTAGTAACCACGTGACATGATATTCCTTTACTTCATCCTTAAATTCTGATTATCAAACCTAACTATGGAAGATTGATTGTGAGAGGAAAACATTTGAAGAAAATTAATATCATGAGAAGAGTGCTACATGAACATTGGAAATACTAATAAAGGATTGACAATAAAAATGGAACATTTCATATTAGCTCTTTATGGAACGTTAAAATTATGGAACAGACAATAATGATCGGACAGCTGATAATTAAGTTTTGAAGTCCACGCATCAAACATTACTATGGAGCAAACGATGATAATGGAAGATTGATTGTGAGAGGGAAAAATTTGAAGGAAATTAGGATCATGGGAAGATAATGCCTGATGCACATTGGAAACATTAATGGAAGAATGGCAATTAAAATGGGTACTGCGCCTTCCTCTATAGATGAATATCTTTTCTTTATTTTCCTCGGATTATTTACGTTTTCTTATCTCGTTGGTAACTACGTGACATAGTATTCCATTTTCTTCTACTAAGTACCTTCTGTGTAGTTTCTTTGTACTTCGAAATGGCTGTCAAACTTAACTCTGGAGCAAAACGATTACAATTATGGAAGATTGATTGTGAGAGGAAAACATTTGAAGAAAATTAATATCATGAGAAGAGCGCGTATAGAACATTGGAAATACTAATGAAGGAATGACAATAAAAATGGAACATTTCATAACTCTTTACGGAACTTTAAAATTATGGAACAGACAACAGCGATCGGACAGCTGATAAATTTTCTATAGTTTATTATTAAATTTAGTTGTTAAGTTTATATAAATATTTATTAAATATATTAAACCAGTTTTTAAGGCCATCCATCCCATTGCTCTTGCCTTTCCATTACTTAATGCTTTCAGTTAGCATATATAATTTCGATTTTATGCATGATCTAAAACGTGTACGGGGAGGAAAATCGTCAAAAAGAGAGCCAGAGGCCCGGTCACCAGTGCCAGATGACCAGATGTCAGGCGACCAGTGCCAGAAGCGAGACGGTCAGTGCCAGATGTCAGACGACCAGTGCCAGATGTCAGACGACCAGTGCCAGATGACCAGATGCCAGACGACCAGTGCAGATGACCAGCTGTCAGACGACCAGTGCTAGATTCCAGACGACCAGTGCCAGATGACCAGATGTCAGACGACCAGTGCCAGATGACCAGATGTCAGACAACCAGTGCCAGATGACCAGATGTCAGACGACCAGTGCAGATGACCAGATGTCAGACGACCAGTGCCAGATGACCAGATGTCAGACGACCAGTGCCAGATGACCAGATGTCAGACGACCAGTGCCAGATGACCAGATGTCAGACGACCAGTGCCAGATGACCAGATTCCAGACAACAAGTACCAGATGTCAGACGACCAGGGAAGATAACCAGATGTCAGACGACCAGTGAACCAGGATGACACAAATGGTAAAAGGTAATTAGTATAGAATCCTGGTGGTCAGAATTAAAGTTGAATAACTAAGCTAAATTTAAGTGGATTTTGTCTGGAAAATGGTTAAATTAAGTTAGTCATTAATGTCTTTCGTCGAGAGCAACCGGTTAAAGAATCGGACATAAGTCTATGATACTTATTAACTTCCCGACAAAGGGCCTTGAAGGGCTTTCGCTTAAAGCGCTCGAAACGGAGTTGTATAAAGGTTTTATGTTATGGAGGTTGCATAATATTCGATTACAAAACTAATATATGTTGCTCATTAGATATCAGTTCAGACAATTGGCAAAATTTAGGGGTTGTGTTTGAAGCAACTGGAGGAAAGAGGGTTTTTCTCTATTTCCTAAGGTTCTCTTCCAGGCAACCGCGCGCAACCACCAGGATTTGCCTGCTTTAACATAGGTTATTATAATTATAGTGCATGATTTACCACAGTATGTACATGTGTTGAAGTCATTCAGTAACATTACTCAGGAATGTCTCGAGTGATATAAGATGGACGTAATTCAGGCTTGGTATAAATTAAATAAGAAATGTGAAAAATACATGCATAGTTATACTCTTCATCAAATTAGGTCATTACACACTAGGACGTAATGTTAATTAATAACCTTCATACACATAGCTACTCCTCAAATGCACGACATACGTACATTCTTGCATAAATCATGTTAAAAACAGTCACATAAATATGCATTGCTACTCTTAAAATGCACGTATCAAGAACATATAGTGATGATATAAAATGAAATAACAAAATGAAAATGCACGCGCAGAAACCAAGCCTGGTAGAAAAGAAAGGACTATTGAAATGATATAGAGGAGTGAATGGCAAACATGGCGGATTTTGATGAATAAAAAAGTGAAACAACGATGACTGCGCGGCATCCATGAACTTCTATATATTAACATTTCAATAATGACGACAGAGGTCGCTTATATTGAATTTGATATGTGCTGATATTCTGTCGTAGGTTTTTATATTTGGCATTATAAACCCTTCAAACAAGTTTAAGCTATCATTTTGATTTTGTGCTTTCCTTGCTTGCATGAATTTAATTGTAACTGAACATTGCATTACTAAAATGAATGTGACATCATAATCTGATTAAAAAATCAACGCCATTACTGGCAAAAAATATTAGGATTAAACTTATGAAGGGTTTATAAGGTTTGTTGGAGATAAGGTCTTAATAAATTTTAGAAAACTTTAAGGAAATACCCCTCACATTTCAGTCCAATAGATTCATGTTTGTATTCTTATTGAGAAAAGTGGATTGGTAACTCGAATCAAACTTGACAAATTCACTAACCTTATTTTGTCACAAAAAGAGTCAGAAATGCATGATATCATTTTACTTTGGCAAGCAATGTCTCATATGATATGACCTCATTAGACAAACCTCCACGAACCGAAAATTCCATGAGCATGGCTACGCTACTGACTGACTTACATGTGCATACGTTAATGACTGATGACAATTTAAATTATGACTTGCGTTCGGTCTGTATATCTAATGACTTTCAGGATTGCTGAAAGGGTAAAAAAATGAAACGCAAGCGTACGTTCAATGAACGTATGGGGTCAACAGGGAAGAAGGGAATTGAAATTAAGATGAACATCAAGGGTTTTAAAGGGTAGAAAGAGCATAAAACAAGGTGCATGAGACAAAGGTGTACATCAATAGTTTAATAATGAATGGAGCTTTTGATTGAGAAAAATAGAACTACCTGAAAATGAATTTAAAAAGTTCTTAGAAAAGGTCCTTTGTCGGGAAGTTACAGGTAGTTGTATGTTTCTCCATCCAGTATAGCTTTCTTTTTATTGCGGCTAATTACACCTTTCAGAAGAATCTTGGTGGCGAGGGTTAAAGCTGAGTAATGTCAACACGACTTAAGCAGTTCAATTTTTACCACCAAATTTTCATTAGAATTACAAAGAGCATACCATTTCGTTGATGAACAATTTTGAAAGAACAAATTACGTTACTCAACTTTAATCTTATTTTGATTTTCGAACAAAATTGCATGTTAGCAGTGCATGAATTAGGAGTGCATGTTATAATGTAAGCGGTACAAATGGTACCTAGGTTAAGTTTCAGGTACGCGAGTGTTGGACACAGAAGGATTGGTGGACGTCTTTTTTGGTAACGTATATGGGCCCGGGTGGGGGCCCCAACCCTTAAGTCCCAATTCGGTCGGGTACTAACATTGCCTTTCAGGTTTCGACAACGACAGTTCATCGTCAGGTGATCAGAATCGAAAAATACTAAGAGATCAGTTAGGATTTTTATAACTATAAAATGCATGACTTAAAAAACTATGTAAGGTCGGTTTCTATTTAGTCAAAACTTTCGTGTTCACGGCGACCGTTAGAACTAAATCGAAACCAGGCTACATTGCACATCGCCACCAAGATAAATGAGCTCCATATATATCTCGAGTAGGAATTCCAGTCAGTCGGCCTTAAGAAAGGTAAAGTCAAAGATGGCGGAAATTAAAGGAGCTATAGGACGCCAATCTCAGTCCTCTGCGCGGTTAATATAGCAATCATATCGCTATTTTGATCGCGCAGAGGATTAAGATTGACGTCTTATAGCTCTTTTCTACCATCTTCGACTTTTGCACTGGCTTGAGTTCTTATTCGTGGTATATATGGAGCTTATGCTAACAAGTATATATGGTCAGCATTTGTTTCCATCTACCGAAGTCCAAACTGACCGTGTCGTCTATTTGGTAGATAAATAGCGTAAATGATTTTAATATGTAGACTATTTTAGTATAATTAGATAATTATAGATAATTTTAGCTTATTAATACGTAATTAGACAAATTAGATATTGCCGGAACACCCTTCGGGGAATATAATAATAAATGTAATATGTAGTGTGTATCTCTACAAGTGCTGACCATAGTATTATAGAACGCGGATCAGATATACAGACCATCAGGCTATATGGAATTCTGGGATTAAACAAATATATAGTAAAAACAAAATGGCGAATCCGGAAAGAAAACAATAAAATAGAATGTGCGTGTTCGTTTAAGACTAGTTTTCTGAGCCTGAATGTTTCTATGTTGAGTTAAATGTTAGCTCAACATAGTATTATTGAAAGTTATATGTAAAAAATATAAAAAAGAAATAGAAAAAAAGAAATCCGTGATTCTTCACATATACTTTCAGTGAAAGAATTCGGCAAACATTAATCTTCGACATTAAGATCAACACTTAACATCAAAGACATATTTGCGCATTCTTCGCACGCTAAATATTCTCCTTGTTCGCTATCTATTATTTTACGGATCGTAAATTTGGGCGCTGCAAACTGTATCTTAAATCAAACGGACGGAAAAAAAAATTGACACTAATTTACTGACATCAACAACAAAGAGCAACAGAAGAGAAGCCATATGACCCAACCCTGATCATCTAACATTTTCTACAAACCGATGCAAGACCTCCTCATACCAGGTACCTTGTAAATGGTCTATACGTATGTACTATTTTTATATGTAATGTGTTGTTTTTTTCATTGGCAAATTTATATAAATAAATAAATAAATAATTGCATGCATCGAGGGTTTTTACCGTAATTAAGGCCTGACAATTTAAACAATACACAATGAGGCAAGTCATCCAGCTAATATATTGTTTGAATTGCATTCCACAGGACTAAAATGTGACATATATATAAATCAGGCCTTAGTTTAGGTTTCCCGCGTTAAAAAAAAAGGGTGGCCATGTTTGGGACCATGCATTTTAGTGCACAAATTACGCGAATTCTCACTGGACAAGCGTAAGCATAAAAACTTTGCGTCAGTGATGAATAGTGATCAATGGTTCCAATTTCACCATCCACATCTACACATCAGGCTTAATTTATTGTTTAGCCTGCGCAAAAGGCCTTTTTATTGCTTAAAAAGCTTGTTTTGATTTCCCTACATCTCTAATCGACAAATAGTGATTATCATTTCTGTAAAAGTTCTTATGCTTGTGCAGTTGTGCAGCCATGAGTGTGTGACCAAATAGGTTTTAATGGTTACCTGGTTGGATTCCTGGTCCACCCGAAGACAAGAATATTATATTGACGTGGAGGTGATGGAGCATGATATGTGCAATTACCACCTATCATTTATCAATGATATATGATGTTATATAACAAGAAAATATCAATACATATAGTGCTGTTAACATTTCCTTAAGTTTCATTTAATTACTTTTTTTTATAAATAGTTCAGCAACGTTTGTTCGATGATGATTTGACGGGTTTAGCCATTCTATGAATGATAAAGAAACTTCAGTCAAAATCTGAGAATGTCAGCTTCAATTTATGTAGCAAAATTTTGCATGGTTCTTATAAAAGAAATATATGAAACTATTTTGTTTAAGTATTTTCTATCTAATAGGTCATTTGTCTTTATGCAGATAATCTTTATTGATATTTACCTGTGGGTTTTTTGAAGTTGATGGATCAATTGTAATGCACAACAGTAAGTATATGGCTGTGTGCCGTAAATGAAAGCAGACGAATACTTCTTACTCATACGAAAAGAAAGAGACAATAGGATTAGATAGAAGAGAGAGACGTTTGCCTGAACAGTTTGCATAATATTTGCATTCACCCCCCCCCCCCCGCTCCCCTCCGCACACACCACACAATCCTATCTTTGTAGTGGAGCACTGCATGGTGGCGGGACGTGAGCGAAAGGCGCACAAAACTTGCAAGCGAATGTGCGTCACTCGTTATTGAATAGAGCGCGGCGAGGATCCAAAACAGGAATGTCTTTATCGATTTCCTCCGTTGCCATGGTCTCCGGATAAGATCAGTTCCCATTTGTATATTTGGAACCGTTAGAAAACCGGTTTACTACTTGTGCGATAAATATGCCGCTCAAAATATTCGCACAAGCAAGACAGCATTTAATGCCATTTATATGAATATTTATACATCACATGTTGACGAGGAGCAATATATAAAAAAATATACTCTTAAAGTTTCCATTTATTCACTGACGCCACATGCACAAGGCGCGCCAGTTATCTGCCTGCGCACGCATAAACCATTAATTGAATTTTCTTTTAGACTGTTTGTCATGTCCATACCGAGAAGATATTTACAGCTATCTGACGTATATCTAAATTGCATATCAAAAATACTATTGTAATATTTACTTTAAAATGCGCCACATCGCTGATCACAGCATTAATCACTTAGATGCATACGTCTTATATGGCGGCTTTTCCACTGACCATATATTCTCGCTAAATTTGAACTGAGATATTTTGCGAGGGAAAAAAGTCATTTGACCAAGTATACTATCAGTATATTCACTATAACAATGTTGTAATTGTGATGCAATTGTGAAGGATAAAGATGAGTAAAGCCCCGTTTTGATGGGCAATTTTTGCGCATTTCCATTGCAGTCTTTTGGGCGATGTGATCGAGCGGGTTTCTAACGCTTTCCGCTTTGGTATCAGTCATCAAGGACACTTAACGCTAATCCACTATTTTGCATTCATGAGAAGTGGAAGATATATGCGATGCAAAATATACAAAATGTACAAATCTGCAGCTTTGTCTGCCAGTTGCTTCCAATGGTGACATATTGACCTAGACTTTGATCACTCGTGGTAAAATTATGCTCAGCTGTCTCATCAGAGCGCGGCGCGCGCGCGTTTCTGCAGAAGAGGGATTTGGACCAGTGACGCTTTACTGCATAATCACTCTTATCTATTTGTCTTATCAATTTCACATCGATTCATCTTGAATGAAACAGAGAATGAGGCGACATGTCAAGGAATAAACAGATCATCATTGCCGGCACCCTGCCAGTTCTCTTTCCTGCTGTCAGCTGTCAACCAGAGCGCGCACACGCTGAAGGATTTCGGAATTGCTGTTAAAGACAAACTCATCGCTTTTATTGTAAGTACCATATTGAATCTGGTATCCAACGCTTTGCTATAAATGCTGGGATCAAGGAATAAAAGCTGTTTCAAGCTAGATATATAATTCCACAACCACAATCATCAGTCTCGACTATATACCGCAGCTGCTAGGTTGTCCGTGCAATCCGATATTTCACTAGCTCGCGGCAAAAAACTCGGTTTTTTCAAGAGAACATATCAACGCTTATGGGGTTTTTAAACGCCGTTTTTAATAGAGCCAGATAAAGTCAATCTTCAATTAATCACGTCGCATGGTCCTTTCAAAATCGTTACAATGAAAGGAAGGCCATTTACGAGTGTAAATAAAACACTGATATTTAATTAAAGCTTCCCTCGCTTGATGTAGGCAATTTAGATTATAGAGTTTATAGCCTTTACATCTGTTCAAAGGAAGCTTTATCAGCCAGGAAAACGTTTTGGATTAGTTCTGGTAAGTGGCAACTATTTCACATGCTGTAATTTTTTATTGGAGTTTTCATTAATGAAGTGGGATGTCTAAAGAAAACAATTTGAAAAGCGTGCACTCTAAAATGACACAGATTGCATGTTTTGAATTAATGATTGTATCTCACACAAGCTTGCTATGTTGTTGTTTCACGACAACTAATTATGATACTCTGCATGTGTCGATTATTGCTTTCTTGGCGTTACTTGCCCTGTGTGCGTAATATTTGCCTATACATTACCTGAAGCAAATCACAATGATGCATGCTACTTCAAGGTCAAAAATGACTTGCAGCCGTGAACAATGACATTTTTAATGTGAAGCTAACAAACGTGCTAGCTGTCACAACTGATGGCCTGTACATATGGCTATTGTCGATTTTGCCTATTTAAACTGACAAGATATACGAGTGTTTTACATTTATATATCAATTATGTTTTTCTCAGTTTAGTCGACGTCAGGGTGCAGCTAGGAATTCTGCTAAAAAACAGGAATCAGTCACAACAAAATGCCGGCTTTTATCAATGCATAAAAACTTCCGATGTACAAAAGGCTTTGTAAAGTTCGGCATGCTTGAATCAAGTCTGAAACCGCTATAAAAGGTTATCATTTATTTAAAAGAATTTGTGGTTGGTTTACATGCAGTCTGATATTACCTGACACTGATAAATCAACCCAACGGTTGACCATAATTGCGCTGTGGCATAATTCGCTCTATGCATGACTATATAATGGGTAAAGTGGAAATTCTAATAAATCCCTGAATTGAAATCACCCAAAAAACTCTAAAAGTGCCACAAAGTCTTAACAAACTCTTATAATCCAAATCGTTCTCAAAAAATCCGTCTGGAAATCTTTAGAATCTGCAAAAAATCTCGTATAATGTAAGAAAAATCCCGAAGAATGTCTGAATGGATTAGTCGAAATCCCCTAATTTTTGTATGCGATGTTTTGATAATGATAAATACAGAGACATAAATTCGTGCTAAAATCGATCACTTCTTTAAAATAGATAATCTGGAACGGCAGCCAAAACTAAAAAATTGAAACTGATTTAATTGTTATCATTATTATAATATTACTATAAAAACACCGGAAATTTTTGCAAATTTACGTACGACATAATTACTTGCATCATATTTCTGGCCTATAGCATTAGCACTAGCAATAACATGCATATATAAGCGGAGTCTCCAAAATAAAAAAAATTTAAAAATGATTTAATTCTTATCATTATTTCACTAAAAAACCACCAAAAACTTCTGATATTACTTAATTAATGTTGAATTTTTGGGGCACAATTATTTGCGTCATAGTAATTGTTTTCGTGTTAGTTGATGACTTGACTTAAATATCCGTGAGAATCAAAATATAAAAGTGTTTTTAGTTTCCTCGACTATTCTTAAACGTGTTAATATAATCCCAAGATAATAACAATAACACAATAGTTATATGGAACGCCCCCAAATGAATTCCCAAATGTTGATGCAATTACCGTTTTTGCAACATTGCTATCTTTTGACGTAGCGGAGCATCTGGTTCAAAGCAAGGCGAACAAAATGACAGCGCTGGTCAAACTGAACTTAAATTAAATACAAACAAACTGCACAAAGCGTTTTGCTAGTTGGGGGCATATTGCATGTATTTTAGCTCCAACTTTGTAATATTTCTAGAAATGTCTCGGCACCATAGGTTTAAGGTAGTCCGTGTTTCTTCAGTCCCGAATGGTACCATTGCGTGGTATTGCCGGTGATGAGCATCAGAGCTTCAATTAAATTCACTAATTGTATGCACTGACTTTGCCAATTACCATTAGTATCAAGTTCCAAATAATGATCAGTTTCGATTCAAACTCTTGGTGTGCGGACAGACCAAGAAGGAAATATCCAATGAAAGGTATTTGTCGAAAAACCTGCTGAGAAAATGAATCAGAAAATCACTTTGCCCTAGGTCATATACAATTCATATTCCGAATTAATGTAAATGTAATTTACAATATGATAGTAGTAGTCTTGATTAAAGTTATGATTGTTACAAACAGTCCTGGGAATCGTTGTCAAGAGTTCTTAGTTTCCACGAACGCGGAAGTACACATGCTTGATGATATATCGCGCCTATAAGCTCGCATAGAAGTATATTCCTTTCATATCACTTGACCTCGTGCATTTAAAACTATGTCCCTGGGAGATGATGATGAATAAAATCGTTGCTTCGATTATGTGTCTTAAAATCAATGTCAAGACACCTTGTGATAGATCATGGCTGATGCAAATGAAAGAGCTTACTTTAGTTACAAACTTTCGGCTCAATTTTGTTTGAGAAACAAAGTGAACCGAATACCAAAGTATTTTATGAATTTATACGATCGACCGCATTCCAGAGATATTTTGGAACAACATCCTTCATCGTCTAAGGGTTATCTGGAAACAAATAAAAAATATCGATAGCAAACGCACACGTCCTTTTTGGCGTCAATGCCGACATGGTGGCGTTGAAATATAAATTGTGAAAGATTGAAGTGCGTTGACTTGAAACGTGTACTAAACCATGCCGTTTCGTAATTTTCATAATTATACGGATGTACTTGAGATAAAGGGATATTGGTTTCCATTAAAAACATGTTCAGAGCTTGACAGTGTCTTCGCGTGGACATATTTCATATTATCGATGTAAAAAGTGCTACAATTGTGATCAAGTGCTTAAAGGGGCTGCCAGAGACTCGCGTGCCAAGGTTATCTGAAAATTCTTTAATTCATCATTATAGTAAGTGTGGTGTAACGATTTTGATATATAATAAATAAATGAATGTAGTCACAAATGGGTAATACATATAGCATATTCCCAAGAACAGATTCTTGTTATTCTTGTTGAAGCATCTATACTGATTAAGGAACAGGCCAGCCCGGTTAAGAACTGTGTTTACGCGGCAAAAAACTACTATGACTTTTGAGCAACTGGTTCCATGCAGCTTTATTACATGGTTACATCGACTCAAGCACTCAGGCTCAACAATATTGTTCAATATAGGTGACATTTCGATATGGCCATGGTACAGTGACAAGGTTCTTCATCATGTTTTCATCAACTCAGGTTGAACAGGTTGACATTTTTTTGCCCTAAATCTCGAAATTGATAAATCTTGAATTTGTTTAACGTCCAAGCGCTGCATGCAGGCGTTCTTGCTCTACCCTCCAGGTGGGGCATTCGAAAATTAATCTTGAGCGAGTGAGTAAGGTGATTTCAATCATGCATTCATGGTATGTTTCTCAGACAACCTAAGTGGCCCTTGAAAAGTGTTAGGTCAATATCGTCATTCATAAAGTCTTTTTCCGCAGATGTTTCTCGGCATTCTAAAGGGGCTTCCAGAAATCAAGGCTAAGAGTGTAATTCATGAGAGGCTTACATATACATGCAACAAAGCTCTTAATGAAACGCCGAGACTGAATCAGATCTTACACCTTCTCTAAAGAAATCAAGTCTTTCTGGGAGGCGCAGAACGTTCATTTGTATGCCCACTAACGAATGAATTTTAACACTGTTATTTAGAGCTGATTGGCGTGTTTCCAGATTGCAAATAATGAAGCGGTTACTGAGTCAAATCTTGGTGAGCATATCACTGATAACAACAGGTAAGACAAACGTTTGTTTTAACAGATTACTGAGAAATTTGAAAGGTGCATGAGCTGGTCGTTTGAACCGAGATGTTATTTTTGCTGTTTGGTTTGCGGAACATGAGAATAAGAGGAGCTGTGACGTAGATTACTACGTAGATTTCTGTATATTAGGTTTCTATACTTGACGAGCACGCGTTACGAGCACTTTCATCCATTTAGGCCATACCATCAAGGCTCAGTAATTCGACGCAAAGAGCATGTAGTTGTTGACCAGGTTGCCATGTTGTTGACCATCGAAGGCTACAAATCATGGTGTTGTTAGCCGAGCCCATACAGACGGACTGTCTCTATTTGATGTAATGTAATAAGGAACTTTCCCTAACAGATCTGATTATAAAGAAAATTAAAAAAAAACATAGACTGAGGTCAACACTACAGTTGGGTAATTTTTTTCATCCTGTGAAATGATACTTACCAAATTTACGGCAATTAAAGTAATGTAAAAATACCCTTCAATGTCTAAATTACCTAAAATCCCTTCACTGCAGGCCGCCAACCCGCTGTTTTCTGTGCTATGCTCAGACAATCTACCTAAAACGGACTCAAGTTTGGTTTTCTGGCTAACACCCTGCTAATTTAGGGGGGGCTTTCATCCGGTTTGATCACAGAAGTTACAAATCTAAATTCAAGTTTGATGTCAAATCAGGATGGTTAGGTCTGAACTTGCCACTTTTTAATATGGTCTCAGTTCTTATTCAAACCATAATACTGGTCAAACCGGTCTAATCGTGTAAATGCTGACTTAAATCAAAGTATAATCTTCTGGAAACACACGTAAGTTTACTTGTTGAGCTTTGTGGAAACACCACGTAAATTTATGGTGTTTCCACAAAACTTAACAAGTATATTGCATTCACCATGCAAACGTACAAGAAACTTATTACACGTAAGTTTATTATTAGCAAAGCTTTCGATTTGTAACTTGTAAGCTCGGATCTTCATTAGTGCTGATAATGATGAAGGTCCGAGCTTACGGATCGAAAGCTTTGCGACTGTAAATTTACGTGGTGTCTCCACAAGATTATACCTTAAAAGCACCATGCATGCTGTTGCAAATATTCAAGGAACTCAAATTAGTAACTCATTGCAGAGAGTACACCACCACAGACACTTTTGATTATCTTTTTTCAATGTTCATTTGTCTCCTAGGTTCAGCGTTGAGATGCTACTCCTGTCGCCCGAATACAAATCTAACCTCCCCAGAAAAGCCTTCGTGTCTTCCAAAACCAGAAACTTGCGAGAATGAAACTCATTGTCTGAGCCTACGTAGAAAAAAGCAAGATGGCTCGGAACTGACATACAAAGCCTGCGCCGTCGACACTACGTGTGTCTCAGCTCATTATGCTTGTCTGAAAATTTTCAACTCATCACAAGTAGACCATGAAGTTTGTCATGCTCATTGCTGTGACGGTGACCTGTGTAACTTAAAAGTGCACAAAGGTGAAAACTACAGTACCAGCAAACAGACGGGGCATGGTAATAGCGTGGTACCTCTCACTACACTGATTACGTCATTATTGCTTTATCTATTTAGTGCCTGACTTTGTTTTTTATTTTGTGTTTTCTCATTTAACATAAACTGATGCTAAAGTTGTGTTTATTTATGGTCTGCATCAAGTCTGCTGCAGGCTTGTTACCTTGCAGTTATCAAGGCGATATCAGAATACGCTCGCATCTCTTGCTCCGGCTTGATGACAAGTTCTGCTGTTCTTTGCAAGTTGTGAACAGGCTTGAGGCAAGTGGATTCTCAAAACCTTTGCAAGCTTGGCGCAAGTTGTTTAAAACAACTTGCAGCAAGTCTGCAAATATCAATTTCCATCAAGTCTGATTTAATTTTACACGCTTGATGCAACTTGATGAAGCAAAGAGGCTTGTTGCAATTTTTTTCCTGGCTGTGCACGCTCACAGGATTCTTAGTGGTGGTTGCAGCTTACAGCTGAACAAAAATTCTTTACGAGATAACAGGTTTCTATTGAACGAAAATCGTGTGTTCTTGATGTCAATTTATGGATTGGATTGTGGCAAAATCCACGCATACCATTGACTGAATTGGCAAATCGAAGTGCGTAAGACAAGTAGTACGGAAGACATTTGCCGGTACAATAGATTCGCATTTTCAACCAATATTTTTCTTCAGAACATAATTATGTATGTATCAATGCCTGGTTCTGGGTTAAACCTGGTTCTAGTATGTCTCCGATTCATGTAGGTCGCCACCAACCTATCCTAACAGGCTTTGTGAGTGATTGGTGATGACAATAAAAGGCAATAAACTATAGAAATTGGTTTTCTAAAGAACGAATCACAAACAGTGATGACTTTTGTTTCAAAACTCCATTCACAAGGCCTGATCATTTTAGGTTGGTATTTACCGACGACTACTGTTTGCGATCACCCTTGATAAGTCAACGATGTGTGAGATCCAGGTTTGACAACGCCTTGGCGATATAGCTTGAAAAATCTCTTAACAAGTATGTAATGTAAATAGTCGTAGATTAAAATTTCACACAATTATCTTTAAGATTGCAGTACGAATTATTTAAATGAGGCTTGATTTGGAAAGTGAAATGATATAGATATGAAATGACAATAAAACAAAATGTACAGAATATACTAAACTTTATTTACACAGTTTAACCGAATTGCATTCCGAAACAAAGGACAGTGCAACAAACATCTAGAATAATATTACAATCTTAATGTAATAGTTATGGTCATATTGATTCCAACTGATATTTTAGATCAATGCATGAAGACACTATCTGTATTATAAGTAACTTAAATTGCAAAAGAATATACCCAAATGCAAAATTTTAGCTAGTATATATAGGACAGGCCGTTGCCATTAAAAACGTGGGGCTAAAACGTCAGCAAAACCATTGACAATTTGTATTATGTTTGTTCACTACTTGAGCAATCTTGTTACCATCAAGGCCGAACAAGCGACGCGCGAACGCATCCTGGCACTGACTTGATGGCAACAAGCTTACAGCACTGCAATCTGTCCGATTCAAATTGGGCGATGAATTAAAACTCATCTTCACCTTGTTGTGTAAAAAATGTCTATGATTTCTTTGCTTTCCAAAACTATTTTAATCAATTTGACTAAACTAAAGGCAATTTATGTGTACTGGGCTCCCATCAAAGAATCACCGCCACAGGATTGTTGGGATGCTGGCTCTTCTCAAGTCAGCTGGTTTGTATGATGTGTACAACAGTGGGGACTACAGATTATATCTTAATACTGATTTATATCTCAATCTACTGATTCTATAATCTACTGATAGTGCTCACAACAGGGAGGAAATGCTGCGTTATTTTATTATTGCCTATATACATATTCAGTTAACTTGAATCAAAGTGTTTTTAACTTCTTAACATCTCTAATCGCTTTTGCATGTCGGCCATATCCTCTTCACCATCTGATTCCACCAGGGCTGTAGCGCCTTCCACTTCACCCTAACAAGGCAGAAAAGGAGAGTTTGAAGATATTTGAGTATCTAAAACTGAGCACAATGTGATGACCACAGTGCATACTGGCTAGAAACTCTGCACATGACATTCTTATTGTAACAGCAATTCTAGTATTGTAACTGTAATGACACTTTAGATAAGAATTGTGGAGTACTCACAGGTAATTCATTTGTCGCAACACTGCCAGCTTGACCAAGTGCCCCTGAAAATAAAAAATTAAAATCACAAATTTTGAGCATTTTAGAAACAATATGAAAGTAATACAATATTAAGCATAATGAAATGATTTCAGTATAATGAAAAACCTTGGGTAATTTCAAATAATATTTTGTCCACTTCTTCTTGTGCTTCTTCCTCCATATCCTCATCTTCAACACTGTCAAATGTATCTTCCAACATTTCTTCCATAATACCAGCCTACATCCAAAAAGAGATGACTTAGGTCCTGTGGACAAATCAGGGATGGTGGGGTGCTGCTAGGGGTAGTGGGGTGTTGCTAGGGAGGTCATATACCTGTTGGGTGTCCAGAGCATATGACGACTTAACTTCTTATTTATTTGTGTACCTTAGTGCACTATACAGAGGTTTCCCTCCAACTATTGAGTATAACCTCCAGATATTGAGTATTTTTTTGGTGGGAGGGAGGAGCTGGGGGAGATTGCCAGGAGGCATTTCTTATGGTGCTAAGAAAGAATTGCTTGGGATGGATAAATTGGCAATAGAGCAATATACCAGTATATTTCTAGTTAGTGTGTATGTTAACACAATTTTTCATATCTACATACTTTCATCATTTCTTTAGAAAGTTCTTGCATCGCAGCCTGTATTTCAGGCAGTTTAACCAACTGTTGCATGTACTTCATGACTTCAGTGCTTTTCTGTAAAGACCCAGATACACGTAAGGTTGCAAGCTGATTTTTCATGCTCATTTCAACTGAGCTTAACTGTGCCTTGGAAGCATAGAGTTTGTTGACAGCTTTCTTCGCTCTGATTATTTCTTTTGCAAGAATACGACAGCTATCCACATCCCCTTTCTTAGCGGAGTCTTTGATTGTGCGAGTCACCTTTGCTTTTTCATTCTCAATGTCTGTGGTTAGCAGAAAACATAAAAGACAAAGTAAAGGTGATCAATACAAGCTAGATAAACCTATAAGCTTGAAGGTGGATGCATGGAGAACTGAGTTGACTTACTCCTAATTTGCCTATCCAGTTGTCTGGATTCTTTCCGCAATTTCCGAGACCATTCTTGCACCTGTTAGAATAGAATTAGGAAATTTGAATTTTAATATATTAATTAACATGTTATAAATTAACAGTTTGCAATTCAATAAATCATTATAAATGTCAACTTCCAGTTTTCAAATATAATGATCTGTTCATAGTTTTCTTTCATTCCTTTCCTTTTAAGCATAAAAACGGCCAATTATTTAACACATTTCTCGCCCAGTAAATGAACTGAATATCCACTAGTGTTATGATGAAACAGCAAATAATTATAAAGCACACTTTGAGTTTACGAATGATTAAAAGTACAATGATAATATAACATAAATGCCAAATTTATACAGTAATAGATGCCTTTTACTTAACAATCCCACTCCTTACTTGTTCTTTTGGGGATTGCTGAGGAGTTTTTCCAAATAAACCCATTTCAAATACAGTTTTTTTGATAATTTTACAAAGTGATGGCTGCCACTGTTTACATAATTTTAAATATTCTTACTGCATACGAAATTAGACTGTTGTGCGCATGTGCTAGGCAATGATGAGTTCCTTGATAAGAGCTGAAATTTCCTTGGTAAGAGCTCAAATTTCCTGAATATGTGTTCTTTCTTGTTCTTTTTATATTGTTCTTTTCTCGCCAGACTAAAAAATAAACCTTAATAATTGCTCTTCCTTTTTTAAAAATATTTTTTAAAATTTATATTTGCTCATGATAATTTTTATCTCAATGGTTTGTGTGCAGAACATATTAGGATATTTGGTACAAACGAGGTTATATATAGGTGACTTGTGATGGTCACATGAACAAATCTAGCCAATCTAGTTTCGATGTGAGCTGTCAATCAACGCTCGACGGACACCAAACCGCTCAAACGGAAAAAAGCTAGAAAGGAACAAGGATTCTTTGAGCAAACACTGGAGAATTTTTTTGGCTAAAAATACAAGAAAAAGCCTCTCAAAGACTATTTAAAATGTGGATAAAGCTACGAACAAGTGGTGTAGGCCCATTAAAGGTAGCTTTTCTTTTCGCTTTGCAGTGACTCTATAAACAAGAATACTTCAAAAAGTACTCGCCAATAAACAAAGGTATCATATTTAACTATATTTCAGATTTGCTGTGACGTTTTGAATAAAATTTTGGTTTTGAAAAATTACCGACGCCTTGGGAAAAAAATGAAAGACGCCGATTTGAACTGAAAAGCGCGCGAAAAACTGTGTTGCAAACTTCTTCGCCATAGAATAGGATAGAATATGAGATAATAGGATAGAATAGGAAAATAAAATATAATGTATGAATAACTAAATTAAATTAGATTTTTGGAAGCTTACTGATACATCAGTTTGTATGTTTCTTATGTTGTTGACTGTGTTATACTGTTATTTAATATGTTTTTATTATGGGTAGGGGCTGTTAGATTAAAGACAGGGAGTAATATAGGATAGGAGCATTGTGGGAGGGAGGAGGGGTTGTGGTAGAGGGGGCTAGGAGATGTGAATAGAGCGCCCTTATTCTTACTGCATACAAAATTCCGGACTATTGTGCGCATGTGCTAGGCAAGGGAGAATTACTTTGTTCTTTGATGACCAAAAAATTTTACACCCTTAGCTCGTAAAATGATCAAAAACTTTCGCAACTTTAACTTTGGTTTTCAACTATTGTAATAAAAAATAGAAAATGGAATGTTTTAAATTTGGGAGTGTTTCGAATTTTTCAGATCTTAAAATAAGTATAAAATTAAAATGCCTCCTTTCAAGGAAAAGTGAAGTAGACGCAAAATGACGCAAACTATACGATCTAGTTTGTTCCAGGTTTGTTCCACAGATTTGATCAGCTTTTTGATTTCTAGAGTTTTTTTGCACAATTTCTAAAAGTTATGGCCAAGTCTTTTTTCCATGATATCGAACCTGTCCCTGTAGCTGAAGTCTTTCGTTTACTCGATCAGTTTAATTCCGATACGAACCAGAATAAAGTAAATCTCGGAATTGGAGGTATTGTGCAATAGTATCTACATTGTATAACAATATTTTTTTTCGAATTTACAAGATGGTATTCAAGCAGTTAATGTAAGTATGCTATTTGTACTTAATCATCGACATACCGCAATAAACAATAAAGTCAAGTGGTGTATATTGGATTTACACCATTAAATACCAGTATGGAAACTGGAAACTATGGCAAATGCACACCCGAGAATTTTTGTTACGTTCAGGTTTGCACACTTGATTACGATTCTATGTAGGGAGCGTGAAAGACTGGGGGAGGTCTGGACGATGCATAGAAAAAGGCAAAAATTTAATATCTTGTGATTTGGGTACTCAATAAGGAGTGTGATATTTTTATTTGAAGAATGCATTAATTATACATGTTGAAGTTTAATTTTAATTTATGATTGATCAGTGCTACTTGTCTAATAAACATGTGCACTTGACACGGTTTTGCACACTGCACACAGATCTCATCGAAAACAGCCATACATTCCATACTGGATCAAATATAGCATAGTTGTGATATTTATAGTTGTTATATAGCTAGTGTCAAAGTTCAATTTTTCTGTCTCCTGATTGGACAAAAGTGCATCACGTGCCGGTCAGCAAAACATCATGTTTAATCAATTGCTATGGCGACAGGGCAACCAGTCAACATTAAAACATTTTTTGACTGGTCAACATTAAAATGAGTGAAGAGTGCATGCGCGTCAGGTCCAAAGTAAAACCGTAAAGGTCCAAAGTTCATTCAGAGTTTGCTGTTTTTGAAATTTTAGTGTATTATTTACACTTTAACACATATACTACATAACAATTAAAATACTTATTGACTGAGACCTCGGGAAAGCAGTATGTTTTGTGGACCCTTGACTGTCGATGTTTCCCTCGGCTTCGCCTTGGGAAACATCGGCAGTCTCGGGTCCACAAAACATACTGTTTCCCTCGGTCTCAGTTATTAAGTGTTAATTGTTAACTGGTCCTGAAATGACAAATAATTGAACAAACTACAAAAATTGCGCATGCATAAAATTACCTGAAAGTATGCGTAAGAACATTGAAAAGGGAGATCACCTTTATTTACCATCCATATGTGGGAGAACCTTTGAAAATCTAGAAGAGAGGGCTGGTCCAGACTGGAAATTAGTCTGAGAATTGGCCACCAGAGATTTATGATATGTAATAAAAATAAACAGAAGACGTTGAAATTGTGTGCCTGTAATCTGGGTTGCGCAGTAAAAACTTTCCACTTTGGGAGAGGGTGGGGTGTTGGTGGGAGGGAAGGTGTACAGGAGCAGAAACGAGGAAAGGTCTATAAAATCATGGAAATTCCTTACAAAATCCAAGGGATACTAAATCAAATGAATTCCATGGGTAACTAAATCTAACTGGTTAAAATCCAGGGGAGCTGATTGTATAAAAAAGCTGAAACGTCAACCAACAAGAACCACATCTTTTGACTTAATCACTATTTACGTACAAAACAGTGCTCAAGAGTTTTATATAACCACCCCAGGTCCTGGGGTGCACAGTTAAGAAATGTAATGTGCAGTTTGAGGCTCTGTGATGCTACTGATATAGTAAAGACATCAAAATTTGCACCATTTGTGTTTTTGCATGCTGTGTTTCCTTTTTAAAAAACTGAAATTTCATTTTCATTTTATAAAAGGAAATTTAAAAATAGATTTTTTCACTGTTCGTCAAACCCTGTTGTTCTAATGCTAGATAATATCCAGATTGCTTATCGTCATCATAGCTTTTATGTATTGTCTAGTGTATCGAACCAATGAAGGCAAGCCATGGGTTTTGCCTGTTGTGTCGAGTACTGAGGCTGCACTTGTAGCAGACAAGACGTTGAATCATGAGTATCTTAGCATTGATGGAATGAAGGAATTTTATACAGCTGCATCTAAGTTAATCCTTGGAGCTGATAGTCCTGCTATTGTTGACAACAGAGTAAGCTATATTATTTGAATATACTATTTGTATAGTGAGCAGAGCTCACATTTCTGATAAAGACATCTCCCATTTATCCCAAATTAAAAATGTATTGGGCCTACCCAACACCCTCTCCTTGTTATGTTCTGGGTCACTTAATATTTATAATAGCCTACATTTTATGTATTTATTGAACTCTAACTTCCTGTGGGGAGTTGATCTTATATGCCTCTTATAATGCTTATTTTTTATGACTGTTATATTGTTAGGTTTGTGCTGTTCAAGCCTTGTCTGGTACTGGGAGTTTGCGTTTGGTATTTACTTTTACACATCGATTTTTGCCTTCAAAGGTTGTGTATACACCCAATCCAACATGGGGTAAGCATTCATCCATACAACATTCTACTCAGGGAAAGACATGGGGTACTCTGGCATTTGGGCATGGACAATGTCCCATAGAACATTGGGGCCCCAGAATGTATCAGATTTCAAATAAAAACAAACTATTTATCGAAAACATTGTTTCTATTTCCAACTTTTTGATGTCATAGACCGTCCATATGCTTGCATTACAACTTCTCGTTGATGTCATCAACACTGATGCTGATAGAATTTGCATATTATTAGCCCTCAATCTCCAAATGTATCTGGGCATCCCTAGCTATACATTAGTTTTTTTTAGTATATCTTTGCCACAACCAATCCCAGGGACCCCATTTTCTGGTTGTCTTATACTTGTTGCACCCATTGTTTATTTAATTAATAATGCCAACAGGGGACACACATGGCTGACCAGTGTTAAGCAAATTATAATCAATTTATGAATGATTTTAAAGGCAACCATGTTAAGGTTGCCAGAGATGCTGGTTATAATGACAGGAGAGAATATCGTTATTACGACAATAAAACCAATGGCTTGGATTTGAATGGAATGCTTGAGGATTTACAGGTGTGAATCAATTGCTCTCAGGACTCAATGTTTGTCTGTCAAGGTGTTTATCAAGCTACACTGGATTGCATATTTTCAGAGTGCTCCAGAAGGTTCTGTGATAGTCTTGCATGGTTGTGCCCACAACCCAACTGGTATTGATCCTACAAATGAACAATGGGTGAAAATTGCAAATGTTATTAAGGTAAGGTTTACTTAGATAGACAGGGTCATCAGTCCACAATAGTATAATTAGGCCAGTTACTGTATGACATAACCCAACCTACCAAGTTTTGGAGTATAGAAAACCCCCACAATTTGTACCCTTTTCAGATGAGGACTGGGTTTAGTCATATTGGGAGAATCCCACTGAAAACAGTACCTTACACTGTTCTACTTTCAGTATTGGTTGTTTGTTTTCCATTCAGTTTAATTTTATCAATTGAGTTTCTTTCAGGAGAAACACTTGTTCCCTCTTCTGGATTACGCTTATCTTGGCCTTGTGTCTGGTGATTTCGATCAAGACGCTTTTGCTGTCAGACATTTCGTTTCTCAAGGGATTGAACTGGCAGTTTGTCAATCATTTGCAAAGAACTTTGGTTTATATTGTATGTTTCTTTGATACATAGCACCTGCTCAGGCTTGCAGTTGCAAAGCCAGTCATATAATTTAGTCATGCTATGCACGGAATATTTCCGTCTTTATAACCGTGGCAATGATCAATTTCTAAAGAAATGAATGATGATAATGATTTGAAATTTGTATAGCATGGCAAATTGCCAGGCTGTTTTCACCACTGGAGGGCTGACACTAGCACCTTAATGGGTTGGGGGGGGGGGGGCAGAATGGTAGTATATTTGTATTCTGCTCGTCGTGACTAATTTCTAGTGAAATCAATGAGTTAAGATTGATCTAAAAAGAATTTACAGTAGTTCTGTAGAACGGAATGTATGGATGCTTGAATGTGTTCACTCCCCCCTCATTAAAGTGCTAGTTTAGGTCCAACACCTTTCATAAGCTCTGATGAGAATGTTGTCAGGACAAAAAAGCGCCCGTTCAGGGGACCTATTTTCCCTTAAGAAGTTAAATATATATTTGCTCACGTGCGCAGCCGAAAAATGGCAGTTTTTTCCAAAAATTGTCATTTTTGCATAAACTCGAGCAAATAAAACTTGTTAAGGAAAACTTGTTCTTCTCATATCTTGAAATAACGTTGCCACCATAGGTAATGCAATTAAAAGTACACGAATGATGTAGGTTCTTTCGCTTCCAGAAACGATAAAATAGACATCTAGCGAAGGCCGTTTGTCGAGAAGTTAATATAATAAACCTTTCTCATTATGACGTCAAATGCGGATTCAAGATGTTACACGACATTTGATTGGCTCTGGGAAAATATCGAGCCAATCAAATTTCATGTTAATTTACGGATTTGACGGCATTATGAGAATGGTGAATTCGACGTTTCTGGTGGAGGACGTCCCGCGAACGGATGGAACGGCTCAAAGCGTCTAATGCTGTTTTATCTCGCTTTGTTTGTACAGCTGCGAGGATTGGTTGTGCATTTTTTGTCGCCAGTTCTGCGGAATACGTGAACACTATTCGAAGTCAGTTGAAGGGGATCATTCGTCCAATGTGGTCTAACCCGCCAGTCGAAGGTGCTCGTATTGTGACGACAGTGTTGAACAACCCTGCCTTGTTTAGCGAATGGTAAGAGAGAAATCTTAAACTTTTAGACAGCATACAACTATGTTAAGTTTTTTGTTTCTTTTAGACGGTGAGAACAAACGCAATGTTGCTAAAAGATATTCACCGTTAATACAAAAGTAGAACTAAATTCGCATCTAAAATTGCAACCAAGATCGCCCGTCTGACCTGTATCATGGCTGTACCAATGACCAGGGGAGGTTTTTTGAAGGTTATTGCACCATCCATCGGATAAATGTTTACCGCTTTTTTTAGGAAAGAATGTGTCTTGTCAATGTCAAAGCGGATCAAATCTGCTCGTGAAATTCTTTTCCAAAAGATGCGTGAGTTGGGCACTCCTGGCAATTGGGAACACATTGTCAAACACTGTGGCATGTTCACTTTCACTGGCTTGAAACGTATGTATATCGCCGGAGGTAGCTGCACGTTTGTCATTAGCACCTTGCTTGTGGGTTTCATCATGTAGTTGTGTCTAGTCTGTGAAATAAATGTTGATATTTACAGACCTGCTATTTGACTATCAACTGACAAAACGACAGTCAAATGGGGACTTGAAACAAGCCATGTCCCCTTGATCATTACAATGTAACATGCCTGCAAAAATTTGCGCATCTCTGTTTTGAGAAATTTGTGAGGAATGGACACGAATAGTTGTTACATTTTATATGGATATAGATTGCTTGAAACCTCGTCAAAACCTGGTTTGATCAAAGGCAATTACACTATTTCTGTTTTTCGAGTTAGCTTGGGCTGTTCTGAGACTTTTAGCATCGACATAGTGTAAAATTTTAATCACTTGTCTAAGCTCTAAGCAATTGGCATGTGTTGATATTAACTGCTGCATGTATAATCTATTTAGTAGAAGTAATTTATATTGTGTGTAAAAAAGGGAGAGTGCCTCGCATGGGACTTGGAGTTCCGTTTGCACTCGTGCCGTTTGGGTTTGTTCAATTTATCACCAATAAAGGGGGGGGGGGGCAATAAAGTTTACGATAATATAATTGTTACACTGAATTAGATTATAGTACCGGTAGTGCAAAAGCCTACACTACTATCATCAACAAAATTTGTCAGTTGTCCAAGACCCTCACACGAGGTTCCTACATCTTTCAAACTTTCTGACTTTTTTTAACTTTATTTACAAATCCCCTCATTCTATTCTAGTAATATTTTCTCTTTATCAACAATTCTGTTCTAGCAAAGCAAGTGAAGTATTTGCTGGAAAAATATCATATCTACACCCTGGGAAATGGTCGTATCAATATGTGTGCCGTTAACACAAGTAATGTTGAGTATGTCTCGAAAGGAATTGACGCTGCCGTCCGTAATGTTACGGAATGAAGAATTAGGGAGATTATAAGTTTGCCTGCAGTGGCGCATGTAGGTAGATAGCAAAGTGTGTGAATGACAGACAATTTTATGATAATAAATTATATATGGCTTATGAAACATGACCTAAATATATCTAATATTTTTATGTACTACTTTTACTTGGCAATATTTTGATGTCAAAGAATAAAGTTTACGATGGCTAGCTATCCAGCCTATTCACGGGCACCTCGAAACAGGTCCGCTCTCGGCCCACTCTCGAGGGGGGCGGAGGAAAAGGGGGTAATTTGCCCTGGGCCCTAGACTTATGAGCCCCCAAAAGCATACAAGATAGGAGCAAAAAAATAATTTACTATCACTGACGCTATACCACTGTTTTAAAAACGAGTATACCTTTACGTTGGGAGAGGGGTCCCCCCCTACCTGGGCTGCCTGCGCCTGGTTGCACCCGACCAGATCAGGCCATGAAAATTTGACTGGAGATGGATTGGAAATTTAGGTTATGTGCTCCTTTTTACTGACGTTTTACTGTGTCAAACCGTTTAGCGGAGTTCTGCCCATTGAGGTCCTGCCTCGGGACATTTCCCCCGGAAATTAACTTCCATTTTATTATATTTATCCGGAAGTACTGAACCTTTGATTTGAACACGTGATCAAAGTGTGGCTCAAATTCAAAATGGCGGATGGTGGAGTAGAAGAAAGCCAAGCTGGCCAAAATATTAGGTTTGATTTTCTACTTTTGCAATTAAATGTTCCCAATGGTTAACCTTAATCGTGCTTTATTTATGAACTATAAAGTAGATATAAATATAAAGCGTGCCTAAGGGGAGATATGTGTAGAAAAGTTGTGATAAATTTATAGAAAATATATTTTAATAGGATTTATATTGGGAGATGTTTTTTATATGTGTATTTTACTGAAGTATTTATTAATCGTTATAAAAAATGAACCGCCAGTAAAAATGTTTAAGTTTAGGTGTAAAAAGTTTTAGACATAAGTGACCATAAGTATCAGTGAATATTCATCAATAATCACTGAGCCTGAGGTGAATAATTGTTTTATTATTCGCACAATCACATCAGTAAAAAATGACAAAAATATGCTTCATGTCTCGAAACAGCATCTGACACATTGAAAAAATGACTGGTTGTCGTTTTGAAAAAAAAAAACACTTAGGTGAAATTCTATCACAATCACCTCTTAGAGAATTTTTCACCTACTGTATGTGATTTTACTAAAATTGAACAATCTATTACTCTAGGGTGCATGCCATGTAAAATGCATGCCAGAGGTGCCAAATGTTTTGAAATGCCACTCTGAGTTTGCATTTGAAAAAAGTAAAAAGAGGATTAGCGAAAAATATTAAAATATAAATTTCACCTATTTTACAATCTGTCACATACAAATTGCAATATATAGATGACACTAACAGCCCATAACTCTATGCCAACATTTACGATTTTGCTCATTGTGCACCAATATGTCAAGCACCAGAGGGATGCCAAGCCGGAGATAACTGGCATGGAGTGTGTTAATTATCACCTTTTAGTTGCAGAAAATGCAATAAAATTTATTATATGTTCTAAAAAAAGTTGATTAAACATGCAAACTGAGATTTGCTAAAATTTTATGACAGGCCACAGTTTCAACCAAACCAAGGTCAGCAAATGGCCCATGATGGCAACACACAACAAGGAGCCCCAAACATTTTCCCACCAGGTGTAAACATGATGTTTAATCGACCTCCAGCTATGCAACCTGGTGCCATGTTACCTAACAGACCAAATTTTGGGAATCACTTATCACCCATGAACTTACCCGGGTTACAGGTTTGTAATCTGAAGATCACGATCATGAAATTTTGTTTCAACTAATTATAATTGTATTTACAGTTGATCTCAACCAACTTTTCATTGTGACATGCCGAACTTCACGTCTGCAAAATTCATTTTGAAATTTGCCAGTCAGTTTGTAAACTTTGACAACATATTACAACATAAACATATTTCTAGAGACCACCAATAAATGCTGCTGGTATGGCCAATTTACCAATTCCTGGATTACCACAAAACATGCAACCACCCATGATTGATACAAATGGTGATCTGTGGTTAGAACACAAAACCCCAGAGGGCAAAATTTATTATTATAATGCAAGAACTCGAGAATCTGCTTGGGAGAAACCAAAAAACTTAGTAAACAATATGAAACAACAAGAGCAAGCAAATGACAAGAATAAGCAACATCCTAATGTGTTGCAACAACCCATGCCAAACCTAAATCCACTTCTTCAGCTAAGGTATGTGTGTAATCAATATTCCTTCACAACTCATGTCAAATTACATTGAGATACTAATTTTTTTTTGCTACACAAAAATGTTTTCTTTGATGATTTTTTTTAAATTTCTATCCACTGACTGTATTTGTATTACAATATTTTATTCAGGCCTCCACAATTTCCACCTGGCATGCAAATGAGATTACCATTCTCACCAAACTTACAACCACGGCCAGGACTATCAAGTCCACATCCGATGCCATCGAATCCAGGTAATTCTATTTTATTTTATTTTATTCGCTTTTCCAGTCTCAGTTAGATTGTACAATATACACTATTCGGTGTACAGAGAATGTATACAATATATATATACAATTACACATTAGTTATCTAATTTGCTACTGGCTGAGTCTCCGCAACAGCTCGTGCAACTTACTGCAGTCCCTAAGTTCATGCAGTCATGGCAATCAAAGCACTCTGAAAAGATTTTTATCACATTTTTTTTTTTGGCATAATCAATTCCATCTTTATGAGGGAGCTCATGTGATAATTGATGTCAACTATATCCTACTTTTTCTTCTATCTCCCATCGTTTGTTCAACAGATGCCATTTCTCCATTGAAATCATAGATGCCCCAACTTCTCTTCATTCCATTTTCTTTCCCAGATCTGGTTGATGTAGTCCATATTCTTAATTTACCTTCTCATACATGTGCAAAAATTTTTCAGGAATGTTCCCAGGTGGTGCCCCACCTGTTGTCCCGCCACCCTCAGAATGGAGTGAGCATAAAATGGCAGATGGTCGCTCATACTACTACAATGTCAAGACAAAAGCATCTGTTTGGGAAAAACCTGATGCTTTGAAAACTCCTGAGGAGAGAATGCAGGATTCTAATATGACACCTGATGCAAACAAGCCTGAAGGAGATCAACATAAGCAAGCAGGTAATTGATACATTCTTTGGTAGAACAAATGTTTCAAATCACTGTGATGTTGTGTAATATGTTAATTTGATTTGGCATATTGATTATCATATAAATCTTAAAGCATGTGTGCCAACTGTCACGCTTTGCATTGTTATTGTTCACATCTTACCTGGGAAATTTATCCTATAACAAAAACTAGGCAAGAAAAATATTTCTTTATTGCATTTCCATTAAAACTATGTTGAAATGAGCAAGTGTACTCCTGTGATCAGGGACCGCGGAGCGGTTTTTTTATTGGTGGGGCTAATCGAGCACCGAAGGTGCGAGATATCTAGAGGGGAAACTTTTGCCGATCAAGAACCCTGAGATGCCTGAAAACACTTCTAATTTCAACAATCATCATGAAGTGGCATATAGTTTTTGCCTCGATTCTTATATTTTTAATGAAAACATATGTATTGAACAAAAATTATTGGTGGGGTTTTAGCCCAGCCAGCCACCCGCTCCGCGGTCTTTGGTGATGCCAGAGGTTCTTTATAGATTCAAACTGAAAACCTGAATTTCTCAACCGCTAAAAAAGTCAACAGATATTCTTTAACACATATTCTTTGATGAATATTTTTTTCACTAGACCCATCAACACTTGATGCTCAGGTTCAGGATGAAAAACCAACAGTTACAGCCAACAATGAGCACGTGACTGATAGCCAATCAAAAGATAGCAGTAATAAACCTGTGGCCAGTCAGCCAATATCTGGTTCCCCCTGGTGTGTCGTGTGGACTGGAGATGAGAAGGTGTTCTATTTTAATCCTGCAACTAAAGTCTCTGTTTGGGAGAAACCAGAAGATCTGCTTGAAAATGATGAAGTTGATGAAATCTTACAGGCTGGGCCCGACAAGAAGGCACCAAGTGAGTTATAGTCCCACTGATTTGCTGCATTTGTTAATTTACAGGAGAGATTGTAGGCTGGTTTTATTGTCAAAAATAATAGTGCTGACCACTGGATAGTGATGTTTTTTCAAACATAAGAAACATGTTCAGTAACTGCTAAAATACAAATTAAAGTTTAGCCTTTTTGAGTTAGAGTCAGTTCTTTAGCACTGCAAGTTCAATATCCCTGGTCTTTATCATGCCTTACTGCAGCAATTGAAAAACCCCACTATCTCGTGGGTAGCGTTATCCACCTTTCCTATAAGCTATCCAAATTTCCCTCCGTCCGGCCAAATGCAAAACCACTACCTACCAACGCTCCTTCTTCATTCGTGCAACTAGAACATGGAACTCTTTACCATCTACACTAAGATCTTCTAGCATTAATATTAGGCATTTTAAAACTGATTTACAAAATTACTACCTGATAGTCTTGAGAGAATGCTTCAACGAAGAAGGTCCAAGGATATAAAAGGCTATATGTCTGAAGTGTAACACTAGTCGTTACTTACGTTCCAAACTAACTTGCTGTTTTTAATAGTCTCCTGTCCATGTACTGTGTGTGTTATCATAATTGTGCGTATTATTTTGTAAAGGGCCCACAGTAATTGGTTTACACTGTTGTGGTGTCCCTGCTATTCTTGTCCATGTTTATTATCTAGATGTCTATTTGTAGATCTGTTAGGTGTTTTTGGCAAAGTTAAATAATTTTCTAATTTAATCCTTTCAGAAAGCAAAGATGTTAAACGAAGTCCAGAGGAGAAAGCTGAGGAGCCGGATGCGAAAAAGCAACGGTAATACTGTTTCTCATTGTATTCTTGGGCTCCTCTTGCTGTAGCCTTGCTTAGTATCAAACTGCATGGATGTTCCTGTTAACATTGTTAACATCTTCATGTCCCACATGTATCTTTGAACAGTGTGGAGGAGGAGAGCGGAGGAGATGCTGAAATGCCTACAGTGGTACAAGAACAGCAGGAAGAAGAGAAACCGAAAACTGAAACTGGAAAAGCAATTGAGAGAGAACGAGATGCTGCCATTAAACGGAAAACGTTAGCTTTAGATGAACGAATGAATGATTTTAAGGAAATGCTTCGAGAGAGAGCAGTAAGCAAAATTGGATTTTAAAAACTCGCTGGAGTCTACTGAAACAATTCTCTTAAGAGGAACGGGGTTCCTCTAAAGACTTGTCGATTTGCTAGCCGTGTCAACGAAGGGGTTAGCGGAAGCGGCGATGGAGAGCTGTACCACCCCCTCCCCCTCACCACCTCCCTCATTACCCTCTGCTCTCATTACCGCCCCCTACTTTTCATATGCCCTTCCTTCTCATCGCCCTCTCGGTGCGAATTCTTTGTTGGTTATGTGTTAGAATTTTCGCTGACGAGACGACTTTACGACTATTAATGAGGAATTTATTTTTCACACATAAGGTTTCGGCGTTCTCTACATGGGAAAAGGAACTGCCGAAATTCGTGTTCGACTCTCGCTACTTGCTACTGAACCAGCGGGAAAGAAAAACCGCGTTTGACCAGTACGTGCGAGTCAGGGCTGAGGAAGAACGTATCGAAAGAAGAAGCAAGTTGAAAGAAAAGAAAGAGGCTTTCAAAACGTTGTTGGAAGAAGCAAAAGTGTCTTCAAGGTACTATTAAATGTCTATTTCCATGTGTTCTTGAACAAAAGATTGTAATGCCCACAAAATCATGTGGGGTCTCTGATTATCAATAAACAATACTTTGACATGGTTAGTAATACAAACTTCCCCATGATCAATAATCAGTGACAAGTCTTGTATTCGAACATTGTATTTTAGGGGTCAGCTCAAGGCCTTCCATTTTCTAAAATGTGCAGTTCTAGTGGGAAAAAGGGTGGGTCAAAAACCTAGAATGGGCAGTTGAATGTTTAATCTGAACGTAATAACATTCATTATTTAATATATTAATTATCTACAAAACAAACGCAAGTAATTAAGGTTTCTAGGTTTCAAGTAGTTCATTTTATTCCACATAACACTGCAAACTTCACATGAGGAAAGGCTTTAGGCCTGAAATCGTAGAAAAAACCGTATTCACTGTCCCTAGTATGCCCTCTTCGGTCATTGTGTTGTTTTTATGTTAACAGGACAACGTTTAGTGAGTTTTCCTTGAAGCACGGCAAGGATGAGAGATTTAAAGATATTCCGAAGATGAAAGATCGCGAGAATCTCTTCTCAGAGTACGTAACCGAGTTGAGAAAGTTAGATCGAGAAGCATCACAAAGAAAGAAGGAATTCGTCGACGAGAAGGTATTGTTTTGCTTTCAGTGCCGGGTGGGACTTGAACCTCAGTAAAAATTGGAGCAATTGTCCTTAGGTTTTGCTCGTGTGGAAAGGAATTCATTCATGTAAAATACTTCGTCTACCCACAAGCGAAATTTTCGATCAATTGCTTCAGTGGGTTTTGAGACACAAAAATTTTCATTCATTGTTGCCCCAATTCTCCCATGTTTATTTTCCTAGATTTTTTTAACGTCAAAATTCCGTGCTTGAACGGTGGTGAAAATTTTTGTTTCTCCAAGATGTTTCGCCAGCAGTAGTGGTCGAACGTCTTCTAAGTCCCCATTTGTCTTGTGTTTCGTCTTTGTATTGTGTTGTGTTACGTAGCTCGGTCCAATTCAGATTTGAAAATCGTCTTTTCATTTCAATGCCACCTTCTCGTATCACTGTTTCATGCAAGATTCAGTATGTTTGAATTTAATTATACATAAATATTGTTAGGATAGTTCAACATTAAGTTGATTTTCAATTCGTTTTTAAAAGTTATTAAGGCAATTTTCAAATTCAAATTGGATATAAGCTATAGCTGTTTATACACACGTAGAATGTAAAGCATTATGTAAACTCCTAATAAAATTCAAGTTACTGTCAAGTTAAATATATTTGTGTCGCAAACTGTTCTGATTCCTACGATCAGATACGATTTAGTTCATTCCTGTGGTTAGACGTAGAACAATATCAAATTATTTTGCTTCGACAAACTTGTCTCCTTAGGAATTTACATTCTGCTTGCTTTGTGCGTAGTGCCTACTCCGCGAAATATGCTAATTTTGTGCATAGCGAATCTTTACTGAGTGCTAACGAGATTTCTCCCTTGGATAGCTAGGTTTATCATTGTAGATGTTTAACTGTTTATGATCTAACACACAGCAGACTACTAAAGTCAGTGGCACGTACCGAGGTTGGCATTTGAATGCTTTTCTCTATTGTTAAAAAACGGCCGAAAAGGTAAACGATTTTCATTGTTCTTCTAACACAACCCGGTCATCGTCTCGTACCCAAGGAGTCCGCTCATTACCAAGGCCCTGGGTACGAGAACGTAATCTATAGTGTGATTGGTATCCGTATTCACAGATGTTTCTCAAGCATGGTAGGTTGTGAAACAAGTGTCTTTTCTACAAACTGCGTACAAATTTGGGTTTGCAGTTAATAAATTTTAGTTTTTAATTCAAATACTTATAAATATGGTGATATCCAAGGTGAGATGTTAATAGGGTTGGAGCATTGGTGGTTAACCGTACTGTATAGGGCCTACGGTGATGGTATAGTGTTTGGTTCAGTGTCAGTAATGGTGATTACGATGGTGGTGATCATTGGTGATGGTCCATACGCATGGTCAGGTTTCATACTATTCATGGTTTAGGATTATGGCTGCTAATAAGGGATTGCTGTGGTGATGGTGTCGTGGTTGTGGTGAAAAAACAGTAGTTGTATTGTTGGACAGTTCGATGATGCTAGCGGTTTTGAATTTTTGGTGATTTGGATGACGGTGTGTGTTATTCTGGTCAGAGTCGTGGGGGTGTTTCGATTAATGAATGGTAATAGTATGGATGTGATTTGATGGCAGTAATAGCACTTTACCGTGCCTGGTGATGGTTGTCTCAATCATATATCAATATTGATGCATTTATAATAATGGTATTAGTTTGGACGTGCTCATACTGGTGCTGAACTGAGAGACGATTAAACTGTCAGTATTTATGGCAAGCCAACTTTCTTGTTCTAGCATATTCATTTCACGGATCCGTGACAACACGCTGTCCTCTAATGTAATATGTGTACAAACGTGATCAACAGATCAGACAATGCTTGTAAAATATGTATCATACTGTAGTTACTACTGCTACTTGAATAAACAAAAAAAAAATTAAAATGCCGGTTCAACATCGACAAATGTAATTTAACATGGTGTGGGAGTTGTTTCTCTCTCATTTGGTAGTAATTATTGCTTTTCCCGTATTCTTTTCTGCTAGGTTAAAGAGGAATATTTTCAACTCTTGTCCGAACAAAAGCTTGGTGAGGAAGAACCGCATTGGCATACAGTGAAGGCAAAGATTAGCGAAGACCCTAGATACACAGTCATTGAAAGCAGTCACCGTCGGAAAGAACTGTTTAAGGAATACGTGCAGAACATTCAGGTACCGGAGAACATTCTGTATCTACAATCAAAGGGACTGCAGACACAGGCTAAAGCACGTATGCCATCAGTGATATGTCCTCAGACCTTTCACACGAGGTCATTTCCAAGCGTTTTCACAACAGTCAAAATGAAAACGATATGAACTACAAAAATTTTCATCAATTTTAGTTTTTGTTCTTACACAAGGTTTATGCTGGTTTTCATTAAATGATGTCAATAAGTCGCGAGGTTTTTGAAGTAATTCCGAATGAAAACGCTCGAAAACTTTGTATTTACCTATTTTAAACTAGAACGACAGTATCTATGCAACTATTGACAAGTGTAAACGGTCGACAAGTGTAAACTTAAATAGTGTAATGTTAAGCTCATTTGATCATATGAGCAGCTAAGTACGAAAGCTGCGAAACAAAGGCTATCAACATACTGTCATGAGAGCGCGCTTGGTTGTTTAATAAAATGTAGTACAGATATCTTTGTACATTGGTACAAACAGTAATACTAGCAACATATTTTAAACTACTGTCTTGAATCCATAACATAAGTTGGTTAAAAGTGTAATGAATCCCCCCCCTGCACACCTCTTGATCCACGCCTACAGACGTGCGCACCTTTGTGCATCCCTGTGGTAAATCCACTGCTGTTTGGTAACGTTTTGTGTTTTTATTGAGTCAGGTCGATAAAAAAGACGCAGATGAAGATAAGGAGAAGTTGGATCGTGTAGAAGCCAGTATGCGTGAACGAGAACGTCAGGTGTACGCACAACAGGCTGAGTTAATGAACGAAAGAGAGAAAGAGAAGGAAAGACATGTTAAAGAAAAAGCTACCCAACATTTTATGGCATTAATGTCTGATATGGTTAGTACTGTATAACTAAGTATCCTCTTACTGTGAGCGCAGTCGGAGCCAACCAGAAAGCTTTTCTTCCCTCAACTACCACTCAGAGGTATGGTCACTTCTTACCCACATCAAGTGTGACCATTCAGCCCAGATTATACGAGAGATTTTATACACGATGGGACCGAAAGTCTTGTTGTTGTTTTTTTTTATTTTATTTACTTCGCCACGGGGGCAGGGTCACCACAACAGCGTGAGCCAATTACTGTGGGCCCTATCCTGCCATGTCAACATTCCCTGTGAAAAAACTGGAGTATCTGGAGAAAACCCACGACTTTCGGCAGAGCGTTGACTATACTCTTTTCACATGAGGACTGGGTTCGAGTCTAGTCTGGGGATCGAACTCGGGACCTTAGAGGTGAAATGCGAGTGGTCTGACCACTGCACCACTTTCTTGTTATTTCTTTTAGGTTGTTCTTTCTCTTAGTTACCACACTCTTTTTATTTCTGTCAGGTGCGCAATGCGGATGCAAACTGGAAGGAAACGAAACGTATGTTAAGAAAAGATCATCGCTGGCAGATGCTGGAAAGTCTCAGTAAAGAAGAGAAAGAAAACCTCTTCAACAGCCACATCAATCAACTGAATCAAAGAAAACGAGAACAGTTTAGAAAACTTCTCGACGAGCAGGCCGAGGTAAACATATAGTGTTAGTATACTTTTATAAGGAGCAAATTTGACTTACTCGCGAGTGGAAATCATACACATATCTGGATTTGTTGTTCACAGCTTATTGTGAACCTAATTTATTCTTGGGGGAGCAGAGTTACCGAACAGACTATGGCCCAACTGATTGGGGGATTCGGGGGTAGCTACGGCTTAACGTTCTTATCTCAGAAGACGCGAAAAACTTGCCATTTACTAAAGTCGATGTAAGAGCAGTTAATGTACCAAATCTGGAACATATTGAACTTTTTTTACCTATTTTCTACCGAGAATTTTTACAGCTGATCAGAATAAAATCGTTGGTTGTAATACAATTAAAACTCCTTTCAACTGGTTTGCAGATCGGATTGAAAACAAGTTGGAGAACAGCGAGGAAATTGATCAAGGACGATCCACGATTTTCAAAATTTTCCTCTAGTGATCGAGTATGTTCTCTTAGTTTTTAAGTGGCTTTGCTCAAATTTTAAATGGCTTTGTTTTTAAGTGACATTGTTTGTTGTTTCCTACTTCAGAAACGTGAAACAGAGTTTAACGATTACATGCGAAATAAACTGAATCAGGCCAAGAATGAATTTTGGGATCTACTGAAGGAAACCCACGTCATAGACCACAGGTTGGTAAGCTGATGGGCAGATCTCGCCACAGTGGTGAGGGTCAGGAATTTAAGAGACCCACCCCTCTCTTCTCGGACCCCCGCCCCAAAACGTTGATAAAGTTAAATAAATCCCTGAATTGTATGCTGGAAAAAGTTGACTTTATAGTAAGAATTTTGGTCGTTTATGTAGATCGAGCAAGCTTTTAGCCGAGTCAGACCGGCATCTGAAAGACATAATTCAAACATTGAAGGTTCGTTCTGAGAATTGTTTCTTTTTTAACGTGTGGCTTGTATTTTTTGCTGCAATGACTGCATGGTACAGTGCTAATTTGTTGTGCTAATGTATATTTCTAAATTTACCATTCTAGCAAGACCGCCGATATTTAGTTCTTGATGATGCAGACGATGAACGTGATCGAATCCTTTATCAATACATTGGAGAACTCTCGCGGCGTGGGCCTCCCCCTCCCCCGACAGCATCCACCCCAGCTAACAGAAGCAAAAGACCATGGTTTGTACAAGACAATCTATCCTCTAAAATATCGTGAAGTATTTTTGCCCACCTCCCACACAGCTTGATTTCGGGAACAGAAGTACGTGGATATGCAAGATCAGAAATACATTACTTAGCCCGACTGGAGAACCTAGCCTCCAAAATGTCATGCAGCAATTGGTCGTGTTAAAACCACTGTATTATATCACAAGCTTTTTGCTGTGCAGTTGTAAAGTTACTTAGAAGGCTGCTGTAGAAGGCAAAAAACTACATTTTTATCAGTTATCTGGACAAAATTATTTGAAAGCTTTACATTTCGTTCACAGGACGCCAGTACCGCAGTACAAACACTGCTGGTAAATCATTATGGTTTGCAAACCTTTCACACGATGCTGTAACTTCGAACTCTTACAGTTAGTATTTCACATTTTCCATGCCGCACTGGTCAAACCCTAAACATAAGAGTTTCATATACCATTTTCAAACTCTATGGGTATCGTGTGAATATCACACAATATGTGAATATATACACTATGTGTATCGTGGAGTCTTAGAGACAGCTTCACTGGTCCAGGTTATTAGCAACGATTTACCAGCAGTAGTTTGTCTGTGCTAGTAGTAGTGTGCATTTTTAGACACATTTTTTTATTAAGAAAATTTTCTGGCTAACAGCCCTCTTTGTACCTAGGAGAAATGTCAAACAATGTTAAAAGTAGCAGCAATTAAAATTTTTTCTCGAATATGTATTTTGCATTTTATTTTCAGTGCATTTAAATCACACGGTAATTACGTTTTCAACCCATACTAGGCCTGCACAATGCAATGTGTAACATACATTGTTGAACCTCATTGCATTCCTAGGTGTTTATTATGTTTGTGTGTCAATCACAAATGCATGGTATACACATGTTCCTGGGGCTAACACTGATGTCATAGGTATTAAAAGCCCCTCTATTAATACATTCAGATGTCAATTGTTAAAATTCATGGTAAAATTCTTGTTTCTGTTTCATCATTCTTCAGCTCTTGTGTGTGCTCATGCATACAATGCATTCGTTCACATCTAAACCTTAAGCCTGTGTTTGCATTGGCTCATTGTTCTGACCCATAGAAGGTCTATAAAATGTGTGTCCATGTGCGTTATGAGTGTACAGAAAACCATTCTGTGCTCCAGAGGGACCCGATGGTAGGTACTTTGCAGGACATGATGGTGGTCGATGACCTTTGTATGTATCTTTGTAGCTAGTTTTGAACTCCATGTCACCTTTTACTTTTGCATTTATCAGAGGCTTAACAGTTTCAGCAGGTGGTACAAAGTCACCGGTGTAATGACTTTGATAGTTGGTTCGTCCATCAAACTTTGCGGATGGTGCCTTGTAGTTGTCAGGCTTACGAACCCTATCTGGAAGACCTACGTTCCATTGTTTAAATGCATCATTGTGTTCAGTACTATCGTCAATAGGTTGTTTGGATGCAAAGGCATAGACATCTGGTTTTGCAAGCTTAGCACGGCAAAGTGGGTGCTTAACATAATCACGTTGAAATGAAGTTGTTCCATCAAACTTGGTTGCCGGTGGTTGGTAAATTTCCTTCTCTCTAGCTTCTCGTTTTGTCAACGGCCATTGCTTGAAAGTGTTCTGGTAACTGGTATCGCCTTCAAAAGGAACATCAGATGTCATTAGGGCAGCTGGGGGCTTAAAACTGTTTGCAGGCTTGCCATCTTTCCAGGTGAAATCACGATTACAAGTTGTCATGTCATCCAGGCGAGGTCTATCTGTCGGATACTCGTACGTTGGTTTCATTGCGGTTCTGGGTCGGACATCCTTCTTCGTGTAATCAACCTTGGTTGTTGTCTTTCCTTCCATGGGTGCTGATGACAGTCGGAATGCTGGGGCTGGTGGGTTGATGGGCTGGGTCCGAGTGCCATAATACCCTGGGAAATCCGATTGATGTGTAGATTTTGAATCCATTTTTCCATCTGTAGCCCTTAGTGAATTATCAGGCTTCATGCTCTTCACCATTGCACCATGGAGGTCCCATGGGATGTAGGTGTGGTTGTGTGTGGTGGCATCTTCAAATGGACCTTGACTAGCAACATACTTTTCTAGTGGTTTGGCTGTGGCTGCAGGGTTAGTTCTGTGTGGTATATAGTCATAGGTATAACTTGATGTCTTCTCAACATCTCCCTGAGGTTGATGATACTCTTGCTTCTCACGTTTGCTTGGAGGTTGCACTTGATGTGGGATGTATGTTGTGTTGTTGGTTGTTTTACCTTCGACTGGCTCATTTGAAAATTTTGGAGCCCCCTCTGGCTTGATTGGCATGGTACGAGGTACAGCTACATTACGATATGTGTCCTTGTATTCTGAAAGAAGACACTTGGACCCAGGTCTAGCTCTTACTTCAGGATGGTGAACACACCTATGTCTCCTAAAAATCATTATTATATATGTTAGTAACCAATTTCAGACCTTCAAAAACAAGCACCATATATTTCCTATGTATGACAAAAGCAGCAAATCCTTGCTTGCTGCGCACAAGGTAAGAAAACAAGGTAAGAAAAATGCCTTGTATGAGGCTATGACAAATTTCAAGCAAATGTGCCTGAGTGCCCAGTATCGAGTTCATGATAGATGTTTAAACTAGGATTTAAAACATTGTATTTAAAACATTAAATACTGTACATAACATATATTGTTCTACACATAAGAAAAACTTGTGAATGGGTCATATTCAGACACTGAAATAACATTTCACATACAATACATGTCGAGTTGCAATTGCAAACAAAAAATTAGTTGCCAAGACAACAATAACAAATCGTTCTAGAATATTTGCTAAAATTATTCGTTTAATTACAGTAAAACCTTATAATTTATTGTAAGCGTGTATTATATATCTGTAAGACTGTAACATGTATCTCAACTTTTCAGTTGAAAGCTGTAATTATTAGTACTGATTAATAACTAGTACTATACTTCAACTCTCATCAATTAACCTTCGAATACGTGCACGTCTACGAATTCGAAACTAAAATTCGATGCAATTACAGAAAGCAAACCGATTCTTGCTTACGAGATAAAATTTTGAGTGCGTATTTTTGTTTACGATTGACAGCTTTAGAGTTTAATACATCCCATACACAATCAGGTACTCAAATTGTTCTTCTTTTTTTAAAACAAATGCTGCTTCTTTAGAACAAAAAAATTGATAATACACGAATGAAAAGGCACAAAAAAATGTTCATAGCTTACCCGCATGTACAAATCTGACAGATACAACGAGTGGCCATCTCTTTAAAAGTCAAAAATTATCCAAGATTAAGGAGACACTAAAACGGTGATGCTATCTTCATGCAATGGTGTCTGTCCTTTGTGTTCGCTCTCTGTTTAATGTTTATATAGAATGTAGTTGTTTTTGTTGCCATGCGACGCCATTGTTGAACACGCGTCACCTGTTCGGAAAATGTCGAAAATATATCCGAACTCGAGAAGCGTCGGCCGATGTGAAACCGAAGTTGGTCGTTTATCCTTTGTTATCCATCAACGACACCTTAGACAAATTTTGTGGCGGGAAAATTTTAATTTTTAAAAAGACTAATAAAAAAACAATATGTAAGACTTTCATAAAAGGTAAGAATTTTCGTGCCATGTCTTTATTTATTTCATTTCTAAAAAGAAAATTGTTTTACAAGTATAATTACTTCTTTTGTTCGTCTTTGTAACTTACATTGGGTTAGAAGACAGATTTTTAATATCGAAATACTCGTACCAACTAAATCCGCCATCTTCTATTTTTGACCTCAAATTTATCATTATTCAGGACAGGTGAGTATTTAAAAAATAGTTTCATAGTTGAATCATCTAGATATAAGACGTAAAAGATTCAACTAGCTCCACTGTGAATATATGAAACTGTTTTTTAAATACTCCCATTAATAATTTTAATAATGTACTTGCTTTTATTGTTTTTAATTATATCCTTTTTAATTTGCACTTTTTTGTTTGAGAAAATTAAAAATTACTGTGCACTTTAATACTACCTGCACTAGACCAATTACTTTTATAGTTTTTATACATGGTCAGTATCACTGCACCGGGTCATTAATGCTATACTGTATTAGTCCGTATTCTGGGCACCAAAAAGTCGCTTAGAAAATGATTTTCGCTGCCATGGTTTAGGGAATACTTTTTCTCTGCATGAATCTATAGGTTTTTATATGCTGAATTCGAATTCACTTGTTGTCACCTCCAGAAACGCGCAGTTTTTTTGTAATTTACGATCAAACATCGATACTTTTCACTTAAATTTCCGCCATTTTCCCGCAGAAACTTCATGTTATTTATAGTTGTTGTACTAGTTCAAGTCTCTTAGCAGGGGGGTTTAACACGGCTACATGTATTTTTGTATTGTTTTGATAATTTGATTATTGATTTCAAAGCGTAGTCAATCGAAATTATACTATTAAACGACAAAATACATGTAAAAACACGGAAAGCGTTAGCTTTTGAAAATGTTAGCGTATATCTATTGAAACCTCGATTCAAGCTACAACGAACTATCATCTGCTTGGCAGTCCTTGGCAATGCAAAGATTCTTCTATTTCAAATATCACATGGCCTTGATAATTTCATCATTCAGTTCATGTCATTCATCCTTGTAATATAGTTTAGGTATGTTGTTTATTTATGTGAGAGAATTTGTAGGTATTAGCCTAAATCATCAAGGCTGAACATTCTGCTATGCAAACCATATGACTTTATTTGCCTTATATGCTCTGGTCATATTTTTTTCTGAATATTATGTGGTGTAGGAGCAGTTTTCAATTTTTATTAGCATTAATATTTGTAGCATTAATTCTACTTATACTAGGACTAAAGTGAGAGTTTTATTTTGAATACAAGCAATACAAAGACAAAGTATTCATATGTTTTTACTGGGATTTCTGAAATATAGTCATGCAGTCAGAGTCATCATGAATACCTTTGCTGGCTTTGCCCATCCACTGGAACAGAATGCAAAACTGCTACACAATTTTTTTGGGAGGGTTTATAATTGATGGAGGTTTATTCATACCAATGGAGTGGTCCTAAATATCCTTGCAAGAATCCTGACACATTACATTTTTTAGTTCAGAAATTATTTTTTGTATTTATACATGTATTGGAGCTGTCCATTGAAGCTGTCTCAGGGTTGCAAATTAGTTAGGGGCTGGGTGGGAGCCCAGGGACAGCCCTCCCTTTAGATACCAGAAATTTCTACTGCAAGTGTGTATGCAATGTCAAACAGATCAATTACTAAAGCTGCACTTTTGCCTTCAACACCATAATATGCTACATTTACAGTTCTCAGAGATCTTAATACAATTGCCATGTTGTAGGCCACTTCAGTGGTAATTGTCTGTTGTTTTTTTATATTATATTCTAAGTATCATTTGTTGGAGAGAACTATCTACAAGACAGTTATTTTTTATTCAACTCAAAAAATTCTTGTACACCAGAAATTAAAGTAACAAGGTCAAACTATGTACCAATTCATAAATAAAGTAATTTGTATTGACCTTTATTTTGGTTTTACTGTTAACTAAACAATCAAAGGACTGTGAAAAATATAACATTCACATGAATAGTTCTCTACTTTGTGCAACTGCTTCCCATTTAATAGCAATAAATCAAAAAGTATAGCCAATTTTATGACCTGAATATCTTTTGTACTGACAACAAAATTTGTATCTTGAGTAAGATTATGATATATTATTGGGGGGGGGGGGGTTATATGCAATGCAATGTTAGTACAATATACTGTTTATACTTAGAATGTAATGATTATCAATGTTCATTTATGCTAATAAATTGATACAAAAAGTATTAAGAAAAAATGATGACCGGCAGCATATAAAGAAAATAAAGCCATAATTTCACAGATTGCATACCAGAACGTTCAGAAAATATCCACAATTCTTGAACTCGCTCAGTCGCATAAATAAACAACTTACTATTAATAACCACGAATACCAGACCAATGACATTTTAAATAAAGAATCTTTGCAAATAGAGAAGATATTTCATTGTAATTTAAATAGATATATGCCAGCATTTTCAAAAGCTGATACTTCCAGTGTCTTTTAGTCTATTTTTCTCCTTTAGTGGTAGAATTTCAATTGACTAAGTTTCAACTCGATAATCAAAACAATACAAGAATACATGTAGCCGTGTTAAACCCCCCTGCCTAGAGACTTGAACTAGTACAACAACTGTAAATAACATGAAGTTTCCGCGGGAAAATGGCGGAAATTTAAGTGAAAAGTATCGATGTTTGATCGTAAATTACAAAAAAACTGCGCGTTTCTGGAGGTGACAACAAGTGAATTCGAATTCAGCATATAAAAATCTATAGGTTCATGCAGAGAAAAAGTATTCCCCAAACCATGGCAGCGAAAATGAACGAAAATCACCGCCAGAATACGGACTATATACATATATTGCAGACAAAAAATTGTTTAATTTATTTGTAATTGTATTTAGACTTCGAATGTAGATATTTATTTTTCGGTAAATCGCCAACCTTGTGTTTTTGTCAGTATCTCTTGATAATATTTCACTACTTTTGTATATTTGTATAATCTGGTAGTATACAACAGGATTAATGGACGCGACACGATTAGGTATAACGTTCCAAGAAGCTCAGGCAGTTCTTAGAAATATACGAAACAAACATAACGAAGGTTGTGATACACGATTACCTCGTGAAAGTGTCCATGAAACCAAAAGAGGTTTGTACTATTGCATTCCATCTGTCGTTATTCTGACCAAAAAATGTTTGACATACACAATTTCAACAATCTTTTTTTCGCAGAACATAATTCCGAGTGCTCTTACAGCAAATCACCTTATTTTACTGTTCCATATACATTCCTGAAATCAGAAAGCTCCGAGTTAAATGTAAATTGCGTAAAACGAGAAAACTCAACTCAAATTCAAAACTCGTATGCTGCCACGGTCCTGAAGAAGGAAAGAAAGCTGTCTTCTCAAAGAAACGGTAAAGTAGAGCTACCTTAAGTAGCAATTATCAATTTATCATGCAATTACAATTATACGTTCACAGGATACTCAGACGAGAAAACAGTAAATAGAAAGAAAATTATCGGCATAGTAAAACATGTTAAACTACGTGGGAAAATCTGAATCTCCTCTATATTTAGGAACTGAATGGCATGAAAGTAAGCAGGACAGGCTGAAAATAACGTCATCTGTTACTAAAGCCTTCTCAGAATTACCTATTCATCACTACGAGAATATACATCCTTATGGTAGCCCGACTTCGTTTGTCTCACGTGAAAAACAGACAGAGAGCCTGAAATCCCAAAATACTTTACCTAAAGCATCTTCAATAGGAAAACGGTTGGAAGAGTTTAAGCAGAGGAGTGTGCCGTGAGTTTCGTTTTAATGTTTTTTGTTTAATGTTGAAGAATATCCGCCTCTTAGGGCCTGTTCATATGGGAAGAAGTTTTCCCGGTTAACGAGAAAACATTTCGACAAGTTTTCAAGCGAGATCTCGCCTTCTTACGAAAATAATATGAAAAGTTTCCTTCCCCGAAGAAAGAGCCTGGGTACGAGGTTGAAAGTTACCTTGCGTTCATATGAGACGAAAAGTTTTCCCCTTAACCGAGATCTCGCTTGATGACAGGCGAGATCTCGGTGACCGAGATTATTTTTATCCCATAGGAACACAACTTTCCCGCTTAGTGGGAAAACTTTCTGTTTACACTTTACAAAATCTACATCACCGCAGGAAACTTTACCCGGTAAGCGGGAAAACATTTCTCCATATGAACAGAACAACATTATTTGACCTGTCGAAATGTTTTCTCGGGAACCGAGATAACCTCTGCCCATATGAACAGGCCCTTAATTAAGTTTCTTGAATCATCTCTAATAATTATATTCGAACGATTCTACCTTGTTTTTATGAATCCTATATAGGGAACATCAAGAACATTCTGAAATAACTATTTGCGGTATGTACTTTATTTCTTATCAGTTGAAACAATTCCGCAATTAGTTTTTATGCGGGGTTTTTCTTTATTTTGTGCAGCTAGATTTATTTTAGATTCAATTTATGATCTATATTTTAGCGAGAAAATCTGTCCAAACCAGCTCCGCAAGTCTAGCACAGTCGGGGGCAGCGAAGATGATTATGCCTCAGGAAAACAGCACCCTCGTACAAAATGGTTCAAGAATTCAACAGAAAACTAAACAAGACAAACAGTCTTCTAAGCCGATAAACTATTCCACCCAAACGGAAATAACTTCATATTTACCAATGATCAAGCAGCAGAAGAAATTATTTACAGCAAAAGAACAAACAAAGATTGACGAGTTTAGTTTAGCCAAGTCACAGAAGAAGGTAGCTGCAGAGAAGATTGAAAGTTTGAGTTTAGAAGAAAGAGAATTAGCAAAGAAGCAGATTATGACCGCAAGCAATGTTGCTTGTACTCTGGAATATGTCGACGGTAGTACTTTGCTACGCTCTGGTACTACTAAGACCCAGGTGATTTTGTTTCTTAATTGACCATTCTGTAATGATGATTTTCGTAATCACATTTAATGACTTGCTGATTTAATGACTGGACTAAGTATTTTTTTCAATAACTAATACTTGTTGATGGATGCATAGATTCGTTTTTCTCGCAATGTAAATGTGTTTTGACACTGTAGCATGAGGTGCAATTGCCATGGTAACTTCGGGTGTCTCCACACCCTCTGTGCTTTCATCCTCTCGTTCTCCTGATTAAGGCATTCCTTGCTTGATTCCCCTTTTCTTTTTTTCAACTGCTTGTTGTCTTGGGATATTTGAAATATGTTCATAGCCTCCTTGTTCAGTCGTTCAATCATCTTCATTAATCTTCAAAAAGAGATTAATCATTTAAGTGGTTTAACCACCTTGCATGCCACGCTGAGTTACGCTTTTTTTAGTTTGTGCTATCAAATTCGAAATTTTTAATCTAACACTTAATGATCAACTGTATATTTTGAACAGGTAAAGGCAATACACTTCAGCGTTTCCGCCGAGAATGTTGCACCTTCCGTAAAAGATCGTTGCCATATTTTGTTTCCTTTATCGTCATTGAAAGAGAGCGCTTCCGAATACCTGTTATGGTTGAGGTCTGCCACTCATTTTGCTCATGTTTGTCTTCAGCCAAAATAGCCTTTATTTTATTAGTCCCCATTAAACAATAATTCTAACAACACATATAATCCTGGCCCTGTCTCCCACTTTAGGGAATTCTTCTTGGACTTTATGATCAGGGAAAGTAATAAAGTGATATATGACGCACAGAAATTTATAAAGATATTAATGAAAGCTTTGAATATCGAAGACTATACAGGTAAAATGAAGACTTTTTAACTCATTGGTTATCGTAAGCGATATATACTACAGGCAGTAAATACTTTACTTAAGAAATATTGAAGAAGACGGAACTACACATATTTCGATTCCATTTACCTCCAAATGTAATGTACCTGTTTCACTGCATATTTTAAATAGTTTATTTTAACCTTTAGCTTGTTTTCAATGGCGTTGTTTCGATCCAAAAATTGCGTCATGGCTAGTCGATCCTGATCATCCTCCAGAGCATTTTGATGCACTTTTGCGAAATAGATTTGGAAGAGAAAAGCCGCCCAACAACGTAAAGCCTGAATGATAATGTTTCCATGTGTCTCGCGTGTTAAGGTTGAAATTCAGTTGAACGGTTTTCGTTTTTTTAAGGAGCCGGACAAAAAAAGCGAAACAGTTGATGAAGATCTGATGTCGCTGTTGTCTCTTATTCCTGATATGTTTCTAGTTCTTCAGGTAAAGTAGTTAAAAAATAGCCAAATTTATTCACGTACATCTTTCTCACTTATGCTGACATGCACTTTTATACATGGCTTTGCGCGTGCGCTTGTTATAAATATTTATTAAATTCTTCTTTCAATGAAGGAGAAAAATCTGTGGGAACTTTTCTCTGAAGTCGAAATGAAAATTTCTCCGATTCTTGCAGGTAACTTCATTCGCTAACTCCGTGTACGAGAATTTTGTACTGGAACATGCAGCCGCGAAGCTAGAGCGTCAATTGGGGGTGGAGGAGGTGAATATTCATATATCACTTGTACCTTATTTCCAGATCCTGAATATATGAACATGCACACTCCCCAAAATAACGCTCTAGCTGCGCCAGTCTGACAATGTGAATGCGCCGCTCCTAAGTCATGAGAAAAATCTGAAATGGATGGCCTGTATGAGTATAATAGAGGCGACCATAGTTCTCATTTTATAATTCCAGTAAGGATTTACTTTGGTTTTCGTAAGAGTGGATGGGGAGAAGCGGCCAATATAGCCTAGGAGCATTACGGGGGAATCGACAACGCATGGACGACCCCTTCGGAATTTTTGTCGAAAATGATATAGTCTAGAATGTCTTCCTAAAAAAGACATCTTAAAAAAGTAGATATACTTCAAAACAAGGCGCAGGTTGAAACTGTAAATTTTCGGTTTCATTTCAAAGTGAAAATTTTCGAAAATTCACAGTTTTAGCCTGCGTCTTGTTTTGAACCATATCTTGCATTAAAATGTCTTTTTTCGAATTTTTACTTTACTTTTTTAAATTTTTGGCTGGTCATGGTTTTTCTTCTATGTAACCGTATAGGCAGTGGCGGATCTAGCGTTAGTAAAAAAAAATTACCACAGCTCATTCTAGGATATATTTACATTTTAAAATACCTTCAAAGCAATTTCATTCGTTAGATTTTTTTCTTTTGAATTTCATAACCTATGACATTGTTATAAAGCTATATTGAATTTAAAATTGAGCTGCTATAATTTATTTTGACTTACCCTGGACCCGCCACTGCGTATAGGTACATCTATATAGTGCAAGTGTAATTCTGCAATATTTCTCCACAGCTATGGAGCTTCTTGGTGTTGAGATTGATACGAAACTTCTTCTCAATTATGGAAATATCCTTGAGGTAGTTCTTCAATTTGATTCTCTGAAAATAAACAAGTTACTTGACGTTAGTAGTCGGAAATGGTTTTTATATCATTTCATGAGAATATCCTGCAAAAAATCTGTTCGTTTTTCTTTGCAGAAGAAAATCAAGAAATTAGAACAGGACGGTTGCCAGGTAGGTATATATATGATGTTTTGATCGCGATTGATAAATTTACGTACCATCCTCAGAAAGATTGCTTATTCGCTTTATAGAGTGTCGGTCATCCATTCCAAATGAGTAGCACGCAACAACTTAGAAAAGTGAGAAGAGCTTGTTGAAGAGCTTTTTGTCATTGCGTCTCAACTCACAGTTGCCCATAACGAAAAAGATAGCGGACGTACATTTCACCAGAATGCATCGCGGTCGGAAATCGTTACAAAAAGTAAATTGACCTAAGAAGTCTGTTGAATGACAAGCATGTTATTATTTTTTTTGTTTTGTTAAAGTTTTTGTCCTTAGGTTTTTTTCTTGGCATCTTTTTTCAGTTATTTTTGCTTGATGCCTGCAATGCATTCTGGTTGAATGTGCATGCGGCCATCTTTTTCGTTATGGTCAATTACTTTCAATGTGACACATGATAAACATTATTTTATTCAGGTTCTCTTTGAAGAGCTTAGACTGGATAAAAATGTTCAAAAACGACTTGCCAGAACTCAGATTAAGAACTATAAATCAACTTCGGAAAACGTTGTAAGTATTTAATGATAGAGTTTAATGAAAAGTTTATATGGGTAAACAGTGTACTTGTGGTTAGCCAAGTTAACCTAGTTGTTGGGGAATAGACCATGTACCCATAATGACGTCATTATGGTCAAGGCATATTGTTCTTTTCGTTTGATGTTGCTGGTTTAGATTTCTTTTTCTTGTTTCTTGTTTTTCGATATTTTACTCCAGTTTTTCTGCCTTTCTTACCAAAGCATTATCATGCATCAGTTCATAATTATTGTTTTGTCTTTTAGCTTAAGCATCTTCAGGACTTTCACCCGTTGCCCAAAATTGTTTTAGAGTACAGATCTGTGAGTACAATCCAAGTATTGTATAATTCCGCATTTTAAAATATTCCAAATAATATCTTTGAAAAATGCATGTACTGTATAAAAGACATTTGTTTTTCTTACTGCTTTGGGTAGGTGACAAAAGTGAAGTCAGCTTATGTTGATGGCATACTAAGTTTTGTTGAGAATGTAAGTGAAACAATGTACCCACTTAGTTTTTGTAACACATATTTGTTTTAAACCACGCAGCAAAGGGTACTGTGGTTGCATTGTCTCTTATATATGGCAGATGAGAAACATCTTATTCCTGTATTCCATGTGTTTCTTTTCAGGGCGTTTTGCACACTAATTGGTACGTTTTATGCAAATTTGTGGATTAGCATTAATTTTTGTTATCAGATTAATTTTTGTTATCATGCATCTAAGGTCTTATAGACTTGCTGAATGAAAGTTTATATATCTTATTCTAGGAATCAAACTTGCACTGCCACTGGAAGATTAACATCTACAAATCCTGTTAGTACATTTTTAGCGTCTGTCTTCGTGTATGCCTGATGTTCCACTTGGCTGTATCAAGCATGTTTATGGATGTTATTTCGTCTGTTTATCACACCGGAGATCTTTTAATTTCCATTTATCATTTTTAAGAATATCCAATCCATTCCTAAAAGCCAACTTGATATTAGTGGTATTACCAAGCAGTTTATAATAGGTACGAGAACCTCTTGTGCTGTTATATTAGTGTAATGATCGTTTTGTAGTGGTTGTGTATCCTCATGCTTATCTCCAAGTTTCTCAAAAACATTTTTTTATTATACTTATCAAGGAAAAGAAATGGAAACAATATCTATCATTCCTAGAAAAGCTTTGAAGAGTCGTACTGGATGGTCATTTCTCTCTTCCGGTAAAATACCTTCGTTTGAACACGTGAAATGAATGGTAGAAACTTGAGATCTGATATGTTAACGTCATTACTTTTCTTTCAGACTTTCAAAGTATTGAGCTACGTCTGTTGGCTCATTTCTCTGAAGATCCTTTACTGCTTCGCATATTCAACGAGTCTGAACACGACATATTTGTTCAGTTAGCATCCATATGGTAAGTTAGAAACAGTCAGAAACGCACATGTCTGCTGCAGTTGTGGTTGACAACTTGTTACTATGCAGCAAGTCGGCAAGTATCTAGCTATGTTTCTATGGCATTCTGTAGGTTATCAGTGAATCCTAACTCCGTTCAAAGTGAAGACAGAGAGCGTGCTAAAAGGATTGTTTATTCAGTTGTTTATGGTGTTGGTATGTAGAGTAATTTTTTGTATATATAGTCACGTCAGAAGAGAACTGGGCCGGTTGGGCGAAGGTCAAACAGTTCCTACGTTTTGTCCTGTATTAGCTGTCAATGAATATACCTTTTGTACAGGGAAAGAACGATTGGCAGATACTTTAAACGTGAGGGCAGATGAAGCTAAGGCATTTACCACCAGTTTTTTAGGTTTGTATTCTTCATTTTTAATGAAAATTACCAGAACATAACTCGGTCATAAGAAATGAGTTAATGGTAAAATATTCTGTAATCATTTCAGAAACATTTGCTGGACTAAAACGTTTTATCCAGAGCTGCATCAACGAATGTAGGAAACAAGGTAAAGTTTATGTGTACACTGAGACACCTCTATCACATTATTCCATATGAGCAATGTTGTTTTTGGAACAGTCATGCTCTAAATCAACTTTGAGTTTAGTAAATACAACTGCATTAAAATTGAAATCATCAACTTGGAGCATATGAGCTACGATGTAACCGTACATTATCAAAAGTACTGGGGCAGTTGTTCATAGCTGGTTTAGCGTTTACCTCGGGCTAAAACTTTACTGTACTGTTTTATTTTGTGTATTGCAACGCGTCCATTGAGAAAATTAAGAGAACACGGGTTGATGAAGGCGAGATTTATGAAAAAATATTTTACACTTTAAATAAGCTCTTGGAAAATTTGCCTTGAATTTTGAGTCAACCCAGGGTTAAGCTAGCTTGCTTTAGAACAACCGGCCCTTGTACTTGTACAAAAACGTTGCAGAAATACCTGGGTTTTTTTCACGACGTCGTCCTTAAATATAGGTTATGTTACCACTCTATTTGGAAGGCGACGATTGCTTCCCGGGATAACTTCAACCGATCCATACCTTCGTTCACAGTCAGAAAGACAAGCTGTTAACTTTGTCGTACAAGGTATTTTATTTGAATATAATATGGTATGCTAATAATCACCAAGCTGTAATTCTTTATAAACACGGATTTTACAGGATCTGCTGCAGATATTTGCAAGATGGGAATGATCATCATCGTTCAGTCTTTAGAGCACAAAGATTTAAAACTAAATGCAAGGTTTTTTAAAATAGTTTTTTGTGACAGTATGTTGTGTGTCCTGCTACAAGAAAAAATCTGTAGTAACAAAAAGTCCTCTGTTTCTTTGTATTTTTTCAGACTGCTAATTCAAATTCACGATGAGTTGGTCCTGGAAGTACGTGATGATTATATTGAATATGTGAAAGGTAAGAATTTGTTTTATTACAAGAATTATGAAGAATTACATTCATTTTGGCTATTCTCTTACTAAATAAGACATGAAATTTTTAATCTGTTCAGTTCAACATTGCACGCATTCACATTTCATAATCCATAGGGATACTTTCTGTCTGATACTCACAAAGTGCGTAGAACTGTATGAACACAACCCAGAAGTATAAATAACTGTTTTGTTCATTTCTCCATAAAGATTTAGTTAAAGTCCGTCTAGAAGACACAGATACACTTTGTGGAAATCATGTTAGCTTGAGGGTATGTTGTGTTGCGCAAAGATAAAATCTGGGTCCTCATCTTTTTCCGACAAGTTTTTTTTGCTTGCATTATTAGGTTAACTTGAAAGTGTCTGTTAACTATGGCAAGACATGGGCGGAAATGCAACCGTTATGCTGACGGTTTCAAGAGTGTTTTTTGGTTGAAAAACGATCTCTTATCAAACCTAAAACATCAGTAGCAAAGTCAGCCTGACAATTTGGTCATGCTAGGCACTGAATATTTCCGTGTTTATAGCCTTAACAATGATCAACCTCGTTGAAAAAGCTTGGGAATGAGGTTGGGCAATGCTCAATTTCTGAAGAAATGAATGATGATAATGATTTTAAATTTGCATAGCATGGCAAATTGCCGGGCTGGTTTCGCCACTGGCAAACATATTGACCGTAGTGTGATTTTTTTAATGCGTGACAATTTTTATTTTGCATGGATATGCGCCTCTCGTATTCCGGAAAAGGGAAAACGCATTCTTTGTTAGTTGACCTTAGGTACTTGTGAGACAAGGAGGAATTATTGAATAATTTCCTGAATTATTGATGACGTTTTTTGCAGACCAACGTAGGTTGTTATAGTAATAGCATAATTAACAGTCACACAATTTTGGGGGGGGGGGTTGCTCAAACACGCTTTACTGCATTTCTTTTTAATATGGCAAGTTTCCATGACTTTTCTAATAATCCCCCTTTCCACAAAATTATTGGTCGTTTTAGACTGTTCACATCAAGGGGAGAGGAAGGGGGGGGGGGGGAGGAAGAGGTGGAAGAGAAGATGGTCTGTCGTCTTCAGCAGGAATGTTTAGCCAATGGTGAAAACTTCATGTAAGAAGGCATCACTAGCTCTCGGGTTTGCTTTTCAAAACAAACTACAGTGGATTTTATACGAAGCTGTTTGGTTCAGATTGGCCACGGCATAATTTTAGATCAGGTAAGTAAATATATTGTAATTTCCTGAACATTTTAGGTATTATAGAGTGAGATATTTGTGTTAAAATCACAGACTTTAACAACATTGCTTTGCGGTCATTGTAAACAAATAGCCGTTGATTCGATTACGTGTACAGTAGAGTAATGTACATATACATAATAATACATTGTTTCAATATTATATGTAAAATATAAAATTCATTTCTGGAGTGAAAGTATAAGGCAAAGTTTAAATAAAGTAAACTTTTTAGAAAGTAAAAGTGCACTGTAGAAAACGTAGTACACTGTAGTACACGTAGAACATATTGCAAGAGAATATATAAATTTACATAGTATATTTGTTGATGTAGTTCTAATTGGCAATTCTAGATATTTAAGAACAGAAAGAAGAACACATTAAGTACTCAGTTGAAATTAAAAAAAAATTGAAAGAAAATGCAAAACAGCTTGTTTTTATTTATCATTTGTTGATGTTGTGAAGATCCTTTGATATATATTACATATATTTTTTTAATATTTTAGTCCTGCTAAGTTGTAAAATCTGCCGTCAGTAATGGCAGAAGCAGCTCGACTTCAAGATGGAAGAATTGATTTAGATCATCCAAGATATGATCAGAGTACATTTTGGGGTAGAGCTAAACATTTCTTTACTGTAACTGACCCAAGAAATCTTCTTCACTCTGAAGCAGAGTTGGATCGGTGTAAAAATCTTTTACAGACTTACAGGTAATTATGAATAGTCATAATCAATGAATTTCTAGATTAAAATGCCTTTTAAAACAAACCATGTATAATAACCCAGTTTGAATTTCAATCACCCAAATTATAACTAGGTATTTATTCATTTTTAAAATATAAATTGAGAGCCTGGTGTTGATTTTACATTACGTTATGCGTACTAGGGACAAGCAAGAACCAGCTGGTACCACAGATGAAGACATATGGCGTGCTAAGAAAATTTATGAGTCAGCATTTCATCCTGAGACAGGAGAAAAGATGTTCATTGTTGGCCGTATGTCAGCTCAGGTGCCATGCAACATGACTATAGTTGGATGTATGATGACATTTTACAAGTAAGATTGCACTAGCAAATTTTCTCACATGAAGTGGCTTTTCTCTTTGTAAGCTCAAAGATTGAGGAAAAATTGTTTTGTCCAAAAAAATTTGCTAGTGGAAATATAGCCATGTTATATATTAGCTTAGCAAAGTTACTTAATTTTGACATTTCAGGACTGTTCCTCAAGTGTTATTTTGGCAATGGATTAACCAGTCTTTTAATGCAATTGTGAATTATACAAACAGGAGTGGTGATAGTCATATTACAAATGAGTATGTTTAAAGCTGAAATTTATCTATCAAATTTTCCCTACTTTAATTTATCATGTATTTGTGTATGGTACTATATATAAAATTATTATGCGTTATTTCTAGGCAACTTGCGCAAGCTTATGTTGTTGCAACAACCAGTGCTGTTGCAGTAGCAGTTGGACTCAATTCATTAGTAAAAGTATGTAGTGTAATTTCCTAATGTTTCCCCTATGTAGTGGACTAGGTAAAGATTAGTGGTAAATCCATGATGACCAGTTAAACATTCTTTGTGTTGCAGAGAGCTCCACCACTGGTTGGAAGATTTGTTCCTTTTGTTGCAGTTGCTTCAGCCAATTGTGTTAATATTCCTCTGATGAGGCAAAGGTAATCATAGTGAAACCACATGTTGTTATTTATTAGTAAATGGCTTTTTCAAGAATATACACCAATTAAAATATTTTAAAATTTATTTGTAGAGAACTTAAAAATGGCATTCCAGTCTATGACAAAGAAGGAAATAAACTTGGAATTTCTAAGGTGATTATAAAATCTTGAAAATTTAAAATGAGAATAAATATAATTTAAAAATAATTATTGTCATATTTTTTATCTAGTATGCTGCCAAAATAGCTGTTCCCAGTGTAGTTTTATCAAGAGTTATAATGACAACACCAGGAATGGGTATGATATCAAATTTTTATCAGGCATATATTACCTTTTTTATAGTTTACATAGCATTCTACAGCATTAGAAAGATTCAAGTCCATTGTCACTGTTTATCTTTGCAGTAATCCCCCCTTTCATAATGAATCGATTAGATGCTACTCAATTTATGAAAGTAAGTAATTACATTAATAACAGTAGTTATATTAATATCAATGTCACTGTTGAAATACTGGTATCAATTAATGCTTAACACACCATAACATTTCATCTTATTTTACTGCCTTAGAGATTACCTTGGACTGCATCACCAATTCAAGTACTTTTAGTTGGTTGTTGGTAAGTTTTCTAGAGTATGTCTAGCTCTCTTCTTTGCATGTTTCGTTGTTCAGGTATGGTGTCTGTAATTTACCAACTCACCAACTTCTTTTGTTTGTCTAATCATGATTTTGGTTGAGGACTGAGATTAAAGAAATTGTGATAGAACTAAGAACAATGTTGGAAGTATATTTTGAAGTCATTTGCCTTCATTCTTTTAGTCTTGTGTTTGCAACACCCATGTGCTGTGCCATATTTCCACAAAGATTGTAAGTACTTAACCCTAGTAGCTTAGCTGATTTTACCTACTGGTTAACCTGAGCAAGCATATTTTTTCTGTTTAGTTCATTAGCATTCCATCATCTTGAACCAGAGTTGCAAGAGGAATTAAAGAAAAAAGATAAAGTTTATGATTATGTTTACTTCAACAAGGGACTTTAAATATGATGCAATTTGCAAGTCCTTTTCTAAGGTTGACATAGTATTATAATAATCAATGCCTAGCAACAAAGCAAATTTTTCTTGTCCAGGAGTTAGAAAATTTACCTTAACAGGGATGATAGTCTTTCTGGCTCTTACAAAATGGTATGGATATATACAAAACTCAAATAAGTATGCAAGGAAAATTGCATATGTACACATGCAGAGTTAGGAAATAATATTGAATTTGAAATAAATAATCAAATACCATATTTTGGTTGTGTTAAATATGATCTTTGAATAGTCAACTCAGTCAAAAAGAGTGTGTATTAACTTTTGCCGCCATTTTGAGAATATGGCGGGAATTACATTTTGATAAGCCGAATTCGTTTATTTCTTTTTGAAGGATTTGGTGGCTCTTAAAAGAGCCGTTTTTGTTTTGTCTTTGGGACGTGATATTTAAGCGCGTTCGCCACGGATTCGTCGTGCGAGCTGGATATCTTTGGGCATGATGGTCACTCGCTTGGCGTGGATGGCGCACAAGTTCGTGTCTTCAAACAAACCAACGAGGTAAGCTTCGCTTGCTTCTTGTAAAGCCATCACAGCTGAGCTTTGGAAACGAAGGTCAGTCTTGAAATCTTGAGCGATCTCACGAACCAAACGTTGGAAAGGCAATTTGCGGATCAGAAGCTCGGTGGATTTCTGATAACGACGGATTTCTCGAAGGGCGACAGTTCCTGGCCTGTATCTGTGAGGTTTCTTCACACCACCAGTAGCTGGGGCACTCTTTCGAGCAGCTTTCGTTGCCAAGGTCTTTCTTGGTGCCTTTCCACCAGTTGATTTACGAGCGGTTTGCTTTGTACGAGCCATTTCACCACTTGAATCTTGCTTTTAAATTTTTCGATGAACGACTTAAGAAAGGAGAGTTTGGAAATAATTTCAAATTTTGCGCGAGAGCTTTTATAACAAAATATAAACAAATTCTGATTGGCTCTTTGAAAACAAAGAAATTTAGACCTGATTGGTTTAGAATACAGCAATGTGATTGGCCAATGAAATTAGATTTCTGATTGGTGTGAAATGTCGTGTCTTGATCCTCCAAGCTTTTCAAGCTCTAAAACCTTGATTGGTCATATTTTTGAAGTTTCTATGCAAAATTTGTATTTTTAAAAACATACAGCATAGGATTTAGAGAATAAAAATCATTTATAATTTAAAAGTATCACAATTTGCTAATTTCTTTGAATTAGCGTCACTGCTTTCATTTCAAGATGGCTGCTGGAAAGAAGGCTTGTCTAATCGTTATCGATGGATGGGGCGTAAGCGAGAACACAGAAGGTATCACAAAACATTATAATAGTCTTAAATTGCTCAGTGAATCTTGCTTTCCAAAAGCACGTAACATCAATTTAAGCTTCGAACAGTTTTATGCTGACAGTGACAGCTGACTCACTTCCACATTCCAAAATAAATGTTACGTAATTTTTGACATTTAAAAGCATATAAGTTATGAAAATAAGATGTATATTTTATTTTGAAAAGTGTTTAGTATAGAACTAAACCATAAGATGGTCTAGGTATAATGCCCCAAACAACGATAAAGTGTCAAAACAGTGAAATTTGAATATTCAAATTTAATACCTGGTTCATGCAAATTTGCATGCATATCAGCACATGTAGCTGTAAGCACCCTTTAGGGGCCGATTACATGGAGAGTTTTCAGCCCAGGCTGAGTTTTAGCCCACTTAGCTGAGCTGAAATTCCTTCATGATTACATGGCAACATTCAGCCTGGGCTGATTGTAATTTCAGCTCTGTAAACTCTCCATGTAATTGGTCCCTTAATAATAGACAGCTAATTAAAGCTTTGTAACCATTGTGTTACAAGGTACATTTTTATGTTTGTGTCAACAATAGACATAATTTAATTTAATATTTCTAGGAAATGCAATTTATCATGCTGAGACACCTGTTATGGATGCATTTTCAAAGAACAGTGACCAATACCTTACACTTGATGCATCTGGATTGGCAGTAGGACTGCCAGATGGTCTCATGGGAAATAGTGAAGTTGGGCATTTGAATATTGGTGCTGGCAGAGTTGTCTATCAGGCATGAATAATATCCAGCTAATTCAATTAAGGTTGTCTTTCCAAAGGCATAAACTGTGAACTATGAGCAGACAGGATATATATATATATATATATATATATATATATATATATATATATATATATATATATATATATATATATATATATATATATATATATATATATATATATATATATATATATATATATACACACATATATACATATATACATATATACATATATACATATAATTACAATCATTTTTACAGTTACAGTGTATACATGCAGTTTAACAGGTCATGTCACTACGGCTGTACTTGAGTTTTATTATCATGAACGTTCATGAACAGACCATGAAAATTCATGACTTCATGAACAAATTTTCGCCGGGGTTATCCCAAAAAATAGGGAAAACTTTCAAAAAAATTGCATGCCTTGCATAATCGTGTCTAGTGCATCCTAAAAATTAACATTTTTCTACCATAGGATATTGTAAGAATCAATAAAGCAGTGCAAGAGAAAACACTCATACAGAATAAAGTCCTAATTGAAGCATGTAATAAAGCAAAGAATGGAAATGGAAGGCTGCACTTCCTTGGGCTTGTAAGTGCTTGTTCTTATCTTGTGAAGTATTTGTAAGAAGATTTCATTCAGATTACTATATGTCATTCAAATTGATTACTATACTGTATATGTCATTCAGATTGCCACTTCAAATTAAACTTTAGTTTCCTGGCTGTCACCTGTGTCTTCTGAAACTGGCTAATTCGTCTATTATTCATTATTGCTAACTTATTCCCATTATTTAACCTAGTTTTTAATGAAAATCCACAGTTTTCATAGTTTTCATGTTTGTAATAAAATAAGTAAAAATCAAAATAAAATTGTTGAAACCTGTTTATGAAAGAGAGGGCATGAATTGTGCACATTATTTGAATGAACTGAGCACATCACTTGTTGTCTATGTTTTCATTAATGGTTTCACCCCTCAGCCCTGGCAAGATTGACAGTCTCAGAATCACAAACCTTACTGTTTTTGGGCTCAGTAATGGTAAGATGAGTGTTAATCATGTTTCAGGTGAGTGATGGAGGAGTGCATTCACACATAGATCACTTGTTCTCATTACTTGAATGTGCAAAGGAGTTAGGTGTTCCAAAAACATTTCTTCAATATTTTGCTGATGGTCGTGATACCAGGCCTACTAGTGGAGGCAAGTACACTTATTGTTCTTTATCAATGTTTATGTCATTTTCTTTTAATTATTAGCTTGAAATAATGTTTCCAAGAATATTAGAGATATTTACAATGATTAAAATCATTAATGTTTTGAGTGATAGACAGGAAACTGCACTGACTAGCTGCTATTTTTTAATTGAAGTGATTATGCAAAATACCCTAAATACCATTCAAGTATATTGCACATATGATGACAATGAATAAAGCTTGTTCAAGGGTGATGACCCCCATTGGTCTCAGCCAACCCTTGAAAAGATTGAATGTAATTATCGAAATTTTCTGACAATTTGGTTTGTACTTTACATTTTTTATACAATCTTCCTCTTACCACAGTAACGTATGTTCAACAAGTTCTTGACAAATTAAAAGAGCTACAGTATGGCTCACTGGCCACAGTTGTTGGTCGATATTATGCGATGGATCGAGACAAGAGATTTGAAAGAAACAAGATTGCTTTTGAAGGAATGGTGCAAGGGATTGGGGAAACTGCAACACCAGATACTGTTATAGAGGTAAAAATAATCTGTTACGATATATAATCACACTTCTTTCGCTTTGTTTCAAATTATGCATTTCTAACCCAGGTAATAAAGAAACGTTATGAAGCAGAGGGCGATGCTTGTCAAACAGATGAATTTCTTAAACCAATCATAGTAGATCCTGATGGTCATATACAAGGTATTCTAACACTACACTATGTGCTTTGCAAGCAGAAATAACCTGATATTTCACAGCAGAACTTGTTCATCATTTGTCATTGCTGATTTGTAAGTGACTATGTAGCTGCTTGCATAGCCACATAGTGTGGTCTGTATATGGTACCTTAAGTTTAACGTATGTTTTTAGATGGAGATACATTGATATTTATTGATTTTCGAGCTGATCGGATGAGGCAGATAGTGGAAGCATTTGGTATAAAACCGCAGTTTGAGACTGACAAGATACCTAAAGACATTGTAAGTGGTAACAGCAAATGTATACATCAGAAAGAGACCATTCTGTGTTTGAGTCTTCCTCCACAGACTTTTCCATTTACTGACCATATCAAATCTCCTCATACGCTACCCTACAATTAAAGTATAATAACTAATAAATTTACATGGTGTTTCCACAAAATTATACTTTGATTGATATTTACCATGCAAACATACAAGGAACTTATTACCCTACAATTTATGATCAGTTTTTTTTGCAATCCTCAAACATCTTGTTTTTTCAGACATAAACTCTCAGGCAGACAGGCATTTTGAAAGTTCAGGTGACACCCCCTACATCTCTGCTTGGTGGTTTATGGCTCACTGTAGTACCACAATGCATAATAAAAGTTTTTCTTATACAGATCATTTTTCAAATTTCCTGCAGAGTGTAAACATAATGACTGAATATAAGAAGGAGTTTCCATTTCCAATTCTTTTTGGTGCTGAAGTCCCTAAGAATGTTCTGGCTGAGTGGTTGTCTGTGAAAGCTGTCCAACAGTATCATGTTGCAGGTAGGAGAGGATTGTGTGGAGGAGGGATATGTGGTGGGACACCTGAACCTCAACCTGAACATTGTTCATAGTCAGTTCAGTGATAGCACACTGTTTAAACTAATCGGACTGTTGGTAATTTTATTCTTTTAGAAACAGAGAAGTATGCACATGTAACGTTTTTCTTCAATGGTGGTCAAGAGGCACAGTTCCAGGGAGAAGACAGAAAGTTGGTGCCATCACCTAAAGTTGCAACCTATGATTTACAACCTGAGATGAGTTGCGATGGAGTAGCTGAAGAGGTAGGTGATTGAAGCCTATATGGTTATACTAATGACACAGACTTGATGCAAGTTGGTCATCAAGCTGCGTCAAAGCCTGTTGGCTTCACTAATTTGCATCAAGCCTGCTGGCTTCATTAAGTTGATTGAAGTCTGTGAATACCAGACTTGATGCAACTTGCAGACTTGCTTGCTGTTTAAAACAACTTGTATGATGTTTGTGAATAACTGAAAAGTCTTGAGAATCAACTTACATCAAGCCGATTGACAACTTGCAAGAGACTTGAACATTGTCATCAAGCTAGAGCAAGTGATGCGAACGTGTACAATACATAGATACAATACGTTCAAACTATCGTTTTCATAAGCTCTTATTTCTGCAGGTTTGTGCAGGAATACGATGTGGTAAATATCCCTTCGTTATGTGCAACTTTGCAGCTCCTGATATGGTTGGACATACAGGTCAATATGAACCTGCTGTGAAGGCTTGTACTGCTACAGGTATGATGTACGATATAGTTTGACGACACTTGTACTGCTTCTGCTTGCATTTTCTGGTACACCACTGCTTATAATTTAACCAGGACACCTGGAGCAAAAAATCACTGGTGGGTAGCGCTACCTACCTCTTTTATATGTACAACTAAACTCTGTTTTAATTTCTGTATTTTTACACGTCCGCTCATTTCTAAACTTCTGTAACTTAAACAACTATTCGTTAAAAGGCTTGAATCCAGGTACATTCATTTTTTATTGTTCTTCCAGATTTATACAAAATAGACAAAATATTTGAAAATTTGGTAAAAATCTGGAAGAACAATAAAGAAATAAAACAGCTATTGTTAAAGACAAGATTAAACCAGCCCAGAAGTTAGTCTCATATGATGTTGAATGTCTTTCTGTTAGACCTGGCAATTGGCAAAATCAAAGCAGCCTGTGAGGAGCACGATTATGTTCTATTCATCACTGCTGATCATGGTAACGCGGAGAAAATGTATAGTGAACAAGGTGGCCCACATACGGCGCACACAACATATAGAGGTATTGAATCGAGATAATTTTTGAAACCTCGAATGTCAAGAATGAAAAAAGTCACTGTACTTTCGTGGGTGCCGTTAACTATTTCGGGAAGTAGTTTTTGTTTGCTTTTCAGCCTTGTTTTCGTATTGTGAACCTTGGTCTTCTGGCTAACAGTCGTCATTACGTTAACATGTTTTCTCTTACTTTAGTTCCTCTAATAATGAACAACACTGATCTGAAACTCGCCTGCCCTGCAGGTCATAACGCTGCACTCTGTGATGTTGCAACTACAGTATTAGATGTCATGGGTATTGAACAAGCAGCAGAAATGACCGGGCGCTCATTACTGCTGCGATGAATCGTTTTCATGAATGTAATAGTTGAAAGCGATGCCCTTTGAGAAATTATAATTATAAAGAGTGAATTTTTGTAATACGGAAGCCCTGCAGAAATTAATTTCAGTGAGAACTCTCCGAAGAACGTGTCCTTCCAAACCGCGGATGTTCTAAGGTGTTGGCCCAAAAAACGTCCCAGCCAGATTCTTGTTTCTGCAATGCCCACCCCTCTTCCCTACGTCGTAGATATCACGACGCTATGGGGGGGGGGTTAATCTTTGCGTAAGGGGACAAGGACACGTTGATTACTAGAAAGCGTTGAGGACATGTTGAGAGTGTTCTTGTGCCAATGTCGAACATTTTGGATTAAATTTACGTACAGAGATAATAATAAAATAGCATTCTAATTCAGTTTTTTCAGACACACGTTCAGTTTGTCTGCAATAATAGAATATAGTTTGTTAGCGTTTATCTCAAAGTCAATTTCAATTATTTCCGAAGTTTGCACCATAAATGACCATAAACAACAGCCGTAAAGTAACTGATCGGTGGAGCTCGCTTTTAGCAGGGTTTTCCGGGGGGGGGGGGGTAGCTTTGCTGGGTAATAATTCCGGTAATAATTCCGTGTTCTCAGTACGCGAAATTAATCTTCAATCCATCAAAGTTAAAACATGACAATAAAATGCTGGTTAGGGTTAGGGTTTGGATTAGGGCTTGGATTAAGATTTATATTAGAACACGTAATTATTACTCTTTGTTGCGTATGCTTTGTCTAAATAGATTCTTTGTCTTCGAAGTGAATTTTTAGAGTAGTTAATTTGCATAACGAGTCATTGGACAAATTGTTATTTATACAAGCAGCTTATTTAACTTATACGACACGTGTACCTTTTGGTTTGCGTAGTTTGTTTTGGTTGCATTTTTACCAGAGCTCGTTTCACATGAAAGTACCATGTTTCGCTCTTTGGTAACTCGGGTTCTTGGTAAGTCTGTCGGTGTTTCTTCGAGAAGTTTGTCGTGCACTGCATCAGTTTCAACACAGTTTTTATCAGAAGAAATATTTAAACGTGAGAGCAAATACGGAGCGCACAATTATCACCCTTTACCAGTAGCTTTGAGCAAAGGTGAAGGTATTTATGTCTGGGATGTTGAAGGTCGGAAATATCTAGATTTTCTTAGCGCTTACTCCGCCGTGAATCAAGGACATTGCCATCCTAAGATTGCTGCTGCTATCAAGAACCAAGTGGAAAAACTAACTCTGACTTCGAGAGCTTTTTATAACGATGTTTTAGGTAAGTTGAACATTCCCTATGACCAAGGGGGGAAGAGGCACAGCAGCAGTGGCGTAGTTGAGGGGCGACTGCCCCCCAATTGTCTTCAAGACCATTCCAAAAGTCTAAATCTGTGTAGAAGTTGGGGGATGGACCCCTAGAATACGTGCCTTTGCTACTTGCCCCCCCCTCCAAAACAATGACCCTGGTTACGCCACTGCACAGCAGATTGTGTACGTGCAATAGTTGAAAACGAAAGCTACAGGTTAGGGCTACCATTTAACCTTTGAAAGGGGGGGGGGATGAAGATTTTCTGTGGTCTGGATTTTCCCCCACCTTGTTGATAGTGTAGGTATTTTTTGTTCACAAAAGCTCTGCAGGATTTTTCCAAATGACCCCCCAGCCATCAAAGGTTAAATGGTATGGCACGTGCAACCAGTTTCTAATTATTTGGCACACCAGATGGGAGGTTGCCACTGTTGAGTTGGACTTGAGTTTGAGTTGGGACTTATGTGAGACTTATTGTAACATATGTACTGACAATAGAATTGCTAAAATTGTTTGTGTGAGACTGAGTGTAATAATTATTTAACAAGTATTTTATTATTGCATGCACTCATTTGTAACAATAGCATGATTAGCATCATGCCGTGCGAATAACAAAAAAGTTTGAAACAAGATGAAGTTGAAAGATGAAACTTTCTGTTCTTTGCATGCAGTTACATCTCTGATCCATTACAGAAGCAAAAGAAAACTGAATGTATTTGTTTAAGGTGGTCATTCCCCTTTAAAGCATTTTTTTTTATTTTACAAGGTACAGACTCAGCAAAAACATTTTTTTAAGGGGCACAGTGATAAAAATCAAAATCTAAAAAAAATTTTTAGGTTACTCATTAATTACACTAATTATCCAATATGGCCGCTCGCTAATTAGCCAAAAAATGGCGTCGCATGAAACATGATACCACACACACCGTTAATCAGAAGAACATAAATGACATATATTTTGAAAGCTTATAGCATGATCTAGTAACTGACCATCTTTATTTTCACTTTAAAACATTTTTGCAAAAAATTTGGTAAAAAATCTGCACATTAGGAAAAAACAGGGATTTTTTACAGCTAATTAGGTAATTAAACCTCATTTATACATTACTAATGAAAAATATGAAAAATTAAAAATGGTCAGTTACTAGATAATGTTAAAAGCCATAAACATACCAAGTTTCAACCTTTTACACTAAATATTCAGAAAGATATGCTGTCACAAAGATTAACTGAAATGAGAAAACTGTGAAATTGAGAAAATAGTACTTTAATGTTTTGTTCTGGTTTATATAGTCTCTAGAAAGCACCTGCTTCATAGGTAACACCTTCTTGGTCTTCTGTAGTGTCTATATAGTGTTTTCTTTGGTGCCTCAGTATCTTTCTTCTCTTCTTCACTTGTTCTGAGCTCTTTTTTGCCGACAGTTTTATCCTCGAGTTGTCACATTCCTCCGAGGCTTTACCAGTGAAAATACCAGGAGTTACATCAAGGTCCTGAAATAACTTCAAGAAGGAAATGTCACCATCATTAAACTTAAGAATAGCCAGGTAGGTGGCAAGAGCCACAGTTTCTTGCTCAACATAAGTAGACTTAGGGCATCTGTCCCAGATGAGCCTGTTCAGACACTCGTTAACATTTTGTGTCAAGCCATGAGTACATTTACTTAGCAGTTCAGATTTGCTAAGGTCTTTGTATACTGGCTTGATCATATCAACAATACAGCTTGGTATTCCATTTTTATGTTTATATTCTTCCTTGTCTCTCTTATATCCACACCAACTGTCCTTTCCTTCTGGGCAGAGATGATGCTGTGGATTCTCGGCAGTTGATGCAACATGGTAAAGAGACGCTTCTATGGACTTGGCCATTTTACCAACATCATCAAGGTTTTCCCTGATTGCCAAGCCATAATAGTTTTGCAACACATCAATTTTACTGTCAGTCAGCCTACCTTTACCAGCCAAACCTTTCCCATCAGCCAATTTCACTCCTTTGTTCGAACTCTTCAGTTTGCGTAGACGACTTCCAACCCTTTTTTGAACATGGCCGATACACTCTAATTTGTTTGGAATAGAATCCTCTCCATATGGCTGGCTTTCAACAATACTGTTATAGGTTGAGGAGTCCCCATCTCCAAGCATGTCCATATATTTCAGCCCTCTCGTAGCCACCGACCTTTTAAAAATCCGAACGGCACCAGTTGTCTCCATACTGCCAGCGCTTCCTTCATGATTGATCTTGCATTCATGGGATGCTTTCCATGCATTGTAGCCTGGGTCATTAATCTTTTCCCCCCACTTTTGGCATTCTTGGCACTTGTCTGACAACACTTCCACATCCAGGCATTTCTTCGTATCCAAGGAGATCACAGTAACAATCCCATTATGGGACGAATATCCTCGCTTCTGCCAAGTACCGTCGATCGACACTCCACATTCACCATCATCATTTGCTATTTCATCTCTGACTTGATAGGCATTGTTGATCATACTATCAGAAGCCAACTTCTTTACAGCAGGCAAAACCTTTTCATTTTGGATCTTTGTGAAGACACGACGGGTTAGTGGAGGAGGCATGTTCATGACCTTGTTGAAGGTAGTCATGGCATTATGCCCTTTGCCAATTTCCCTGAAAGCTAAGACTGTTCTTACATTCACTTCATAAGAATGACCTTGTTTCTTTGAAGTATTAAAAGAATACTCCCAATCACACTCCATACTTTCACATTGTAACACGAGGTAATTGGAATATCCACATTTCTTTTTCATGTCAGCATGTGACTTTATATCACATCCACAATCAGGGCACTTTAAAACATTGTCAAATACATTGCATAGTATGGATAAGTCCATTAAAATAGTTCCTTCTTTTACAGTACTATCAATGTTTTCCGTCATACCACGAAGCAATTCTGTATTCTGGCTGATTTTTTTCGCAGAAGGTCCACGATCTTTGTAGCTTGGTCCGCCATCTTGGATTATATTCTTCTTCCTTGACGGTGGAATCTTCTTCTTTTTTCTTGCTCTATTTTTCGAGTTCCCCATCTATTCACTCTGAATTACACTCAGAACAACCTTAGGAATGTAATTCTACACTGTAACAACAATATTTCAACTTATAAACGCGAAAAAAACAGCAATTTTCTGACACAATTTTTTACACAGCTCGCCACAAATCGACCTCGAGTTTGAGAAGTCAGCGCGTTGCTATGCCTACGAAAATGAACCAATCACAAAGAGATCTACTGGCATAGCTTTAAATAACATACATCAAAAGTTTAATTCAAAAAAATACGCTTTGTCAGTGAAATAATCAAGCAAATTTAGAAGGAAAACGCGTTGCTATGGCGTTGCTATGGGGAAATTTTTTAAATAGGGCTTCTTAAACACCTATTTTCTCACAAATATGCATTTTTTCAACAAAACAAGCCATGTTATCTTAAAGTATAATACTTAAAGTACCTAAATATATAAATTTTAAAAATTTGATTTTTTTTTCAAAAATTACATTTTAAAGGGGAATGACTACCTTAATAATATAATACAAAATTTGTATAAATTTAGGCAAAAACCTTACAAAAAAATTCTGCATGCTGAAGGATGTCATGTCATTGGATGGTGTCGTCTGTGCAATATGTGCCATGTGTGCTTGTGTAATAATGATTATTATATAAATCGTATTACCACATACAGTATAAATCTTTAGAATACAACAGGTCAAACTGCCAGTGTAGTATATTATACCAATATCTTTTAATACCAATTAGGTGAATATGAAGAATTTGTAACAAATCTTTTTGGTTATGATAAAGTGTTGCCCATGAACACAGGCGTGGAAGGAGGTGAAACAGCCATAAAATTAGCTCGTAAATGGGCATACAAGGTGAAGGGTGTGCCTAAGAATCAGGCCAAGGTTGTCTTTGCAGCAGATAATTTTTGGGGTCGCACGCTTGCCGCTTGTTCATCATCAACTGATCCTGATTGTTATGAAGACTATGGACCTTACATGCCAGGATTTGAGATTGTCCCATACAATAATTTGGCAGCATTGGAGGTATTGTATACTATAGGTCCATTTGATTAATTTGAATGGTAAGAATAATTAATTAATATGACTGTGCTTATTGAAAGTCTCACCACAGATGTAACCCAAAAGGACGTACTATAGACACACTTGTTTGGTAGCAATTGTTTGTGTGTATCGTTTACAAATGGACTTGAATATGTTACTGTTCAAGGTGGCTCTTCAAGATGCAAACACATGTGCTTTCATGGTTGAACCAATCCAAGGAGAAGCTGGAGTCTTTGTACCAGATCCAGGTTATGTCACAGGTGTAAGAAAACTGTGTGATAAATATAATGTAAGTTTATGCTGAAGTTTTCAACATTAACCAAGCATGTCAACATAGAAGAAATAATAATAATAATTTTGTTATTGAAGGTTTTGTTCATTGCTGATGAGGTTCAAACAGGATTAGGTCGAACAGGAAGGTACTATATATACAGTCATCTTACATGATGTAAAAATTTAGGAGAGAGAAATTATTAATGCTATTTATTGTACAATTCCACCAGGCGTCTCTGTGTGGATCATGAAGAAGTTCGTCCTGACATTGTAGTTCTTGGAAAGGCTCTTTCTGGTGGATTCTATCCTGTAAGTTGACAAGCATCAATGGTTACAGACACACTGGGTGGAGTATTGTCCCCCAAAAAATTAAAGGTCAATTAGTAATTATAGTAAATTTTTAATATAAGGTGGAAAACTTTGAATCTTTTAAAGAAAGTACTGCTGTGGACAAAGTCAGTGGTGATCATATTTCTAATAGGGCCCGAACTTCTGTTATATAGATTTCTGCGGTGTTATGTGATGATGAGATTATGTTGACAATTAAACCAGGAGAGGTAAGTGTGTGAGAGATACAGGTGTCACAAATAAACTAGCTCATTCAATGTAGTCATATGTAATTCGTTTTTCCTCTTCTTGTCTTAGCATGGTTCAACATATGGTGGCAATCCTCTAGCATGTAAAGTTGCGATTGCTTCGTTGAAGGTGAGAGACACTTTTTCAGGGCTCATTAAAACTAAAATTTGATGTAAAATCAGAGTGTTAGCAACGGCCAAAAATTTGGCGTTTAAGAAATTGTGGGAACCACTGAGTATTTGGATGAAATACAATACAACGGAAACTCCAAAAATTGACAACATGATCAACTTTTATTTCTACGTTTCTTTACTCATCAGGAATGAAATGATGATCTTATTACATACTACAGAATATGATACATACAGTGAAGAAACTATATCGTGTTTTTTCAGAGTAATATATGTCCTGTAGTATGTAATAAGATCATCATTTCATTCCTGATGATGACTAAAGAATAGTGGAAACGTAGAAATAAAAGTTTATCATGTTGTCAATTTTCGGAGTTTCTGTTGTATTGTGTTCGGCGTTTTAAGGTTATAACAAAAATAACATTCTAATTCTTAAGGAATTATGAGAAATATAAATGTGCGAAGTATTTATTCGTAAATTTCATAATTTCTGTAAATTGTGGAATTCTTTAATTTTTGTTATCTCCGTTTTTCGTGCACTGAAGGTTTTGGAAGAGGAAAAATTAGCAGAGAACGCAATAAAGATGGGAGAAATTCTCCGTTCTGAAATTTCGTTACTAAATCCAGAAATCGTTGTTGATGTTCGTGGCAAAGGTCTTTTTACAGGAATCACTATCAAAGAAATGCAAGGTTCGTCAGGATTGTGTTTAACTCTGTACATAAGATTACTTTGTCATCGTGGCAGTTCAGACACCTGGGCTAGTGGGCTGGTCGATTTTCAAAAACAGGTTACCCTGAATTCACAAGAAATTTTCTAACGGCTTATTTTAGAAGCCTGAAAATATTTCCTTGGAAATCTTGTCGGTAGTTCGTGCTTGGTCATACAGAAACTAGGTTAACGCGAGCTAACCCAGCTTTGAACGAGGAAAACAAGACTAAAAGCTGTGTACTGACAGAACCTTCCTGGTTGAGCTGGTGGTGTTTTAGGGCCTGTGGAACGTATTAGAGAAAGAGAGGGCGGGGTTATGAAGGGTTCAAAATGAGCAAACATTCCCCAGTTTCTTTATAATAAGATTCATCAGCCACTACAGCCATCTCATCAGTCTCCATAATGTCCAGTGTTTGTTTTTTTTTTTCAATTCAATACAGAAGAGCATGCAGTTGCGAGGAACTAGTCTATTTTCTACAGTCTAGGTCATACGTCGCGTTATCGTCGAATTTAACCCAGACGAATTTAATTGAACGAATTAAATGCGACGGTAGTGTGTCGTATGAAACGAATTAAATTCGTCCAGCACGTTGTCTCCGTCACGGTTATAATAGTCCCGGTATGTTTAACAAGATATTAATTCATCGATTTGTACGGAAACTTACTAACCCTACCCACCAAAAAGTTAGCCTGTGTGATCCGGGTCACACGTTAGTGTATAGTGTTTGCAGTGATCTCCAAAAAGCTGCCCCGTGACGTCACATCTTTCACCACCATAATATAGACCATACGCTTCCGAGCACACGCTACCTATGAAAGAAATCATAACATCAAGTAATCCTTATATATCTGTCCTTGTATGAAGACGTATTGATCGTAGTAGTTTTTATTGTTCAGGTATTGATGCATGGGATGTGTGTCTACGCCTGCGTGATAATGGTCTGCTCGCCAAACCTACACATGGAGACAAAATCCGTTTTGCTCCGCCTCTAGTTATCAACGAAGAACAGATTTTCGAAGCTGTGGATATATTGAAGAACACAATCAATTCCTTATGAACTAAATCATATAAGTAACGGGCTCGTCAGGAGACAGAGCTGAGTCTTTCTAATTTTGTAATGAAAATCTTAAGTTCCTTTGAAGAATCAAAACTCAAAAGTGAAATCCAATGTAAATATATCACAAGTATTTGAAAGAGAGTTTCATATTGGCTTGTGATCATCATAAATACAAAGAGGGTGGTAAAGGGTTTTTTTCGTGAGCCGTGAATTGCCAATATTTGTTGTTGTGAAATGAGATTTGACGAGTTTTTGTGTCGTGAAATGTGTGATTTACATGCCTATTCCTGAGCCGTGATTGGCAGCTGGACGAGTAGGGATAAGTGCTAAAGAACAAAGTACAATGCATTGGTTACAACAATTTTACTAAATGCATTTATTTTCTACATTTTTTTCGACATATATTGGCTTTTTTACAAAAATTAATCCGAATTTGAGCTTTCATCGGTGCTTTTTACGTTCTACAACGTAAAATAGGCTGATGGGTTAAGAAAGGCATTTAATTTACACAGTTAAAAACGAGTTCATTTTATTAAATATCATTAAATTTTACCTGTGAAATGGCTGTTTTTCCTTTCATGAAACGTGATCTGAACCCCCCCCCCCCCCCCCTTGACAAATGCACTTGTGTGTCATTTAGGGAAAATTTCGTTTACGAATTGTTGTGTATTATTTCGCTAAGGTAGGTACTACCAGTAATCGAATCAGATTTTAGGCTGTGAGCAAGCTAAAGGGAAAAGCCAGACAGGACTAAAATAATGCGAATTGCTCATATATTGTGTGGGTGTATGGAAATGAGGTATCCGTTCTGACGTGGCCATGCTATTCATGCGTGAATAAAAATATTTCGCACTGACATGCATTTATTTCCAAGTCCAATCAGACTTATCGCTTAATTCTTTTATATATGTGGTGGCTCTGAAAAGAGCCGGGTTTTTTGTCTTTAAAAGACGTTAGATTTATTTCTTTTGAGATTTCTTTGCGGCTGGTTTTTTTCCAGTTTTCTTCGGCGTTGGCTTCTTCCCTGCTTTCTTCGCTGGAGATTTTGGTTTGCTTTTCTTCGTTGGTGTCTTGACCTTCTTTGCAGTCCCAGCTTTTTTCGGGGTCGACTTCTTCTTGTCCGAAGCTTTCTTGGCGGTGGGTTTCTTGGCGCTGGCCTTTTTGTCAGACTTCTTGGCTTTCTTTGGCGCCGGTTTCTTCACTGCAGGCTTCGGCTTTGGCTTCGGTTTAGGCTTCGCTTTGCCAGCATCAGTGAGTGCAAACTTGTAAGGTCCTCCACTGCCTTCTTTCACTATTCCTTCCTCTTTGAGAACTTTGAGTTTTTTGTTCACGTTCGAACTGCAGTTGTCACCTATTCCAGTGTAATTTCCTTTTATGTATTTGACGAGTGCTTGCCGACTCGAACCCTTTCGGTCTTTTAGTGCCGCTATAGCTTCGACGATCATCTTTGAGTAAGGAGGATGAGCTGGCTTCGTTGATGGCTTTAACATCTTCGCTTCCTTAGAGAAATATCAAACGCAAGTAAATAGACCACTTCTGGTATATTGAATTGTGAAATCTGAATGTATTTTAAAACTCGCGCGCACATTTATGAGCACTAGTCGGACCTCCGCGTACAGGCTTGTTACATTTCAACATGGAGACTTAATTTGCAACAAAATGTGCTTCTTCCCTGACTTTTTTGTTAATTTTAAGACACACTTTCGCTTTATATTCATATAAGGCTAAACGAAAGCATGCAAACAAACTTCAAAATGTTTGGCATAATCTTTTTAAAGGGTATTTGCAGATTAGAAAATCGTAATTGGATGAAATATGTAAAATAATTCTTGTACACATGCCTAATACTTCACATTAAAACCACTTTAATAGCGATATCGGGAATGCAAGTTACATTTCAATAGCACAAACTAAGATTTGGAGTTGTTAACTTCTATATTATAAACTTTTTAAGACGATTTCGTGTCATTTCATTGCGAAATTTTCAATCAATTTTTACAAGAAAACACAACATGGTTTGTCTACCGGGGGGGGGCACAACATAATACAAACAAATTTGTGGGCTCTGACTAAAATAATTTAAATTATATTTCAAATACTCATGTTTAATACTATCCCGTGTACTTGCAGTTTAGAATTTCGGTAGATTTCTAACTACATTTTCAAATTGGGGGTAACAGGCAACTCTGTTCCAGTCTACGGCACGGGCTAGATAGAAGTGGACGTAATGATCGGAATTTAGTAATAATAGTCGCAGAAATATAGGAGTTACTATGGACACTGTTGGAAATTTAGTATTTGCTCTATCAATTGCCTCATTCACTTGTATTGTAAACCAACAGATCATAGATGTGATGTAATGGTTCATGATAATATAGTGCCCGAATGTATCACTACAGACTACAGACAGTAAAAATGGTCCAAACTGACCGATCAGTGTGGGTGGAATAGTTCAGAGCCAGAGGACTACGTCGTAGGCTATGTGGATTGTGGAATAATAAGCAAAGCTAAATTCAACGAGCAGCTATGAGTTAGCTTATTCTCCAATTTAGTTTTCTAATTTGGCGATATTGATCATTGACTATTTCTAAATTCTAACTCAGCCAACTATGCAATAGAGCAGACACCAATACCATAGGTTATAAGCGGACATCATTCATTGATCAATGCCAATGCGAGTGGTAAAAAATTTCAAAAATCTTCGCACGCTCTCCGAAAATTAAACTGAAAATCTCAAATCCTGTACAAATCTCAAAAAATCGGTAAAAATCTCTAGAAATGTCGAAATTCAAAAAATCTAATTTTTTAAAAAAATCCTAAAAAATCACTGCAAGTCCCCCAAACCCCCCCCCCCCACCCTTCCAAGTGATTTTAATCCTAAATCCCTAAAAAATTGGCAAAAAAATCCCCAAATCGGTATCCTTAAAAAACTGCAGAAATTTTTTAATTTCAAAAATTATTCGTGGGCTTTTTTTAGAGAGTTATTTACCCCTAGTGCTAATGAGTATCTGAAGCTCGGTCTGAAGAGGGATGGCTATGGCACAGCAGAGCTGTATCATTTCAAAAGAGGATGAGTTAGGCAAGTTATATACAACAGTAACAACAGTACAACACAAAGCTTCATCAAGAAAGTGGATCACACTTTTATTATTTTAGCCAATGATATGTCACCATTAGCCAACCAATCACACAAAGACATTATATGATTTCTTTGTCTTTAATCAGCCAATCATATTAGATTACCGGTGTGCTTATAAACGCTCTCGCGCAAAATTTGAAATTATTTCCAAATTCTCCTTCCAAAGTTTTAAGTCATTCGTGGAAAAGTTCAAAAGCAATATTCAAGTGGTGAAATGGCTCGTACAAAGCAAACCGCTCGTAAATCAACTGGTGGAAAGGCACCAAGAAAGACCTTGGCAACGAAAGCTGCTCGAAAGAGTGCCCCAGCTACTGGTGGTGTGAAGAAACCTCACAGATACAGGCCAGGAACTGTCGCCCTTCGAGAAATCCGTCGTTATCAGAAATCCACCGAGCTTCTGATCCGCAAACTGCCTTTCCAACGTTTGGTTCGTGAGATCGCTCAAGATTTCAAGACTGACCTTCGTTTCCAAAGCTCAGCTGTGATGGCTTTACAAGAAGCAAGCGAAGCCTACCTTGTTGGTCTGTTTGAAGACACGAACTTGTGTGCCATCCACGCCAAGCGAGTGACCATCATGCCCAAAGATATCCAGCTCGCACGACGAATCCGTGGCGAACGAGCATAAATATCGCGTCCTGAAGACAAAACAAAAACAAACGGCTCTTTTAAGAGCCACCAAATCTACTAAAAGAAATAAACGAAATCTTGATGCAGAAAAGCAATAATGTAACACAACACAAAGTAATCGATAGTATCCTTATAAAAACTATCGAAAGTGGGTAGCGAAAATTCAGCATGAATGTTGCCATACTTTTTAGGGCTTCTCGTTTACATCTCCAAATTTCTACTGTGATTTTTTTAAGACCCAGACCATATTACTCCCCCCCAGATATTACTCAAAACAGATATGCCAGAATAAGGATTTGCTTGATGGCTTGCAATAAAAATCCTGCCTTGTGATCTAAGGTTTTTTAAGATGTTCTTTTGTTCAAAAGGGTTTTTGCTATAAAATGCATGTTTTCCTGTCTTGATTTTTGAAATGAGCTACTAGTTGCTAGTACAACACCACTCTGCTTGTTTTAAATAGACAAGGTATGCTCCATATGGGTGTAGGAGTGATTCCTTGTTCACCATAAAAGTTGATGACCCAGTGAATATTAAATGTTGCTTTTTAAAACTGAACTACCCTGCCCTTGTGTTATCTAAGTTGTTGTTAAAGCAAAATTGAATCAAATCATTCAGAAGCAAATTGATATTGGGGAAGGCAACAAACAGTAAAAGCCTAGGGGGTTATAGGTCTGCACTTTCCTATACAAAAGTGTTTTACTCTGCCTTATACAGATAGAAATTATTGTGGGGGCTTAAACACCCCCACAATATAAGAAGGCATTCTGGAGGTTGGTTTTCAAAATATTTGTTTACTTGGATATTTAGAAGAGGTACAAACCTCCCTGAGATAGAGATAGGTCAGTGCCACTTATTATTCCACCTATCCCATCTACAAAAAATTCAATGGATTGTCAGGATTGACAGATCAATTCAAAATAACTAAATCCCAACCTGTGCATTTTTACACTGTCATAGACACACATTATACAAACATGCAATATGGCAATGTTGACTGTAAATGCACCTTGAGAATCTTGAGAGAGTGGGTGTGTCCCAAAGTGCTGCACCTCATAATGAATTGTTTCCACCTCCCATAGTAATTTTATGAAAAACTGTCCTACAGTCCTTGATTGTCTTTTATTACACCTAAACACCACACAAAAAGAAAGTTCCCACCTAAATACATCAGCATCAAGTCATAATTTAACAGGAACGTTGGCAGGGTTGCTTATTTTTAACCAATGGAAAAAGATTCATAAATTGTTAGACAGTTTATAGAGGAGTACTCCTGATTCTGCATACTGAAATTAATTCATTTATGCATGCCTTCTCTTTTAGTTGAATTCCACAAAAACCTATGCTTAAAATGTTGAATAAAATTTATTACAAAATATTAATGAATAGCATACAGACTTATATTTACCACCAAGACCAGCAGTGTCATATTTTTTTCTGTCGAGGCAAGGCAGGGTGGTAAATTATTCCTTAAAATATTGAATTGCCCCCCCAGCTCTACTGCAAAATTATGACCAGTCCACAATTGGACAAAATTTTGGTAAGTGTATTGTACTCCTTCCTCAATACTTTATCACACACACAGTGACGTTTTTTACAAACTTCAGAGCAGCTTCAGAGGTCCACGACCTTTGCGAGTGTACTGGATCAACATTATCACAATATTAACCAATCAGATGCAAAAGCTGTGAGCCAATAACAATAGATCATGAACCAATCAGAGGTCTCCTTTCTTATCCAATCACAAGTATATGTGTGCTATCTTCGCAGACGTACGACACTTCTTTACATATATAAATTTCCGCAAGCGAATTCAAGTAAACCATCTCGATTGTCGATACAAACGTGTTCGTTCGTTATTAGGAAAATACCTGTTCAAAACTTGAAATGTCTGGTCGTGGTAAAGGAGGAAAAGGTCTTGGAAAGGGAGGCGCCAAGCGTCATCGTAAAATCTTGCGAGATAACATCCAAGGAATCACGAAGCCCGCCATCCGTCGTCTTGCTCGTCGTGGCGGAGTCAAACGTATCTCTGGTTTGATCTACGAAGAAACTCGTGGTGTCCTCAAAGTTTTCCTTGAGAATGTCATCCGTGATGCTGTTACATACACCGAGCATGCCAAGAGGAAGACCGTGACCGCTATGGATGTTGTCTATGCCTTGAAACGACAAGGAAGAACCCTCTATGGTTTCGGTGGATAAATTTAATGTTGAAAGAAAGAACAAGATAATCATAAAACCGGCTCTTTTAAGAGCCACCAAATCCTTCAAAAAGAATTAGACGATGACTAACTGTATTTCCATCAGTCTTCAAATAAGATTTGGAAACAAATACATAAACGATATTCTTTTAAAACTGCATGCAATATAAGGTAGAGAAAATTAGTCTCCAGTTTCATTGAATAACTCAGTTTTATTAACCCTCTCATGCAAGAAATTTTCCTGCTGCAAGAACTTCCATAGGTTAGGTTGGGTTTTTCTATATGACTTGAGGCTAGTACATGACAATTGTACTAAAAAGTACTTATCTGTATTAAACTACACTTCTGATAGTAACCCTTTTTGATTATTTACTGTTTGGTGCTTTTATGTAGATATTGTAATATTTGTAACATGTGTGCATTTCATAACCATGTCTCTTTGAATATTATGAAATTACGAACTTTTACTGGAGGAGTTATTAATAGTTTAGTGTTGAGTGAGCATACACTGAAAATGGTTGATTTAAAATGCAAACTGGATCACTGTAGACAACAGACATGCACAATATCTACTATACTAAAGATTAACCAAGAATGAGGAGATATTTATGGATTGTACTCTACATTCTCCCACCAGCCTTATCCCTGGTGCTTTGATGTTCTATGGCAGTGTGTGGCATGTGTGAAGTCATTTGATATGTCTGTGTGTCTGCCATCTATGCTGCCATAGAACATCAAAGTGCTGGGGATAAGGCTGTGCTCCCATTAAGTCCTCATTTTACACCAACTTCCGCAATACATTTTGAGTGCGCAGCATTCAGCATTTCTGCCAATGCACCTTAGAGTTTAGTGATGTCATCTCCCCCCCCCTGCACGATGCGCGCGCAAGGAATTTTAATGTTTATGGTAATTTCGAATGTCGGCATTCCACAAACGCATCACAATGTAAACTGACTCATCATGATTTCGTCGCCATATGAACGACGCTTAAAGGGCAAATAATGACCTACAAAGCCGTTGTATTATGACTAAAATGACTTAGAATGACAAGACTTTAATAGATGGAGATGTTTAGGAATAATTCGTGATGTCTTGGTGGTGTTCCAGCTGATCTTGGCAAAGCACCAAGACCATGTCTTCGTCGATGGGTACTAGCTCGCGTAATGCCGACACATTGAAGAAATTCCAACGAGACGTTTCAAGACTGTTGACCGACAGAGACAGGGATTATCTGCACGATGTCCTAAAGGATTTTCATGCTGGTAGATCAGTTGAACATTTGGTTACCAGTTTAAAATCATGCCTTGATACACCAAAGAAAATGGATCTACTTGCTGACATTCGTAACCTCCTACCACCAAGCTACAGAAGCCGCTTTGATAATTTAGCGCCGTACAATTTAATGTCAAAACCGTTTCGTCCGCCTAGCCAAACAAACGTTCATAGCACGCACAGCACAAATTCTCTAAAAACGAAAACAAGTGGAAGTTTTCGTGTGGTAAACTTACAAAAGCATTCACCAGATTCCAATCTGGGATTCTCCATACGTGGTGGACGAGAGTTTGGGACGGGTGTTTATATTTCAAACGTGGATGAAAATACTATGGCACTTAAGGAAGGATTACAAGTGGGCGATCAAGTTATTGAATGTAATGGCATTGATTTTGAAAATATAACACACAGTTCTGCTGTGAACTTACTGTCAGGGATCAGCAAGGTAAAGTTAGTGGTGAAATCTGAGGGCAGGGTACCAGAGTTTAATGAAATCAAAGCTGGATTTTCATGGTAAGTGTTGAGTATTGTTTACATTTCCCTCCCTTCAATAATGATTGTTCAGCAATATTTATCTAATAATTAATCCTTGCTTGTTGCAATTATTATATATTAGAACTAATATCTCTCAACATTAGTGGACAGCAGCTAATTAGAATTTGAAGATGTGCAACTGTTCGAAAAAAAAACATTGTTCAAAGTTTTGTTCATATTTTTCACATTTTATGTCACTTCCAATTATTAGTTGGCTTTTCTGAAGACACCTGACACATATGTCTATATAAGGACTGCTGGGGAATTTGGGTGATTAAGCTATAATCATGAAAAATTTTCAACTGTTCAAAACCGCATAACTTTCAAATAAAATGTAGCATGTTACCATTGAATTTAGGTGAAACATGATTTGAAGAACACAAATTTATCTTCAAGTTTACCTGTTGTATAGGGTTTTCCTTTACAGGGTTTTAATTTCTTGTGCCACTCAGGCTGATGGTGATGAACCAATAGCGAAAGACAAACCCTAGACTATGCTTTGGACGAGTAGACATAATAGAGAAGTGACTAAATGTAAAAGCTGTGGCAAATTTGGGTGGGGTTGAATGAATGTGTGTGGTGAAATTTGCCATTTGCTGGCCTAAACTGAAAACCCTGGTCGTATAGTTGTTTTGTCATAGAATGATATCAGCATAATGAGCATATGACATTTATGTATCTTTTATAGGGTGGATAGTCATGGTTTACCTGTTGAAGATGCTTTAGATAATAGTGATAACAGTGATAAGGTGGGACTTCAACTCTAGAGCTCTTAGGTTTTGGGCATACTCTATCACTTGTGGGACTCATCTTGTCACATGGTAGATTTTTTGGAGGGGGTGCACCACTCCAGAAAAAATAAAAAAATGTTGATGTGCATATATTATCACAGACTTTATTTAAGAGGCTTATACATTTGATAGTTAGAGTACAACATATTAATAACTTTAACAAATGCAATTATAATAATATGTTGTACTAAATATTAGCTAAGCAATATGCTTAAGAAAATACAACAGCATGGGCAACCCAAATGAGCATTGATGCCCGTGCTGAAAAACGGTAATTCTATGGATAAAAATTCCTAACATTTCTTCAATCTCTAGGCAAGTAGCGAGCATCATAGTTTGGAATTTCAGCCTAATATCAATCTCCTCAATAGCGTGGATGAGAAGAGGATAAATTTTACAATTGATTTGATCAATGACAGCTTTATTGGATTCAATCTAAGAGGTGGTAAGGAATATGGACTTGGGATTTATGTCTCAAAGTAAGTAATGGTTATTGTACCTGGACATATTTTGTATAATGAGGTCAATTCCACCACAATGCATGGTACGTGTGTCCAGGGGTGTAGCCAGGCCACTATTTTTTTGGGGGGGGGGGGCAGAAAGAAGGTGGGGGTGGACAAATCCAATTTCCAGCATTCTGTAGAAATTTGGTTGAAAAAAAGATTGCAAGAAGAATTGAATCCATGGTTTTCCAGTACTATGGTGTCCTTGAATTCCCCTCTTCCTCTCCAAATTTTTTTTGCAGGGGCAACCACCCCCCTTGCCCCTTCTGGTTATGTCCCTGTATGTATGTGTAATTCATCTGGTCCCAATACCAGAGAATTATAATACCATCAATTCATAAACATGAACTAAATTTTAACTTTCATTGGCATTTCACAGAGTTGACAGAGAATCTGTTGCAGAACAGGCTGGTCTACAAGTAGGAGATCTCATACTAGATGTTAATGGTACAAGTTTTGAAAGTATTCCCCATCAAGAAGCTGTTGATTTTGTTAAATCACAGCAACACATCATTATGACAGTTAAGGTAAGTTTGACATCACTGTGCTTGCCCAGGTACATCCTGAATTGCTTCATTATGTACATGTATTTTGTGTTTTTAGTCAGTTGGAATATTACCTGCAGCAAAATTATTTTATTCAGATGTTAGTTGGATCTATCCAGATGGAACAAAAGCAATTGGTTTGTAATCATCATGATCATATTATGCTTAAACACATTTTGACATCTACTACCACTACCAGTACCTATTTTAGCCAATCAGAAGTGTTGCAACCTCCCAATTAACCAATCAGATTACTTTTAATCTAGGAAAAGCTAGTGGTAGTGGTACTTGACAAAGAATCAATTTACAAACTAGTGATTTTTCAAGATTCTATCAGTTTACCACTTTTGAAGCATTCCTAAAATGAATGATGGAAAAAACTCTACTATCCAGTAGATGGAGCTTTCTGACCTCTTGAAACCAGGCTTGTGTAAAATTAAAATAAAATTTATTTATTTATTTATTTTTCCACAGTTTTTCAGGAAAAAAAGAAAGATATGTTATTACTGCCTGTTCCCGATATAAATTTCCAAGATGTGTCACGCAGAGACTCCAGTATTCAAGTTGATTTGATGGAACGCAGTCCGTCTCCGGCTTTCTCAAAATCAGAGATTGGTATTCAGGCTGATGTCCCTGAGAGAGACATGCAAGTTCAGGGTGAGTGAAACACACCATGTTCCTACTACTCTGTTTAGCTAAAACAAGAAATGCAAAAAGCCAAAACAAGGAATGTAATTTGGAGTAATTAATTTAAATTAGAACGCAAGTAAAAGGAAATTTAGAATGAAAGGAATACATTCTACATGCATCTCCTCCTAAGTTTTTTAGCCATGTAGTTTCACGATTATTTTTCATTGGTTTGACGGTTTGAGTATATATATGGTACTAAGAGACAATTCATTTAGTAATGTTGAGTGAAAAGAGACAGTTGGAATGAATCTGACCAGTACAAGACGGGTTTTTTGATTAGCCAAAGGCTAAGGTGCCTATTTTTGGGATAAATAGAATAGCTTAAATAAACACCAATCTAATGCATGCCACATCTCCTAGATTTGAAATGACTGTAGTAATAAATGATGACATCGAATAGTTTCAGAGCCGGTGCTGTTGTCCACACCTACACCGACGGACACCCGACAAGACAATGCCATTCAAGCTGTCACGCCCCAGATCGCTGAACCTAATCCTTATGAGGTCATGCAGTCTGTGAGTCCTTACGTCACTAGCCTCAATACGAAGACGGCTAAATTGAAGAGTGGTGATGACGAATCAACCGGAAGTGTGAACGAGCGTAGTTCGAACGGAAGTGGCGTGAGCAGCGAAGATTTACTCAGTCGACCTAGTGACGTCGAAGATGGACCAAATGCTAGAAAACGAAAAGTGAAGAAATCCAAGTCCTTCTTGCAGAAACAAGGAGACAAGATCAAAGCAAAGTTGAGCTTTAGGAAGAAAGGCGACCAGAAACATAAAGTTCGCAAGAAAGGTGAGTACAGTCAAATGAAAGCTACAAACAACGATCTCCACAGAAATACTGATATTTAGTGAGATATTCACGGAATGCACTACTCAATACTAGAGTCTGGTATTATACCAGAGTTTTTGTGGTTTTCACGAAAAATGAAAGACATCGACTGCCAATGGAGAACTATCGCCAACGTGTTTTTTTTTTATTTTCTCCTGATTATTTTTCCTTTTGATTTAAAGAGGGAATGCTAGCTTTGGTTGCTTACAGTTGCGGCTCGTATAAGTGGGCCAACCCAGACAACACTACCCTGTAACCAATCACAAAGAGGAACAAAAATCACTCAAAATGGCACGCTAAGGAATCAGCGTGGCGCAAAAACAATACCAATTTCACAATAAGCATGATTAACTATTATCGTGAACTGTAATCGTCATGGACTGATACACAACCTGTAGTCAGCCTTCACGCAGCATGCTTAGATATCTTAATCTCGCTTTCCGCAATAGTGGTGGACTATAAGTGAGTGTTCTCTAAATAACCCCGCATATTGTTGACCGCTAAAATCGTCAGGCGTTCATGGTTCGTGTGACTGCATTCAACTGATAGAGTTGCACACGTGCAGTCGCGTGAGATGAAATACTCTGTCCAATTACCTTCCAGGTGACAAAGAAATGATGAGTCATGTGGACAGTAGATGTAAAAATCTTCTTGATGACAATGACTACCACACTGTGATGACACAAATTAAAATGGTAAACGAGAACTCTCATCTAGACACAATAGGAATTCCAATAAAGCACAGTATAGAATTTCAGAATGTGCTCGGGAACAAACACGTGTCTGAGTTTGTCCGAGATATTTATGGTGGGTATTGGGTAGGTTGGTGTGTATTTTTGAGTTGATCATGTGGTTAATACAGAGTTCATGGTATTTTCTGTTCATTTTAGTACAAAGATGAAGAAGAGGACGTTGAAGGACTTGTAAATAGTTTATTGCTCACGCTTGACACGCCAAGAAAGGCCATTCTTCTGAGAGATATCAGGTATGTATGTAATGAATCGAACTACTGTTGTCCGTGTCGGCTGCGTTCACAAAATTATTGTTTCTTTCACTGCCTCAAACTATATAAGCAGTACTCGACGTTTCTCTCGAAATGCCAAACTCTGTTTTATCCTGTCAGGTAGTAAAAGAACATTATTTATTTTAATACAAATTTGACTTTTTAGAGGAGTTGTTCTTCCTTACGATGTTGGAAGATTTGATGCGATGATTTCGAATCGTGAGGTGGAAGCGTTGGAGTTTTACGGCAATAAAGCACCAGGTACGCAATGGAAGTACAACAATCTTCAGTATGCTTCCTGTTCTTGGCAACGCTGAAGGTTTTCTCTTCTTTCATTTCACTAGCCTCGCCTGTTCTTGACGATAACGCCATCACCGCGAAGCCGAAGAAAACTTTAGTCGAAGCCGTACAAGGTTTGTTCCGTACAGTACGAAGAAGGTCGCACACATCCTTGGTGTATTTTAGCTAAATTCAAAAACTAGAAACAAAAACTTGTGTAACGAAATAAAATTGGCACCAACTAGTTTTTCTAGACGGTGGAGAAGGTAGACCCGAAACACACGAGAAAGTAGTCAAGAAGTTCACATTCACACAAATATAATATATAAATGACATGAACGATTTCATGCGCTGATCTTGCCGACTAAGACGTTTTTTCCGTTTCTACTGCATGTCTTATCTGAACGACTTCGGGGTTAATACCAACAAAAAATCATCAGGCCTTGAACTTGATTCTGGCGTTGTTTGTGATTCGTTCTTTATTGAAAACCAATTGTATACTGTATTTCATTGTTATAATTAAACAGCCACTCACAAAGCTTGATAGTATAGGTTAGCGGCGACGCAAATTTCGATTCCGTAGACGGTTGGACACCTCCGAGATGGTCGAGCACCTCATTGATCTCGTTTCCAGTATCTGATGAAACTTAGATTTTACTTTTTGAAATCTTGAATAAATGGAAATAATCCCTGACCCCCACCTTACACCTAAACCTAACCCAAAACGTAAAAATTTGAAGTAGAAAAAAAGAGTTTGACGTATTTAAAAGTAATTGAGCTGCAGCCGAGATTCGAACCCCCGCCTGTCCTACTAGATATCAAACGCCAAGACGACTGAGCTAACAACGAGCTTGCTGGAAACCGTCAAAACAATTTGTATTTATAATACAATTTCGTCTAAATGAGCCAGAGCAGTCTGGGAACGAGATTAATGAGGTGGTCGACCATCTCGGAGGTGTCCGACCGTCTACGGAATCGACATAAGCAGCGGTGACCCTGACCTCTGGTCTCAAAAAAGTACATGGTCAGTATTAAACTCTCTGGTCCTGAACGTTCTTTTCCACTTCAGATAGTCATGGCAACTTCCAACTACGAACTCGAAGTGAAGCTGAACAAATTAAGAAAACACGAGAAGAATTGAAGAAGGAACGGCTTGCTCTCAAAGTTCAAGGTTCTTCAATCTTGGAACGGGAGGCGAAAAAGAGTGGAGAGGACAGCACCTCGTGGGCAAATGAAAACACTAATAATAATATCGAGATGGGACCCATGATACAAGGTAATAATGAAACTTGCTTTCAATCTGCGAAAAGAAAAATGTTCATTGACGTTTACGAGCATGTAAAATAACGAAAAATGTGTTGAAAAGCGATGGAATAGCCTAGTCCTTTTTCACTCACTTAGAGTGTTCTGTACACAGCAGACGATAAATAACATTCGCTGCTGAACTGGTGTAGATTTCATAACAATGACTGTTTTACTTGCAAGGAATGCAAGCTGCGCGCAAGCTTTGTCGATGATATCGAATAATCTATCTTTGATTTAGTTGTCGATACCTCTAGTGAGTCCCCACACCTTAGTACCTTTGGCGTGCCAACACCTCCTCCACCACCTCTGCCCCCAGATCTCCCCGCTGTAGAAGTTCTCGACACATCCTTCACAAACCAGCCGAGCAATTCAGAGTTTGGAAACTTCCTGGAAGTGCCTGATCGAGTGTCTATCGAGTATAAGGAAGACAAGAAGGATCAACTTAGTTTTGATTTGCCTAAGATACGCACGAGCATGGGTAAGTGCCAGTCACATTTTTGTGAATATATCTGGTTAAGATTGTGATAAATTCAGACATCAAGGTTGGATCAAGAGTGGATGATGGGGGGGGGGTGAAGTCTGGAGTGGCCGAAAAGAGCACCTTTAACACTAACCTATATATGGGGGGGGGGTGGGGTCCATTCCGTATCGTGATATCCCTGCTCAAATTTTAGCAGATTGCTATTGTCCAAGTGGTCAAATCCCATAGTCCTATAATGTATGTCTTGCATTAATCTTAATTAATCCCATTTCCGTTTTCTATATATGTTTGGCCATTGAATCCCAATCCCAGTAATGAAATAGGTCTATCCCAGTTCCCATCTTACCTCTTCATGACCATCTATCTATATGGCCATCTATCTATATGGCGTGTTTTTCTCGTTGTTAGGTATCAGTATTTCCGGTGGTAGCGCTTCTCGTGCCCAACCTGAGATACGTATTGAGAAGATCTTCCCTGGTGGAGCTGCTGACGATGATGGTACATTACAGGTAAGCAAAAATACACATTTGGCTAGCACTTTAACATTCACTTTCCAGATTACGTTTATCTGTTGAAACAGCATGTATTGTGTAGTAGGATGCCCCTGGCAAGGTCGCACAAGCGGCCTTAATTTGTCGCCCATCGCATTAAAAATAAAACATGCTAATGGTATCTTATATTCTTATGTTGGAATTGTGTAGCCTGGTTGGGAGCTGATCTCAATTGACGGAGAAAGTTTACAAGGTGTTAGCCATTCTGAGGCTGTGGATATCGTAAGAAGAGCTTATAATGACAAATCGAAAAGCGTTATGCGTATTGTCTGTGTACCAACCTAAGTCGCTTATTCATACTCTCATACCTATGGAATAAGGATTGCATGCTCATTTAAGTTGCAAGAAGTTATATTTTCCAGCATGTATATAAACTAATTGTTTTTATCTGTATCTATATAACTATAACTTATTTTTATATATTGTATTAAAATTCTTGATCATTTATAACGTCAACTAGCCTCATATAGCTATATAAAGTTGAATGCATGCAGTTTTTATAGAGATTTTAAACAACACATTGTGGAATGAGTGCAATACAGGACGCAAATGAGTATGGGGCAAAATTAAATGACACCCGGTGTGATGCGAGCCAACTCCGGTGTCATATAACATACACTTGTGGGTATGTTTTGAATTTGATCATTCGCCATAAGTAAATATCCATCTTCATTTTATTAAAACCAACGCGGATTTTTTATTGACGTTGTCACTAATTCATTGTGATGCCTTTTTGATCAGAGATGATGACCCAACTTTGGCTCATTGATTTGCTATAAACTCTGACACGCAACATAGCACGCTCAGTATGAGCGCCTATATGTTGTGCCTCGTTCTAACATTAGTGTTGACATCAAATGCGTTCATACTGAAATGTAGCGCGGCAGAGGACACTACAGTAGGAGAATGGATGAAATGGTCACGTTGGTCAACGTGCACGGAACAGGTATATTGTTTAGAAGGCACGCGAGAACGATATCGTGATTGTGAATTGGGAGAGAGATGCGTTGGAATAGAAGCGGAGTCTGACATGTGCCCTAATACTTCGTGTGAAGGTAGGTAAGATGTTGATAACAAAACAGCATAAAAACATTCCTTTTAGTTCTAGATAAAACTGACATAAGGAAAGGAACTGTGACATTAAAGCAAAAAGCATTGATCGAAAATATGGCCGCTTTCTCCAGCGTCAGACTAACTACGGTCAGAAAAGACATGTCAGGGTGTCAAAGTGTCAGATTTCAAGTTACAAGTCTTGCTCCTTTTTCAGGCTAGCTCGTCTTTCAAATCTCACTGACTCTCTTGTACTCTAACCAGCTTTAAATTGACTCAGATTTTGGAGACGGTTTTTACTATGTGCTGGAAGTAATGTAGAATCAACTCACATGCAACTCTTCTCGTTTAAATTGGGTCTAGGAAAGGGTGTTACACATCCAGAGACCTTCAAGTTCCAGCAAGTTTATTGCACGCTTGTTGCCTTGCAATCAGCAAACCGATATCAGCATGCACAACTTAAATCTAGTCTGGCGTTAGTTTGGCTGAGTAAGAGAGGAATAAGTCATTAAGGGAGAGAGAAATATCCCTATCAGAATATGAGAATGTCGTTTTCTGAAATCTCATCTCTCGTTTGAACAGAGCTGTGAAATTTTTTGCAGATCGACCGCTGGTATTGGATGTTGCGCATGCAGAACCACACTCGTTCATTGCAGAAGAATGCACAACATCTAAGAAGTTCCATGTGAGCGGCAAATTTGGTTTCATAATGAAACACAACATACTTTCCATCTTTTCTCGCGGAAAAACAATGATAAAAAGCTGTTACTTTAATGTTAAAGTTACTGCGAAGACGCTGCCAGAAGAGAAAGATATTTATAGAGTAAGTAGTTGGTCTCAGACCCATACGCAGAATTTTTTGATGGAAAATTGCCGGTCGTTATTTCAGGCTCTAGAATCTCTTCCAAAATCCAGTCTCTCCGACCAAATGTCAAATTGATTGGAAATTTAGTCTGGACAATTTTCTACCTCTTGGAAACTGTAATACAACGTGTTTCTAAAATGTTTCATAGCAACAGGCGAGTCAATTTGAAATTTGCATTTGGGAGTAAAATCTTCATTAGATTTAACCAACGGGGGTATAAGACAAAGCAAAAAAATCCGATCAAATTTGAAATTTTTCTGTCATCTTTGATGTCGATCGGAATTGTGTTCCGGCCAAATTTCAAAATTATTTCAGGCTCAGAGTCTCGAGTGGAAATTATGCAGATTACACGCATGTTAAAATTCAAGCGGGGAACAGTTGAGAAAAATTCATTACTAGTAAAGCAGGACCATACAAGTAACATACGTAACATACAATACTCTGTTCATTAATTGCAGGAATCACTGAGTATTTTCATAAAACACACAACAACGATAACTTCGAATAAAGATGATGATGACTATAAATAAGTCGAAACGTTCAATCATAATGTTGTCTTTATTCGGAGTTACCGTTGTTGTGACAGTATACTCTTCAAAATGACTAAGAATTCATAATTGAATACATAGTTATTTGTTAATGCTTCGTTTTTGTTGGGACACCCTGTATGTTCTCCTGCAGGAATCGAATCTACGCCTGTCTGATAACAGTGACTGTTGATGAATTTTTCTCAACTGAACATTAATTAAAATGGGTCTTAATCTCGACTGGAAATCACACACCAGCTGCTGTTTAAGTTGGGCACCGTCCATTTAATTATACCTGAATTTCTTTTCCTAGTACTGTTTTGAACCTGAGGATAAAAAGATAACTTTGGATGACTTTAAAAGTTTAATCACTACTGGATCATTAAGGTTTAAATATACTTCGCTTCAATGTCCATTCAAGCCTCACCAATCGATGTATGTCACTGGTTTTGCCTTGGGATTTCAGGACGATGGTACTCCGTATGGCCTATATATTCAGGTCAAAGGCCAAAATGGATTTAAAACTACTTACTATAGACATATGCCTGGGTTACACTCCAGCGCTTATCATCTGATATGGTATTAGCAAAATCAGTTTATTTTTACCTGTTTGTCATCAGTATATTAAAATGATTTTATCATTTCAAAAATTATTAATGAATAGTTCATGAGCGGTGAAGGAGTCTATATGTGATTAAACGCACGTGGATTTTCACAAAACTTTTGCCTCGATTTTTCTTCCGTAAACAAACTGACAAGATGGGTGTTAAATGGATTTTTGAAGCCATTAAAAATGCGTCTCGCACTCGGCTTACCAGATATATCTGATGCACGGGCAGGAGTACTTATCATATTATAAAACACGAGGCACTGCCAAGTTGGAGTCACCAACCAAAACACGAGAAATAAGAAGTAAAATTTCCCTCTTTAATTTCTAGATAAGTATCTTGTTTTCTACTAACTTGCAAATTACCACTACTTTCTATTACAATGTCGTCTCTTCTCATTTATGGGTCTATATCACTCAAGGCCGTTCATTTTGGTTTTTTCTTGCGTTTCGTCAGGTCACACTTTTGAAACAAAAGAATCGTTCTAAAGCGCGAAATGCACAGCCAGAAATTCGCAAGTTCCAAGTCTGTTACTGACTTGTTGCCATGCAGCATAAAGCTGATATCAGGATGCATTCACATCACTTGCTTCGGTTTAATGAAGTTTGGGGCAATACCTACAATCTCACATTCAAAAACTAGTAAAAATTCATAAAAGATAGCAAAATTAATGACATTCAAATCATACTCTGACCATAGAGAACCAATTTTTACTGATTTAAAAATACTAAGTATATTCAAACTAAATGAATATTTGATGAGTTTATCACTTGCTTTATCACCAACGAAGATAGACACAATTATAATACACGGAATGCAACTTTGATTCATAAAAAAATGTAGTAGAACAAATTATAACAAACACACATTCGCTAATAAACGAATAGATGTGTTGAATAATATTCCTTTACAATATAAAGAAATTAGATCATTTTCAATATTTAAACTACAAAAATAAAAAAGTACTTTTTTCATTCTGATATTATTTTTTATTTATTTTATTTTATTGAGAAACTAGAATTGTTGTTAAGGATGTTAATTAAAAGCCTTAATTACGGTTTCTGGAAGGCTCCTGGCACTATTATTGTAAATATATCCATTTTTTATTTCTAATGTAATTCGGGTGAAATTAAATAAAATTTAAGAAATATAAAACATTTTCCGTGTTGATATACAGTTATATCAACACGAGTGGAAATTGGAAAAACGAAAAGTTGTGGAGAAGTTGTATATCAACACGGCTCTTAGCCAATCAGCGTTCAGAATTTACAAATGCTATATTATAAAAATAAATATGACCTATTAATTTTTGACGAGTCAGCAAATTTGATATTTCCTGAGAAAGCATTGACTTTTGGGATATACGATCAAACGTCAACGTGTTCCAAAATGGCGGACAAAACACCAACGTCGCTGACTTCACATTCACTATTTCCGTCTGGTGGTGATGGTTTTGATTTGGATCAACTATCAGGGCCTTTCTCTTTTGCTCCAGCATTAGTTCCAACGTCGTCATCGCCGGTTGTTCAGCCTTCTAGTGCAAACGCAAACGTAGAAATCGACCTTAATCCAGGTGTGTACAGTAAAGTACATTTATTGGGAAATCAAATTTTAAACTTTGGTTATAAAACCTCCCCAATAATATAAACAGGATCTTGAAATGATTTCCTGCAGTGTAAATAGATATTTAATAAAAATTTTTTAGATGTCTTAGAAGGAGAAGTAGAAAAATTTGTGGGTCAGCCTGTAACTCCACCTACAACCCCACGTAAAGGCGAGGTAGTATCACCACCTAGGCAACCAAGCACCCCACCTAGAGAACCCAGCACCCCGCCTAGACAACCAAGCACTCCACCTACAGTCTCATATGCACCACCTACTGCAAATCTACCACACAGTATATATTCACCAATGGTAAACCAAATATACACCAGTCTGGAAAGTTTGTATTGTGCAACCGAGATTTCGGTTGCGCAGTTTTGATGTTCCCTATATATTTTATAGTAAGTTTTCGAAATCTCGGGCGTGCAATTTGCAAACTTTCCAGCCAGGAATATACATTATGTAAATTACAAATAATAATATTAATATGTAAATATAAATAATATCTTATTCATATTGTAATACTCCAGTCAATGGTTTGCCCTAGGAAGGGGTATTGGACAAACCCATTGGATTTTCAAGACATTTTTGTCAAATCCTGTTGGTTTAATTACCCAATATTCCTCTGGGGAAATTATTATGCATTATTGATTGGTGCATAATAAGATCATGTACAGTCATGCCAAGATCTTGCTACTATAACTTATTCATATCCACAACTTGGTAGCACTTTTTAATGGCATACTTTAAAAATTAATTAGAAAAAAATTAATCCCAGCTCATGTTCCCTATTGGCGGGTGAACAATCCGACGCTTGGCGAATTCTAATTTCATATTTAGGAAATGCAACCACAAGTAAATGTTTCATATCAACAAGCCCCAATGCAACCATCTATGCCAACTCAGACAACTTCATCAAAACCTATACATGCAGTGCCCCCATTTACTCAGTCCCAACAGTCAATATTCCCCCCGGTCATGTCGTCCCCGTACCCACCCTCTGCACCACCTCCCACGCCAGAACAAAGAGTGAAAGCTTCACTCCTAAGACCTCACTGGTTTTACTTGAAACATGGCAAAGTGTGGACACCCTTCTCATGGAAAGACTCCAATTTGCTGCAACAAAGTTTTTTAAGTCCGCCACGGGGAAATGATAGAATTATTGCAACGGATGGTGGTCGTTATGATGTGAACATTGATAAAAGAACTAGAACAAGTATGTATTGGACTGAGCCAGTCACAGTTGTTCGGCCTTGCACATGGTTTTGTAAGGCACATGATGGCGAGAATAAGTTAATACCTTATGAAGAAAGTATTGCTGCTACATTGGAGGTATGACCTATGGAGTTGCTCTGTATCTAGTGAATGTAATGCATGGATCAATTCTTAATGTAACCATTCCACCTGGGCAATCAGCATGATAATTTTTGTCCTAGGGTTGCAGGCCAGGAAATAAGAAGGTCTAGGGCTTAATATTGTGTCATTTCAACATGGCTTTAACACAATTTTCCCTTTTGTAAACTGTCTGGGTGATCAGTCATGATATCAATGTCACTGTTTTACTGTGCGTAACACCTGATTAATCTAGATATGAGTAACAATTTCGAATTCCACATATGCAGAATTATTGTGTTATTGTGTCAGGTTTTCATTACCATGACCGGAGACAAACGAACTTGAAATAGTCATCTTTGAAAAGCCATATTCCTGACACAAAAAACACACAAGACGAGAACACATACGATGACCAGCGAAGTGAAGCGTTGTGAAACCTACCTAGCAAACGAGCATAGCATACTGCCAATCATACCAGGCCATTATTAAAACACATTTTATTGGCCGCAAAGCCCACAAAATTGCAAAGCGGCATAAATATACACATAATTAGCCCACAGTAGCACTCATACTTGATGTCAACTATTTTTATTGCATAAAAACATATATTCATGTGAGATTAACATTGAGAGGTTTTTTAATACTTGCTTCACACAGCAAGCATACCTGGATGCTTATGATGACCAGAGATGGCCCAAGACAGTGAACCTAGAAAAAGGTGAAACAGTCATCATGCACAATTCAAATGTCATGGTGCATTTCAGTGCGACATCAAATGACAATGATGAATGGACTGGAGAAGATATCAGAAGTCGACCAAAAGTTGTTCGTCGAGGAATTGATGATTTTGAATCTGAAATAGATGATGGTAGGGGACTACTACATTGGAGATTTCCAACAAATTTTAGTTGTACCTGGGCGGGTACCTCTTAGTACACACATATGACATCAAAGTAACATTTTTTCTAGGAGAGCCATCTCAAATTGATCATTTGGTCTTTGTTGTGCATGGTATTGGTCCTTATGCTGATCTCAAGTTTCGATCACTTATTGAATGTGGTAAGAACAGTAAAACAAATACTTGTAAAACAAAAATTGTTTGCTATACATCATAAGTATGTTTTCTTATTCTGGAAACAATTTTGTTAATAGCACCAGCTACAGCAGATTCTGGTTGACTGCAAAACAACAAGTGTTGGGAATGCATGTTGAGCTGTTTAAAATATGATATTTTCAAAGAAATGTGAAACCTGTCAAATGGTTTCCAAGAGATTGGATTGAATGTTCCATGTACATTTTCACATCTTGCTAGTAACATTGGTTTCTTATGTACTATCACATTTGAAAATATAAATATGTTACTTTACACATTTTGAGGTGCAACAATTCAACAAAAACAAACTTTTATCATGTATGTGTGGTTACCCAATGTTATTCTAATTACTTGTAAGAATATGCATGGAAACCTTGAACATTTTAAAAGGCCAGACGTGCATTCCAAATGCTTGTTGTCTTGCAGTAATAGCCAGAATCCACTGTAATAATCATTTAAATTTGAAGCATATATATTCATTTATTTATAATCATTTAAAATTAGTGCACAACATAGCTATTTAAGGCATCTCTAGTAGCCACCTTTTTTATCAGGTTTATCTCATATGACAGGTTCCTTTATCAACCTATGCTGTTAGCAGTTGAATTAGTGCCAAGAGTAGTGGTATCTTAAGAATTAGTGTCATGTCGTAATGTTTGTGCCACTTATTGTACGACTTTGCTAGTGAAGCACCCTATGGAATAATTGTTACCTTGTTCTCTTGTGTATAGATGTAGTGACACCCTATCATTCCATTTGATTTTTACAGTGAATGATTTTCGAAGAGTTTCACTTGAAATGATGGATGGGCGTCGTGAAAAATTAACAGGAAATCAAGACAACCTGGTTGGCAGAATAGAATTTTTACCAGTACTGTGGCATGGTGCAGTGCATGATGATATGCCTACTGGTGTTGACAGGTGTGTGAGACATTTTCTCAAATTTTTGTGTTTGGTAAGAGGATCAGTTCTTGCCGATGTAAGCAAATAGAGGCAAATAATTAATTTGCAAGCCACTGGAAAATAACAGTTTTTGTGAGAACCAAGCTAGACAATTGTTTTTTATTGTCTGACAAGGCTAAGAGTTATAATAACTCAAACATACACCTACTGAATGCTCAACAAATGGAGTAGCAATTGTTTACAAAATTGAAAGCAATTTGCTTGCTGGAAGTATTATTTATAGCTCTGCAGTAATGTTTATTTTAACTAATGCATATGGTCAAACTATTATTTGTGCATAGTTGTTTGGTAAATTGAACAATCACAATTAAAAATGCATCGAAAAAGTATGATGATATACTTTGTCTTGCCTTGTATGTCTATTGAATCATAACTTGTGTTTATTTTAACTATAGACGGTTACATTCAATTACAATAAACAGTGTGACCAAGCTGCGAGAATTCACAAATAACACATTACTGGACATTTTGTTCTTCACAAGTCCTGTATATTGTCAGGTATGCTTTAAATGTAGAGTTCAAAAGAATTGACTCTAAGAGTTTGGCTCTTTTTACTCAGTAAGAATGTAAATATGCCATGTATTTAAACAACTACTGATTGTCTTTGGTGTGTTTTGGCAATTATTGCAGACAATTGTGGATAAAGTTGGTTCAGAAATGAATAGACTTCTAAATGTATTTCAAGACAGAAATCCATCATTTAATGGCAGTATATCAGTTTGTGGTCACAGTCTTGGTAAGTGTTGTTCTGTATTATACCACAGACACTGTAGAAACTTAGGAGTGCTTTTAAGACTAGCTTGCGGAAGCATCGTGTAAGACAATGAAAAGGCATCAAAAACCGAAAAGCCTCTGTGATAAATGAATATTGCTAATTTTCGAAGTATATAGCAACTAACCTGAAGTCTGCAAATGTTGCAAATGTAAAAACATAAGTAAGGTATGTTCTGCTTTAGGTTCAGCAATCTGTTTTGATATACTTCAACATCAGGTAAGTGTTAACAATGCATAGTTAGGTACTTTATTGAACATTAAGTTTGAAATATATCTATTGTGAAGTAGTGTCTACTGGTCATTGACACTTAAAACTCGATCTTCAATTCAGAGAACATGTACAGTTAGTATTGATAAGACAAATACAGTATACACATTAAAACAACGCAGTTACAGATCTTTGCGTGTCAACCGTGTTCATGTACAGTTTGAAGACTTTGAGGTGCCAGGTTTTCATTCCAATATACTGTATGAACACACGAATAAAGTTAATTCCATCAGTGAGGTTGAAAAAGTTATGCTGAACCTATGTTTTAAGATTTCTTCATTTAACAGGGGGATCAAGAACAAAATTTGTCGACGACAAGAGATGGAGGTCATACAAATATCCAGTAAGATCTTACAATATCTAGTAACACAATACGTGTCAAAATTTGCCCAAGTATTTGATGTTTTTGTACTGTATTAATGTTTTATGTTTCAAAATTTTAAGAAAAATAAAATTAAAAGTTTATGAACAATATTGCTTGCAAAAAGATATCAAATACTATATCAGTAAACTTTTTTAAAATCTTTGTAAGTAGAATTTCTTTCGTTTTCTATACGACTACTCCATGATATTGATATAATTTTGAAAAAAAACAACATGTTTTTTTCGCTGCAGCTATTTCGGCACTAGTTCCTTCAAAATATTCTAAACAAGTATAATTTGAAACAAGTTTTTTTAATTAGTATTTGCTAACCAGTAAATCAAAGGTGTTTGGGTCGTATGTAAAGGTTCTCCCCAATTAGTTCTCACAGCTAAACACATCGACAATCATTCATGACATACTGGCGCGCACCCTTTGTATTTGCCATTATTTCATGGGTTGCCAATGAGTTTACTGTTCGTTTTCTTTTGTGTAGAAGGGCGCCAAACGAGACAAATGATCAAGCAAAGCAAGAAATTGTACAAAATACAGATTCGAATAAGTGGCCTTCTCTTGAGCAAATCTTACAACGTTTGGGTCTTGAAAACTTCATCCTTACTTTTCAATTGGAACAAATTGACGGAGAAGCTTTGGTAGGTTTCGTGAAGGAGGGTGAGAGTTAAATAAACTAAAGTTTGGAAACGGAAGTTGTTAGAGTTAGTACTGAATTTTTTTAGATGATGTGCAGTGAAGATGACCTGAAAGAACTTAGTATACCTATGGGTCCAAGGAAGAAAATACTCTCGTATCAGAAAGATTATGCTAAGGAGAAAGTACGTTGTGAGAATTATAATCAATGATTGTCAGGAGGTTTAGCTAATCACATGTTCCTATATTTTGCTCATAGGAAGCGGAGAAACAGAGTATTGGAAACATGAACGCTCCTCCTACTTCGACGCAAAACACGGTAACTGCTACTTTCACTGAGGTAAATCATTGCGTTATAGTGATTATGTTCAATTATTCATGAGATAAAATAAGAGATTTCCATTTATGAAGTTTACACAATCTCGTAAAATTTTAACTCGGGGTCAACACTGATTGTATCTGTACGATGGATGGTTAGCGAGGCACGCCTAAAGCGGATTTTGAGGTTCCGAAAACAACCGTTAATTGGTGCGTTGATTCATCAGTGTACTTTGCTAGCTGACCAACATACAGCCCCAGAAGTACAGTCTAAATGGGCAGTGGGACGTTAAACAATTAATATTTCTTACCTAGACAACAGATCCACTCCTTAATACAAGCCGATCATCTTTCGGAAGCATATCTCAGAATTCTTCTTCAATTGAGGTGGTCGAAATTCTTCAGTATCATCATGGTGGTCAGCAAGGGACTGCCGGCACGGGTCAACCATATGTTCGTTATCCAAAATTAAACTTTGAGCCACGAAACCTGTTTGCTCTTGGGTCACCTATTGGTCTGTTTCTCACAGTCAGGTGTGTTTGATTTGGACATTAGGCTAATAATCTTTATTCATATTGGCGGTTTCGCTTGATTTTTTTACAAAAACCTGCGTTTTTTTCCTGTAGGGGTGTAGAAAACATCGGTAATGACTATAGTTTTCCGACATGTCCTGGTTTTTATAACATATTTCATCCGGTAGGTTCATTCGGATTAAACTACGTGGCTGCTCTTTTATTGTTTTAACAGGGAGCTTTAATTACATTTGAGAACGAGAACGAGAACAACTGCGAGATTTTTATTCCTTAAATTCTCTCTTACAAACACGTATTCGTCTTTGGACAATCTGCTGTTTCCAAACCATACTGTGTAAAAAATGGGCATTATCAAGTTTGTAATAGCTGATTTTCAACAACAAAATCTTGTAGTCGTGCCTGTTATCGTAGTCAAATTTGAAGTTCATTATTTTGTCTAACCGCACACGATTTTTCTCGCTAAAAAGAGTTCTAGTGTTCAATAGAATCCAAGGGAATTATTAGGTACAAAAAGTTAGACTCGTGTTCAAGTTACACTCAATTTCAAGTTCGTTTAATTGAACTCCCACTCTTGTACTAAATGAAATGGGACACACGGCTAAAAACTGACACATTTTTTTTTCTTTTATGTTAAATTTTGTCACCGAAGTATGATCCTGTGGTACGATGGTTATTTTTTCTCTTTTTCCTACCGTATTTGAAATTTAAGCATGTTTCAGTAAAGGTTGAAGTAGAGTGTAATAATTTCAAGTTTGCATTCTGTTTAAGGCATACAGGATTGAGCCACTGGTTGTAGAAGGCTTCGTGGGTGAACCTGTTCTGATGCAGCATCACAAAGGTCGAAAGAGGATGCATCTTGGTAAGAAATTATTGCCGTGTTAGTAGTTACATGTCGAATCAAGTTTTTAGAATTACACTGTGGATCCATGAAATATTTTCAGAACTGCGCGAGAATTTATCAAGAATCGGCGCCAATTTAAAACAAAAATTCGTGGAATCCGTCAAAGAGACTTGGGCGAGTATTAACGATTTTGCGCGTGCGCATACTGGCGTGCAATCTTCTGATGAACATGACAGCCCTGGGGCGAGGAAAGATGCTTCAGACACTGAAAGTCAAAGTAAGTGTTACCATAGTGTTACTAACAGCGTGTTCTATAATAAGTCATCAGTTATTGCACGTCGAACAATAGGATATCTTCAATTGCATTCTTTAGAAACATAAAGCAGCGTAAAAGTAAACTTCTGTTTGTCTATTCATTCATTTATTCAAATTTATTTAATCACGTTAGCCTTTCAATATTTACATTGTTTTTCACAGGGCCGTGGGAAATTATCCACAATAATAAAATTTACAATAAAAAAACTAATTCTTTATGTTTATTTGCTCATTCCAGACCTTTGCTCCTTTGTAACTGAAACTGCTTTTCATAGAATTTGTATTAGATTTGTTTCAAATAGATTAGAAAGTATTTCAGGACAGTCTCCTTCCATAACTTTACTCATGTATTTTTTCAACGTACTTTCACACTTTTCTTCTAAGGTTTTCCATCCCAACTTTCCAAGTAGTTGTTTTGATCGGATATCATAACTATCCCCTGTGATGTATATCCCATACATATAATATGCACTGACGTAACGTGCGCTGGGATGCCTGTGATTGTTGTAATTGTCGTGGTGAGGAAGAAATTCCACATTAAGATTTTCTGGTTGCAGGTGATGTGGAAGAGAGAGCTGAAATGGAATCGATTACAATGGGTCGTCTAAATCAAGGACAACGTTTTGACTTTGTTCTTCAAGAGAAACCGATTGAAATATTAAATGAATATTTATTTGCATTGAGCAGCCACGTTTGTTATTGGTGAGTTTAGTGAAACTGGACAATGGGATTGGGGGGGAGGTTCAGCATGCTTGGGGGGGGGGGTCAGCGCGCTTCAGATTTCTCAGCACACTTTTAAATCTTGAATGTTCTTGAAAAGTAAACTTTTCTTTTCATTTTTCAGGCAATCAGAGGACACAGCACTGTTTATGTTGAAAGAGATTTACAAAAATTGACAAAGATAAAGCAATCGACAGATGTATAGTATTATAACCATAGTGTAATGTACAATTGTGCGTGGGTACAACTGAAAGAAATGAAAACTAATTTAAAAGCTACAGAGATATTAGAGACTGTCAGCATACGGATATATTAGAGACTGTCGGAAGTTTAAAAGATTATTTAATTGAAAGCATACTGTTAATCTCAGACTACTACCAGGCAAAGTTCCATCCTCATTGAGGATGAATAGAAGTGGTTGCTGACAGAGTTTGCCTAGGTTAAATAATGATTTCATGTGACAGATGTTAACCAGGGTAGTTTCCCTGGAGAACAACTAAGGTGCAGTATTAATAAAACTTTGTTTTCAATAACATTAAAATTCCTTTTCAGTCAGCACCCACCATCAGTCTTAGCTGACTTTAGAAAACCCCCTTAGTATGAGGTCCTGTGTTTTGTAAGGCAGTTCATATGCATTTATATTTCTCTTTATTTTTAACGACAAAATATTTTCCAGAACCTCACTAATGGCATTAACTTTAATATTGTGTTTGTATCCATTCGATAAGCAACTTTAAAATTTAGAACTCCTCTGCTCTTGGAAAGTTTGTCTTGATCTTGTCACTAAACTTCAGAAATGGCTCATGAAGTAAAATACTTCCTTTGAAAGCAAGCTTGGTACCTGTACTCATCTCAAAACATAATTTCATTGGATGTTCACTGTCTTCCCAAGTCTCAATCTTTACATTTTCATCCAAACACAACTCTCTTTCATAATCCATTATAACGTGATCCACTGATGCAAATGCAATGTCTTGCTTGAGAGATGTATATGCTCCACTCCTTGCGGCACTGACAGCTGCATCCAACATGAATTCAAGGTAATTTGACTGATTCACATGATAGTAATGATCCATATCACTAGGCCTCACTATAGCACTTGTTTCATAGTTCTCATTGGACTTGGTTTTAAATGCTGGAGGAACGAAGTACCTTTTCATATGTAAAGCCACAGATTTCAGGTAATTCAAAGAATCTTTTGGAATTGGGTGAGGTTTCATTTTGATATCGCAAACAACAATACTACGTATATTCTGACAAAGTATTGTGTTATCTGTCTCGTGATGAATGTCAAACTGAACATTGTATGATGTTGTTCCAACGCTGTGAAGTTGGCACTTTATCAGCAGGTTGTCATTACTTTTCCAATGCTTGTAAAATTCAGGGAAAATTTTTATTTCTTGAGCTTTTATAACTGATAGAAGATTATAACTTTTTATCTCATCAAACACTTGCTTCACTGTATCATTTTGCAAATGAAAAGAGGCAATTTCATTTAGCTGTGGAACCATGTTTAGTGGGAGGCGACCTGCACGATCTGGTAAAAAGGGAGTTTGTATTGGTACAGTCAGCATAAGCTTGCCTTGATCTAAGTTGGTGTATTTCTGAAAAAAAAAGATCATGATGAGATTTTTTAATATGAAAGGTCTGTTTACATGGGTACTTTTAACAGCAATTTAAGTGCTATTTTCTCTTTTGGACAATGTGAAAGAGCGGATTTATTGCTTATTTTAGTTATGAGATCAGTTATCGAGAGACAGTGACGTCCATGTATGAACAAGACAACAAGAGTGGGAACTTGAGGGTTAAAGATGGTGAAAATTGAAGGAGATATAAGACATCAACCTGTGACTAATGTTGAGTCTTATAAATTTCTGCCATCTTTGACTTCATGTTTCTGAAGGCTAAGTGTAGTGAAGTACTCATTCCAGACACATTCTGGGAAATGGACATCAGGTCTTTCACCTGAACTTTAAGTGCCACATATCTCACTAGACTCACTACCATGATGCCAGCAATTCATTTGCATTTTTTGGCCAGAAGGAACACTGGACTGGCTGGGGGCAGCCAGTAAACTGCATAATAATGGGGGCTGTGTTGCACTGTTGAGTGACTCAACTGCCCACATTCATAAAATTTGCCAAGAATTTGCAACTGTCTAGGACAGCCACCTTTCATTTTAAACGAAATGATGTATTCACTAGATTATGTTACTAAATGTTTGTTACATAATAGTGAATTATTATTCTTTATAGAAAGGTATTGCCAGCACTTACTTGTGATAAAGCAAACCACGAACCTGTTGAAAGTTGTCTAAACTTACGTAAAGATCGTTGGATTAACTTGTTTGCAGACAACATATTTTGAAGTTTTCAATCCTGAACAAAGAACGCTTAAATAAAATACTATATTTACGTGAATATTAGTAAAAATAATTTACATCATTTTCATTTTAATTTACATCATTTTCAAATTGTTACGTCGTTAGCACGTGAACTTTGATCGTATTAAAATGATAGCCAATGGAAGGGAGGTAGATATGGGCAATCTAATGTGCCCGGTTCGCAGCCGAGCAATCGGAGACAAAATTTCCGTCGTGACAAAATTTCAGACGTGCTAATCGGGTGGAGCAATTTTTTGTGGGTGAACTTTGCAAATACTATTAATATCTTTATGCCGCTGTTAAGATAATATATATTCATATATTTTACGTGCATTGGGTAAAACAATACAATTTTGTTTTACTTTTTCAATTTTGTTTGCACTGCATGGCACGAAGTACGAACATCCCCGGGAAAATGGAAGGACGCATGTAGTGGAATTGAAGGGTCCCAGGCAAGCATGTCACAAAATATTGGTATTATGATGAGATCACAAACAAAGATTATTTTAGAAGATCGGGAAGTAATTGCGCCAGTAACAGCATTGGAATTTGACAGAACGGACAGTCTTTATGTTGGTATGTGATCATAATTTTTTTCTATTTTTGCCACGTGCACTTGTTGTAACTGTTCAAAGTCATTTTATTCGTGATATCTATATAACGTGCCTTGAGAATACCTTTATAATTACATATTTTCACTTCTCTATCCTGTGGTGTGTGCGTAACTACTTCAAGGGTTAGGGGTGGTTACATGTAGGCAGGGCCGTCGCTAAGATATTTAAACAGGGGGGGGGTGAGCTGGGCGTGGTCATAGGCGTGGATGTGAGCCTGGGTGTGGTCATAGGCTTGGATGCAAGCCTGCCTTCTATAGTTCAGCTGCCAGTAGCATGACCAACAGTATGTTATGTAGTTATTGTTATAAAAACTAAAATAAATAAATATTTTAATACTATTTCCATTTTGTATCTTTCAAAAATAAACAATATCAATATCAACAGTGTGCTAATTTAATACGTTGAATAAAAATCACCCAACAGACAACAGCTTTGCCAACAGATAATTTATTTGCCGACAACACATTTTTGTAGGGGGGGTGTCTCATCCCCAACACCCCCTTTTAGCAACAGGTAGATAAGTGCAAAATCCTTAACTGGCTGATAGTTTCAGCAAATATAAAATTAGAGTTCTCTAATTCAACTGTATATTTCAAATCTATTGATTCATCTTTAGCAGTAATAAGCATGATATGTAAACATATCATACGTAAATTCGAAATATACAGTTGAATTATTAGTTGTGTACTAATTTATGCATATTTTCAGAATAACTTTAATCTTAGATAACTGTAATGTACACAACAATTTCTGTTCATGCCCCCCTCCCCCCTCTTCCTAATTTCTCCGTTGATTGGAAGCTACAATCTAAAACTGCCCCTAGCCAGTACCAATGAACCTAAAGCTGCATGGTTAATTCCTCAAAAAATCATCTATTTAGGTGAAGGACCTTATCTGAAAATTTATGAAACTTTACATGGAAAACTTGTTACCAAACAAAGAATATTTGAAAACCAACGTGTACACTCTATTAAATGTAAGTTAGAGCAAGCCTTGAATATACCCAAATATTCACAAAACTTCATTCATTTGTCAGTATTTAATATTTTTCGCATACTAGGTACTGTAGATAAGACCTAATACCTAAAGTATATTAAAGACCTAAGGTAGCTAATATTAATTTACTGTAAATAATACAGTATACCACATGTATCATGGCATGTCAGTTAAAGTGTAGATTGATCAAGTCTAGATACTAATTCTCCACATAACATGGTCACACAAATGTTGAAATGCTAATGTGAAGTAATGATTCCATTCATTAAATATAAATGAAAAAAAAAAGATTATTTATCATCAAATTTTGGTTGGAAATGAAAATGCAGTTATGCATTCAATATGCATAACATACAATATGCACAAAGGGGCTTTCAAGATCTCTCATGTGACTTGATCATCATTGACTTGATCAATCTTCAGTTTTCACTACCATTTCCATGAAAAAGAATATGAGCAAAAACAAAACAAAACACCACACCTCTGGGCTACCTATGATAAGACAGGTTGACTGTATGTACCTCATACCACTGCTAGGATGCATAATTTGCATTCAATTGATTTCACAGTATATGATTCAAATTTTGGAACAAGAGTGATTGCTTCTGGTGGAAGAACAGTCAGTGTTCTGAACTGTGTGCTGACTGATGAATTTAACAGGTATTTTAATATTAAAAATGCTAGATGTGCGACCAAGACTTGCAATAAAGTTTCTGAAACATTCTCTGACCGTAAAATTTATTTAAACACGAGCTTTCGACGGCCAGTCTGCAGTCTTCGACAGTCTGTGAGTGACCTACTCGGTACTTCTAGTTGTTGACTGTCTTTGTGTGTAAACATTCTTGTTGCCCTAGCTGTCTTATTTTGTTGTAGTCAGACTTGTCTTGTCTCTTACATCATTTGTTTTAGGGAAATTCAAATAGTCAATGAGGTTTCATTCAGTGACTGGATTTGGGATACATCTTTCCTGCAAGAAATAAACGAAGAGCCTGGATGTACTGTAGCTGCAATCACCGGTCACAATGCAGTGTGGATGTGGAATTTTAGGGCAAATAAAAAGTGGAAAATATCGCAGTGTGAGGAACAATGTATTTTGTATCCTTTCATTTTGAACGAGTTGTACATACTTAATATAAACTCTAGCATGCTGTATATATTTAAAGAACTTTAAATTCATTTGAAAGCACACATTTAAAAGTATCAATGATAATCATGTATCAATGAATGAATACTTGGATATTTTGACTGAAATATTTGGGCTCTATGCCTACTGGCTCCTTTAAAAAATGGGAAGTCGTGAAGTACATAAGGGTCTATGTAATTAGCATGCAAACAGTAGTCTTTTCATTTTCGTTCACTTTGCCATTATGTATTTGGAGTAAGATCTTGCGGGACCATGCACTGTATGATCAGCCTCTAAGTATCATATAGTGTCAGTGTCACCACTCTGTCCTGATTTTGTAATCATATAACATTGATGCTCAGTGTGGTATGTGCAATACCCGGTGTATCATAAAACCCAGCTGTCAGAACGATTTTTAGAAATATTCATTTCTAAAACTGAATTACATGCAGAAAAATTAAATTTAGAAAACGGCGGGCTGGATTTTGTAAAATTATAGGATTATAGATACAAGATACAACTTGCTTCAGAGTTGATTATTTCCTTTTTTAATGGTTGTTTTTCCATAATTAGCATCTCCCACAGATATTGTGCGAGATTTATTGGCCGGACATTGGAGAACTTGTGGCTGGCATGTGGAACTGTTTTTAACGAAGTTTTATTATGGAAAGTTAGTGACACACAGAACAGTCAAGACAAAGTGCCCGTTAGAACAAGACTATGTGGACATGATGGTGTTATATTTTCAGTAAGGTACAACCAGGAGAGAGAATTGCTTTGTTCTGTGTCCGATGATAGAAGTATCAAAGTATGGAAAGCTGTTTTCATGAACAATGGTTGTGATGTGACAGTAAGTTGCAATGTGGCTAAGTAACAGAAAAATTTGCCGCTCTACAGGGTGCCCCCCCCCCAAAAAAACCCCAAAAAAACCCGAAGCATTGACATATAATGTGTTCTATTCAAAATTACAAAGAATTTATAGAGTACATATTAATTTCTGAATAGTTGCGTTTTTTTGGTACTCGCCGTATCACACTAGGTCATGATTATTATATTCTCACCTTGCATAAAAGACCAAGAACCTAACTTTGCTTAAAAGACCAAGAACCTTTGACTGTAAACAGTAAAATAGTTTATGACGACAAAAAATCGCGGGGTCCAGCGTTTTTGCAGCACAATGTTACCTATACAGTCTTTTAAATTGTTATCTCCTGTGTTTCCAGGTGTTGTCTGAGCCGTTGTTATCACTATACGGACACAAAGCCAGAGTCTGGGATTGTCTTATCCTCAAGAAACATATTGTCAGTATAGGCGAAGATTCGTTGTGCCTGCTTTGGAATTCCGATGGAGAAATAATTCGATCATGGAAGGGACACGTCGGTAGGTACTTCGTATTTGCATAATTTACAACTTTATCCACAAAATGGAAGGAATAAAGTATGTATATATGAAACAAATACCAACAGCAGTAGCAAGTTACAGCAATTTATTTTGGTAATTTCACGACGCTGTAGGATCTGAGAAAGTATTTGAGCACGGAAGCAACACATGAAGCCCATGCTTTATTGAAGAAAATTCTTGTTGAGCGAGAAAGTGTTTTGTGTTATTCCAGAGGTTCTGCTTGATAACTCGTAGCCAAGGGTAGAATATTTCTTCTCAAATCGTCGTTGTTCTACGGGGAGATTTTCTCTGTTGTTGTTTTCTCCAAGAGTTAGTCCTATATTGGTTTATTTTGTGCCAGGCAAAAGTATCTGGTCATTGGCGTGTGGGTCAGATGAGAACATGATTGCGACAGGTGGTGGAGACAGTGCTATCCGTCTTTGGCTCGTTGGAAATAAAATCAAAAACACAAGAGAAGAGCAACATGTGTATTCAACTATTCCCTTTCAACATTCAATAAATCAACAAAGAAGGGAAGAAATGCCGCGTAATATTTGCTTACTTCATGACACTAGCGTTCTTGTTATGACCGATACGGGGTGAGCAATTCATGTAATTTCTGCTTAAGGAAATGATTAATGTCATTTAACAATTATAAAGTGATTATCGGTGAATATTCACCGATGATAATCACTGAGCCTGTCACATTGGCAAAACGACTGGTAGTCATTTTGAAAAAAGCGCTTAGGTGATTACTGTGTCAGAGTCACGTCTGGAGCAACCAATCAGAGTAGAGAATTTTCATTTTTCACCTATGTGATTAGGTTGAAAAAATTCGAAAATGGCATTTCCAGGAAAAGCATTTTAAGTTAGCTTTATTTTACATTGTTGTTAGATTGGTTTATGAGTTCCGCGTGCATGTATGTCTAGCGTGAGTATTTTAGACATTTCAGACTTTCAAAATATCAGGAGGGGAGATTTTATCTTGGTTGTGTTTTAGCTCGTGCTTTTCACCTTTTTCAGTAACCTGTATCGTTTTCTTTGGTACGAATGTGAGAAGGAATCTTGTGCTTCTGACAAATGGAATCTAATTGGTCATGAACCTCAGTATTCATCCTACAGTATAATGGCATTGTCTGATTGTCGAACAATTGTCGCCTTTGGAAACATCAGTGGCAGTATAAAACTTGTGTCTTTAAACGGTTAGTAGCTTGTATATTAGATAATGGTAAATGTCCATTGGTTTTAAATGGCAGTGTTGCGTTCGCTAAGTATATAAATTATTCTATCTCGAATTATTTTCAGTATGATTATGTTTTGAGCTGGCTCTGCGTAAGCCGGTTTTTGCATTTTACTAAGAAAGAGCAGGTATGTCTCTAGCAATAATTATGAATCAAAGTCCTGGCGCGAATTAAAGCATATGGCTGTGAAAAGAACCACAAATACATGTCTGAGGCAACACCACGGTCAAATTTTAAGCGCATGCGTGTTTATGTTGAAATGGCGTGTAAATATCTGCAAAAACAAATATATGAAAAGTTTGTAGTAAAGAATTTCAGCGATATTCCCTTGTATCGTGACGCTGTTATGTTCTTCAATTTACATGCACCCTCATAATTTTCTTTACACTCATGGGTTTCCGTCCACTTGATATCCGTAAATTATTGAAATCTTCCTAAAGTATCTCTGGAAACACTACGAGAGTACTTTAGCAGAACTATTGCTTTTGTGTTTTCCATGCATCTAGATCCAAAATGGCGTCCTCTTGAAAAGAAATGTTACTCGGAGAAAGTGCTCAGCCTTAAATGGTTGAAAAGCGAACAAGACAATTCTTTTAATCTGTTTTCATGCGGACCTGAAGGTTTAGTTATTTGGTGGACGGTTAACTGCGTCAAAACTAGTCAATCTTTTAGCTGCGATGAAAAAGCAAAATTCCGCTTACCATATTGTCGGCAGAGATGGCCAAACTCTGCGCACTTGCTCGTTAGTAGCACCGTCTGCACCGAACAGAATACATTGCTTGTTTTGCTTGGTGATCGTAGAGGTTCATTGCATCTTTTCAAAACCAATGCAGAGAGTGAGGTGAGGTGCCTAAACTGGAACATCTAAGGGGGGGGGGGGGTTGAGTAAAATTACCATAATACCAAGCTTCGTGTTCTTTTCTAGCCGGTTGATCCAATCCAATCTCTGATTGGTATACATGGTCGAAATGGCGTGACATCTATATGTAGCAACGCGGGCTATACATACACCACTGGAAGAGATGGTTATATTAGACAGTATAAATTTACCTGTGAACGCCTGGAGCTTTTAGATAAGAAAAAGGTTTGAAAACGGTTGCAATTGAGCGTGCACCGTGCGCGTTACATGTTTGTTTCGTATTATAAAACTTGATATTTATTGGCCAAAACTTTCTTGTTGCTATGGGCGGAACCTATATTACTAAGGCCTGTCTTTGTTGCATTGGTTCCGCCCATAGCAACATGAAATTTTTAGCCAATAAACATCAAGTTTCATAATGCAAAGCAATCACGTAAAAAACAGACGGTGCCTAATGTAGGAAAGATCTACTTTCTGAGTTCACTGCCTAAAGGGACTCGATTCATTATGATTCTCTCACTAGTACTGATATTTTGTGGCTATTTTAGGTTTACAAGGGAATGGAATGGATTGATCGGGTTTATTTTACAGCTGATGGGGAAGTCGTAGTTTTAGGATTTCACACGGTAAGTGGTACTCATATTTTTCGATCAGGAATGGTTTATACATTCCAATTTTTTCTGTCTTGAAATATTTTACTATTGTAATTAGACATCGATGTGATGTCGATCCATAACCACATAACATGTTTAATGGTTGACTACACAATCAACCGATATACGGTTACCTGAAAACTTCGTAGTATGAGCTAAACCATATATATCCATATATATCCATATATATCATGCACGTCAGAGATTTCTTTGCGACGTATAGTTACAACCTGTTTGTATATAGATGTTCAAAATTCTACCTAAGACTTGCTATAAAGTAATTGGCTGATTATAAGAAGGTATTGTGGATAAAAAGTCCACCACCGCATAGAGCTTTGTTCATTCAAAAATATAACTTTTGCCTACTGAATTGAACTATTGTATCTAACATTAATGTGATTAATATGACGAAATTTTAGCCCGGTTGAGTTTTCGGTAATCGGATACTGCAAAAGGTAACGGAATTACCTGATTAAAACGGTGAAAATATATTTACACAGGATAACCGCATATTGGAGAATCCACGCAACCCAAGGATGACATTAAGCTTCATGCATCCTTAGAGATTTGGAGAATCAGATTAATAATCTATTAAGTGTCACACATTACAATCTTTTTTATTCGTCAGGTGGATTTTATCATCTGGAGTATGACCAGAAATGAAGTGTTGTTTCGTGTCCTTTGTGGTGGCGGTCATCGCAACTGGGACCTCTTGTACACTCCGGTATGTGGTGATTAAACCCCCCCCCCAAAAAAACACATTTAATTTACAAGTATATCAGCAGTAGAATATACTTATAAATCAAATGTGTTTTTTGGGTTTTTTTTATAATATTAATATAGCACAATAAATATAAGATTACTTCAACAGAAAAGCGTTCTCTCGGAAAATTTTGAGTGTTGCAAATCAACATGCCAATGAGCGTTGAGAATTAAATAATGCTATATTATAAAAGCATTTCAAGTATGGCACCTGTTTAAAACAATGGCAATTCCAACTCCGCATTTACAGCTAGAAAGTTTTGTTTAACAGATTTCGCCTTCAACAAACGACATAATTTTACACTACAGTATATTATGTGATAATAGTTAGAACTTCATGTGTAAGTTGTTTCGATCGAAATGTACAAGCTTCAAGTTTGTAAACCAATGCTGCCTTGCTTCTTTTCCGCAGGCTATTTTGAAACATTTTCAGCATATTCCGAAGCTTATTTTCGGAGGTTTGCAGTCTATTGCAGTACTATTTACAACACTGACCGTGTATTGAATATACAAACTCGAACTGAAGGGGAGAATTTTATGTATAATTATATTAATACAACACGGTGATAAATGGGTGATAAAAGTTTACAATTTTATAGATCTTTTTGTGAACTCATTTTGAAAATACATCTTATGTAAGACGAAAGAATCAAAGTTAACGTTTTTGTAAATCAAGAAAATCGGTACCAGTTTCACAATTATAATTATTAAAATCACGTGTCGATTGTCTAGACAGATCATCATGTGGTATTCACGTACCTCAAACAATCAACCATACACGTGCATAACTGGTCAGAAATTAAAAGACAATCTCCATCAGTTATTCAGGTATGTATTGCAGTAAACGGAAGGGAGAGTCTCCACTATTCCTATAACACAAACTTCATGAAGTCAGTATATTTAACAATGAAATAGTTATGCAGGTTTATAAGCATTCTTTATACTAAAAGGTCCTATTTTATTCTTTACTTTCCTGACAATCAAAACTGTAACTTATCTAGTGTCTGCTTCGACTTAGGTACTTCAAGCCTAAACGAAGTTCCATCTATTTGTCTATTAAGGCCTATTTACACGAACGATTTTTGCTGCAGAGTTTATACGACGCACAAAAAGTCGATGAGTTACAAATATTCCAGGTTATATGATACTGCACTTCATAGCAACATAAGTGAATAATAACTCCCCTCTTTTCAGTTTAAAAATCCCCCTTCGGGCCTTCAAATCGAGACTTGTGTCGTAATTATGTCACTCGAATAATTCTTCAAAGATTTTTTACAAAGTCGAGTATTATTACGGTATTCTGTTATGTTGAATATTTAACAATTATTCGCCGAAGGACTTACTATTCACCTTGGGATTGGCTGGTGTACGAAATTGCTTGCTCATAACGGGATGTGCATGATCACAGCGTATTGCCTAACAATTAGGTAATTCGCATAATAATAGTAAATTAGGTCATCACCGTTAGTATAAAAGCCAGAGCACAACTCTTAAGTCATGTTTTATTCATAAGGCTTAAAGCCTGAATAGCATCACTGTTAAATGCTATTCCAAATATATTAAGTATTAGAAGAAATACTATGAAGTTATGATAGAAGAGTTCAACGACATTTGTTAAAGAAAAGTATTGTAGAAGAGGCGCTGTTCCAGAGATTTACAGAGTTGCGCTCAGACAGAGAGATAAGTTTGGACTATAGAAAGTATATAATATAAATATTAAGTTGCAGTTATTAAAAAGACGCCAATTGTTGAGTTATAAAGTAGAATTATATATAAAGGAAATAGATATTTGAAAAGGTAATTGGTTTCACACATTTTTGTTACGATTTATAAATTAAGCGCGGCTAAAATATTAGTTACCCTCGGGACATCGTAACACATGAACGTATCGCAGAAATATTTCCTTTTGTTTTGAACCGTGATTTTTCTCAATTTCCTAACTTTCAGCCAAACTAACTAACAGCGAAATCGTCATAGCGGCAAAATTAAAATCAATGTTTAATCTTTACTCGACATGTTCATCATTTTCACTGGTGAACTGAATACAACCATGTTGGTATGAAAGAAATGAATTGAATTTAAAGTGGAACTTTCCCCAAATTTGATTTTGGACATGCACAGTTGATAAAAACTGATGCATTTAAGTGATTGTATTACTTTTTATCAGAGTGACATTTTTTCTCAGATACAGTGTATATGTAAAGAGAAACATATTTCATTTTTGTTTTAGAACAGTTTCCATGGTCGTGAAACCAACTGTGTTTGTTTTCTCAGAGTTCCAGAAAGAAGGGGCCAAGGTGGAGCTTCACTGTCTCTTTATTTATCGGATACACGCTTCCTGCATTAGCGCATTGCTATAGTTACCTTTTTTAGCAGTATTGATATATTAAATGGTTGCTCTGATATCATCTTATTTTGGTCTTCTTTCTAGAAAGTATATTTCATTTATTTGCGACTGGCAGTGAAGACACGACCATAAATATTATGATTTGTATCCTTAAAGCGAAATTTATATGTTGGGATCGTATGAATTAAGAATATTTACTGTAAAAATCCCTTAACAAAAACACGTCGATTTAGATAACCCTAGTAAGATCAACGGGCAACGATTACAGAAGCTTTTCTCGTGCGGGGGTCACATTTCTAGCGTTCGATGCCTTTCTTACGTGAACGTGGACTGTCACAAACACCTCTTGTTTTCAGGTGGTAGTCGAGCTTCCTTAAAGTGCTGGTCATTGGATTTGGACGGGATATTGGGCAATGAAATAAATGACAAATCTTTTGAGATGGATAATACATCGCTAAACTCAAGTTGTACGCTTTTCGCAGAACTTCGTAATTTATCTCATGGTTCTCGAAGGAAGAAGCGATTTGGGAACGATGAAAATGAAGAATTTACTTGCGACATTCGGTTTATGTCGTTAAGTGTTTTTCCAGTAACTGATCTCGTCTGGATGGATGCGAGTCTTCCGGTTGTTGGTGTTATCGCTGGGTGTTCAGATGGTCACGTGAGGTAAGACACTAAATCAATCCTAGATATCTCTTTAAATAGATATAGTAAAAAAAATCCAAAACAATGAAGACATGTGAACCCAGGGTATGGTCTAAACAAGACATCTAATTTGTTTTTAATTAATGAACCTAAGATGTCTAGTTTATACTATAATCTGGTAACCTAATTAGTACTTAGCAATACGTACACAAATACGTAGTGAACATAGCTATTTAGCCTACCTGATTCTGTGTAGGAGTGGTAAATCAGATATTAAAAAAGGGAAGGGCTTCCATTAAAAAGCTTGGTCCATTTTATGGCATACCCATCATGGTATATTTTTTTATCATTATCGCATTAGTCATAGAAAGACTCCTCAAGGCCATGATTTTTCCTCAAGAATTATTAATAATTTTTTGGATAAATGGCCGTCGTTAAAAAGGGAGTGTACTAGCCGATTCATCTTGTAGGTTTTATGTATTCGACTATGACCAAAAGACGTTTGCACTCATCGGCCAAGGGACATGGAAGGAAAGATGTGTGCTTTGTGTTGGTCATTTCTTCCACCAGGCATCAACACCATCCCGTCTTGTTGTCTACGCTACGGACACAGCAGGCTACATCAGTTTTTGGGACGTCACAAAACTCTATATTGAACACGTCCTGCATCAAAATAAATATGTCAGTGATAACGTTTCGAAGGAGAGACCAAATTCCGTGAACACCAACGATGGTTGTGTCCGTGGTTCAGAGATGGAAAGTAATTTTAAATTGCCGGAATATTTTGTGGACTGTGTGTCAAGTAACCCACCAAAGTCCAACTCGACGGAAAGGCCATTTTATTCACATAAGATACATCAGTCTGGTGTAAATTCTGTCAGCTTGATGGAAAGAGGTAAGTCGATTAATACATGCTTTATTTTACTTTATTTGTGTAGTTCAAAAAATCGAAATAACGACCTCTAAGGTTTTTGCTTGGGACAAGCTATTAAACATTTCAAAGGTCTGCTTATGATTTATATCGCACAAAATTCAACTCGATTTGTATTAATGGGAGACTTTGTGACGTAGCACTCGACAGTCAGTTTCATTGCCTGGTAATTACTAACTTCATATAATTCATTCATCCAATTATCTTTCTGAGGACAGAGAATAACCAAAATCTTGTAAATATTTGCTTCTTTCCATTTCTGCTGCGCCCATCTATTTTCTTTACACAAAGTTTTTCATTTCTTTCATGCTATCGAGCGATCCTCATCATGAACATGTGAATATTGTTCGCACATTAATTTATGGGTACCCTGCTAATGGAGCAATGAGCTCTGTACGGTTCACGGCCAGGTTTGACAATTTGTCTCAAAAGGGAAACCAGAGAATGGATAGGATCATTTTATTTTGTTTATTTAGAGAGCAACAAGTTCTTGCTATGCAGCGGTGGTGATGATGGCGCGGTGACTTTCGCTTCATTCCAACTTCAAACAGTTACTAACAAATTAGATGTTTTCTCATGGACTATTATTTCAATTTCTGACGCTCACACCTCAGCTGCGACAGGTTTGTTGCTAACTGTAAAAAGTTTACTGTGTACCAAAACTGCTTCACTGCTATGATATCTTTTGTGTCTGCTCATGAATTATTAATATTTTTTAAAGTGATTTTGTGCAGCATATTAACTTTGATGATTGATAAAGGTCGTCTTGCGTCATATTACTGAACTTTATTTGGATTTAAAATGTACACATGTGACCGAAATATTAATAATGTGATTGCTAGATAGACTTATTCACGACTTTCTCCAAAATTTTTTCAATATTTTTGTCAATTTTTTCAGATTTTTTCCCCAAATTTTCTTTCAAAATTTTTTCCTAAATTTTTTCTCAAAATTTTTTTTCAGTACTTTTGTCAAATTTTTTTCAAAATTTTTTCCCAAATTTTTTGTCAAAATTTTTTCCCAAATTTTTTTTCAAAATTTTTTCCAAAATTTTTCTCCAAATTTTTTGGTCAAAAATTTTTTGTGAAATTTTTTCCCCATTTTTTTTTCAAAAAAAAATTTGGGAAAAATTCTGAAAAAAAAATTTGGAAAAAAAATTTGAAAAAAAATTTGGGAAAAAATTTCGAAAAAAAAATTGACAAAAATACTGGGGAAAATTTTGAACAAAAAATTTGGGAAAAAATTGTGCCCCTTTACGATTGTGAGAAAATCATCAAAAGTTTGAATTTCAGGGGAGAATTGATTAGTATGCCCAGCCATCTTGACCACCAGACAACGATAAGCAAACCCTGGCGAAAATTTGTTCATGAAGTCATGAAGTTTCATGGTCTGTTCATGAACAAACAGTTCATGAACTGTTCATCAAAAGTTTTTCAAAAAAAAATGGGAAAAAATTTTGTAAAAAAATTTGGGAAAAAATTTTGAAAAAAAAATGGGTAAAAATATTGGGAAAAATTTTGAAAAAAAATTTTGACGAAAAATTTGGGAAAAAAATTTTTAAAAAAATGTGTAAAAATATTGGGAAAAATTTTGAAAAAAATATTGGGAAAAAATTTTGAAAAAAAAATGGAAAAAATATTGGGAAAAAAATTTCAAAAAAATTTGGGAAAAAATTTTGATAAAAAATTTGGGAAAAAAATTTGAAAAAAAAATGGGGAAAAATATTGGGAGAAATTTTGAAAAAAAATATTGGGAAAAAATTTTGGAAAAAATCTTAAAAAAAAATTGATGAAAATATTGGGAAAAATTTTGAAAAAAAATTTGAAAAAATTTTGGAAAAAAAATTGACAAAAATATTGGAAAAAATTTTGAACAAAAAATTTGGGAAAAAATTGTGCCCCTTTACGATTGTGAGAAAATCATCAAAAGTTTGAATTTCAGGGAAGAATTGATTAGCCCAGCCATCTTGACCACCAGACAACGATAAGCAATCCCTGGCGAAAATTTGTTCATGAAGTCATGAACTTTCATGGTCTGTTCATGAACAAACAGTTCATGAACTGTTCATCAAAAGTTTTTCAAAAAAAAATTGGGAAAAAATTTTGTAAAAAAATTTGTGAAAAAAAATGGGTAAAAATATTGGGAAAAATTTTGAAAAAAAATTTTGGGAAAAAATTCTGAAAAAAAAATTTGGAAAAAAATTTGAAAAAAAATTTGAGAAAAAATTTGGGAAAAAATTTTGTAAAAAAATTTGTGAAAAAATTTTGAAAAAAAAATGGGTAAAAATATTGGGAAAAATTTTGGAAAAAAATATTGGGAAAAAATTTTGGAAAAAATCTTAAAAAAAAATTGATGAAAATATTGGGAAAAATTTTGAAAAAAAATTTGAAAAAATTTTGGAAAAAAAATTGACAAAAATATTGGAAAAAATTTTGAACAAAAAATTTGGGAAAAAATTGTGCCCCTTTACGATTGTGAGAAAATCATCAAAAGTTTGAATTTCAGGGAAGAATTGATTAGCCCAGCCATCTTGACCACCAGACAACGATAAGCAATCCCTGGCGAAAATTTGTTCATGAAGTCATGAACTTTCATGGTCTGTTCATGAACAAACAGTTCATGAACTGTTCATCAAAAGTTTTTCAAAAAAAAATTGGGAAAAAATTTTGTAAAAAAATTTGTGAAAAAAAATGGGTAAAAATATTGGGAAAAATTTTGAAAAAAAATTTTGGGAAAAAATTCTGAAAAAAAAATTTGGAAAAAAATTTGAAAAAAAATTTGAGAAAAAATTTGGGAAAAAAATTTTGTAAAAAAATTTGTGAAAAAATTTTGAAAAAAAAATGGGTAAAAATATTGGGAAAAATTTTGGAAAAAAATATTGGGAAAAAATTTTGAAAAAAATCTTAAAAAAAATTGATGAAAATATTGGGAAAAATTTTGAAAAAAAATTTGGGAAAAAATTTTGGAAAAAAAATTGACAAAAATATTGAAAAAAATTTTGAAAAAAAAATGGGGAAAAAATTTGACAAAAAATTTTTGACCAAAAAATTTGAGAAAAATTTGGGGAAAAATTTTGAAAAAAATTTTGGAAAAAATCTTAAAAAAAAATTGACAAAAATATTGGGAAAAATTTTAAAAAAAAATTTTGGGAAAAAATTCTGAAAAAAAAATTTGGAAAAAAATTTGAAAAAAAATTTGAGAAAAAAGTTTGAAAAAAAATTTGTGAAAAAATTTAGGAAAAAAAATTGACAAAAATATTGAAAAAAATTGTGAAAAAAAAAATGGGGAAAAAATTTGACAAAAAATTTTTGACCAAAAAATTTGAGAAAAATTTGGGGAAAAATTTTGGAAAAAAAATAGGAAAAAATTTTGGGAAAAAATTTTGAAAAAAAATTTGAGAAAAAAGTTAGAAAAAAAATTTGTGAAAAAATTTTGGAAAAAAAATTGACAAAAATATTGAAAAAAATTGTGAAAAAAAAATGGGGAAAAATTTGACAAAAAATTTGGGAAAAATTTGGGGAAAAATTTTGAAAAAAATTTTGGAAAAAATCTTTAAAAAAAATTGACAAAAATATTGGGAAAAATTTTAAAAAAAAATTTTGGGAAAAAATTCTGAAAAAAAAATTTGGAAAAAAATTTGAAAAAAAATTTGAGAAAAAAGTTTGAAAAAAAATTTGTGAAAAAATTTTGGAAAAAAAATTGACAAAAATATTGAAAAAAATTGTGAAAAAAAAAATGGGGAAAAAATTTGACAAAAAATTTTTGACCAAAAAATTTGAGAAAAGTTTGGGGAAAAATTTTGAAAAAAAATAGGAAAAAATTTTGGGAAAAAATTTTGAAAAAAATTTGGGAGAAAATTTTGAAAAAAAATTTGGGAAAAAATTTTGAAAAAAAAATTGACAAAAATATTGGGCAAAATTTTGGAAAAAAAATTGGGAAAAAATTTTGAAAAAAATTTTGGAAAAAATCTTAAAAAAAAGTTGACAAAAATATTGGGAAAAATTTTAAAAAAAAATTTTGGGAAAAAATTCTGAAAAAAAAATTTGCTTTAAAATGAGCTGCTTTTAAGGGGAGGGTCATTCAAATTTATTCTTATGCTCGTACAGTTGTTATTACACAGTATAAATAGATTAGAAAAAAAACAAGACGCCTGCTAAGGCGTTCACTTTGCCTGCCAAAACGAAAATGGGCACAAGGCTGTAACTACAATCCTGGACAAAATATATGGCAAAAATGGTATTTTATTCCCCTTCCCCCAATATCAATGTTGTTTGCGCCAATACACGTGTTTTTACGCGAGAATTTTCCTGAAAATAGCAACATTGATATAGGGGGAGGGACAAGCGTAACTAATAATTAAATATAGTAGACAAATAACTGTATGACGGAAAAAAAGAAAGCAAAATAGGTTTTGCCAAACTATTTTGTCCAAGATTGTCTATACTTAGTCCAAAAACGAAATACTTTGTCTTACACAATTAATAGACTTCAGCAAATAGCATTTTATTTCCATGTTAGGGATATGCAAAAGTACGTCAGATTTATTACAAATTTTCATCGATAATATCTAAGCAATGAATTCCAGGGGGGGGGGGTGTCGCGATTTGTTATACTCGGAAGTATTTAATATCTGAGGACCTTATAGAAGTTTATATAGTATGATGTCATGCCATTTTCGTCCAAGTTTTGGAGAGTTTACGTAGTTTCTTCCTCGCTTTTGACTTGCTAACGATTTATTTGTCTTTATTGACTTGCTAAACATTTATTTGCTATTTATTTACTTGTGTGAAGTAAATAATTATAACCCAAAAGTCATAACTCAACTTGTTTATGTATCTACAATCTACGACGGGACGTCATCAACACGTTACCGACACGTTACCGACACGTTACCAACACGTTACCAAACCCTAGATTATGATATGAACTTAATAATACTGTTTTATGACACGTTACCACACGTTACCACAATATTTTAAAAAGAAGTATACTTTATTTCTTTAAAAGAAATGAGGGTAACGTGTTGTTCTCTTTAAATTATATTAGTATTTTAGTTGTAACCTGCGCGGTAACGTGTGCGGTAACGTGTGGTAACGTGTCATAACATAGTAGCACGTAGTAGGTAATTGTTCACTTACACCATATACAATATTTATATATTTTAACAACCTTGTTGTCCATGACAACAAAAACTTAGAAGATGTGCAGAAAAGCCTCCTTCGTTAATATATTATTTCGCTCGTCCAAATGTTTATTTAAATAACCTGCGGAATTACTATGGTTCATTCTTGCGTCAATAATGTTTAATCTTAACCGAACATCGACATACCACACACATAAATGTCATTTGTAGAATTGCTTGAAAATTTTTCACCGTCGCTGACAAATAAGAAAAAATACAATCCTGGACAAAATATATGGCAAAAATGGCATTTTATTCCCCTTCCCCCAATATCAATAATTAAAATTTTTCCCCCATTTTATTTTTTCAAAATTTTTTTTAAATTTTTTATCAAATGAAATTGAAAAAAAAAACTTGACAAAAAGATTTGAAAAAAATCAGGTATCAGAAACAGTTGGTTTCGTGTTGGTATGTTTCGTGAGTATGGCTTTGTTGTGTGACGAAATGATTCTTGCTACATTCGGCATGCAGCTGTAGCTCAATTTTAATGTGTTGCGGTTTCAAATTTATCGGAGGGGGTGGTTCTGTGAGAAACACTCGTCAATGATGGCTAGGAATCTGCGTCCTATGTTCGTGGAAACATTTGCGTTGAAAGGTGGGTTAAACCATATAACATTTCTACATCTCTGTCGGTTAGATTTTCGTGGCTGGGGTTTGTAAGTAAGCTCGTGGTCGTAGCCACTGTTTTTCAAGGCTTTCTGATATAGTGGAATAAATGTAGCTGAATTAAATGCTTGTTTATTGGAGGAGATGTTGGAAAGGCGTTTATTGATAGCATCAGGTATGGTTCGGAGTACTACTGGAGGGTGGTTGCTGTGGCGGTAGTAGGTATGGTGCAGGTATAGAACACTTACGTCAGCATTTTTTGAGGAGCTCTTACCCGTGTCAGTTAGTTACCAGGCTATGATGTGTATACCGTGGCGCGCGCATGTTGACCGGAAATACCTGCGCTATGCGTCAGGTTTTAATGTTTTTGCTTGCAAAATGGCTTTTCAAGGTGATCTGTTATTCGTTTACTGTTCAGTCTAATTTAGCAATTGCTACCGTGTAGACGTGTTTTTTGTTTGCAAAATGGCTTTTCAAAGTGATAACCTTAAGAAGATAGCACCAATTGACATAAGTCACTTAGAAAATTTTTTAAGTAATCGTCAAATAATGATTGAAGAAAAATTGTTGAAGTGTTACGCAGAGGAAACTGCATCCCGTGTCATGGTCTTAGTAACGGAATACTGCAATGGTTGTCTTATTGATCATCCTTCGCAACGTCAGCATGATTGTTTGATGATGGAAGTGGATGAACGGATGTGTTTATACTTTGATGAAGCAGTGAATTCTGTGTCTGAAGCGACAATTGTCCAGAATTTTATGAACAGTTTACAAGATATGAAACCAACAGTAAATGGGCTTGAACTTTTGAAGTACACATGTCAAGACTGGAGGAAAGAACTTTGTTCAAGAGAACGAAAAAAACTTAAAACTAAAACTCGGGAACTATTGTAGTTATCAGTTTTATTTTATACAGCTATACTTTTACAAAATGATTATGTATATACATATATATATATATATATATATATATATATATATAAATATAAGAATTAAGGACATTTTACGGTAAACTAGTTGAATAAGACTTCACCAATTACTTTGTAAAAGACAAGTAAATAATGTTAATATTTCAAGCTTGTAAGAGATGATATAGTTTATTATAAGGAAATACATACGCCATTAAATTTAACCAAAAAGTGGGGTTTTTAAATAAATCATCCGTTTCCGGATCAGGAGCTCTAAAACGAAAACAATGAACTGTCAGACTTCACGTTACAAAATAATGCTGCGAAATTAACTATTCTTATGCATAAAACAATATAGGTATATGCTAAGACTTGCCTGCATGTGGGGCAGGAAAATGTTTCATTAAAATTTAGCAGGAATTGCTCCATTTCGGTAGCATGCAGCACATGTCCGCATGCCGGTTTTATTATAAACCCATTACACAGGGAACATGTATCTAAAATATGAGGAAAAACAATGAGATTTTACTTTATGGTTAATAGATATTTTCCGTTTTTCCATATTTATGTTAATAATTTGTTCACGTATGTAGTTAGTTGTATACACAGTTTATTACAAATGATTGCATTTGCATGAAGTGTCTAAAAGATAAAAAATGAAAGTGGACTTATAGAGCTACAAATACAAAAAAATAAAATAATTGATATTAAATGCTTACCAATTCGGCTTTCCATGTTGATTATTGTGTGCTGTTGATTACTATGTACTCTTTCAGAGCCTTAGGTTATTTGATTGTGTTTGTACTGAGGTCATGAATATATTAACCGTGTTATCTCTAGACTAGGTAAACTTCATTGTTGCTCAGTAGGTCCTACTGTTATGCTTGCTGTGATTATTATGTTTATATTTCTGGTTATAGGTCGGTCCCTTTCTTGCCGCAGCCCGTAGGTTATGCGTTATTCAGTTCTTGCTGTGATTGTTGAGTTTATTTCGACTCCTATAGAGTAAATAGGTCCATTTTCAAGGTCAGGAAGATTCTTTTCTTTCTGTAGGTCATGCATTATTTTGTTCTTGCTGTGATTGCTGAGTTTATTTCAACTCCTACAGAGTATAGGTAGATTCCTTTCTTGCTGTAGGTCAGGAGTCATTCTGCTTTCACGCTGTGGATCGTGGTTGGGTTCTTAAGGCCTAATTATAGATGTCAATTTACTCGATTAAGTCCTTTTTTCTCATATGCAGGTAAAAAAACAATGTGACTTGAAAACGCCTGCGGAAGACCTGCTTCGTGTTATGATCAGATCGGACGTGTTAAAAGCTCCTATCAGTACAAGGCTGTTGCCGTCCCTTCAAATGACAGCTGCTAAAGTAATGTCCGAGATTACAAAAGTTTTACAGAGTAATGAGAATATTCCCCTTGACCAGTCGTTTGTCATTGATGTGGTAGCCATCAAGTCGCCAACAGGGTCTGGTAAAAACTCTACATCTCTTAAAGTATTAGATTATAGTAAAGATAGTATAGTTAAAAAATCTATCATTACCATTAAGAATAAGGATGCGTTGTGTTGTGGTCGGGCTATAGCCGTAGGTCAGGCCCTCGCAGATAATCATCCGAAATTAAAACAGTTTAAATTAGGAAGGATGATTCAGAAACAGGCAGCTTTGAAGTTATACAAAAAAGCGAACGTATTGTCTGGACCTTGTGGTCTTCGGGAAATTTCCAAATTCCAAGGGGTACTGGTGGGCTATCAGATCATAGTTATAGACTTCGATGCACGGAATTCAGTAATATATGAAGGTCCCAGGGGTAATAAGAAGATTATTTTGTACAAGCATGGAGATCATTTTAATGTTATTAATCGTGAAAAACTCCCTTCTTTCCACGGAAAACGATTTTTATGTCAAAAATGTAAGTCTTACGTTTCGAATTATTTCAATCATCCTTGCTCCGATCCATGTAACACTTGCTTACGTAAAGATTGTAGTTTGATTTCATGCGAAAAACAAGTATGCGCTGATTGTTACAAAGTCTGTCGTTCGGTTGCTTGTTACAATCATCATAAAAAGAGTCGACTGTCTAAGGGTGTTGACCTGCCCTCCAAATGTGACAAGTCGTTTCGGTGTCAAACATGCCTGGTAATTGTTGACAGAGAGAGACAAAATGTACATCGTTGCGGTGAATATGTGTGCCATGTGTGTAAAGAACATGTCTTGTCTGGCCATTTGTGCTATATGCAGACTGAAGAACCTAAAACACTCAACAATAAACTAATCTTTTATGATTTTGAAACAGATTTTTCAAGCGGGGAACATGTTGTTAATTATGTTGTCGCTCAGTATGCTTGTGGAGCTGAATATATTTTCAAAGGGTATGATTCTTTGAGCGAGTTTTGCATGTTTTTGTTTGATAGGAAACATGAAGGGTACACAGCGATAGCTCACAATGCTAAAGCGTTCGATGGAGTGTTTATAGAAAGGTGGCTAATTGAAAACAGACCTACTGCTGAAATGCATGTTATACACTCGGGGCAGAAAATAATGCAACTTACAGTTAAAGATTATAAAATCCGTCTGATTGACTCGCTGAATTTTTTGCAAATGCCTTTGTCGAAGTTTCCGGAAACTTTTGGTTTGGATGAGTCCAAATATTCAAAAGGCGATTTTCCATTTAAATTCAACACTTTGGAAAACCAACATTATGTAGGGCCTATGCCGGATATAGAATTTTATAGTCCAGACACTAAATCAGAAAAAGCTCGAAGTAAGCTTATCAAGTGGCATGAGGAACTAACCAAAACAAATTATGTTTTCGATTTTCAAAAAGAAATGCATACCTATTGTTCACAAGATGTAACAATTTTACGTTTATGTTGTGTACAGTTCCGTGATACTTTTTTAGCTGAAACAAACGTTGATCCATTTTGCTATTGCACCATCGCCGCCGCAGTGATGGCTGTTTATCGTTCAAAATACTTGAAAGAGAAAACAATTGGAATAGTGCCTAAAAATATGTATAGTGGTGTGAAAAAACCATACTCTAAAAGTTCCATTGAGTGGTTAGAATTTATAGCAGATCAAAAGAATTTGACTATTAGACATGCATGTAACGGGAATGAAAAGGCAATCGCTGATGTGAATGGGAAAACGTACTATGTAGACGGGTTTTGCGAGGAAACTAATACGGTGTTTGAATTTTATGGTTGTGTATATCACGGTTGTCCTTTATGTTTTGACGGTAAGAATGATCACCCCTTTCATAGTCATCGTAAAATGGTTGACGTTTATGAGGAAACAGTTCAACGGGAACAGAGACTACGGGACTTAGGGTACGAAGTAAGGAGTATCTGGGAACATGACTACCGGAAACTTAAAGAAACACACGAAATGCAACAGTTTTTAGACACATATGATATTGTTACTAACTTGGAACCTCGTGATGCGTTTTTTGGGGGCAGGGTTAATGGGTTTAAGTTATTCCGAGACACTGAGGAAGGGGAAAAAATCAAATATGTTGACTACACTTCATTGTATCCTTTCGTCAACAAAAAAAAAAATATCCGGTTTCACATCCAACAATTATCCGTGAAAACTTTGAGGAAATTTCAAATTATTTTGGTTTGATAAAGTGTAAAGTTTTGGCGCCAGCTAATTTATATCATCCGGTTCTTCCAGTACGTCTGAAAGGTAAATTGTTTTTCCCTCTATGTAAGCAGTGTGTCATGGATAACTCTTCAGAATGCCGGCATTCTGAAGAGGAAAGATCGTTTTTGGGCACATTTACCACTGTTGAGGTTGAAAAAGCGATCGAAAAGGGGTACAGGATTTTAAAAATTTATGAAATTTGGAACTTCGAGGAAACGTCGAACGATTTATTTAGTGAATATGTGAATCATTTTCTTAGGATAAAACAGGAAAGTTCGGGTTTTCCAGAATGGGTTCGCACACCCGAGGACCAGACAAAATACGTGAACGAGTACTATAAAAATGAAGGAATTGCTTTAAGAATAGATAGAATTAAGTACAATCCAGGGCTAAGGGCTATTGCAAAGTTATGCTTAAATAGTCTATGGGGGAAGTTTTGCCAGAGAGATGACTGGTTAAATACTGAATTTGTTAGTGATCCTCTTCATTTTTACAGACGCCTCAATGGTGCAGATGTAGAAATGCATGATTTATCTATTTTAAACAATGATTTAGTGGAAATGGTATTTAAACGTAAGCATGAGTATCAAGCAGAGAATAAATTAACTAATATATTCATAGGAATTTTTACCACAGCATGGGCTAGACTTGAACTTTACAACCTAATGGACCTGTTAGGAGAAAATGTGCTTTACGTAGACACGGATAGTTGTATTTATGTAACTAGAGAGGGTAGCCCTGAACCGGTCCTGGGGGATTACCTAGGGCAACTAACAGATGAAATTACGCCAAAACATGGGCCAGATAGTTATATTACAAGGTTTGCATGTGGAGGGGCTAAGAATTATTCATATGTTGTGAGTAATAATACAAAACATTGTAAAGCACGAGGGTTTACTTTAAATTTTAAGAATAGTCAAATTCTTAATTTTGATTCAATGAAAGACGTTATATGTAAATTTTTAAACACATCTGCAGATGACGTAGACAAGAAAAAAAAGGAAGCTAGCTTAGATATAATAAATGAATGTAAAATAACAAGAGAAAAACAGACCCGACGACTTGCCAACAAGCGTGAGGTGAAATCTTATCAAGTTGTCTACGATAAACGTATAATCATTGGTAAAGGTGAAGACACTATCCCCTTTGGCTATTACTGGTCACCAGGTACAATTTCCCACACTGAACCTGCTCTTCCAACCATGCAATCTGTTCCAGACCATATTCTTTTTACTATGGTTCATCCTACAGCACCGACCACCGTGGAACATATGCAGATTGATGGCACCGAAGATGATGTCGAGATGATGAATATTGAAATTTACAATGGGGACATTGCTGATGATGTTAATTTGATGGACACAGATAATGAAACAGACAATGACTATGAACAAGAAAATGAATCCGATCGTGATTTTATTAATGACTTTGAAATGTATAGCGATGAAAATGACGCTTCATTTTATAGACAGTCTTTGTTTTAATCATTCTTAAGATTTTAACGAGGAGGACTAATTTGTGAATGTTAAACCTGATACTATATTATAGTCAACCATATGTGAAATCTTCAACATGAAATATTTTAGCAACATTAACATCCTTGTAATTTTACAGTTTGATGTTATCATTGTAACATTAAAAGTTAATTACTAAAGAATCATGTATACTATGGTCCCCCGAAAAAACTCCAATCATTTGTTCACCAAAAAAATAATACAAACCTGTAATATTTAGCATCATGAAATTTGAGAGCTGTTGTTTTCTCCTAAATTTAGCAACCTTGTACTTTTTATGTGTTCGGACTTTGGTACAGGTATTTCGTTTAATATAAGCCTTGATTTGAACAGTCTAAAAGCATTATCACCTTAACATAGATACACCCACCTGATGTGTATGCGGTCAGACAAAAAAAAAAAAAAACATGAAAATCAAATTTGTATGGATATGCCATACAAAAGAATAAAATATGTAGTTGACAGGAAATAAAGTAACTCTGTTGTGTCTGTGATTGTGTATATACCTTTTTCGGTCAAAGCATACACTTTGCACTTTATGTTAATGTAAACAAATCAGTCACACACCTGTATATAGCTTCATATACAATTAACAGTTTTGTCATTTTAGACATTGCTTGAAATCAGTATGGACGTGCGGTTTAAGACACCAGCTAACTTTTATATTTGTGGTAAAAGTCAATCGGGAAAATCTCACTTGGTCAGACAAATGCTTTACAATTGCAACGAGCTTTTTGATCCCGTACCGTCAAAAATACTTTATTGTTATGGTGAGCATCAGTCTGAATTTGACAGTATGGTTGAAACATTACCCAATATTAGTTTTATCGAAGGATTTCCTGACAATTTGTACGACATTCTTGAAGGTTACACAAACTCATTAGTTATAATTGATGATCTCATGTCCGAGTGTTCCAAGGATCTGCGTATGACCGATTTGTTTACACGAGGTTCCCATCATCGAGGAATATCCGTTATGTATTTGACCCAGAATTTATTCCCACCTGGTAAACAGTCAAGAACTATAAGCTTAAACTCGCATTACATGATTGTGTTTAAAAACCCGAGAGATTCGCTAGGTATTGCAACTTTGGCACGTCAAATGTACCCACACAATACAAATTTCCTTTTAAAGTCTTTTCAAGATGCCACAGCAAAACCATACGGTTACCTGCTATTAGATCTACATCAACTTACTCCAGACAATATGCGATTGAGAACAAACATTTTACCTGGCGGGAAGCAAATTGTTTATGATAAACGTAGCACTTAAACAACGGTTTCAGCTCAAGACATCTTATTTGCAACATGTCAAAGCACATGAAGGACAATCTTCCTTATCTACAAGTTCTGGCTAAATGCAAACCGAAACTACGTAAATTACTTATTGAACATGGGCCAGTGTCTCTGGTTACTTCCATTTGCGAGTGTGCCCTGAATCTACTAAAAGGTGTTATTCCACTCACACCTCGTCAGAAACGTCGCTTAGCACGGTATAAGACACATCTCCGTGGACTTGCAAATAAAAAAGTATCACGAAAGAAAAAGAAACAGTTTCTTAATCAGAAAGGTGGTAATCTCCTAACTGCTTTGTTACCACCTGTTTTAACTGTCCTAGGAAGTTTACTAACAAAATGAAGCGAATGATTTTGGTACCAGAAGACGCTTATGCCAGATTTGAGCAAAAGCAAAAGCTTGAGACTTCACCGATCATAAAAAGCATGATAAATGCGGACACAGACATGACAAATATTCTCCAACGCACGGATGTTGATGATACAGAAAAGCAAAAAATGTACTATGCCAACCTGGAAAGATACCTTAATCTCAGGCAGCAAAAGGACAGCGAAACACCAACTATTCGGATAGCGCCTAATGCTGAAAATGAAGAAGAACCTACCCACCCAAAAAATGAACAATTATCTGACGAAGTCATTGTTAAACATATACCTAAAACAATGCAGTCCAGGGCGACAGCTATCTTAAACCGTTTGAAAGAAAGACCGGACATTATCACATGGGACAAAACTGGAGAGGTGAAGCTCGAGGGTGAAAACATTCCACAATCAAACATCTCGGACTTGATCTCAGATGCTCTGAGGGCGAGGAAAAATTTCAATCCTACTGGTTCAAAGGAATTTTTTCGTGTTTTATCCAAGATAAATGTGCCTAAAGATTTGGTGAGGAATGAAGAACGATGGAAAGAGTCCCGAATGGACCGCAGTTTTTCTGAAGAAGGGAGTCCCTTAGACAGTCCAGGGGCTTCGACCTCGTCGATGTATTTTCAAAAGCTTCTAAAAAGACGTGATGAAAAAACAAGCAAGCCAAAACAAACTCAGGAACGTTGGCTTAAATATTAATCTTGTAATTGTTTACTTAATAAATTGTTTTTAAAATACGTTCTTAGCGTTGTGTTATACATGGGGTTAGGGCAAATGAAAACGCACACTCACACACACACTTCATTTTAACTACAATGTTTATTGAACCATCTTTTTACTAAACTGCATAAGATTAACATTAGGATGATTTGCACTAACTCTAAAGCGAGTCTTAACAAAATGAGACACTTTCGCGTCATTTAACATAGTATTGTCATCAAACAACTGTACGATTTTGTTCATGCTATAACCACGTGCTCTATGGCTTAGGTAGAATATACAGTAATCACCACATACGTCGGACCAAATACTTTGCAATTTACGCTTGTTATATTTCCATTTATCAGTGTGTTTTTCCAAATAGTTTCTACACACCAATGGTACATCAGTCCCGTAGCTGTCAAAATATTCCCCCAGAATCTTGTTGTGGTCCCCCCGAGCATCACTTGGACCGATCCAAATTGAAATCCAGTGAGTTCCAGGCTTGCTACTCGGATCTGTGTTCGCGACAAATCCACAAGGATACTTGTCGATCGTTTGAGGTAGTTTATCACAGGGAAATACACCACAAAACATTTTTTTTCGTTGTAGGATCTTCTTCTAGTGCATGAGTGATTTGTGCAGTGTTCATCTAACCAGCGTAATCGTAGATGACGTTTCTTTCAGAATCAATATGAATAGTGTTTTCGAATTCACCGTAGCACACGAGACTCACAGCTACTGTAGGTGCAGTAGAGAACTTGATGTCGACTGCAAGATTTCCGCGTTGGACCACGTTAAAATGGTCGGAGGACCCACACATGTCAGGACTGAGGTCAGCACTATAGAGGTTAAACCCATTAACAAACTCATCACGTGAAATATCGTTACCAACATCATAAAACATCTTTCCAGTACCCGAGAACAAGGTAAGGAAGGCTTCGATGTATCTGCGGGTTGCTGCAGTATAGGAGAGCTGTAAGGGTTTGAAGGGTACTTCTTCTCCGTTGACGCTGATTGCTAAGAAGGATGTTGTAAAATTCTGAAAGTTGAATGGATTCTTCTTGTAGGCACCGTTGAATGCTGCGCTATCGACCATTCCAAAGATAATCGTTTTCGGCACAAGTCCGTTGTAGAGATTATCTTTTCTCAATGATGGATTTCCAGCTGGGATGATGAAAGATTTGCACTCCACACGTCTCACAGGATAAATGGCAGGTCCTTTCTTCAATGCCAGTTCGTGGGCTATGGATATGCTTGGGTTGACTTTCACTTTACGTATCTTGAGATAAACCTCCGTCAATTTCACCCTATAATCGGCGTCCGCCTCTGAGGCCATCAAACAAAACTCGTCCACGTTTCGATTCATAAGTATCTTGAGATCCACATAGCTCAAAAGAAGCCGTTCGCTCATAAACACGTCGCAGAATATAGGTCCCCCCATTTCGATGATGCCGCTTCCTTTGCTAAACTCGTACCTTTTCTTGAGGCCAAGGTTGACATTAGCATGGTCTCCAGCGAGTGTTGGGTCAGCGGTATCCATTTTAGTGCTCGTGTCTTTGTAGAACATTGCGGCCGTCAATTGAGACCGTTTTGCGGCTGGACCATAGTTGAGGAGCGTCTCCAAATAGGCACGATATGCATAGGTCCCCGTTGCCTGGGTGACCTGTTTCCCTTTCAAAAACACATCCACTTGTTTGAATAAGCTATGTAGAAAATTGTTGACGATACCTACTTTTTCGTCCTGGTCAAGATCATCTCCGTTTGCCTTTGTTACTTTTGCTCGAACCACCAGGATGGTTTTTGCCAAATCTACATAGTCCTCCGTTCCCGGACAGAGGAAGGTGATAGGTCCGCCATCTGAAACACTGGACACCGGCAAGTGGTCTACCCAATGTCCCTTTTCTAAACTCACTTGTGTTGGTGGTACAGAAAATAAATCAAGTTCACTCTTGGTACACTCTTGTGATTTAGCATGTACAAAACTCATGTTTAACCAAATATGTCTGCAGGAGTTGTTCTCCGTTTCTTGGTCGGATTACTTCTGGTAGTAGGCGTAGATGTCTTTCTCTTTTTAGCTCTCTTCTTTTCTGTGGTTTTTTTACGTCGTTTTCCACTTCCTGTTTGAGCGTACGCTCGCAGTCGCTGCACAGCTTTCTGTTTCGTCGCATCAGCGGCTTCCCTGGTGCGTGCTTTTGCAGCCTCCTTGACATTTTTCCCAGCGAGAACATCTCCAATAAAGTTTGCACCACTGTTCAGAGCAATATTCCCAAGAGCTTTAGCTCCACTTTTTACCATGGGCATGACCGTTCTGGCAACGCTACGAAACAGACCACCCAGTCCATACCCCATTTGACCATGACCTAATTGCCATGGACTACCTCTGAACACAGTCATACCGTGACCTTGTTGATCAAGATAATAACGTACGTATGGATTATTCATCTTTATGAAAAATAGCTGTGCTGTCTGAAATGTAGTGTTGTCACCACCTTCCCACGCTCAAATGGCACAGGATCGCCTGTGTCACTCCTTAAAAGAATTTCCACGTCCTCGAATAATTTTCTTTGGATAGGTACATACTGAATGTTTGTGAACGTTTTAGTAATGGTGTCACCAAATGTTCCCTCGGCAGGAATGCTTTTGAGTAACTGAGCACTCGTATCTCCAACGATTTGGGGTTGCACAATGTCGCAGTACACGTAAATGGTTGATACGGCCGTTAAGTCTGCCACGTAAGGACTTTCTGTCGTTTTTTTTAACATAACGTCTTTTCCTCCAAAACCAAGTATGATCGATAACGGTTTCATTACAGCAAACTGAAACCCGTTCTTTATTTGAACGGTCACTTTCCCTGTTAAAGCATTGTACGTCAACTTGATGTTATCGCTAACGTTTCTGGATAACGCTTTATTCGCAGCTTTGATAAGCTCCGGCATGGACTGGTAGTAACCATAATCCATAATGGCTTGCTGAAACAAACCGGTTCGATCCCCATAAAAGAGGTGCGTATCCACACCTTTTTGTAATGTGTACCAGGTGTTTGGATAGGAAATGGAGTACAAACCAACTTCCCAGACCCCCTCCAAATCAATACTTTGCGGCAATTTCACGCGATAACTTGTCGTCTTATTATTGGGAAACTCATTCAAGGATGCATTACTAGGCAGCGTGAGATAAAAATGTGTTCCACTCATGACGACTATACCGCAACAAATAAAAAGAAAACAGCTCAAACGTTGTTTTTAGACTTTATTTATTTCGGATGCAGACACCCATGAATTGAATTTGTCTGGGTAACCAGACCACTTTACAAGATATTGTACATTTTTCCCCTTTCCCCGCTTTTTAAGAATTTTCTCAACCTCATACATGTCATCATGTTTGATAACCTTTTGAAGCTCCTTGTCATAAAATGTTCCTTTAAGCTCTTCGCCGTCATAATCTTTGAGTTTATATACTGCTGGATTTCGAGGTACGGTTTTGCTTACAGTAAATATTTCTTTTGAAAAGTTTGGTAAATATCCCTTCTCAAATTTTCGTTTAATTTTGCTTATTCTAACTTGGTCACCGACCTTAAACTTATATTTAATTGGTTCCATAATACCATTGGTATTGTCATATAACGTATGCCATACTTTATCTTCATTTTCTTTGTTAACTAGAGCAGGTTTCATTTTGATACTACGATGTAAACTGAAATTATAGGAATAAACTAAGTCAGGCAACATATCGACATATCTCAGTGTTTTCCTTGCTGTAAAATATCGCCACATCTTTGACTTGAAGGTACGAATTACTCTCTCGACAACAGAAGCCTTTGTTTCGTTGAACGTGTTAAAAAGTTGAATGTTTTCACTTTTTAACAGATTTTGAAAATGTCTGTTAAAAAACTCTGTTCCTTGATCCGTCATGATTTTTTCAGGTTTTCTACCCGATGTTAAAATCACTTTAAAGGCTTCGACTAAAGCAGTTCCTGTTTTTGACTTGACTGGAACTATCCACGCATACTTTGAGAATACATCTATACAGACCAGCAAGTAGCGATAACCGTCGTTATACTGCATTAACGACTGCACGTCTGCCAAATCGAGTTGCCATTCTTCATCAATACCACCAACAATGACACGATTTCTTTTAAAATGACGGCGAGCTGGAGCATGTAAAGTATATGTGTCTTGTTTCATTAACCAGTTTGAAATTTGTTCTCTTGACAGTTTGAATCTTCCCTCATCTTTTACATCACGATATAAACTTTCTGCTCCCCCAAAACTTCCTGGTCGTTTTGGATTGTAATAAACATTTGATAAATACCCATCAACGCTCTCAACTGTTGCTTGACTCATGATTTTTTAGTAATGAAACAAACGGGAGTTGCATTGACAATATAAAATTTAATTTTCGGCTCTCTCTGTCTCCCTGTCCTCTGGATCGGTTACTGTCGTTGTTATGTTTTCTTGTAATACTATTTGTTTCTCAGAGGGACCATAATTTTTGATAGTCTTACTGTTGTAACCCATCTGTATGTGACCTTCCAAATTCAAATCATTACGACCAAAACTAACGCCTAACCTGAACATTTTTTGTCTGTTGTGGTTTTTATCTCTTTTAATTTTATCACTCTTGCTGCTACAAGTACCCATGTTAGCTACAGAGATAGTAACACAACACAAGCCAACAACATACGAAATGAAGAAAGGACAACAATGCAGTACATTTTAAAAATGATTTATTTGTTCAGTAAAATTACACAATTGAGTTATATCTTAACTTGCACACACAGAGAACATAGTCAATAAGATTGTTAATAGATGCAGTTCTTTCAAGTTCACTATACAACTGATACCAGACAAAACATGACAAATCAAAAAGTCTCTCAAAGTATTCTCTATGCACCGTAGAAGGTCCAGGGTACTTTAAAATCTTGCACGCTTCTACAATTCCTTGCCACATAACATCATGATCCAACATTGATAAAGCCTTTTCAGCATAAGTCATCCATCGTTCCTCATCATCAAGAATCTCAAAACATTTTCTAAAGCCATTCCACGGATTCCCGTCAATTTGGTCATGTTTTACAATTTTCTCCTGTTCCAATTGTTCAATCTTACGGAAAACCATCTCCGTAAACACAAGTTCTACGAGTTTCTCAATGGTTAGGGAGTCAAAGTCAACTTCATCCACATACATTTGCTTAAACAGATGTGCCATGTTTTACTTTTAGACGTTTTTTACGCCAGTTCTTCACAAGCACACTCACCAGATAGATTAAAGTGTTCATAGCAATAACTGAATATTATACAACATTTGCATAAACAGTAGTTTTATTTCACACTCATGTTGCGTCATTGTAATAAGATAATATCAAACAGTATGACGTCCGCATAGCGCAGGTATTTCCGGTCAACATGCGCGCGCCACGGTATACACATCATAGCCTGGTAACTAACTGACACGGGTAAGAGCTCCTCAAAAAATGCTGACGTAAGTGTTCTATACCTGCACCATACCTACTGGCGGTTGACATATTGTATCTCATTCTTTGGCTTGTTAAATGGCTTGTAGCTGCCGGTTTTTGATCTAGCGTGACGTCCAGATAGTCCACGCGTTTCTTGTTCGCTTCGATTGTTAGTCTCAGATTGTGGTCGTTAAAGGTGGTGCAAATCTGTTTCTTGATGTTCTCTATTTCTCTTGGCGTTTTGTTTAGTGCTGCTAAACGATCATCTCTGCATAATGCGACTGTGTTTCCTAATAGTGGTGTTAATTTCGATAAAAGATAGGTGCCTACGAGTTCGCAAGTTTCGGCGCCGTCAAAGCTGCCCATTGTCAGAAAGCCTATCAGAAAGCCTATCAGAAAGCCTTGAAAGATATCATACCAGAAAGCCTTGAAAAACAGTGGCTACGACCACAAGCTCACTTACAACCCCCAGCCACGAAAATCTAACCGACAGAGAAGTAGAAATGTTATATGGTTTAACCCATCTTTCAACGCAAATGTTTCCACGAACATAGCACGCAGATTCCTAGCCATCATTGACGAGTGTTTCCCACAGAACCACCCCCTCCGAAAAATTTGCAACCGCAACACATTAAAATTGAGCTACAGCTGCATGCCGAATGTAGCAAGTGTCATTTCGTCACACAGGAAAGCCATACTCGCGAAACATACCAACACGAAACCAACTGTTTCTGATACCTGCAACTGCCGCACAAAAATGTCGTGCCCATTGGATGGGAAGTGCCTAACAGAGGAAGTCGTATACCAAGCGACAGTCAAAAGAGAGGACACTGGCGATGTCCAAACGTACGTTGGCATTACCGAAGGTAGCTTCAATTCGCGCTATAATAATCATACAAGCACCTTTAGAAACCCCAAACGTATATTTGGAACTTAAAAGATACTAACGCGAACTTTTCACTGAAGTGGAAAATTGTCAAACGTTGCAAGGCATACTCTAGCAGAACGAAAAGATGTAATCTATGTTTATATGAAAAGCTTTTTATTATCTGCCATCCCGAAATGGCTACATTGAACTCTAGGAACGAACTTATTTCATGGTGTAGGCACCGAAAGAACATTTACTTAGCACGCATTAACCTTTGTAATTTCTCGTATCAGATTACCCTCTTGTATATAGTATCAAGTTTCCTAAGAATTACCATCAAACGCGATTATCGCCTGAAGAGTGTGGCAAGCGTTGCTTGCCATACGAAACAAATTTGTAGCGAATAGATCTATGAAGTAACAAATCTTGTTTCATCTAGCTATCTTGCTCTACTTCGGTATTGAGCACTCTGTTCATAGGATTTTAAACAACGGTCAACAATTCTTTAGTTGTCTGAAGATTGCCTGCAATGGCATAAAACTCTGAGTAACAACTATTTTTGTAAATTGTTAATAATATATATATATATATATATATATATATATATATATATATATATATATATATATATATATATATATATATATATATATATATATATATATATATATATATATATATATATATATATATATATTATATATATATATATATATATATATATATATATATATATATTATTAATAATATTATTAAAGAAAATATCTTTGTCTAAGGTGTGAAGCTTTTGGAAGATGATACGGCTGTTTCTGCTTCCGTTGATCAAAGACTCAAACTGTGGAAGATTGACTGGGACAGGCAGGTAGTAGCATGTCTACTTTCAGTCTAGCTGACTTGTATTGTTCGTAAATCGGCAACCGTATATATCATGAACAAGTTATTTACATAATAGTTCTGCTTATACAGGGAGACTCCCTGATATGAAAATTGCGCAAATTTCGCATCTTTTGAACTTTGCTTAGCTGCAGATAAATTTGGCTGTGTATTTTTATTCAATCAGCTTCTTTTTTGGACCTAGTTAACAAAGTTGTCAACGGTCGCTTTGATCGATTCTCTTTGGCTTGACGTAGTAGACGTTAAAAATATCGACGTACACCGAGACAGGTCAGTATGACCAAATTATTAGCATGTTCGTATGCTTGCATTTCTTATCGCTTTCTAATTGCCAATATGATTTTCATTTTTCTCCCTCCTAGTCCTATCCTTTATATTTTATACTCATTTTGTCTATACTGTATAAGGAAACATTGATGGACGCTTGTGTACGATCCAGATCATTCCTACTTTCTGCGGGGTATGCAGAGGATACTTTCGTTATCTGGTTGCATGTTAAGATAATTAAAATTTGGTTTGGTCACGGCAGAATTTGCACTTTGGTGATTTCAAGGATTGTATATCTCTTGTTTGTTCGTTCGTAGCCCGTCTTTAGCACGAAGAATACATATGGTAAACTGAGAAGCTGGTGTCTCATGTGCAGAATTCTCCATGCTTTATACTGAGCCGACAGCATTTGACACTGAATTAGTTGACTTTAGTGTAGTCATCATATCATGTTTCGGCATTGTGGCTTGAGATTATCTTACACGAGTTGTGCTAATGTGTTTATTACAGCAATGGATTATACCTCGTTGCAGCAAGTGGCGTCGGCCTACAGGTGATCACTGCCAAAGTTGGAACAAAAAATGACACCTAGATATACTTGGTTATTTGATATATTTGTATGCATTTGGCGATGGCTGACTGTTTTATTGTATATATTGTACTGTTTTATCGAATAATAAATAAATTTATTTCTGCAACGAAATATATAATATTATTCTGATGGCGATAGGCATAATTTTCCCAATGCAATATTTGGAACGGGTGAGACTAATTATCAAATAGCCAATCAAAGGTTGGTTTCTTCTGCATTTTCCCGGAGCATCACGTTCGTTTCACTGACGAGTTCCTTTTGCGAATACTTGTGACTAGTTCTTTAGAAAAGTAATTTCTACAGTTTATTGTTTTGTCTATTATTATGACCAACATTAGTAGAAACATACCAGCATACTAACGCAAATGCTGCAATTTGATTGCATACTCTACTCGCTATCTATCGCTCGATAGATAGCGAGTAGCAAAACAATAATTTTGCTGGTGTATTTTTTTTCAGTTTAAAGACAATTAGCAACCATCACCTCTTAGTATAAATTCTGGGTGGCTGTTGATTTTCCTGCATTCTGATTGGTCAAGATTCACTGGTCAGTGAGTATAGCTTTTTGTCTTTTATACAGTAATAAATTTGAAGTGATTTTTTATAGTTGTATTTATTATTTGTAACCACCTGGAAATTTATACTGAAACAATTGGTCACCTCAGGGTCAGTAATTACAAGCCTTTTTCACTTCGGCTGAGTAAATGTAGTCTTGCAATCACCTCGCCTTCGGCGACAAAATTTCCTTTTCGCAACGTGAAAAGGCGATCTAAAAACTATCAAACTGCCAGCGAGCACCGCGTCGCGCGGGGCGCAAGGCCCTGGGGACGAGATATGAATATGAATCGCTCAAAATGGCGGAACTTCCACCACAAAGTAAAGTAAAAATTCGCGAAATTGTACAACTGGAAATTGAAATTACTGCGTTAATTCAAGAAACTACGAGTATCAGTGAATCTCAGGATCAACTCAATCATGTAAATACAAAAGTAAAAAAGTTGATTCAAAGTTTGAGACGGAAACTAGAGGTTTGTGAGTTGTCTGCAAATATTTGAAATTATAATATTATATTATCTTCCATGAATGTTTCAACTTTATGGCAGTATATTCGTTCAGGAATTGAAACAAATCGGAGAAGAACAAGATAGGGAAAGCAACCAAATCAAAATCACAGAAGAAGTTGAGAAGCATTATCATAATTTATCAAGGTATTTTAATTTATGTGAATAAATTAATTCAACTTTTATGCAGAGAAATTTTGGTAATATCCAATTTGTGATGGTCTTGTGAAAATAGAGGGATGTTATACCCCTCAACCATAGATTAACAACATACAGATGTCTGACTGATGTCTCAACTATGATTTTTTGTACCCCTTGGCCATGCCTGAACTCCATGCCCCTGCTTCGTACAAGGATGAAGAATGTTCTCGAAGGGAAGTCAAGTGAGCACTGGTTATCAGTTTTTACCAAAGCCAAAACAATGATGTGACTTACAGTCAAACCGGATGTTCTGTTCCCCCCAATATTGCAAGATTGCCGTCAATATTGCAATGCTCATGCACTAATTGCTCCGAGCAAGTTGCAACTACATCAGTTTTAACAAATTTGTTGATTTCAATACTTTCCTGGCAGATTTTCGCTGATAAAAATACCGCCAAACAATATTAGTCACTTTGCAGTATTTTTATCAGCAAAAATCTGCTAGGAAAGTACTGAAATAAACAAATTTGTTAGAACTGATATAGTTGCAACTTGCAAGTTCCGGTGCAACTTGCTTGGAGCAATTAGCGCATGAACATTGCAATATTGACGGCAATCTTCCAATATTGGGAGGAACAGAACATCCGGTTTGACTGTAATGAGTGCTCACTTTACCTTTGTCTTACCCTAAAATTTGAGCCAGAAACTGAGATTCTTGATGCTTGTATGTATAGGTTTGGAGAGTATGTGTTTAAGCCCACTGGTGCACAATGGGTAATGCATGAGAGTAAGTACCATACTGCTGTGCTGCTGGACAGCCCTCTCCCCAATACCTGAAAATATAGACACTTCCCGAATTTGCTTGAGTGCACACGAAACAATAGCTTGAAATCGAGGCGGAGTATGAAGCCTATTGAAAAGAAGTGTTTTTTATGCCCACAGAATAAATTTGGGAAGAGTCTATTAGCTTGAATTTCCTAGAATAAATGCTGCTGAGTAAAATGTAAAAGCTTGATACAATTTTTTAGTATGCAAGGAAATTTCCGCAAAGCAATCACAAAGGCCCAAATTTCTATTGAGAAATACGAGAAGAGACAATTGTTGTCAAGTGAGCCAAAAAATGAACTCAAACACAGGTGATTAATTTTTATTTACTTTTAGGAATGGGTCGTTCTAAAAAAGATCCATTCCCCACCCACAGAGGAAATTTCCGCCGTCCACGGAGGGGGGGAGGGGAATCATCTAAAGAATGTCTTAAATTTATATTGGATGTCCAGAGAGGGGGAGGGGTGTATTGTTAATTTCCTCCATGGGGGGAGGTGGATCTTTTCTGGAGTGACCCAATACTGTTTTCTCTGATAAAATATATGAGCCTTACATTGTATTCAATGAGCTGAAAATTGGGTCTTCCAGAAAAGATCTACACACCTCCCAAGGAGGAAATTGAAAATACGACTCCCCTCTCCAGACATCCCACAGAGATTTAAGACTTTTTAAGACAATTTTGCTCCTATTCTCTCCCTTGGTGGCAGAAATTTCTGTGGGTCGGGTATGGATCTTTTGTGCAATGACCTGCAATGATCTATGTGCCTGCTCCTCTCTTGTGTAATCTGATTTTTCTCATGAAGTTGAAAGTCTTACGGTCCAGTCAGAAATGTGTTATGAACTTAATTTCAGACAGCAAAGCAAAGAAGGACTGGCAAACGCTGCCGGCAATATAACTGAAAACTTGATGAGTATAGCAAAAATGATGGAAAGCCAAGTTCAACAAAGCAGAAATAATACCGAAGTTCTAAGTAAGTATTTTCCTATCATAATAGCACAGAAAATCTATCTTTGCCAGGCTGCTATTAACCTGTTTTGATTCACTTCTCTAGTGACCTCATCCAAGGGTATAACTGACACAAATGAAGAGTTGAAAGGTCTTTCTGGATTTGTTCATACCAGTAAACAACTATTAAATAAATACAATCGACGTGAAACAACAGACAAATTATTAATATTTTTTGGTTTAGTATTATTCTTCTGTACTGTATTGTACATAGTAAAAAAGAGAATTTTCCCATCATAAAAATCAAAGCATCAATATGATCTAGTTCCACCTTGTTTTTGACAAAAACTGCAAAAGATTTCAACCAATCAGAGTGCAGTGGAACAATGTTGTTAAAAAAAACAAATTTGAGCTTTCTTGGGGCAATTTACAGTAAATGTGGCATTTGTCACAAAAGAAATTGGTTGTGTGGAGGTCGTTTTATCACATCAAAATGCAAAGAAATGTTTCAAAGAAGTGTACAAAGTGCTTACAACAAAGTAGGCAGGTTTATTTTTTAATTTAATGTGCTGTTTTGTTTCTTTCGAATTTTAGATGTAATTTGAACTGATTTCCCCTGTGGCTTTGCATACAGTCAAAGTTTTCTTCAGCCTGAACTATATGTTTGTGAAGAATTTACAACATTACTTGTGCATTAATTAAAACCCATTAGCTGGCAATGTGCCCCATTTAACTTAATTTATCCACTGTGTGCTTGTTTGAAAACAGTTTTAAACAGTCTTTGGCAAGTTCTTTCACTTGTTTATATTATTCTGACACGCTACAGCAGCAACAAGTGCGGCACCTTTGCCCGATCCATCTTCCGAGAGCATCAGTTTTACATGTTTTCCAGGTAGCAGTTCCACCAATGTGTTCTCCATGTACATTTTAAACTTAGGATGTTTTTTAAACAAAGAACCGTCAACAGCAATCGTGCAATGAGACTTTCCAGTTTTCTACAAAGCAAAGAAAATGAAAGTTTTAAAAATATGTTGATGTCAGCCGTTTTTACGTACTTTACTTGTTGGTTGTACTTTTTGTTAAGATGGTTGTACTTTTTGTTAAGATGGTTGTATTTTATTCTATGTCCAGGAACAAACAGGGTTTAATAAAGAAACTTTTTTACATATATGTTTTGCCTTTTTTGCGTCTAATCAAAGCCTGAAGGTAGCAGTTTACTTCGAGGCGTTGGCAGTACATGCAAGCATAAAAATGACTTTGGAATTTGACTACTGTTACAACTTAACATGTTGTAATTGTATCATTTTCCTCAATGTAGTATAACACTGCCTTATTTATGCATGAGAATATTTAACTTATGCAGTTTTTACTTCACAGTTTTTATAGTTAATGGTTTTTCATTCCAAGTAAAATAATATAGTGCCAACCTTAACTAAGGCAGCAAGACCAGCAGTAGCCAAGCGTGCAGCTCTTTCAGACATCACTTGACAAATCTTCTGAAGTATTTCAATGTCTGTATCTTTAGGCTGTGCATACCCAAGCTCTTCTAAGACTTTCAACGTTTGTTCACGATTTCCACTGAAATGAGAAAATACTTACGAACTTGGGGGGGGGAATCCACTTGTTCCTACCAATTTCCATGACATTTTAGTCCTAAAATTACCTACCTTTCTGAACATTTAGACTTTGTCCAAAAACTTACCTTTCAACATCGGAGACATATTTTGTTAAAAATTCCTCTCTTTTTGCAAGTTTTTCTCTACACACACCACCAAACATTAAACCTTCTGATGTCAAGTGAACACACACCAAACGAACTATTTCACCAAGATACATCCCAGAAATCATTTTCTCAAATCTAGAGAAATTGTTTTTTTTTAATTATGCTGGTAATAATAACGAAATACAATGTTGCATGTATAGTATCTTTGTTAAAAAATATAGTATCTAATAGTATATAAATTAAAATTGGAAAAAACCTAAATCAATAAGAAAAGGTACAACTTCATTTGGAACCTGGATCAATATCCATTATTTCATATCTGGATGTTTCATAATTGCTTCATAACAGGTTAATGTAATACACCCCATGTTCTTACATTTGCTGTCCTGGATTTAATGAATTTTCATCAACTTGTTTATCATACTTCGATCTTATCCATTCTAAAGAGCCATTCTCTCCAAAAGCACCCCATTCTGTATTTATTACAACTTGTTTGGGCTCATCAATCTTGCCAGTCCATTTCTTAACATTTTCTAGACTTTCCATATAACATGCATTGGTGCCTGTACCAAGGATCAAACCGATGGTTACAGCCTGGTTTTCCCAACCACATGACATCAGTGTGCCTGTTGTGTCATTTACCAGGCCAACAATACTTATTGAATATTCCTGTAGACAACAGAGCAAAATATAAAAACTCATATTGAACATTCTTACCAAAAACGTCTGTCATGCAACTCTAAACCCAAAGAACTTTAATGGTCATCATGAAGGCCCAGCACTTTGTGGTATTAGTGCATGTGGATGATACAGCCAACTCTGGTTAATCCAGAGTTTCATATCTACCTTTTTCACTATTTTCCACATACCTTTTTCCGATCAAGTGCTTCTTTAAGGAGGACAACGACATCATGGTTTTCAACACCCTTTGCTGTAAACCCCTTGGTCCACTTTAACAAGATACCAGATGTTAAACTCAACATTCTAATTGGGAATGAGAAGGTAAATCCCAAAGGAAGCACTTTATCCTGCACATTTTTCTCTTTAACAAAGCTAATGATACAATCAGCAATATAGTCAAACAACGTCACAGCATCACTTGTCATCAGTTCCTTACTCATGGGCATGACACGACTGTCCATCGTAATTTTACCTGCTTCTATTTGGATTAACAGAACTCGAAAGTTGGTTCCACCAAGATCAAGAGCAAGGAAATCTCCACTTTCAGCACCTGTGGGAGTGTTTCTGACATATGTAATTAACATAGCCACTGATGATTTTTTCCTTGCTTCTTCATCTGCAGATAACCCATTTAGCATATCAGCAGTCATCAATTCCATTTCTTTGATAAGATCATCTTTTGATAATTTGAGTTTTTCCAAGTGTCCATCAACCTAAGAATGAGTGATACCATTGAAGACATGGAGTTGGGGTGCATCCGAGGGAACAAGTATATATGAGCCACACTAGAGGCAAAGCAAACTTGACAATTGAGGGTGGCAATATTAATATATTTTTCGCCATTATCAAACCAACTGGGTTTGAGTATAAGTTTTGAATTTGCAATAAGTTTTATTATGTAGAAAGGCGTAGCTAACGTAGTTATGTAACCACACACTGACACTGACATAGCTGGACATGTAAAGGAGGAATTGCACAATTTATATTTCCTGTCGCATTTTTTTTCGTTTATGCTGGATCTAAACAAAGTGAATTGATATTTTTACGTACCGATTTCTCATCCATACTTGTTAGTGTATAATATTTGCGTCTTGAAGAACTTGAGTGGACAAACGTCTTGATGAATATCTAACAATCTAAAAAGTTCCTAATAATTGAAACGCTTTCTTGCGAGTAATTTATTCACGTGCGAATTTTATTATTCGCGCAAACTTTGTTCTGCAAAGTGGAAACAGACACGTGGTGCAGACAGCTAATTTCTGACCGAGTATTTCCAAAGTTTGTGGCGGTGTTGTTTGCGAATTATGAGTGAAAACCACGATGATCAACAGAAAGACAACACTGAATCAACGACTTTACTAAACTTCTTAAAAGTACGAAAGTATAGCGGAGTAATTTCAGATCTTGGTGACGTCACTCCAAAATTCTCTGCAATGGATGTACTTGTGAAGCAAGCAATTGAGGCAGAAAGTGGACAAAATAATGTCCTAGCATTTTCTACAACGACGAAAGACGCTTCTGCATACTTCCAACAACTGGAAGAGCAGTTTATTGCACTTAAAACGTTTATAGCTGGCACAAATCCTGCGTACAAACAAGAGCTTATTGGTCTCAAATATCCATTATTTGTTAATATTTACCTGGAGTTAGTGGGGAAATCCCAGGATAAGAAGTCAATGTTGTTTTATAATCAACATGTTGGAGACTTTTTAACAGAACATAAGGAAGAACTCCAGCATCTACGGGGTATCACAGGACCAGAAAAATTGAGTACTAGCGATATTGCAGCTCGCTTTCGAAAGAGCAAATTTGTTTATAAGTTGTCTCATAAAGTGTTCCTTAATTTGTTACAATTTCTAAGCAGTCAGAGTAGATCAATTCTGTTACATTTTACTGATAAGAATATTCACTTGGATGTAAATAATGCCCGCACATCCTTGTTAGAAACTTCAGAGAGAATAAGTCGTGAAAAGGATAAAGCAAGTAAAGAAATGGAGAGCTCTGCTCTTCCAACAGAACTTATGGATGCAATTAAAGCAATGAGAGAGGAACCACCAAATGTTCCAACTGTGATGTTGCACAGTGTAACAAACTGTCAGCAAGGGTAAGGTTTCCACAAGTAATGACATTAAGTAAAGTGTTGCTAGTATACTCTGTCAATCTGTCAAATAGAATATTCTACCAAATTATAATGTTAATAATGAGCCAACTATTCTCTAAGATGCTTGAAAACTTGTTAAAACGTGTTAAACACACCATTGGTCTTGGTGTGAGTGACCAATCATAAGAAGTGACCATAAATATATAAGCTAATGTATGTATAGACAATCATAATTAAAACATTTAGAACAAATTGGTAACAGATTTTGGAAACTCGTCCTTGTTACATTACATTCTTGCTACAGTTACACAGTTTGTACATTTGCTATATTGCTCTATGTGCCTTTTGTCAATTTAATATGTATTGAGGCATACTTTATTTATGCTACATAATTAATATTTTTTATCCATAATTTATTCATGGCCATCTTTTATTTATCAAGAATTACATCTGCAGTAATTTCCAATGATGGACAGCTAATGTGTGCTGGTTTTGAAGATTCTGCTGTTCGTTTGTGGAGCTTAACTCCCAAGAAATTGGTTGTGAATGAAGCAAGCTTTCAAGATTTATCACAAATCAACCTTGGCATTGGTCAGTACTCTTTAAATTTAGTTTAATTAAAAATTAAGTTTTATGTTACATAGCCAGACTACCATTGGACAGGTTAGCTCATTACAGTGCAGTGGTGTAGCCAGGGTCATTGTTTTGGGGGGGGGCAAGTAGCGAGCGGCAAAGGCATTCAAGGGGGTCCACCCCCGAACTTCTACACGGATTTAGACTTTTGGAATGGTCTTGAACACAATTGGGGGGGCGGTCCCCCCCTTCATCCCCCCTTCACCCCACTTCACCCCCCCCCTTAACTACGCCACTGTTACAGTGGAGAACTATTATTTGTTGCATAGAATCAGTTGGTGATGATGATAATTCCAAGATATCAAGAGATATGTTGAATTTAAGAGCGCACAGTGGGCCAGTTTACAGTGTTTGTTTTTCACAAGATAACAGTTTTGTGCTATCAGCTTCAGAAGATCTAACTGGTAATAACTTTATGTTAAAGTATCATAAAAGTAGGTAAATATAGTGTACATAGGGGCATTGATACATCCTATCCCCAGGTAACAATGATCATGATATCCTACTTGATTCTGGCACTTATTTAAGCTGTTTCACTAAAGTAGCTGATTACACTTACTATCTCTGTATTTAGTGAGGTTATGGACCATGAATTCTTACACAAACAGAGTCTCTTATGTTGGACATAGCTATCCAGTATGGCATGTAGAGCTCAGTGACCTGGATGTCTATTTTGTCTCTGCCTCAATGGATCAGACAGCCCGCCTCTGGAATTTAGAATATAATTATCCATTGCGGATATTTGCTGGTCATACCTCAAGTGTAGATGTAGGTATACACTATTTTCTTTAGGTATAACTGCATGAAATTAAAACTAGAACATGTCTTTTTGTACTTACTGATGTATGTGAAAATTGAAAAACGTTACTACTCTTGCAAATGCCTGGCTAAAGTTGTACACCAGGCTGAAGTTTCAAGTACCGTACAAGCGAGAACAGTTCAATCATCAGCGCAGTCTTCAGCACAGCTTGCCAGCCCACAACTCTGAATCTGGTGCATGTGGCTGATATGTTTGCTGTGGGTGGCCCTGACATGTCTGCTGCGAGTCAATAACGTTTTCAAATTCTCTCAAAAGAGTTAAATTAGATTTGTGCAGCAGCTGTTTAGAAGAGAGATTTTCATTTCAATTTTATTGACGTTTATAGACAGCCAAGTTTCACCCAAACTGCACTTACATAGCTACTGCCTCGTCAGATCAGACATGCAGACTATGGGATGTTCATTCTGGATCATTTGTTAGACTCTTCAGTGGACACAAGGTAACTTAAACCAGGAGCGCATAGCTAGAAATGAGATCCGGGCAATTTAATGAACCAGATAATATTGTAGAGTCAAGTAGGCAATATAACTCTACTTTCTTCTCATGCGATTATTCAGCCATAATTGCACTACTCAGACTTTGTCAAGTTAAAATACTTAAGTCAAGATTAAAATACTTAAGTCAAGATTAAAATACTTTGCAACACTCAAGTTAAGTCAAATTTGTTTTTCAGGGTTCAATTTTCTCACTCACGTTTACACCTGATGGGAAACACCTTCTAGGTGCTGGAGAAGATAGAATGGTGCATGTTTGGGACATTACGTCGGGCAAGCGAGTAAAAACTCTTGCATCTCACAGTCACACAGTATACAGCTTGAGTGTCAATTCATGCAACCTTTTGGCAAGTGCAGGAGGTGATGGAAAAGTGCTGTTTTGGGATCTTAACAAGGTTTTAAAAACGTCAACGGAAAAAGACAGTGAAACCTGGTCAAAACCTATGCATTCACATACAACAAAGTGTATGAACATATTGAATTGTAGTTTTAGTAATGATAATTTGTTGTACGTTGTTGGCAATTGATATAAAAAATTTATGTTATGGTAGACTTGTCAATCGATCTACGCAGGGCTGCGCGCTTTCAGGTGAGTTGATCGTAGACACCTTGCCGGGTGTTAGCTGGAAAACCAAAGTTAAGTCCGTTTTTGGTAAATTGGGAAAATGTTGTTTTTATTTACAGTATTTTCTTTATAATATAGATAACGAAAAAAGTAAGCAAAAATATACAAAGTCACATTCATCTTATTAAATAGAAACTTCCCACTTCTGATTGGGAAAGTTCCTTAGTTATCTCAATTGGGAAGAGTCTGTCAAACGGACACTATATGGGCTAGCTAACATCCTGCCTTGCCGGACTCCTAGTCAAGGTCTTAAAATGATTGAGGAGGGCTGTTTTTACCTTGACGTCGGTTGCCTTTTCAAGGATACGGACGATAAAATCGTAGGCACATCGGTCCCTATAATTCCTGACCCAAACTAAATGTTATTCAGTAGATCTTTTTTTATGACGTGAGGATGGGAAGTCTTACACAAAGTTTGATTAGTCGGGGGAAAATGTTGAGGCAATCGAATTTCATGATGTAACTTGTCCGCATTAGATGTCATTGAGAAAGGTCCATGACGAAATCACAGGTAACAAAGCACCGATTTGCTCGTTAAAATGGTTTGTCGTACTACGTACTACTAAAGTGCTATGCTGTACCAGCGCCTTTGTGGAATATGAACTTTAATTAAACTTCGTCCTCCGGGTCACGATGCACAATTAAGGCACAGAGACAGGATGCGATTTGATTAAAAAAGCAAATAAAACCATCAACGGAAAGAAATTTGGAAGACCTTACGAAGATTGGAGAAAAATAGAAAAGGATTAAAGTTGAAGGGGCAGGCTACGTTTTACCAAAAAATTAGTTCTGTATTTAAAAAACTGAAGTGAAACTTATTCCAATTTATTTTGCAACAATATATGGATAATATTAATTAGATTAAACTTCAACACACAATTTTGAAAAATATGCTATCAAAATTTGACAAAACATGAAAAGCTGTTTGCCAACAACTTTTCAAGATGTCAAATACAATCCAACTCAATCCTCAATTAATCTTGACCATCCGTTTTCCTGCACAAACTTTTTGCATTATCGATTTATTTTGTGTTTACAGTCATTACTTATGAGTCTTACGCAAAATTCGCAGGTGTAAGAATTACTTAAAATGGCCTGACATCGGCGCCTTCAAAGGACGTTAAGAATAACAAATTCGCGTTCTCAAGTCGCATCCGGTCTGTCTCGGCCTTTTTCAATTTTAACGAGGCGAAATCAAATTAAACCTCCCATTTTACCCGTAGGTAGTTACAGTTAATTTATTTACACAAATCTGATTGTTACAAAGTTCAAATCATTTTTAAGTATTTTACACAATTTTATAATGATTACACTGTAGTCGATGCTTTGAGCTACAATACAACACTAAAAAACAACACAACAATACATCCATAGGAATGTGTTATTTAACTTAGTGGGTAGTCACCGTTGTCCATTCACAGCAACAATACGTCAACTATATATGTGCAGCATGCATAAAATATCTTAGGTATTTATTGAAAAGGCTTGAAAAAAGTAAACCACAATATCAAGAAACGTCTGTACAGTGTACACAAACCATTGCTACAAGAGATAGTTGTTATCAGGATTTACAGCTATTTATATTACAAGTCAGAGGCGGATACGGGAAGAGGGTCAACTCCATTGATTTCAAAAACCTCTAGTTCTAGTTTCAAACCCCCCCGTGTCCGCCATTAGAACCAATTAACTTAGTTAATTAGCTTAACATTTTGTGCTAACCAATTAGATTGGTATCTCGCTATCTATGTTTTGTTTAGAAGTATCCGTTATCAAGTCAGGAAATTCTAATATTTTCTTAGTATCCCGCTTCTCGTCGACGTCTTCAGCAGCAAGTTTCCCTTCGTGAACGTTCGTATTGTGTCGCCGTAAATCTCCTGGAAAAAATGGATCAATTTAAACATTTGCCTTGTACACCTAGGACATATTCTTGCTATAAATATGATGCCCAACATATAACTTTTAGCAAAGCCATAAAACCAGTTAAAATACAAATAAATTTTTATTAAGTAACGTTTCGTCTTTAACTCAAGACATCTACAGACTAAATGGTATAAAATTACAAGGCTAGTGAATATAAGCTAAAATTATTTACAATTATTTAAAATTATTCACTAGCCTTGTAATTTTATACCATTTAGTCTGAAGATGTCTTGAGTAAAAGACGAAACGTTACTTAATAAAAATTTATTTGTATTTTAACTGGTTTTATGGCTTTGATAAAAGTTATATGTCGGGCCATCGTATTTATAACAAGAATTCATTTCCCGCCAGGCAAATCTCTAGCCACGATACTTAGGACATATTTACATAGATTTGTGGTAGAAGTAGACATCTCCATCCTTAGCCATCCTAAGACATCAACCACAATGCAATGCCTGCATTCTTTTACTCAAGGAGACAGCGTTGGCAATTAGCCAAACACGTAAGCCAAATTACCAACACATCCTGACTACCAACACTAGTTTAGCGGGCATTAATAATTGTGCATAATTCATATCCCACTTACCTGATCTGTTAAAAGTCTTCGGGCACTGGGTACAAGCGAAAGGCCGCTGTTCAGAATGTGTTACGACATGTCGGCCCAGTTTACTCGAAGTGGCAAACGTCTTCGGGCAGTGTGGACAGCGATGTGGTTTCTCACCGGTGTGAATGAAGGTGTGAGTTTTGAGCGATATTGTCGTCGCAAATGTCTTGCCGCAATGTTTACATTTGTAAGGACGTTCACCTGTTAAAAGAAAACCACAATTTTTTTTGAAAGACATTCAAGTGGTGGCAGATATTTTACAGCCCACAGAGACAAAATCTCTCAACTGAGCAAATCAACTTGCACGTTGCAAGGACTATAGCTGATATCTAAACCACAATCTTCCGAAGCTACGACGGGTCAAGGGTATATTAGAGGTAGAAATTGGAATCTCTCACACGTGGGCTTGCCCTAGCCTAATCTCTTTTAGGGTGATATTTTGAACGGTTGACTCAAGGAGAGCAGGCCTGAGACTAGGCTAGGCTCGCCCTATACATCCTTTATAGTTGATATCAGACCTAACGAACCGATGTAGTAATACTAGACCAAAATACAGGCCATTACCTGAGTGTATTCTGCCGTGTCTCCGTAAATCATTGGAACTATAAAAAGCTTTCGGGCATTGTGAACATTTATGCGGTCGTTCCCCAGTGTGCGTAAATACGTGCTGCTGTAAACCAAATGGATGACGAAATGCCTTATCGCAGTGATCACATTTCCACTTCCGATGCGTCATATCCGGGCACACGCGCTTGATATGTCTCGCCAGGTAGCTCAGTGATGTGAAGATCTTGCTACATTTTCCACACGTGTAACTTTCTAAGGAATAATTAGAATAATCGCGTAATGTGTATTAGTTGCTAAGTAATGTGATTAAGTATGAAAAATACAACTTTGAACAAAATATAATTTTATCAGTACATGTTGAAACTGGGAATTATTATGCGAATGTTGTCCAGTCTTTGGTTACTATCTGTACGCGTATTTTTGTTTACTCCACTTCAAGGCACTCTCGTGCGAAACAATGTTTCGTAAAGAATCGCCGAAAGTAATTTTCTGGATGTTTGAATCCCGAACAGTACAAAACTGCTAAGTTTGAAAGCTTTATAAAACTGCTAAGCCGGTACAAAAACAATAAACTTAAAAGAAGATGAAAAATAATTACCCTTTCCAATAGTGTTGACTTGAGGGTCAATAATAACATCGTCGACTTTAAAAATTTCTTTATTGGTATCGAATACAACAAGCAAATCATTAGGTTTATTTGGCTCGGATGCTCTACTTGTAGCCACGTTAACAACTCCTTTCGCTTCCTGTCGCGCGGTTTTTTGCTGCTCACTACCTATGCTCAGCAGTGCTGTAATAGCTTGTTCCTTATTCGCCATTTCTGTGTTGCTCTGTCCAGGGGCTATTGCTGGCCCACCGACATGTCCTGTGAAGATGCCTCTGTTAAATGAACTAGCAATATCTGGAAGTGATGTCGTTTGTGTTGAAAGGTCGGAATTTTTCGTACGTCCACTTACAAGTCTCCTGACAGCTTTTTTAACGTTGTTGGGTACATTTGTTGCGTTTCCTGCAATCTTTAATGTTGATTGTGGAGGATTGGTAAGCGTAATAGTCGATGATACTACAGGTTGCCTGGGTAAAATTGGTCGGAGTTTACATGACGGTGGCATGTCATTCGCGCTTGTTGCAGCAACAGTACCGGCATGCTGCTGTGTGACTGTACTAACGGTTTTAGGTAGTAGTAGATCATGGGCTGTTTTAATGCCTGGTAATATGGTTGGTAGGTTTGACCCTAAAGTCTTCTGGTCAATAGGTGGTGTTATTCTTGGTAAAAAGAGGTGGTTAAGGGGCGTTGTAAGCAGAGTAGTTGGTCGATTGGGCGTGGTTGAAGTTGCCGTACTTGAACGTGGCGTTGCTTGGGTTTGACAGGTCGTCATGACGGTGGGTTGAGTGGGGATTATTCCCTGCGGCGGTAACAGCTGGAATGTCAATTGCGGTTGGTTTGGTAAAACGTTTGATGCTTGTACGACTGGTAGGGCAGGGGAGATAGCGACGATTGCAGTGTCCGCAGCAGCCGATGCACTTGGGAAATTATAAAGCAGTTGGTTGGTTGTTGGTATCAGGGGATTTATCGTCGTTTGTAGGTGGGTGGTTTGAACTAATCGGTTTGTTGTGGAAAGTAAGGGGTTCGTGGAAGAAGGCACTTGATTGACTGTTGGGAGCAACGGATTTATTGTCGAAAGCACTTGATTGGTTGGGAGAATTGAGGAATTTGTTAAAGATGGTGCTTGATTGGTTGTTGTGAGTAGGGGATTAATGGTTGAAAAATCTTGATTGGTTGTGGGAGTCAAGGGGTTCGTCAAATGAACAAATTGATTGGTTGCTGGAACTAAGGGATTTGTTGTTGATAGAGGAATTTGTTGCTGAAGCAATTGATTGGTTGTTGATTGAGGGATTGGTTGTTGAAGCAATTGATTGGTTACTGGTAAGAATAGACTTGATGGTGAAAACCCAGCGGTTGTTAATTCTGGATTACTGCTTTTCATATGCGGATCACTGATCTCATTGCTGCCAGATAGTTGATTGTTATTCGATTGCAGCTCTTGACTTTTCATTAACTGTACGCCAGTTGGTTGTACTGCTGCTGATATCGCATTATCAAATTGGTCGTCGATGTTCTTTTTGACGAATTGATGCTCTGAAAATCTTGCGTTTACACCGTTGTTTTGGATATCTTTAACGCTAGTTTGGGTCACGGACAAACTTGAATTATTGATTTCATGTGACAATCGTGCCTCTTGATCCAAATTCATCCTTGAAGTAGCGCTTGCTGTTTGAGTCTTGAAACTTACGAGAGCCTGTGCCGCTTCAGATAAATTTACTGCACTATCCTTTGTTATTGGTAGTACAACTTTTTGCATCCCGTCGCTCATTATTTCTGGGAAACTTTTTCCTGCTAGTTCCGCTACAAGCGACTCAGAACTGACTTCATCCACTGAGGCTGGCTGGCCATAGAAAATCTCACTCAGGTTCGGCGATGTTATTTGTTGTAGAAGTTTAGCACATTCTGGTACGCTGAGCGAACTTCGATCAATTGCAATTTCCAATTTTTCTTTCAATTGATCAAATGCTCTCACCTTAAGCTTTTCAATTGCGGAGACCTTCTTCAGCTTGTTTCCTGTTGTTTCTATATTCAATCCCTTCGCTTTAGCAATTTGTGAACGTTTATTTCTGGGTTCATTGGACGAATCCGCTTGGACTTTTTGTGTCCTGCCATTGGGGGCACGTCTAGACCTGTTAACGTTTCCGCCTTTGTGCTTGACGCTTTTAATTCCCGGCATAGTTCCAGCTTTAACTAATGATTTAGGTTGTTGATTGGCAGCTTTATTTCGTTGTTTTTTACTCTTGCTATTAGCTTCATTCTTTTTCTTAGCTGCAACATTCTTCTCAATATGGACGTCCAAGTCTTCTGTTTTAATAAACAAAATTGGTTTCACATCATCACTATTCACATCACCTTCTTGTTTCACAAGCTCCTTACTGCTTTCCTTTTTTGTTGGTTTTTTCTTCACCTTCGTTTTCCGTTGAGGCGCAGGTTTCTGGGTAACTACTACTTCTTTCAAACCATCTGTTTCCATACAAACAGGCGTGCTTCGTCCAGAACGGAGTATTCGTCCCTTGTTGGTTAAATTTTCATCTTCTTTAGAATTGAAATCAGCAACTTTGGTGCTTTTAGAGGACTTGGATATCCTAAATTTAAATATTGATTTTAACTGACTTGCAAGGTTTTAGGGAAAACTATTAAGGAAAAGTAACTGCAGACACATAATTATGCATTGGTGATGGTTGTGATCATATAGCAACCACGGCAATGGTATTTGAGGTAGTGATGGTGATTGGTAAGAAATATAAATGGTATATGAGTCAATAATTTAGTGCTGGTTGTAGCAATGATCGAAATAGTGGTGATGACAGGAATACTATACAACTACCTCAATTGAGGTTGTCTTTAGAAAAGTGTAAACTGTAAACAATGAGTGTGCAAGGGATGATTGTTTATTTAGGTCCAAAAACTCAGGGAACTACCTACTCGGCATAAGTTTCCTATGTGCCCTCGATGCTGTATCGAAGAAACAATTCCGTGTTTAGAGGTGAAAATAAGCACTAACCTGTCATCCCTTGTGCACTCATAGTTTGCAGTTTTTGCTTTTGGAAGGACAAACTTAACTGAAATAGCTGCATAGATAGATTATAATGTACTGTAATTTACTATAAGATGGGACCATAAACATAATGATATGCAATTTTCATCCCAACCTTTTAGTTTTTAGTACAGGTGTCCTGTCTTTACTTATCTCATCACCCTTTAGAATAAACCAAAAATAACACCACAAGTTACATGTTGATACTATATAGCTGGGTTTCAGTCATGTGATACTTTTAGCGTTCGGTGACCTTGTGTTACATATGTACAATTTGGTGAAATTTGCTCACCTTCACAGGGCACAAAGGGGCAATATGTGTAAAGTTGTCCTAAGTAAAAGCATTGAGTAAAACCCATCTACTGTGTGAACTTTTTTGTTAATTTGCTTTAACAAATTAATAAATCTATTACAACAACCAAAGTTCAAAGCTGATAACAGACTTTTTGGCAGATTTTCACATTATGTTTACATTCCTCAAAATTTTTATAAAACACAAAATAATTGAAACTCCGTAAATTGTCAACATTTTATTCTATACGTTCCGACAAGTATTACATGTCATCTTCAGTAGAATAATGCCTGTAACAGGCATTAGATAAGATGACATGTAATACTTGTCGAAACGTGTAGAATAAAATGTTGATTTACGGAGTTTCAATTATTTTGTGTTTTATAAAAATACTATATGGCAGTCGCAATTTTTTTTCTCCTAGAAATCATTTGTTACTTTTGGGTAGATTTTTTGAGAACTTTTCTGGATTTTTACTGAACTGTACAGGAAATGCCTCTCAAGTTTTTTAACTTTCACTGATATTGCATAATTTATACTATGAAAGGAGAGGGCCAGGATATTACTTTTTAGCTCTATATCTATAGAACAGAAGACTTTCCCAAGTTTATGTGTTGCATTCAGTGAACTGCTTGTTATTGTCAATTAAGTGATTCATATGCACAGGTCCTACGACAAAACTTCACACAACCTTCAAATGCATTCTTGCACAACCTGTTGATGTGCTTGAGATCAGAGGCTTGAGATATTGCAATTGTAGCTATGCTCTTTCAATAAAGTAACTATAAGAAATCCAGTTCTTCACATATAATATCACAAAACATTGTAAAATAATCACACTTTTAATAAGATACTCTATACAATATAAGAAACAATGAATAGAAATTTATTATTTACAGCAGAATACAACTGCTCATAACGTTTGTAGCTGTCATTTGAAAAATTATTTCTTTGTCTACTTTAAAAATTTCACACCTTTTTTCTTAGCAACACAATTTATGCAAGTTCAAACATGAATATTAACAAGCCGTATAGTATATTGTCGTGGACTATATTTTTTTAAAAATTACGATGATCAATAGAGCATGAATACTACATTAAATCTGTAAATTTATTTTTTACTTTTAGCAGTCAGATATCTAAGATTGCAAAAATAAACGGAATACTAGGAATTATATACGCGATGAGTTTTCCCAGAAATGTTTTGATTTTGATGAATTAAACCGTCTCGTCGCCGGGGAAAGTCACGGCGCGCCCAGTTTAAGACAATTATTCGACATACAACGCTTCCTGATCGTTTCCCTGTAATACTTTTACGTGAACAAGTCTTGGAAATACATTAGGAGTAACTGCTAAATATCCACACGTCTAAACTGAATGAAAAGCATCAAAAAAGGCCTTAAAATGCGTGTTTGAATGGCAGATTTTGCAGCGTCATCTTAAAATTTCGTACTACGAATATAGTATGATAACACTGTTGTGTAAGGAAAGGGCTTTAACATAGTTTTAACCGATACAATTAAATTCCAAGTAGTTCGGAAAGTATTCAACACTTATTTGATGATAAATTAACAATTTATACTGCCTACAAGTACACCGTTCACGGCATTGTGTGTCCATGCAATTTGTTCAAGCTGAAACACGCTGTTATATGTCTGACTTCAAATTTCACAATTTCTGTAAGCTCAACTACTGTTTTAACTACCTCAAACAAAAGTATCGTTATTAAAAACTATATTTTATTAATTTTGTGTTTGTTCAAGATTTAAAAATAAAGTTTTTCCTTGCCTTTCGTTTTCGACTATGTCTTGCCTTCAATTCCGCTTTTCCCTGCTCGTGGAAGCAGCAAGAGCACTTCGCAGAATGCACCCGCTTTCGCCTAAAACAGTAGAAAAATTGACACTAAATGCCGGATTATTTGACTGTAAATGACACTGCTTCTAACCTCTCTCTTGTGGCAACAGCAACAGTTTCCATTTGTTAGAAAACCACGTTTTCCGAAGAGCAACCCTTGTTTCTCTGTAAACACATTTCCCCGCAAGCCAGAGTAAACCCCGTGTTTACGAACTGCGTCAATTGCTACTCACAACGCATGCGGCCTACGCGGAACCGCTGCATTATAGCGGGAAACGGGCTCAATTCGTACAAATGTAAACAAAGGTTACGGGTCACATGCTGCAAATAAACATTGATGAGCACGAATGAAATTTCCGGCTTCTGCATACTGTACAAATTTGATTTTATCACCTACTGTACAAATTGGAAAGTAGTGTATTAATAATATATTTACTCAGTGCTATATGTGATAAAGTAGAGAAATTTAAGCAATGTATAAATTTATAAATGCATATTAAAGTTCTTTATAGAATTATGTAAATTAATATTGTAATATTGTGACATAGTAAAATATTTCATTTTTATCACATACTGATTTGAGCAGACGATCAATTTTTTAATGTTTTTATAACATTTACTTTATGATTTTATCCTCAATACTTTATCTTATAACCCAAACGAAAACTTACATCAGCAAAACCGTGTCGGTCACAAGATCATCAATTAGCAAAAGGGGGCGTTAAAATAGGCGTGTACACGGGTGGGGTTCCAACCATGCAATGTAGCGGAATAACCCTATTCCCTGGTTTACTCTTGAGAATTCCACTTTGATTTTCTCGCTTTAATGGATGTAAACGAATGATGGATGTAAACCAGTCAGAAATGTTCGGGTAATGACACTAACACTAAAGTGAAGACAGTGAAGTCGGTTTTAGGTAAATTGGGATAGAGTGCAGCGAGGCAGTAGGAGGGTTGACGGCCTGTTATTGAGTCATTTTAGACAAAGATTACATCATTTTGTCGTAAAATTTTTGAATTGAATGACTGTTAACCTCAGTGAATGGTGTTTTGGGCATCCGTGATAAAATAAAAATTTGGCACTCAGATCTGAATGGGAAAGTTTATTATTGTCTCAAATGGGAAGAGTCCGTTTAACGTTTAACGGACAGGACGTACTGTATAGCACCCTGAAGAACCTCGAGAACCTAGTCATATCCCCTTTCACACTCCTTAAAAATATTTTAGTGAAAATAGGCCTACCTATTTGTCTATGTTGATGTCTATAATATATCTTAGCTTAGTATGGTAAATGTTACGTTTTATGGAAAAAATGACCTTTGGACTTACATTGACGGTACTTCACCGAACACTTTAAGGAGTTTTTATGGTGCAATGGCTCCAGCAAACTCATGCCTATCACCTTCACGACCCTGCGTTGCATCCTCCGTTAAACTCATGATACTTATTAAAATAATTAGTCAACTCTTTATCGAAGTCGTTGGTCTTCTTCGCGTACTTCGGTTTCTCCCAGAGGCACAGGTAAGGTTGACACATTTTTGGGACTGTAACGTTTCACCCACCTGGCACGGCACCCCGCAATAATGGCCGACTACGGCTGTTGCAGTTACCTAACTTTAAGGCATAATTGAATGGAAAGGATTACAGAATTCTTACCTCTTCTCCAGATCCTCAGCACACATTGCAAAATTTCTCTCCGTCAAATGAGACCGTAGCATCTCTAAGCACGTTATGACAACTCTAGTCGGTTCGGTCACCATCACCCAATTCTTCGCCAATTTAATAGTGTTTGTTACATCTTGTGTACACAACACTTGGAGAACGAGCTGCGTAGATAGCTAGATCTGTCATCTATGGACCAAACGAAGGCGATATATTCGGAGACGCGAAGATTGTGCAGTGATTTATACAGCAACACTGACAAGCATAATCCGACGGACGGATGATGTATAAAAATTTGGGGACGGGCCAATATCATATGCGCACGAGGAAAAAAATTACGCGAAACTTTGTTTCTAAACTCAAAGGGGCCGCCTTGCCGAGACGACATTGATGAAATATTGAAATACATCTCGCCTCGTGTTAAGGCTTTCAGCGAAATTGCATTCAGGATCTTGTTTTTTTAAGAAAATGACTTCAAAAGCATCATCTCCCCGGTAAATATATAAGCAATGTGACCTAAAATATATAAGCATGTTTTATATACCAATTACGATTTTACCACAACTTTAGAACAGGGGAGGAGGTGTTTTGTCCCTCAGTCAAAGAGCCGGGGGACCCTGTTCTTTGTCCTCAAAGTCTTGTAAATACTGTTATTTTTCATGACCCAGAGATAATATCGTATGTCATAATGAACGTGGGTTTTATTCCGACAAAGTATATTCCAGAACGAATCTCGATCCACGCACATTTGCAGATTTCGGGTCGATTATGATATAACTCAATGCGGATTCATGTAAACAAGCAAAGGTAATTCAATCCCTCTGGTTTCAACAAAAAACGAAATAATTTGATCCGTAACTAGGCCCAATTCATGTATCTAAATATAAAAAGAAACAAATTCCGGAAAATAAAATCATCTTGCAATTCAAGATATGAATAAAAACAAGACAAACACGATAGAGGAGGAAGTTTGTCTTTGTTAGAAAATAGATGCCAGCCTGCAATCAATTCTCAACTTGACCATCTTCTGTAGACTCTGTACAATGTACATTGATCCCAACGCACATGATCGGGAGAAACCAACTGAACTCTTCTCAACCTGGATGACGGAAAGCTTCCCAACTGAATACTCACCATATTACCAGACCGGCACAGAACTAAACAGACGTTCCTTCCGCGCATGTCGCATTATGCTTGTGCATTTTGCAGATTCTGGTCAGTCCATTGCATTTTCTGGCCGATAAAAACAATGAAATGGTTGTTCCGACATTGTTCTGGCCAGTCAATTGAATAAAAATAGGAGGACGTATTGCACTATCGCTGATCAGTGGCCCTACTGCTTAGTCGTGTTAGTGGGGCCTGAATGACGTTCTAGGGTCCTAGTATCTGTAGTGCTATAGTCGTAATCCCATTCCATTTTCTATGCATGGAATCCCATGGAAGTGAGAGCTATGGGTGAGACTTAATGCACTGAGCGCATGCGCATGCTTAGTCAACATCTGGTGATTTACCATCGACAGGAGAAACCAGTGAACTCCAAATTAGACTGGAACGATAACTTGGCCGCCATCTTGGCTTCACCCAAACGCATGGTTTTTATCTGGAGTTATCGTTCCAGTATCTATAGAGTTCACTGAGAGAAACTGATCTCCAGCTCTCTTCCCACGTCATGTCAATATTCGTATCACACTTGTCTTGAGTGAGCCACGTTTTTCTCGAGATTATATCACATCAGCTATACGTCTTTCACTAGTGCTCAAACTGTCAACATAGATAAGGCGGCTGTTTTGCCTTAAATAACCTGCGATAACCATCTTCTAATTTAAAACCATATGAAACTGTATTTAATCTAATAAACTCTGCAAGCAGGATGGATTTATTGATAGCAAGAATGCTTCCAGATATTTTTTGACAATGTAGAGAAGATGATATAGTCTGTTTCGAATATTGTAAGGTCCATTAAGGTTGGACGACCTCGCTTTAGTTTTGTTTGCATAATTCGCGGAAATGCTCTATGACAACACAAAGTTTTTTCAGCAAACTTCATGTGTGGCATTCGGGAGCATAATGGATAGCTATTAGCCGTTATTTGACGCTTTTGTTCGCGACATCAACATTAATTATTTGAGCATTTGTACACATGCATTTTGCAGCCACCTTAATATTGTAAATTCACGCAAGCACCATTTAACAACTACTCAAACGTAAGCGGATAAGACTATAAATCGTAGCTAGATTAAAGTTATAATAAACAGATTATAACGGATTGATCAAACATGGAAGTTTCCAGGGAGGCTAGAACAACCATGCGTATTTTTCCCTCTTGCGGTGTAGTATTTAGTTCTGCCAGTCTTACAAACGACAATCAATTTTGATGTACCTTGACTCTAATGAAATCTCTCTCAAGAGCAAAATTAAGCCACTTAACCAAAATGACGTCATGTTATATCGTTACTAAATTATAGCACTTCCTGAATAGGTTTAGTTTGTTCTTGTGGATGTCAAATAATTGCCATGCCAGATTGAAAAAATGACGTGTTCAAAAGATAGTCTATCGTGGTTTTAGGTTAAAAATCCTTTGATTTGTTCTAACTTCTTTTCCAATTTATGTGCGTAGGTGACCGTTTTAAACCTCTGTCCTGGATCAAGTCTTGTAGAAATCTGCAGTGGAATGAACTTAAAAGTAATTAAATTTTGATATTTCGATGGAGTTTGTGTGCTAACATTAGATACGTTAAAACACTTAAGTACCATATGATCTCTATACAGCTGCAGAGCATGTTCCACGTTCAATGAACGAATTGAACGAATTGTAATAGTTTACAATCATTTAATATCAATCTTAATCTCCGGCAGTTTCGAGAGTTTTCCATCCTCAGTCGTTTTATGAGGTCAAGATAGACTTACAGTTGGAGTTACTTTGATGGGAGGTGAGATATATTAGAGTGCTTAATAACTTTTTTTTTATGTCCGGGGAATTTCACATGCAGACAAATAATAATCAGCTTGCCCCCTAATGAAAGAGAATATTATGTCGATGTCGCGAACAAATTCTCTTAACACTCTCTTAAAGGTTAAAAGCTTTTGGAGAATAATTCCAACAATTAACAGATCTAGGGAATCCATTGTCTAGAGATTAATGAAAGACTTCCCAAAAATATGGGCTGCTGAATACATCGAAATTAAGCTGCTATATATGTCTCTAGTCCATTTCCTTAACATACTAAGCCTTGTGCTAATCAGTGGCTTCTCTGGCAGGTTTACTGGTTCAACGTGAGGCTGAGCGTCAGGGTGACTGTCACCCCAGTAACTCCTTTACTCTGCCGAATTTAATCCTCTTTTAGCACATAACTATAATAAACTTATAGGGGGGGGGGGGGGGAGGGTCAGGTTTTTTGCTGTTCTGTATCTACCCGCGAATGTTATCGGTAACCATAATGATTGTCTGTTCGAGAAATTCTCATGCTTGCGATTCTTTATCTTGTCTGTGAATTGTGATACAAAAATACTGACATATGTACTCAATTATTTTGACATTCTTGCATTGATTCAACTATAGCACTTTTTTTAAAGCCATTTCATGCTCCATGTTTTGCCAGAGAAAAATTATCATCATCCTATAAGATGCGTATAGTTGCCTTTTGGCATCCTTAAATTTTTCTTCACTTTACTGGGACGATCAATGGATTTGATGACATCATCGACATTTGCTGTAATTACAGCTCCCCTTTGTTGCAATTAATGTGCTTTCCCTTCTTTATTAATTTGCGCACGTGCATACTGCTTGCGCAACTTTTGAAGTGCTCATTTGAACGAGCAGCACAGACTGTAAAAAAACAACACCGAGAGTAAATGTTTTGTCAAGGCTATTATCGAACATGGTGTTTGGGTGATCTGTGTTATTACAGCCTGTTCAATGAAGCTGTCTTGTGTAAACAAATAGACAGTGAAAAAACATTATGTCACATTTATCTTATCTCACGACCTCAAACTGCAAAACGTCCCAATGCTGAAATCTGATCACTTATTATTTGCAACAACTGTCCACAGCGCTACGAATAACCACGTCCTAATATCAGGTTCGACAGTCTGTGAACGTCAGACTACGTTGGCGCACGTGTCAATCAGTGATCGCGCGCCTGCAAAAAACAAACGTGTTTTAAAACCTCCTGAAAACGTACAGCGCTCACTTGACTGTTTACGCTTGTGAATGAACACGACCTGTCTCAACATCCATACTCCTTGGCGTGCGCACCTGTTTTATACGCAAATATTGCAAATCATCAAAAGACTTCTTAAACTTGTACCGCGTAGTGTACAAGTTGCAATTTTTCTTCAAAGGATTCGGTGGTTTTCAACGAGTCGGGACAATTGGAAATTGGTATTGCGGTGTGGCTTCCTCTAGGAGAGCTTGTGTGCTGGCATTCTGATAACACTTCTTCGTAGATTGTATCGAGGACCAAGACTCGTGGAAACTCTAACCATGCTTCCAGGTCTTGCTCGATTTAGCGTTGCCTCTCTCATGACAGGTCAGCCACAAGATCAGGGATTATTTAGCCCGTACTCGCCTTCATATCCAGGGATTCACACGATGGATAAACCGCAAGCATTCCCAACAGATTGCTACCGCAGACAGGAGTTTACCACTGCACCACCAACACCGCCTAACAGTGGGCAACAGTTTTGGCCGAATGGATCAAGTGCTTGGTGTTCTGCGCCAGGCATGCAGTATGGTGGTACTTTAAACACATATAATCCCAGCCCAGGTATGTTGGCTCAAATCCTACTAAGTTAGTGTTTATATATAAGCTCGGAGGCCAGAGTTAAATGAAATAGATTCGGTTGAGTTCTTATCACTACTACAGCTCATGATTAGTTCAGAAACCTAAGTCGATGTTCGTCCTCAATTCAAGATATTGTTTTGTTATATCCTTAACTACACACTGCAAAATATAACCACGATTAGTAAAAACTACTTTTTACTGATCCTAAGATGTCCATATTGGCGACAGCTAAATTACCCGAGGCGACGTTTGTGCAAAATCAAAGATTTGAAAAAGGAAGCTACTAATAAATCGCAAACAATTTCAGATTGATTGACTGGATTATAGCGAAATCTATCGGAGGCCAAAGAGATATTAGCTACTTATCAACAAATTTCCTGACTAAACGACCATCTGAATGAGTTTAGTGTTGTTTATCCTTATCGCCAATATGCCACTAATATACAGTCCATCGCGGCTGATATCCGTGTATATTTGGCCTATATATCAACTACTTAAACTCCGTTGTATAGCCGAGATAGTATAATTTATTAGGTGCTTTTAACGATGTGTTTAAACTAAACAAATACTTCAAGGACGCTAGGCTACGTTATGAATACATCAAAGGTCCGTCTTGTCATGCAGACATCAGAAGATTAATATTGTCAGTATCGTTTCTCAAAGGGATACGTCTCTTGTCTTATAAGTCAGGTTCACACATTCTCGTCGTGTTTGCACAAGACGAATAAAAGCATATGCGTACTTTTCTTCAACGAGAGTGATTTGCATAAACTGCGTGCGCCCGTACGCGTTTTGGATGAGTCAGTTTATTAATGCAATTAGGAAACGTTTAAAAGAAAACCTTTATGAAGGAGCAACTGAAATATGTGCTAATTGATCATTGAACGTCGTTTAGCATGTTGTTACAAATAGTTGAGTTGTTTAAGACTACAATTTGTCTTGCCAATCATTCTTGTAAGAAGCAGCTAAACTGAAGAACGCGTGTGGAATATGTTTCTTAATAAAACCTTATTAGCATGTTGCGCGATCGCGCGCCTTAGTTTTATAAACTGAGTTGGACGCAGGACGCAACAAAAACAAATCCCTATTTCGATTCTTACGAAATGTAGATTTTACTAGATAGCAGCAGTATTGCAGAAATGTGTGCAATCATTGGGTCTGTTAGTTGTGAAATGGTATTAATCAAACATCTAATGACTGTGCTGAGTCAAACAGGATCCGAGGAATGTACATTAATTAAGGTTATTGGTAAGGTTATGTGCATGAGATTAAATTCTACGATAGCAGTAATAAGCAAGGCAATAAAAATTGGCGTGCAAAAATATAACATTGCAAATAATACGTAGGGAAACGTAGGGAAACATAGCGTATTTCATTGTCTCGTAAACACTCGGGCAGTATAAATTATATGGACACAATAGACTATATATGCTACGTTTCGCTACGATACAATTGCCAGAGGAAAACGTGCTTAACTGACAATATCAAAAGCATTTTATGCAAATTAGTGCACAGAATCACGCAATGAACAAACTAATCCCTGTTTAAAAATGACATTGTTTTGCTCCATGAAGAAACAATCCGCCTGGCAGTAAGATTTTGTACCCTAAAAATCTGAATAGCCGACGATTAAAACGCATTTGCATGGATGTTCCCCTGCAGATCTCTTTTTGCTGAACATAATTCTTCTTTCATTCATTTACTGCACATATATGCATGTACTATGTACATCATCACATATATAAACTAAGCGGAATATTCTTTCTGTTTGTCTCGTTTCAACTTTCAGCTATATAGCCGGGAAGTAAAATCTAGCTTTAACTTCAACGTCATCGCAAAGAAAACATTGACGTTAGGCCGGATTAGTCTATTTTAATTGTAGTTTGGCGGTTTGTCAACAATTTGGCTCGCTGTTAATGAATATAGTTTCCGCCACCAATTAGAGACTTATGCTAAGTCGGTCTAAGCCCCAAGTGCAACGATTGGATTAATCGCATATATCAACCGCATTTTTCAATGTTTTCTTGACATCGAATTTGGCTTTATAAGTTCGAATTGGTTTTTTAGTAGACTCGTAATGCATTGCTAAATACACGCCTTGGAATTGGTTTTACTCGTTCAGGCTTTAAAAAATTCTGTAACTGCCTCTCTTCATACATGGGCCTATCCTATGTTAAAACATGAAACTCAAATTAGTCCTTCATTTTGTCTGAGCTGCATATGCATGACTCCGTCCGTTACTCCGTCTGCCTGTTCACCGACAGAAAAATTATCTGTAACTAAGTCGGAAAGTCTAATTAAAGCACTATAATATACCATAGATATTATTCCAGGAGAAGTGTATGACTATGTTTGATGAACAAGAAATCTCAAAGCTGCAGATTTAACAACAGATGGTAAACAAATTTCATGTCGTCAGGTGCATGTTTTATATAACTCAGAATGATTTTTGCGAAAAACTTCACTCACCAATGGTCAATATTTCATCATTAAGTTCTACTGGAAAACAAGCTATCTATATATAACTGCAAAATCCAGCAAAAAATTTTTGAGCTGTAATTCTTTCATAATCAACACTAGATGTGGGGTGGTCTTATTGTTGATACATCCTTTTTTTTCCCAAATCTGATATTTGTAGATAACTTGCGTGAATCGGTCCTCGATCATTAGATAGTATGGGCTGAGTTGAACACGCAATCAAAGATTAAAAAAAATAACAAAAGATTTACCTGGTTCGCGTTAGCCAGCTTGGAAAATTATAAAGGCCTGACCCGTTGACTGCTGTACTGCCTACTGGACTTTCTAAAAGGACAAGCTACAATCGTTCTGTAACAATAATCAATGTACAATCATGATTAAATTCCATACGTATACGTGTATTATAGTTAATTCAAACGTAAAGACTAAAATTTGTTTATAATATTGATGATTTGTCCACCTAGCTTAAATTACAAGGAAATAGATTTTATTGAATTTGATCAATATTCTGCCAAAATATAAACAGTTGATGCGTCGATCGTTCACCACAACGATGCATCCATGAGAAGAAGATACGCCCTACTGGACTTAAACAATGTAAAATCTGATCCTGATACTATCTCATAGCATCTTACTTAGTGACTTGGTCTTGTGATCTAAGGCTTTATTAAGAAAGCACGAGTTTCCTATATGGCTATATGGGTTTAATTTTAGCCTGTACGAAATGTTTAAAACACGGGTGGGCAAATTATATACTAATATAAACGCCATTGGTTCAGTATCGCTTTACAAAAAGCTGTGATAACAGACACTGCTGGTTAAGGGTAGATAAGGATTTGATTAACTCCAATATCTGAGTAATTTTGTACGAATTGTACGGTCTGTGAAACTACCATGTTACTCACGAAGATCTCAAGTTCAGAATAGGAATTCACACTTTGTTTCGTAGAATTTCTTTTTGATCTTGTGTGCATTGGAACAATGACCGACAGGTGGGCATATTTTGAAACTGGCTTTAATTTGCTTCATTAAGAATAATATAAACTGTAAAACGACCAGTGTTGAGTGATCCAAGTCACTGTCAGTTAAAAAAGCACGAGCTTGCTATTATTTTTATAGTGAAAAACCTTTTGAATTAAATAAACATTAGTATGAGTACAAGAGATCCTAGCATGCTACAACAGCAGTAGATGTCGATGATTTTTTTAACACTGTGTCCGTGCGCAATGCCGGCAGATAGAGTGCAGCAGAATTTACATGGATGCTTGTGATTTATAGGCCTGCGAATTAATATTGGCCTTATCAGGCAGAATATCAAATAATCTTGTGTCTAGCTATATTTACGTGGCAATTCCTTTGGGTTATTACATTCTTTGTAAGAGTTTGATAAATAAAAGCCAACACATGGCAAGATCCATCAACATTAAGCACTCTGTGAACGGGACAAGCAGTCAAGATTAGAATGGAATTCTTCAACCTTAATAAGCTTACGTCTAAAAAAGCCAGTGCACCGTGAGAAAGTCAGCTCAGATTAACTCTATCATCTCATCACTTCATAACTCGCAAACGGGTCATTTTTTTTTGCCTGCAGAGCTAACCAAATTATTAATTCTTTAAATTTATTCAAGCCTCTAGAAATCTCCTTATCATACACTATCAACATATAGTCAATTGTATTTAAAATAAATTCAGATGAAGCTGGGCATGTATACATTCAGGAACATAAAAGTTTGTAAAACCATTGATAAAGCTATTTTATCGACTAAATGCAAAAAGAATTTGTATATAATGCGAAATATACATATAAGGAATGACGTGTGCATAAATATTTTTTGGTGGTTTTAGTAGACAGTGAGTGGTTGTAAAACTTTACACTTTGTTATAGAGAGGGTTAATTGAGATTAGCTACTGATTCTTCTATCTATAACTGTACTTCATTGATATCAGACATAAAAGACATTATTAAGTGGTGTACTTTGACTGGATGTCTTCATCAGACTGATCTGCGTCTCAATTTGGCAAGTTGAATTCAGGCACGCAACACGTTATATGATAAACAACAAAACAAATTCAGCATAACTTTTGTTCAAAGGTTTACCAAAAGCAAGTAGAGAAAGAATTGCAGGGTTCCCCATCGTTGCGTTTTCTTCACCCCAAGCCTTGCTTTGATGTAAAGACTAGAGAGATTTGCTTGACTTCAATCCGAAGCTGTGAGGACAATATAACGTTAGGGAAAACCTGCATAAGTGTTTCATTTTACTGAAAGCTGATCTTCATTAGCAACTATGTATAGCCAATATCACAAAAGTTAACTTTTCCTCAGAGGTTTATAAAGAAAAAGCAGAAAGCCGAATTTTCTACTAATTTGCTTTTGTTCTACCATAGCTTATATGCTCGTGGTCTAATGCTTGTGCATGCTTATGTCGATGCTTATGTCGCGCACATCACTGGACTTCTTTGTTATGTCCTATTCTTATATATTGGACATTTACACGAAACAGTTACTCAAGTATGTTTTTCTAATATTTCTCTTTATTGTCCCCGGTGCTTCCCACTGCAGACTGCCGTGAAGTATTTTTAGCTTTCCTAACACGAACAGAAGTTCTTGTAACAACTTGTATACCTTTTTTAAACTATTGCAGCAACAACATATCCTTGTGGAAACTATTTCTTCTCTGACTATAATGTTGATAGAGACGACAGAGACAACAAAAAGAAAAGGACTCGCACGGCGTTCTCTACAGATCAGATAAAAAATCTTGAAAAAAGATTTGTATCGAATCATTACGTGGTAGGTGCAGAACGACAGAAACTTGCAAACGAACTGGAATTATCTGAAGCCCAAGTCAAGGTAATTAACATCTGAGATATTGTTCGAAGAGATTTGTGCTGTAACTTTGGGACGCATGCAATTTTGCACACAGATCAATGTTATTGTTAAAAATAGTTATAGAAAATAAATGACCATAAAGCACCGCAATCACCTGCATGTTTTTCAATTTTAGATGATTTTGCTTTTATGCTCAATCCGGTTATTTTAGTGGCTAAAATATTACCGTAATCAATCAAAATATTGCCATTATACCATTAGCTGATATCCTTGCAATTATCATCATCTAAAACATTCATTGCGAGATGTAAGACCATATATTTTCTTCGCTAACCATATAGCCAGTATACCGATCAATAGCAAAATCATCACCAAATCAGAAGAAATCATTAGTAGGAATGCGTTACTATTTGAAGTAACCAGTATTCTGTACCAAAACTGTTTACCTGTCTACTATCATTTCATGTTTCTAACGAAATTACCTCCTCTAAGAAAACATTTAGAATGCCCATTCAAAGTCATATTCATGGCATGCATCATTGTTTTAGGTTTGGTTTCAAAATCGCAGAACGAAGTACAAAAAAGAGAAAGAACTTGAAAAGTTGGGTAAACGTCGTGTGAAAAGAAAAGGTGAACATCATATTAGAAAGTGGCAAATATTAACGAAACATTTTGGACCAGATACGGACGAATTATTTTCTGATCAATGACGTGCGCCCGTCAGTGACATGAGTTCTTGTCTCATGAAGAATTTATCGCATTGCCACAGAAGTGACCAACAGAACAGAAGTATGCTTATCATTCCAAACTTGACATGACGAACGTAACAAATGGATGTTGTTTTTGAATAACACTAGATTGGCATTGCTTCCTTGCGATTTACCTCACTGTTTAAATCGGAAAGCAGTCGAACTCAGTCCCTATAGCGTGGTGCAAAGGCGTAACCTGGCCTCAACCTAGTACGAAGTTTACTTGTTTTCCTTGCGGTCGTGGGACAGGTTCTGGTACTCACTCTCACGATCACATTGCCTTTTATGAAGATGGTAACCCGGGGGTGGGGGGTGGCGTCATCTGCGCAACAGTTTGTTCACAGATCTATGTCACGTTCCTTTAGTAGACTAGATTTCTATTTCTCAATATGTATAATTCTCCAATATGTCGACCTCCAAATGAATTTTACTCTTATTTGAACAATGTCCTCACAGTTCACGAGCGTAAAACCTATTATTTTCATTACAAAGAGCAATTTTAATGAAAGTTACACCTCATAGGCGTAGACCAAATCACATTTCTCGACACCAAAATTAAGCATTTCACACGAACAGATATTAGCCATTCACGACTCACGAAAATATCCTTTATCACCCTCTTTTATTGTAAATTTGAATTTTAAAGAATGTAGTATAAATAAGCATTGTAAATAGGAATAAATTGAAAATTTGTAAGCAAGGACATGATTATTATACAGTTTGTATATGTGCGAAAATATTACAAAACGTAAGAATACGAGAATATATGAATTTTGAGTAAAACTATCGAATAAAATGATTAGTGCGGTGATAAGACAAAAGGGAATTGAAATGACAGGCCAAGATGGCAGTGCTCGTATGATGTTTGTCTAAGTATACATTTATGCAACTTTCTTGTGTGCAGTTTGTCACGCAGTAATGTGCGTTGCACGTGGCAGTGTTGGGCAGAGGCGTAGGAACGAATTAAAAGTTGGAGGGGCTGAATATACGAGCGTCGAAGGCGCGAGCTCTGTAGAGGGGTCCGGGGGCATCCTCCCCTGGGAAATTTTGAAAACTAGAACCCCGGAAATGCCATTTCCGGCGATTTGGGCACTTAATTTGGAGTTTATTTTGATTGCAAAAATGAGCTAAATTTGGCGCATTTTTTACAAAAAATGTGAATAATGTATAACGATTTCAAGAAAAAACGGATCAGTTGAAGTTTGAATATTGATTAGTGAATGTGAATTTCTGATATCTGTACTAAATGCTTATTGAAGTCAAATACTGATTTTATGGGTCCTATAACAATGTAATTAGATATTGACACGACAACAGGGAAATTGTGAAACTATCTGATTAATCTTGGTGTATTCTTCCAGGGAAAAATGTAATGTTTTAGGCTCTAAATTGCTCTAAGAACCAATCTGGGAACCAATCTAACATTCTAACCATTCTAACACACTATCTAACACAACATTCACATGATTAAAATCACGCCGGACGGATTTTTTTTTGGGGGGGGGGCTTAGCCCCTCCTTAAAAAAATTTGGGGAGCTCGAGCCCCCCCCCCCAGCCCCCCCTGTTCCTACGCCACTGGTGTTGGGTGAACCAGAGGGTGAACTCACTGACAAGTTCCATCTCTAAGCAATATACGATTCTAATCATTCTTTAGCTAAACGATCATAAGTCCAATTCTTTCAAGTATTTCTTCACTTCTCTCAATAATTCTCTCAAACTTGGCAATTTTGGCATTTGTATGTGAATGTGCGATTCGGGCAGCTAATATTCTGTGCTCTACCATAAAAATGACTTAACCCCTCCCCACCACCTAGGAAAATTCTTAAAATGAGGGTAATGTGGCATCTGCTAGCTTGGAAGACCTCGCAAAGGTTTTCTGATAACCACTTTTCCAAGCAGGTGCCAACCACATATCTCGGTACTGGAAAATAGAAACCCGTATATATCATAAATCCGTATAGTAAATCCCTGCAAACGTCTGCCTCAAAGTCCTGGGGCCGGTTGTATAAAACTCTAAATCACTTTTTTAAACTCTAAGCCACCAAACTATTCTAACAGGCTTTAGTAGAATCATACTAGTATACTATTGCAAATGCTGTAATTTGATTGGTTACTCTACTCGCTATCTATTCCTCGATAGATAGCGAGTAGCGAAACAATCATCTTCCTATAGAGATTTCTTTTAAAAAAATTGCTTAAAAAATCAAATTTTTTGTTGAATATTCTATGTTTGACCACTGATTCTACTAAAACAATTAGATTACTCGCTCTCGATTTCTATGCGGTGATAGTCGATTCGGGCTTCGCCCTCATCAACTATCACCGTATAGAAATCTCGAGCTCGTAATTATGAGTTGTTCGTTATAACCATAACAATGAAAGACAATTAAACCATCACATCGAATTGAAAGACCAATCACAAACCCTGCTATTTTTAGGTCGTACATAACCATTGTCAGTGACTGTCACGAGTTCTTCGTGCGCATTCCCGGCGCAGAGAAAGCATGACGTCATAGACAATGCACCAATGACAATGAGCAAAACATGCAGTTAATGCAAATTTGCGTTGCTGGTGTCAGTCTGTCAGCACTCAGCAGCAGGCGAGCTTGTAAGATTTAGGAAAGCTTTTGCTGTATTTGTAGGCGAATTTTACCACAATGAAGCTTTTTCTTGTATTCGTAAGTCTTGCTATAACAACATTTAGTTATTCTGTCGCGGTTTTGCCACCATATTGCGGCGCAAATGTCGAAGAATACCCGAAGGCAGAAGGAACTCTTCGACAAGTTCATTTGGTCATGAGGTATCAAATTATGTTTTTTTTTATCCCCTAGAAATATCCAGGAATTACGCAGTCGTTAAGGTTATCTTTTAGATCTAAAACGAAAGTTTATTGTTGTATGATTAGCTGTATGAAAATATATACTGACAAGATTTTCTCCAAAGAGCGAACAGTTTAGCAATCTAATATATTGTGCAATCAGCATTGCTGTGCGAGGCGCAAAAACCGATGATGTTGTCATTCTCACGACTTTGTAACTCTTGTGCTAATGTGCGCATTCTGGAACATCCTATGGCTACTGAGCTTTCTTATTGTAAATTTGTAATTGCAAGTTTCCACTTTGCACTGGAAAGTTTGCAAATTGTAGGCCCAATATTTCAAAAATTTACTATTTAATGTATAGTGAACATCAAAACTGCGCAACCAAGATCTTGGTTGCACAATACAAACTTTCAAGACTGGTTAACACACATAATAATGACATATTGGGCAGGGGGAGGGGTTGTGGGGACACCCTTTGAAGTTTGGGAGCTATTTTTTAGACTGTCAGTGCTCTCATGTAATATCATTTTGCATATAGATAAATATGGTACAAAATAAGTTTCAACTTTCAAGGTTGTTTCCAGGTGCATTAAAGTCTAATGTAAGGTTAACGAGCTTTTAAACAACCTATGTGGTTGCTTTGAACTTTAGGACATTTTCAGGTTTAAGTTTATAATCAGATTTTGAACAATCATCCCCAAATGTGACTAACCTAGCTGTCAAGTAATTATATCTACTGTTATTGACCTTGGGGTGGTCCTAAGAGCAAGGTGATTTTTGCCAATTTCACTGTTTGCCATTGCCCCTCTCCAGGCATGGAGATCGTATCCAGGCAAGTGCTGGAGAATGTTGGAAAGGAGATACATACACCTGGGATTGTCTTTTGACTGATGCTAGCACACCAACTATCAACATTCATCAACGTTACCTTCGTTTGGAAAGAATATATCGGAGAGGTAGTTGACTCATATCAAATGCAATTACACAATACTTATAAAATGTGATTACACAATATCTACTAGGCAATTTTACCATTATATAAGCTTATATTTAGTTGCATTTATCTGTAAGCTATAGGTTATATAATCTTAGCTAGACCAGCTCGGTCTTGATTGAGCAAAATCAAATGTTGCAATTATGTATATTATTACAGTATTTTATACTGGTCGTGAAGAAGTACCTGGTAACTGTGCCCTGGGTCAGCTGACAAGCAGAGGTTTCAAACAACAACTAGAGAATGGAGAAAATTACAGGAATGTCTACATTGACAGTGGTTTCTTGTCAAAGAATTTTTCCTCTGTCCATCATCGTGTTAGGAGCACAGGTGAATGTGAAATGTGTACTTTTGAATTCAAAGTCTCAACACAGCACAATACTCATAGTCATTTTGCTAATGTCTTGCCTAGATATCTTTAGGACAATCCAGTCTGCACAGGCCTTTATGACTAGTTTTTACCCACCTTCACAACCTGTGGTAGGACGAGCTAGTGTAATGGATGTCCATACTATGGATGGAACATATGAAAATCTGTACCCTAACCAAAAGTAAGATGCTTGGTTCTATTGTTTGGATGTATGCTAGGTTTACTGGGCCTCCTAATCTTGCTGACTAACTTACTAATTAACTTGTTTCCAGTTCAACTTTATTGTATTTCTTTGTTTCTGTTTCTTTTCAGACTCTGTCCAAAGGTTCAAGAATACCAGATAGCATATTTCAAATCTGCAGAGTTTCTCAGTCATTATGAACAAGTTAGCAAACAGTTGGTTACTGATCTTCAAACTGCCTTGGGCGATGAGAGTTTCAGTAAGTTACTGACAGGATCCTTGCTGATTTATTCATATTGTGGTGTCTAGTATAATTTCTACATTGAATACTAATGACAATTTATTGATAAATGCATTAAGCCTGTGATGCTTTGCAATCAGTGTACACATCACCAAGACTTCTCTTCGTCTTACCCAGCTTATCAAGATGTATTCAAACTGTTTGATTGCCTCAATGTATACAAGTGTCATGGGGTTGCAATACCACCTGGCATTACAGACGATTTGTATGACAGAATTGTGAATGAAGCAACCTATGTGCTCTACAATATGTATGCTTATCCCACTCCACCTGAGGCAGCAAAAGTTGGAATTGGATTCTTTGTCAAGGAAGTAGAGAATGTAAGTGAAGTGGTATATTTAGGATATGTTGTGCCATAATTTCTACGTTTTATTTTAACTGTGATTTGAACTGGCGGTTTCTTGCAGGAAGTAATACGAATGACCCAAGGGGAATCAAAGCTCAAGTTTGTTCTGTATTCTGCCCATGATGTAACACGTAAGTATATACATCTATGTGCCTGTATAATGTATTTGCTTAGGTGTGTGTACAGCATGCAAGGTGCCTTCAGGCATTAGCCAAATTAGATGTGTGACACTCTGGCATTTTGGTAATCTTTTTGGTAAAACTTGATGTTAAATGAGCTGAAAACTTATGCGGGAGTCTGACATAAAATCTGGCATAATGGAGAATGACACTGTAGTGATTGTACGCTTAATAGTTGTTGTCGGGTTGTTGTAGACACCTATCCTGAGTTGTTGAATAAACTACCTCAAAATGTCTTCAATATAGCCTACTGTAGTCTTCTGAAAAAGACAAATTTTCAAAAATTTATTTCGTTAGTCATGTCTTTGTTGTTGGCATACAATATCAGTGATGGAGTTTGGCCGCCATATGCATCGCAGATGATTTTTGAAATCTACGAAATGTCGGATAACTCTTTCTCCATGCGTATTTTGTACAATGGTAAAGTCATGAAAATGCCATTCTGTAACAACCAAGAAATGTGCAACACTGATACAGTGAAAGCATATACAGCGACATTCTTGCCTGAGAGTGTGGAGAAGGACTGTTACTGAATGAGAAAGGTTTAAAGGGGGAAAGATTTCAAGGAAAAAGAAACAAAAACGATAACTGATGAAGAAACAATAACTAGAGCTTAGCTCACAATAAAATAAGTAAAAAACACTTGGATATCATGAAAAGAAGCATAATGTAGGTGAATTATATGAGAACAAATAAAGTGCAATGGTGATCTAAAATAAAAGCAGTATTCTTCCAAAAAGTCTCATTAATGAATTATAATTATATGATTTTTATTGTTAACTGCTAAGGTTAATGTAAACGATTTAATTGTTAAGGTTAATGTAAACGATGAGAAATAAAGGTATCTTATACATGCAGTTAGGGATTTGTCCAGTGTTTTTTGTGAACACCTGTGTGTTTGGATCTGCATTAGCTAATTAGTACATTATGAATAGTCCTGAGAAAAGCTTTGGTGTATTGTCTGGAAAGGATTTCAAATAATATGGGGAATATGTTGCCAGCAAGTACATATGAATAGTCCCAGCAGATTCTGGAATGACTGTTCACAAATTTTTTTATTTCTGAACTGGTTTATCTTCTGGACCATTCTAAAAAACAAAACATGCGAAACATCCCAAAAATTAGCTCCACTAAGGAGATCTGTAAGTATTATTCTTACTTTCTATTTGCGTAATAAGTTCATCATAACTATCTCATAACTATCTAATATCATATTAACTAATAATCATGATCACAATATGTACACTAATATTTCTGTCACTGTTCTTTATTTAGTTTTCGTAGTCTTCGTCCTCGCTGCTCAGCGATTCAAATGTATCTGTATTAGCAAACAAAAGAATGTGACTTAGTCTAATCAATTAAATCTAATTAGGTAATTCTAATTAAACACTAATTTGATTTAATTAAATCTTTTTTCAACAGCATGTTGCCCATTTGGTTCATTACATTGTCAAATCAAAATATAATGAAACTTCTCCTTGTACCGTAAATTGACTAATTCATATTTTATCTTAAAAATACGTCCAGCCAATTTAAGACAACATAACAAGAAACAAGTTCCTAAAGCCTATTTTTTCAAGAAAAAAAGAATTCGGCAACGTGATTGGTTGACATTGGTTGGCGAAAAAATTCGCCGCGAACAAGTAGAAACTGTTCCTACTTTTTTTCTGTTCGCGCGAACAAATTCGCCAAGTGGAAAACAGGCTTAAGAATGAATTCGAAGTCATCTTGTAATTCAAAATATGAATGAGAAACAAGCAGTTAAAACTGTAAATTTTCGACTTTATTTCAAAGTCATCATCGGACAGAATGATACTGTATTTTATCTTCGGATCCCATTCTCGAGTTCTGTCTTCATATTCAGGTTTTCATGTTTCTAACTGGCCACTTACCTAATATTCCTGTTTGAAGTTTTGCGAAATTGTTTGTCAAAAGTTTGTCCGATTTTTTCTCAACTTCTTGTATTTCTGAAGGAGAAAAAATAAGACAATCTTCCACTCTAATTTTCGACTAACATTAAAATTTAAACTTTTTGCAACTTGTGACAAGGTGTGGCAGTCCACGTGCGAAAGCACGTACACACGTAAAAATCTCACAACTTGTAACAAGTCTGCAGACAAGCCGTCAACAAGATGTGTTCGCACTGCTTGTTCCAAAGTTGTCAACAAGCTGTTCCAAACTTGTTGACAACTTGTAACAAGCTTGACGAAAATATCAGACTTGTTACAAGGTTGTTCTAACAACTCTGATACAATCTTGTTGTAGCAAGTTTGTTACAAGATTGACAACACAAGGCTGTAACAATATTGTTATATCATGACTGTATCATTCTTGCTGGAACAATCTTGTAACAGGTCTGATAGTCCCATCAAGCTTGTTACAATTTGTCAACAGCTTGTTCCAAACTTGTTCTAAGAAATTCGGAACAAGCAGTGCGAATACATCTTGTCAACAACTTGTGAACAGACTTGTTACAACTTGTTTGCAGGTCTGTAGCAACTTGTGCGTTTTTACGTGTGTATGTGATAGGTATGTATCTGTGTCGGCGGAGTTGGAAGTAACAGAGAGGCGTAGGGAGGGAGAATAATCAAACTACATAACTCGGAAATCCACTAGGTGTCCTCTGCAGGCCACCTGCATGCAAAACAAAGAACTGCTAAGGTAGAAGGTTTTCCGAGATCTTGGAAAACTATGCACTTCTATGGAATTTCATGGTAAATATAACATGAGCCATCAGTTGATCGCTAGGTCACTGGCTAATTTTACAACTTCACCTCTAATGGCTGATTTAGAAACCTTGATATGTTATTCTAAATGTTTATTAATGTTCACAAGACTTGAAGTAAACAAACAGGTAGGGAATCTAAGACAGACAGGTAAGATCTAAGCAACTTGCAGGCTAAATTAAATTTACTATTTGCTTTGGACAATTCTTAGCTCAGTCACACCTAGTTGTGTTGGGTTTACGGAGACACTTACCCTCCAAATGATCGTGTTTTGGTCGCAAATGATGTTCCCCACGGAAAGACGACTCACTCGCTAAACTCAGCGTTCGTGTTCTTGGTTTCACGGTTATTTTCGGTAGCTCTTGATGCCTTTGTGAAACTTTGTCGATGAAACTGTCAATGCATTGTTTCCTCACAAACGCCATCCTCCACAAATTCTTTATTTCATTCGTTGTCTTCTTTGATGATAAAGCGACAGAAAATTCCTTACCTTCCTGAGGCAAACCGTATGCAAGTCTTGACACCGCTGGAACTTCGAGCGCATTTCTTGAAACATGCATGTGCCTAAGACGATGTTTCTTAGTTTCCACGAATTTGTCTCGAACTCTTCTGAGTTCTTTGCGGTTTTGTTCATCCTCCTTAAGTCTCTTATTGAATTCCTGGATACTTTTGTTGACTTCTTTTTTGATAGTTCTTTTTTGAAATTCGTTCATTCTTTCCCGAATGCACTGTAATCTCCGATTTCTCTCCTCCTCATTCACATAAATCGACCTTAACCTGTTGAACGTCTCTGCTGCCTTCGCGTCTAATTCGATGTTCCTGGAGCGGAGACTTGGTAATCTGTGTGTCACGTTCATCTTCACCATTTCATCAGTACTTTGCGTTTCGCAGCTTTTCGATCGTTCACTAGGCTGATTTCGCGTGAGCACGGCTTGATGTGCGCGATGATTTGCCCAGTTACGTGCCCAACGCTTGTCGTTTTTCTCGGAATGACTGGAAGGCTTTCGTTTACTTGCTCGTTTCGAACATTCACTTGTTCCGTTTCTTGTCACCCAAGAAACCTCGAAGGTATCTGTTGAGCAACAGAAATAGGATACTCATGTCATACATGTATATATGTACGCAAGTATGTATTCAGTACGTTTTTACATGAAATTAAAACTTCTTGAAGTTTGATTTTAACTAGTGTATAACTCGATGAAAATAGAAATGAACAATGAATGTTGTGAGGGCAACAATGTTCATAATTGTCAACAATATTGTTCAGCATTGTGACACCTTATTTAGGCTCAATAATATTGAGTTGCTGTTCCATATTGTTGACAACTACGATCAATGTTGCCCCGCAATAATACAACGTCGTTAATTTTTCAATCCTGTTTTCAACAACTTTTAATTTTCGACGATGTAGATATGTAATCCATGAATTTTGCCTATGCAGAGACTTATTAACTTGCCCAATCTATCTGATTTTGTTTTAAAGTCTTGCAGAGTTACGCGAAACCTGCCTGTTTGATCACTTTTTAGATTGCGGAAATCCACGAAAATCCCCATTCGAAGATAACAAACCCCCTAAGACATTTGGTTTGTACGATCGGGCTGTACAAGGGAGAATACCAAACAAATTAGCTACGCAAGAGTTTCGACGGCCTCTCTTATTTCTAAGACTTCGAATGAGAAGACATATCCCACCCATTGTAGAGCAACTTCTAAATTTAATTAATTTCTAAATTAAATATTATTTACATTGTAAAATACTCAATCTATATACTTTCATATCTCATAATGAAAATGAAAATCATCAACTGTTCGTCAACATGAACTTGAACATGAACGACGACTCTTCTTAATTCTTTTTCTTACCGTTACTTGAAGTGTTTTGATTCGAAACGTTTGTCTTGTTCACCTGTCCACTTGTGGGATTAGCTCGGTTATGTTGCCTTAAGCTTTGAAAAGTGTTCCAGCTTTGATGAATAAAAGCGCGATCATACGTCCTAGAATATGTGTTATAAGTATTATATATAAACGTTTTATTTTTGGTTTGCGAACTGCAAAAGAGTGCTCATTGACATATAGACAGAGCAAACAACTTACCTCAACTTACCACTTACAGCAACTTACAGCAACTTCAACAACTTACCACTACAGTCTGTTTCATCCAGAAGGAATCTTCAAGTAATTACTGCTGTAGTGGTAAGTTTTTGGGGTACTTTGCACGATTATGTATATATGTAATTAGACATGCGATAATTTTTTTGTATGGGCTTTAATTTTGGACGTGTTAATGCCATTGGCATGCTCATGCATATATTGAGACATTCATGTCAATGAACATAACCCCTGAATCTCATTCGTTGCAACATTGCTCAGTTAAAATTCATTTTGCTAAATGAACTTCATTATTCTCTCTTTCCCTCCGAGTTAAATGTTTTTTCCAGCCTAAAACTGTGTCATAGTTGACTATATATATGCTTTACTATTGACTGCATGTATCATAGTTCACTTCGCCACAGCCCGAGTGCGCGTTTACGACGAGGAGCTATAGTACACTTGGATCAATTTACATGAGACTTATAATTGTTAGGTACATATGAGCGAAAGTCGATCTTAATGAGCCAAGTCTAATCTAACCACAACCGTGACCACGTACATACACGGAAGTGATTTTAAGATATAACACGTACTGAAATTAGTGAAATAGAATAGGAATTCATATTTTTCGCATTAGTAACTACAGACATGTGGAGGTCATATCTTTACTGACGGGTCACATCTTCCTTATTCCAGTAAAGCTTACCCTTTAGCACATATACCATTCCCAATGGCAAGATTCCATCTTGGATGAAGCTTACTCTGGTGTACCTTTCAACTAGCTACGTGCTACATAAGACCTTAATCCACTTACCTTCGACTTGATCCAAATGTCGCCTGTTTTCTTTCAACACCGACTGACGCACGTTTCATTATACGGTCAGACTACTTGATCTACAAGTGTATATTCCTATTATTCATTCGACTGACGCACATGCTTGGGCGAAGGAAGATTTCTTCATCGGAGAAAGTTTAAAACATTTTTGATGACTATTAATATCTCAATGAACGAAAACTCTAATCCAAATGTACAGTTGTATCAAATCGGCGTCGTGACCTTTGTGCGTTTTGTTGCTATAGAAGCGTAGAGCAATACATATAATCACCTGATTTGCATTCACATTTTATAAAACGACGTTCAGAAGAAATGAAATACTTATTGCCCCTTTTCGGGCTAACACTTTCTTGCCAACACGAAACGGCATAAAATGCCACAGAAATAAAGGTCTGCAGCAGGTATCGCTTACAAATTTCAAACAGCGAAACAGCGTAATTATCTTTTTCTAACAAAGTGTTTGTTTGGCCTATGGTAATTCATTAATTAGACAAACATGATCGTTTTGTAGACCACCGTTCGACATGATAAAGTGACATAAATAGATAGAAAACGCAAATATATGCCAAAACTGACAATTTTATGGCGTTTATCGTGAATGTGCTGTGTAAACCTTTCCCGAAGCAGTTAAGAAAAGCCTCCGACTTTTTGCGTCCCGCGTGAAATTAAATTACAAACATAAGTGTGCGATTTTTTAATTATCTTTTTCGTTTAACATGGAATTAGTCTAAAATCGTAGGATTTGTTGATAATAACTGTTGCTGTCACATGCAAATTAGATCAAGCTTGGGCGGTAAGCCTAAACTTAAACAAGGTTTTCTCATAACTCAAGCCGCGAATATTTTAACAAAACAGAGATCTCAAATCAAAGTCAGAAAAGGAAAGAATGAAACAAAAACGCAGGCGTTCAAAACTCAAAAGATATTAAAAAAGGCGTGTTTAAAAACTTGCTTCTTGATTGCTTCTGACTGCATTACTGAAACTGGCAAACGAAATTTAGTTCGAAATAAATATTTGCTGGCCTATGATATAAAGTATATTCACACCAAGCAGCTGTGTATTATTGTCGAACTTAGTCTAGAATTGAACGAACAAAATGAAAAGTCAGTAAGCCAATTCGTTCCGAGCGACTGTTCGTCTATGGGAACATTGGGACAAGCACAGCTGTGCGTGTATATGTCAGTACACATAATAGTTTGATCACAAACAGAATATCCTTATTGGACTCAAATTTTGTTTCATTGTTGTTTTCATTGCTTTCCAACATATTTTGAAAAGCCTCTTCTTCTTTCCAAAATTCGCTTGTATGTTTTCACATCTAATTTGTCAAATCAAGCAAGCCCACGGACAGAAGATACTGAAATTCGTGAGTTAAATGGTTAAAGGAAGAAAGTTATATATAGGGAAGCAAATGCACTTCCTTTTAAAACTCTATCGTATCAAATCCTGTGTTAATAAGTGGAACTGAATAAAGTCTGGACAAATGAAGCAGTTGAAAGTGTTCATTTTAGATAATTTTTATTCAAATCTCAGATAAATAAAACACTCGGCCTGCGCCTCGGCGCTAATAATGCCTCGTGTCTCGCAAGCACACGTGTGTGCCGATAAGCAGACATCATGGCCGACAATTTAGGTGAAACAGAATTGAGAGAAAATATTGCGGGTTAGTTTCATATTTCTTTGTCTTTCCATTGTTTATAAGTTCATACCATCGTAATATCTCATTCCTCGCGTTTTATGGAGCCACATTTTGATTTTCTTCTTGTATTTTTTAGAAATTATCAAGAATGGCGACCTGGGCAGTCTAACTTCTAAGAAAATTCGACAAATATTGGAAAAGAAATATGATGTGAATTTATTGCATAGGTAAGAAATACTAGCCACAACACTCACATATATGTGCTGAAGTTTATAATGTAATATAGCGTGTGAATTGTGCCATGTAAGTAATAAGTATATTATATTTGTGTCAGTATTTATTTGTCGGTTGCATTATTGATTCCAATTGCTGTAAATTGTGAAATGTTATTTAATGGTTTAATGTTCCAAACCAAATAACAGATTACATGCTGCCGTAAATTATTGAAAATTCGTGCAAAAGATAAAATCCTGTGTTAATAAAAGAAAGACAATTTTCTTTTTTGATGTGTTTACAATTGCAGCTGTCCCCAATTTTTTTCTTTTAAAGAGAGGCCACTCAGACAGTCAACCTTAGGTTGAAATTTTGGCGTTATAATGGGAATGAAATGGTATCTTTTGCCCAAATAATAATATAGTTGCCAAATTCAAAAAAATTTAACAGATTGACAATTAGGATACAGAGCGTCCCCTTTAATTGACAAGTAATATATTCAAGAAAAATTCAAGCATATATAAGCAAAAAATTATTTCAATATGAACTTTTAAACTTCGCAACAAACTTGCGAACTGCTCGAACTGCACTTAAGCGTTGGTCAAAATATACAAAAATGTATGACAATGTGCCTTCCCAGTTAATGCTGTAATGGATTTATGGTTGGAAACTCCGGAACTTGGCCATAGGATGTGTGGCTCACATTGTTTTGTAGTATTGCATTATGAAATCACCAGAATACTCTAGCTTTGTACAGTGGGCAATGTATAGTGCAAATGGTGAATGACCTATAAAAGATTCCGCACCCACTCCAAGGGTGCTCAACAGAGCCGTAGTTAGAATGAGAGAGTGTATATTCATATACTCACGTTCTGAAAAAAGATTGTCCTTGATAACTGGTCCTAAAGTAGGATTATTATATTGAAATGCCCTGTATATTTTCATAAATATATTTTGTACAATAAAACTCACTGTGTTATCCAGGAAAAAACAGATTGATGATATAGTAATGCAATTGGTTGATGAGCAGTCAGATGACAGTGATGAGAATGGCTCAGCTGAAAGCACAAGTAAAGTTGATTCTGGAAAGAGTATGAAGGAGGTATTTTGCAAATTCACCTGTTGCTGTCTGGTTATTTGTTAAGGAATAGTTAACTACTAGATTTTTTATTTAGGGCAGATTATGCTTATTCAAAGCAGAGCCTAGGACATTGCTCAGTTTGCACCCAGCTCTAGCTAAAACTCCCCCTCCACACACAGCATTCCCATACACAAACATACAGCACCCCACCTGGACCCCCCTAATAATCATACCACTAGAAAATCAAAATACAAGTCTTTTAAATTCAGCCCCTTCCCAAATGTGTTTGGGTGAACTTGTTTATTTTTGGGTGATTTTACTTGTGTTTTGTTATAACCATTGTGTTTTTCCTAGTTGTACCAGTTACTCTGCTAAAAAGAATGTCTATGAAATCTTTGTAACACCCTTTAGGAGTCATCAGAACCAGAAACAAAATCACCAGTCAAATCAGAAAGGGTAACTGATTTCTATAGATTATAATGTTTTCTGCTCAGTTTTTTAGTTGTCAGTTATGCTCTCTATCAAGGTTTAAATGATTCCTTCTAGATATCCAACTAGTACATTATGTAATAAATTATACCCACTGAAGCACACCCTTTTTAAGGCACCCCCTGGAAGTATTACTGTAATTAACTGTTTTGTCTTTTTAATTATAATTTTTATCAGGTTTCTGTAATTACAACTAATAAACGGAAAAAGAAAGTAAAGGCGGAAAGTGATTCTGATGCAGAAGAAGATTTTCAGGTAGCTAGAGTTACCTAGTGTACATACAAATATATTTGGTGCTCTAGGACCAGGTTTTGTATTGTGAATAAAACAAGCATCATTTCACCTTTACCGTACCTTAGTGTTACTTTCATAACCACCCTAACATTTAGAGTACTGATCACAGCAAAGTTAACAGCCCCGTGCAGAATGGGATATTACAGGATTGTTAACTTTTCCGAGATTGGTACTGTAAGATTCCAATGATGTGCTATTTTTTGTAACAAAAGGCTAATTTATTATGTGATGTTTTCTAGAGTGAAAGTGAGAGTGACTCAGATTATGATGCTCCTAAACCTAAGAGGAAAAGTAGCCCAACAAAACGACCTGCAAAAAATGTAAGATTAAAAATTCTAGTCTTAAGCTGCAAGTAAAGATAATTAGGAGTTTACCCCTATGTCCATTACATACCATGTTATTGTTTATTGCAGAAAGAGAAAGGTAAAGTGGCGAAGAAACCCAAAGCAGAAAAAGGAGAAGGTGTGAAGAAAAAAACAGGTAATCATTGAATTATTAGCTCTTTTGTGTTTAGTTTTGTATATACAACTGATAAATTTGGACAACTAGTCTTTGATGTTATATATCTTTCAAATTTTCTTGTTTTCCTGAATTTACAATAGAGAGTCAGTCCAGACTGAATGCTGGGAAATTGTCTGTTCATTAGGAGGATGGGAGGAGATGTTCCAAACCAGGAGAAACTGGGAAATTTGGCCACACTTTCTTTACTGTATCTATTTTCACATTCAATTTGCAATGCTTGTAGGCTTTTCAACACCAATGTTATTGTCACCAGAACTTGCAGAACTGATGGGAGAAACACATGTAAGTAAAGTTATTCATGTCCCTATTTTTGGTTCTGATCATATGCTAATAACAAGTTTTAAGTAAATCTTATGTTATTTGAACATTTTAGATGCCTCGATCAGAAGTCGTAAAAAAGATGTGGCAGATTATTAAAGAACGAGATTTACTGGTGAGATCTTCCATTAATCATTTTATTGTGGGTTATTTGACATGTTAATGACACTATGAGGTGAATTGGTGTGACAAGCCTGTCTAAAGTATGATCATAACGTACATGTCATGATTACCAAGAATTCCTTTCATATCATCCTTTGTGACTTCATTTGCAATAAATCTCTGCTTCTCTGCTTTACCCTTGTTTTACCAACAAATCTTTTAAAATTGGATGTGTGGCACTGCCCAATACAAGCCTATCAGTATGCTCCCGTGCATTGGATCTATTACCAGATACTGTATGACAGTTCAAAAGAATTACTCCCATTTTACTTGTAACAATTGTTTCCTATTAATAGGATCCAACAAATAAACGTTTTACGATATGTGATGATCAGTTGCAAAAAATAATTGGTAAGCTATTCTGTATGTCTTTCATTTTGTCGCCTTGCATGCAAACCTAGTATTAGTTACTGGGGGTGACCAAGAAAAAGTAGCCATACGTCAAACTAATGACATGGTTATTTTTAACATTGTCATTTCATAAGAATAATATATTTTAAAAAATGTTCTTATTCAATACTTTGTTGGCATCCGTTTCACTTTTATGACAGCCTTGCATCATCTTGGCGTGCTTTCAATAAGACTATGCAAGTATTCTATGGATAATGACTCCCATTCTCATTTGAGAACTTCAAACAATTCATCTTCATTCTTTGGCTTATGTTCCATAGTTATTCAATTGAGCTGGCCCCATAAATTTTCTATGGGGTTCAAGTCCGGAGATTGTGCAGGCCATTTCATTACAGTCGCTTTCTTACATTCACTTTCTTATTTGCGAGATATTCCTGAACCACTCCACTTGTGTGTTTTGGACGTTATCATGCTGAAATACAAAATTATTTCCACACAATCGACGAGCAGGATGAACGAGATGGTGTATTAAAATCTGATGGTATACTGGGCCTAACCGCCTAACTGGATGAAGATGCCCCACACCATTCCAGGAAAAACAACCCCATGTGTTAATTGATTTTTGGTGTTTTACTGTCCCTTGCATTGTACGACTGGTATCTTTTCTCGCCATCCTGCCAAATAAATTGGGAAGAGTTGTTTGGTACCACTGATCAAGGTGCCAATGTACGTGTTCCCGGGCAAATGCTAAACGCTTCAGGTGATTATTCTCACTGGCAAAGGCCTTTCTGGTCTTTTTTCTCCAGTGTATTCCATTTTAATCAAACGCCCTGAACTGTTGACGTGGAACTTTCACCCCAGTTGAGGCCTTTAGTGAATCAGCAAGGTGTTTTTGAGGCCAAACTCTTTCATGGTTTGGTTAGCACTTACCGCTGCTTTCAACATCCCAAGAAATTCATTATTTCGAGCAACCCTTTTGCTTCTTGTTCTTGCTTTCTGTTCTTCCTCTCCATCTTTATAAAAACAGTATGTCTACTGGGAAGATTCCACAATTTTTTGCCATATTACCACAAACTTTTTATATTAAAATTTACCTTCCAGTGCTTGTGGTACAATTTGATCATGTTTGTATACACGTGCAATGCATAATGATATGAAACAAATGTGCTACATTGGATTTCTCGTTTGCAGAGGAACGGGTTTTACATGTTTTTTTGTATGCTAGGCATTTATTCATCAAGAGACTACATTTAAACGCATGCCTACTTTTTTTGGCCACGTCCTGTTGGTTAGTTACAGGCAAATCAATTTGACTTATGGTACTTGATGTTCAGGGTAAATTTTTAAGGAGAATAAACATGGTAACTTTGTATCCCTTTCTCCTTTGCTTCAGGTAAGAAAAGATTTCTGACATTTGCCATGATGAAGTACCTCAAGAAGCATGTAAAAGACCCAGCGATGATATGAGGGGTAGATAAGGTTAGATTGGGATAGACAAAGTTTTCATGCGGTTTGTTTGTGTGACCGTTGTGTTTTTAGTGAAGACATAAACAAGGTTCAGGTTTGCCTTTGAAAAAATGACGAAAACAGCAAAGTGGTTTTGAACAATCGGGAGACCACATATAGTGTTTTAGTGAACAGTTATAGAAAACTATTGATAAAATTGAGTTCATACTTCATGCAGTTTCACATGGATTTTATGCATTCTTAAAGCAATCGATGCTTTCCAAATTTGCTGGCTAGCAGTGAAAACTGTATATTTTGAATGGATAGCATATTGTCTACTTGTCTTAGAACCTCTTCTCCAAGGGTCTGCATTTGGGTTTATGTGACATTATGTGAAATAAATGCTAAATATGGAAATGAAAGACAAGAAATCCTAGTTTGCATAGTTAGCATATAACATGCAGACTGCCACCCGAGGTATCAATTAAAATACATACCCTCTCCCTCTAAATGTATTAAACAGTCCAAACTAGTAATAACAACCTAAACTATCAAATAATATACAAAACATATAGACTTTGAGTCATCCACAACTAGTATTAATATAACATAACAGTAAATTGTTAATTGATATTATAGTTAATAAACATCCTATTGATTGATAACAATAGAGTGTATGTTTGAAATGACCAACGGTTGGGAATTGAAACAAGCCTGTATTCCAAATGTTTTTCAAATGCAATTATTTTGTGACATTTATGACAAAATATAGTTGTCAGCATTTACCACTTGTAAAAATAATCAAGCCAAGAATTGTTGAGTGTTACTATAGATCACAGATAATGGTTTTTAGGCTTCTAGCAGGTTAGTAAAGAAACCATAGAGCTTAAAGGTATCCAAGAAGTTTTTCAACAAGTAATTTGAGCACTTTAATATTGAGGTATCAGTAGGATGTTGCATATCATGTTCCTCATTCTCTGGAAGTAGAAAATACAAGATTCATGACAACAGTTATATAGATGAATAATTGAGACATAATTGACAATATATAGATACATAATTGAAATTAGTAATTGTAGCACAGGCCATTTATAGAACAGCAAAGCCATTCGATGGTTCAAGTTTTTATTAAGCAACAACACTGCATAGGGTTAGGGAATGGGAATAATTAGAGAATCTAAACACTGTAGCAGCAATAAAGTTAATGATTGTAGCTAAGAAAATTGTGTAAATTTTACCAGAATGTATGAAGGTCAGAATTCGTCTCAAAAAGCCTGTTGAAGAACAAGCCTAATTAGAGAGGAGGTTATTTTGTTTTGTTTTATGCCCTTAGGGTATTTTCTCTGCATCTTTTTTTCAGTCGTTTTTGTTATCAGTTACTCCAAGGAAAGGATATACTAAAACAAATGTCCGACTGTTTGGCCACCATGACTTGGAAAATTCGAATGACTGGCACATCTTTGTGATTTCTTTTTTTGAAGTGTAAAAAAGACTTAAGAACTCATGCCAAAGCTGCGTCGCTGTTGCATTTGGTGAAAATGTGTGAAATAGACCTGCTATGGTTGGTTTATAGTTCAAACGATGTTGTGAATTTTTTTGGGGGGTTTTGTTGGGTAGTCACTGGTAATGAGTACATTTACCTCTCTTAGTAAAAACATTTAAACAACAGAATTCATAAAATACTTTATTTCTTGCACTATTGCAATTCAACCCACTACTTATACAAAATGCATAAAAATTCTATGGTAGATGTTTTTAAAACATTGTAACATATTTTATCGTTATCTAATACGTGATGTGATTTTGCAAGCTATCAACGCCTGTTTTAACTAATTACATATTCCAGACCCATATTTTAAAGTATATTTGATAATAAATAAATTTTGACTGCCATATGAACAGTCTTGCAGCAACCATTACAGAAAGTGCGCACAATATTGTGTTCACAAAAGCATAAAACTCAACTGTTTACTGAGGAAAGAAACTTTGTTTTCCAGTTAAAAAAAGAACAGCTGTATTCCATCTTTATTTGTCACAACAAAATTCTATACATGCATACGATGAAATGTTTTGAAAATAAAATCCAAAAATCATCATTGAGCTTGTTTGGGCATGCTTTAGGAGCAGGTGGTGCATTTTTTTATTGAGAACACAATTTGTGCGCACAGTCTCAGAAACATGAAGCATTAAAAATATTGTATTATTAACAATCTTATTTACAGATTATATATTTTATGAGGATGTTTGTATGCTAATTGACAATGAATTTCTAAGTGCCTATATAATTTTTTACATTACATTAAAGGGGAAATGTTTCATTTTTTTACCACCCTGAATATATCACACGCAATCAGACTGCCTGATAACCAGTGGCTGAGGTGTGGCATTTTCCATACATATATAACACTAATAACCAAATGTTCCCCCAACAATAAACATTAAACAACGATACCTGTTTTATATTAAAGTATCTCAGAGAAATCAAACTTTATATTTTTGTTGGTATAATACCAGTATTTTGTAAGTGAGGTAATACCAATATGCTATGTACTAGATTGGTGATGCAATTATACAAGCCCAATTGAATATACTTTGCTAATTATGCCAACAAATTTTTCTGACCACACCTATTTTGGCTAATTTACAAGCTATGATTTCATGGTTTTAATAAATAAGGAATGTACACTATGTTGGTGAAGTCATTGTTGGAAATAACAGCAATGTAACTATTGCACTATCACAGGATATTTAATACCGTAGAGTAATTTGAAAGAGTGTTTGATAGTATATCGGTCTGTTTCTGTACAATAAACCTGTTGTTTGGAATCTCTGACACACAGTACTTTGATAATATGCCTTCAAATAAGTACATTATATACATACATCCTGTTTACACATCCCTTGAAAAATTAAGGTTTTAGGAATATTGATAGTTGCTCAAAGGCCACCATCACTACCACCACTGCCATCCATGCTGGAACGATCAGACTCACTATGATATTCTGCATCATCGATATCAATTTCATCATCGCAGGTTGACTCGCCTTCTGAGCTTTTCCTTATCCTCATTTCAAGTTCGCCTCTTAGTCCCTTTAGCTGTTTCATGAGCCTTATTCTTTCTTGATATAGTTTTTGCTTTGTTGCTATAGCTTTTTTATCCGTGTTTTCTAATACCTATTATAACATATACAAATAAATGCTATAATTGTAACAATGAATTCCAAACTTGCAAGGTTTATGCTGTTGAACATGAAGGGGCTGTGTCTGGCACAGCATGAATTCTTGTGGTTGAAGACACTTTTTTAATTAATGCAAAATTTTAGGACATTGGTGTATGATAATAGACTGCTTCATTAGAAAAACATAGTGACGCTAATTAAAAAGTTAGAGACATGATAGGTATATCAATAAACATCATTTATCAAACATATTTCATCAGAGATTACTGATGTAGTAAGTTCAAATTGTTTACCTTTATGTAGTGTTTTGCATTTTGTAAGAGTGATAATGTTGTGGATTTTTGATGATCAGGAGGGGTTGGAACAATTTCTTTTAGTGTTTCAAGACAATCTCTAAGGTGTGCACGTCTAGAAGTAAGAGAGCAGATTGAGTCTAAATTACTCATGAATAAATATGAATTTTAGGTGGCAGTGGTGGTGGTTTGAGCTGGGGAGCAGTGGCGTACGGTAGTTAAGGGGGGGGGGCGAAGGGGGGCAACCACCCCCCAATTGTGTTCAAGACCATTCCAAAAGTCTAAATCCGTGCAGAAGTTAAGGGGGCGGACCCCTTGAATGCCTTGGTCGCTCGCTACTTGCCCCCCCCCCCAAACAATGACCCTGGCTACGCCACTGCTGGGGAGAGATCAGAGCTCGTGTCATCTTGATGGCTTTTCATTGAGACACACTTGAACTTGGCCTATGCAAGGGTTAAAAACTGACAACGTACAGATTTAAATTTATATGAATATTCATCACAGGAAAACAGATGTAAACAGCCTTGAAAAAGACAGCCAGTAAAAATTGCCTATTGCTTTCAAAAGCTCTTTCCATTCATACAAGTGCTTCTCAAATTGTAGTACATAAACATAGGCAAACTGAACGTTATATGCAAAAAACACTCTAACCACAGTTACGTGATAAATTAAGGGCAGCATGTCGTAATAGAATATTGACACATATCGGCCGGATTTGACCCCCATACTGGCTTGTTTTCTCTTCCTTTGCTGGCTAAAATTTAGCAAATTTATGGATGACCGAAGCCTTTTTTGTACTGGTTATTAATACGGAATAACCTGACACTTTACATTTGTTAATACTAGTGCTCTAGTGTTTTATAATACACAGGGCAACAGGTTTAGTGGGAGTTTAAAAATATTCAAATTTGCAACAATTGAAAACACTAATTTGATTCTAAACGAGCGCTGTTTTGTGGTAGGATTTATATTATTTAAGTAGGTCTCGCTTGAGTTTTATTGATAGTACAAGACTTAAGAGGTGGCTAAAAATACTATACCACAACAGGTGAGAGAAACGCAGTGTTTGCGGCTGACTGCTACCCGTTCGCGTTGTCGTTTTCAGAGTTGTCAATTTCGCATCGGACAATTACAATTCTCTACACACGTGCAGTGTACATAATTGTACGATTCAAATATGCTGTTTAAAAAAGGGAACGTTGAAATAATAAAGCCATATTAAAAACAAAATATAAAATCAATAAAGACCGGAAACCCAACACATATAGCTTCGCCCCTTTTCCGGGCCTTGCATTTGACGCGATGGCCCGATCCGAAAACGTCAGAATCGGCACGCCCGATCCGTTAAAATTGTTAGTTTTATGCGCTAGTTTCGAATGTGACCACGCTTTAAAATGCATCTTGCCATATGGGACATCTTTTGTTTATATTTTATGTGCGGCAGAATGAATTTCGCCAGGTGAACCGGCCGACAACAGGACACGTGCGAATTTATAACTACCCACACACGTGGCAGCAAAAAATACTCGTGGTTTTTCAAAATCCAATAAAGACTCTAGAGTTTCCTGTGTTTGCTTATGTATTGTAGTGTTTAATTTCGAAACCCTACCTGTTTTTCTCCAATTGGTTGTGTGTCGAGCGACTAAAATTGCAGAAATAAAACAAAATTAAAATGTAAACACCAGAATTCTAGCGAGGTAAAAAGCATAGAAGGCCGTGAGGTCAAACTGGTAAAAAATCACTACAGCAGCTCAAATTGATGACTTGTATTTGCATACAAGGCTATTTCGAGGGTCACAGTGTCATTTTTAATGCTGCTGAGTGTCTAAGAACGTTTTTGTGCATGAGAGCGAAGATAGTGAACAATTCGTACTATGCTTTTCCCAGCGTGATGTATGATAATAACTTACACGCCATCTGGCTGTATTCAGAATTGTATTATACCTAAACCCAGCATAAAAAGAACCAAACCATGACTCACGAGCAGACTGAGCAAAATAGAAAAGGAGGTTTTAAAAATCTCATGACATAATATCTATAAATGCCAAGGAAATAGGTAGGAAGAATGCTCAGGGGAAGCCCCATGGAGCTATATGTGCCATGTCGCTCGAAGTTTCTCGAGTTACAGACCAAGTATTTGAATTTCGTTTGCTTGAAGTACTCGTCGTTCACAAGTAAACACATTTGCACAGAAATGCACCCAACATGCGAAATTTTCGGTGGCGGGTTTTGTAATAAAAACCTAGCCATTTTTTGGCGTGCATATTTCAATCCACAAGTAAACAAAACAGACAGGAACAGGCAAACACGTTTCAGGTTGGAAATTAATCCCGAGTCGTTTAAAAATACTTGCCTCTGCTCTAAGCATGCACGTTTTTCTTACCTGTAGCTCGGTGAACGTTTATTTTGTCTTTTGCTTTTCTTGTCTGGCGTCCGTAGCCGTTTATCAACTAGCACATGAAAACAAAACAGTTGGTATAGAACCGGACCAAAGTACACGCATCGTCAGTGACGACGACGAAAATTATCGAATTTGGACTCCTCGGCAAGCGCTTTTGGAGGCTCAAAATTTTACTTACTTGCTTCTTGTTCTTCTAATAACTTTGCTGCAGCAAGAAGCTGTTCAATTCCCATCGTTTTAAAGCTAAAAATTAGAGCTACGTTGTATAAATGTTTCCAAACTTGAATTGCCGGTGACGCTTATGGCTGACTAAAGAAAATTTTTGTCACGCGCGATAACGTCATTCGAGCTCAACCCAAACACAAATGAAAAAGAGAATCTGATTGGTTGTTGCTTGAAAGGGACCAATTAGGAAATTGACTTAGTGAAAGTGAACCAATCAGACAGCAGGTTTTCAACAACGGTGAAATCCACATGACTGCCCGAGTGTCACACGTGGGCGGTATTCAACGTGCATGTAAACACAAGCGAAACTACGGTGCACAGCAGAATTTAAGGCGAAACCAAAGGAAGGCTCTTGGTTTAAAGTGATTGAATCCCCCTGACATTATCGCTGTTACAAATATTTTACAGTCACATCTCTGGTCATGAGTTTATATAATGCCGCCCAGGACTGTCAAACGTCCCTAACAACCAAAGCTATGCAACTTTTATCTTTCACCTTTTACTAATCAATACATATGAAAGGTTTTTAATTGTACAGATTGTACTTTGTTGTCGTTTCGATTCGTAAACAAGAGCGCAAACGTGTTCATAACAACACTTGAGATATTCCGTTCAAGAGAAGTCTGCAATAAATGTAATTTCATGCAAAGAATATATTACGATGCGTTAGTCAATAGTGTGGACAATTGTGTAGCGCCACAGGAAAATCCGCAAGAACAATATTGAAACATAATGCATAGTCGCCTCTGTTGTTGACAAGCATATTGTGAATTTAATAGCAGGGTGACTTATGTCACGCGAAACCACTATACCATATGTTTTAAAACGGTTTAAACGCAAACCATAATCCCAAAATCTTCATGTTTACCCATTTGATATTTTTAGCGAAAGCACTTGTATTTTATGATAATAAGGCTATTGTCCACCGCAAGGAAATACCGCTTGAAATGTTCCAGAACGCGAACAAACTCGTCTGTCAAATGGCAGCACATTACGCATAAAAATGTGAAAGTCAGCATTTTCAGCATAGCCATTAATTAAATTTGATAACAATAGCGATTTAACCAGCACGCCCTGACAGGTTGAGAACTGACGTTTTTTACGAAATGTTTTAGAATATACCCTGTATATTGTTACTGTTGTGTCTATAAAACGATATTGATTCGTTGAGCAGCAACAAAATGGCCCTAGTATTACTAACAAAACTACATACTGATGCTAGCAGATGCAAAGGTTGAGTTTGATCATTAGCTTGCCCTAATCCTAGGATATCTTTAATTTAGGAGTTATCATGTCTGTGGACAGTGGCTCTGTGACTGTCTGGCTGTGCAGATGCAACACTGACCTTAACGCAGCAAATAATGTTTTGGTTTTATGCTGTGTATAAAACCCATCTTTATGAACACAAGTCACAATCCTTGTTCGCACCCATGGATGTACCCAATATTAAGTGATCATCGCAGATTAGATATTTTCAGGAGTCTTCAATGGTTATGTTTTGAGTTTTATAATTGTCAAATTATCGTTTATTGGAATGCACAAATCGGCATGAGACGCTGAGAGAAAAAAAGCCTGTATGGGTGTGCATAGCAGACGGTTTTTGGTCAGCTATGCCCATGCAGGCTAAGAGAAAATTGAGTCTGGCACTACAAGACTCTCGCTGTTTAAAAGAGATAAATCTAATTGAATTAGATGGAAGAGAAAATGAATAATTAAAAAAACCAGACAGTTGCATTTCTTTGTTACGTTTGACGTAATTACTTTTGTTGCCGCTAGTTTTTCTCGTGTGAACTTTACACTTGAAATCACGAATCTTTTCTATGTCCTTACAGTAACAAGTTTTCTTTAGACATAATGGTTAAAATTTATGCGAGTTATCATTTTATGCTTTTAAAATTTATGCTTTCTTTCACCGAAAGGCTGATCAAATAAAAACGAGCTTGGACACACACTGCAAATGCCACGGATTTATATACTGAAAATGAGTCGGTTTCTTAATTCTTACATGTTATAAATTTCGCAACTAATAAGTAAATATTTCAAGTAACACAAGAAATTGTGTGTTTTAGATTCTCGTAACTTGCAAAATTTTTGCAAAGTAACTAATTTTTATAAATCGATCGTAAATTTTCAATGATAGTGGTAATTCTATATTACAATATTCAGCTTCCTCTGTTCAGCTCGCATGGTGCATGTGATACACGTGAAAAAACACATAATTAGTCCGATTATTTTAATAAGACGTGTTTCTAAACCATGTGGCCCAAACGTGCCTTTTCAAGCTACTTAAAGTAGGTCATATTAAAGAGATGTTTATAAACATTTCCTGTGCGTAGTCAAATATACTTGTTCTACCTTAAAAACGTGACTCTATGCACAAAATGGCATCATAATATCTGCCACTGGAAACAAAGACTACAATAATGTATTCCTAATTAAGATCAAAGTCAAATTTAAAGTGAGATAGTTTACTTCAGTGCATCTTACGAAGTATACGTGTGGGGCTGTATAGTACTAATTGATGTTTTCATTTCAAGCACCTTGGTGGTCAAAATGGACATTTGCGACACATAGGGCCTCTCAGTCATTAGTCATAATAGAGGAAGTTGAGTGGAAGTTGAGTTTGACGTTTCAACTCTATAAGCAAAAACGACAATGAGTAAGATTCACAAGCTCTTTCTTTATTTTATTTTACAACGTTATAAAAATTTGAGATTGTGAGGTAAAGTATTTTGTTGCACGTTTATTACCGGTTTCTCAAAGACACGCAAGCGAGCACAAAATGATACAATTTGAAACAATCTAAGACAAATTCTGATTGGCTGAGCCCTACACAGGATGATCTTATCGTGCATGTAGTCTAGCACGAATTTGTGTTCGTCATGTGCCTGTTTCGGCAAGGATTGGCGATATCTAGTACATACATAGAAGAAAGTGTGATAGCATTAGGAAATTTGAGCGTCCAAAACTGAAAACATTGTTTATTGAGTAACTGTCATGTTAATTGAGTAAAATTCCAACTGGCATGTGATCAGATGGTTGTATGGAAATTGCTTTTGTTTTTGCCGAGGTTTAAATTAATCTTCTAGAGTTGCACGTCTATTGAGCATGATTATGTATCAAATGCTAGAAGAATGCCAGCTGAAGTGGAATATATGATAAATGATGCGCAAAGGACAGGACAGGACAGGACACTATTAGGACACTATTAATTGCCAAATATGGTAATATTGAATAGGATTAACCGGTCTGGTGGTTCTCGTGTACTCCTTGTCAAGACGTAGTGCTTTCATTGATATTTCATTTTGGTTTTGAGCTTTCGATTTGAATTTTGAGTCAATTTGAGACTTGTTTATACCGGGAAAACTATCGTGAGCTGTGTTTTCTGCCTTTCAGTAATTTTAGTTTCACTATGTCTATGTCGTAATTTACAGGCAAACGGAATAGTACGCGGAATGCCAGAGTCATGTGTGTCCTTTTTGTTTACAATGGTTGTAGGCGACCATCTTTGAACTGTTGGTTGCTAAGGGTGGAGAAAAACAGATTCTTTGTGTGGACTGTGATGTTGTACATTCCATGGCTTTGAGCCATAATCAAACGCAGATAATTATTTAATAGTATTATTGTTAAACGCAGATAATTATTAACTAGTGCCACGTGAGACATGGAATGTTTTTAGTGCGTGGTTTTACTATATAGTATTTGGAATTTTTATAGGAATATTTTACATTGCTTTATCATAACTGGATTCAGACTATCAAACCACAGGGTATTATTTTGTCCATGAGTTAGCAATTTCCCATTCCAAAGGTGGTATAACTTCCTGACGAAAGGTCTTCGCACGAAATTTCGAATTCCGCTTCTATCGTCTCAGCTAGTTGAAGATGCTATAAGTCTGCCTGCTTTTTACTACACTAGCGACACTGGCAAATTTTGGGTCGAGATTTGTCTTTCATTTCGTCTTTTTAGAATCCTTCCCATACACATCCGTGCCAGGCAGTTAATGTTCGATACTGGCTATGAAGTATAAACATCTCAGGTTAACTAGGAAAAGGATCAAATGTCGTATTCGTCTGTATAAGATATGAAAAGAACTTTCCAAGTTTTTTTTTGTCATTTGAATGTTTCCGATTTATTAGACCCACCGCCGGTAATAGTTTCAAAATATTCCAACATCACATGACACACCCCACGTGCTTTTTTGCGGTACACAGAAAAAATAATTATGGTAACATTTAAATTCTTAAGTTGTATTGATTTTGAATGATCGAGGAAAGGGAATAATAACTGCCCCCTTTTATGGAAATAACGTCTAAAAATTATTTATGTTAGAAAAAAGCTCTTTCTACTTGCAAATTGTTTTTAATGTTTTGTATACAAGTGAGTGAAGTGACGACTACTTTTTGTTTACAGCCGGGTATGTAATATATATGTATATGCGATATATGCGTATGCGATTAACACAAGTCAGTACAAGGATTCTAAGGGCTGTATAAAATGTAAAATGTGCACTGTTTGGATTCATATTTTAAAATTTGGATTCATATTTTAAAAAAAGAAAGATTTATTAAAAAAGACAATAAGATCTGCTAGTTTGCATGATGAACAACAGTGTAAGTTTAGTTTGGTGAGTACTTTGGTGGAAATACTTCTTAATTTATTATTACAAAGCTTTCGATACGGAAGTTTGGAGAACTTCTTCCTTCAGAGAGCAACGTTATTTGCCTGCGAACTGGCGACTAAATTATGGACATGGAACGCCGAATATGATTTTAAATACACTAAGTTTAGAATGGAAACTTACCCTGACACATCTATACTTTTGGGCGTGTTTGGAAGCGGAAAGTTTTAAAGATGGGCAACTTTGCTCAAAAATATGCCGTGATAAAAATGTCTTATATATAAACTGAATCAGACTAGACTTTACACACCTGATGGTTCAATTATCTCTTTCGGGTTGATGTGCTGGAGTTGACTACAGTTAGAAATGTTCAGGTGGAGGGGGGAGGGCGGGGCTCATACAGTCGAACACCATTACTAATCTACTTGTTCACATCTATCAGAAGGCGAAAATTACACCAGGATGTCGCAGTACTAATAAAAACTGATTTCAAGAGTAAACAGACTTTTAAGGATAAATTATCAATGTCCATTAAATTTTGTCGCAGTCCGCTATACCGAATTTTCATTTTGAGTCAATCTTACATGAACTCATTCTGGGCGATATTCAAGTACATTAGCGATAAGACAAGCACGTGCACCAGGTTATTACATGGCTTCTCTTACATGTAATTGTACATTAAATGATATGCTTTCGTCTTTTCAAATATCTGTCCTCCATGCCGCACAAAAGCAATATGGCGGCAGCTTCGTGGGGGCGAATTCAGAGCTAGGCGGGGCAGAGAAACTCGCAAACTCACTGACTTGACACTGAGAGACAACCTTGACAAACATGGCTACATTTTACCAAAGATATCGCATAAAATTGTGTTTATGAATGATATAAAGCCATTATGTTTTGGAATGTAAACTAAGGTTGCAGATTATTGTTTCTGATGAGCGCTCGCCGATAAGCACGGCATGATGATTGATTGATCTGTCCCACGCACTTTAAATTAAAAACCCGCACAGTCAATACCGATTGTAATATAAGGTAAACAACGAAAATAGTGTTTACGATTACAATATGAGGTCAGGAAGTTAGTGATAAACCAATATGTTATGTACAATCTACACTGTCAAAACCATGGGGTATTTTGACGTTACCAGCGAAAGCTCTTCATCGTCAGGAAGTCAATATGCTTATAGGCGAAGGGCCTTCCCTTGAAACGCCGAATTCTGTTTCAGTCTTTCAGACAGCGAAAGATCTTGTATCTCGTAGACTTTATACCATACCCTCGCAACGTTAACTGCATGGAAATCAGGGCTTTGTGTATAAGATCTACTTTCGTACCCCTGATATGCTGTATAGTAATCATGCATGCAACTAGACATACCCCAGTCATGCTGATATGGTTATATCTCACGAAGATGTGCAAATATAATCTAGTATTCGTCTTGAGTCATGTAACTATGCATGTTGGTCTTCCCACAGCAAAGACGATACACGGGATGTAACAGATTACTAAGGAAAGCTTCAGACTTCATCGTGTCGATCAGTGCGACCGGTACATCCCCAGTGCGACCGGTACATCCCATTAAATCTACCCGAGATAGGTATGATACTTTATAGCGAGCACCACACGAGAAGAAATACTGCACTTAACATGCCATTTTATTCTTCTGACCTTAAACACTCCCTTTCACTCTAAATTGTTCCAATCCCATATGGCATTGACAATTTCTAGCTTACTTTACGTCATATTTTGTTATTTTGGATCATGTTATGGTTATCGTGTGGGTGCTGGACAAAGAAAGTGATATTCATGTGCGAAACACGTGTGCAATTGTTTCAAAGTTTGCCAAACTTGGAACAGAGAATTGCGTAGTTGTTTGGCTATTTTGATTTTTCTTATCACTGATTTGGCCTTTTCACAAATCACCCTAGGGAGGGTGGAGTAGTTTGCTTCAAAATGTCGGGTGAAGTCGAGTTTTCTTTGAGGCAGCCACGATATGACCAGGTTAGTGTTTCTAGATCATTCCGATTTTCTTGGTTTCATAATGTTTGATCTGAGGCATCAGATAGTTTACTGAAGCGCAGCATGGAATCATCACAATAATGTAGCACTAAGGTCATGTTACAAATTTAAACAATGATGTTGCAAATAAGCATATATTTTATTTTCTGCACACGTTGATATTCCAGGGAACGTTTTGGGGACGGTACAGGAGATGTTTGGATATTATTGATCCTAGAACTCTACTAGTGAGCAAGGTACCTGCACACATGTCCATTTTTGCCAGTTTGCTGGCCGTTATGATAAGGTTGTTCTTTCATGTTACAATTATAAATGTACCATTTTATTGATTCAATTCCTGGTCAGATCAAAAGTACATTGTGACTCGTAACATGAAATAATAAGCATGATAAATTTGCCTTTTGGCTGGTATAATTGGTAGTTATTTCCTCTCCAACATAGCTGTATACCATTATCCTTTGTTGTAAACCACCAATGTTCCAATCTTCCATACCCCTCCCCAACCCTCACCCCCAAATTATTAGGTTATGCCATGATAACATCAATACAATCACTATCATTTGAAACATTGCAATCATTATTTGGATGATTACTAGAATTTATCACCATTAAGTATTATGTGACTATAATACCAATGAGCAGGGATGGACAGATGAGTGCAGAGGAGATTTAGGGGGGGGGATGCTATTTTTTATGAAAAACCAGAAAAATATTAGACATAGTAAAGTACACATTATATGGGTGTATACTTGACATATGGTCATTAGAGCTGCCAGAACACCCCTCCCCACCAGATGGTGCTGCATACTTATCTGCTACTGACCAGAATCATGTTCACTACAGTGAAGTGTGCTTTAATAACTTAATTTAAATATTCATCTTTACTCTGTCTCTTCGCATTATGTACCATAGCAAAAACAACAAGATTGCCTCCAGCTCTTAGATGCATACAAAAATAACAAACTTCCTCCTGATGTGACTTCAGAACAGGTATATTGGTTTTGTTCATCAAATGATATAATGCTTTAAGGTATGTGTTTATTTGTTCAATGAAGTTATATGCAAATTTTAATTTCATAGTTGTGGGAAGCCAGGAAGATTAAGGAGGTATGTTAAAATTGAATGGATTTTCATTGGCTTGTGTAAATTTCATGTGACCAATCAATAAGAAGATTTCATCATTCTCTAGACATGCAATTAGGAAAGAGCTTTTAGGCAGATTCTAGTTAACACCTTCTTAAATGACAAAGTGAAAATAAGGGGGTAGATTTAAAAAGTATTTTTTGCAAACTAAAGCTTTTGCCTTTTCTTCTAATAGGCTGTGTTTCATCCAGATACAAATGAAAGGATATTTATGCCATTTCGCATGTCAGGTATTGTGTGATTTAACAGTAAAAAGTACATTTAAGCTCACATTACAATCATTCTTTACTCATTTTAGGCTTTGTGCCATTTGGAACAATTACAGTAAGTAGGACTTGAGAGTTGAGACTATGGTGTCTATGGTATATTATAGTTTTACTAGATTTCAAAATTAAATCTTGCATTTTGTAACTGTTGAAAATGTTTTTTTAGGTTATTGGAATGCTGTTACCAGCCCCAACTCTATCTACGGTTGTATTTTGGCAGGTATATTACGCTGATTACCAAAGTCAAACTCATTAACATTCACCATATTTAGTCTTTTGTAATAACACTTTTTATTGTCTCATTATTCTAGTGGTTAAATCAAAGTCACAATGCTGCAGTAAATTACTCAAATAGAAATGCTACAAAGGTTTGTACTTATAGCAAAAACCCCACAAAAAACACACTCAGTTGTATTTTCATGTTGAATGATCAAATTGCTGGTTTGGAATACTTAGCAGTTTGGCATATTTAACCGTCAAGTCATACTTTTCTAGCCAACACCGACAAGCAGGTTTATTCTCAGTTATGTAACAGCCATCACGAGTGCCGTCTCTATTGCTGTTGGGCTGACAGTTTTTGTTCAAAGAGCAAAATTCCTCTCTCCTCAAGTTAGAAGGTCCTTACAAAGACTCATTGCCTTCCCTGCAACAGGTAGGTTAGTTTGATAAAGACAGTTTATAATGCAATTCTGCGTGAACTACCTTTCTTTCTCCAAGATTCATTCTGCTAACCTGACAAATTACACTTCCTACATTTTTAGCCAGCGCAAATATCTGTAACGTAATGGCAATGAGAAGCAACGAGCTTATAGAAGGCGTTGAGTTAGTTGACGATGTGGGCAATGTGAAAGGAACATCAAAAATTGCGGCAAAACGAGTATGAATGTTTTTTATTGCTTCTTTGAAACGCATAAATTTATAAGCTTGCATCTTAAAGAAATTAATGTGTGTGTTCTAAAGACTAAACTCTCTCTTCTTGCAGGCAATATTTGAAACAATTGTTACAAGAGTGTTCTTATCTGGCACGGTGCTGTGTACACCCGCGTTGATTATGACTGCTTTGGAAAGGTAAAAATATCCACACATGCATGCCAGCATGGATTGTTTGGAGGGACTGTGCGACAGAGAGCGCTAGACTTTACGAATAGTGCCAACAACCTTTGAAGATTTTCCTTAGAGATCGCGAAACATCTTATATTTTGTTGCTTCAATTTTAACTGTTAAAGTCCTCTGCCACTTTATGTTCCAAACTTTACAGTTCTCAATTACAAAATTGACGTTTGGTCATTTTACTGCATAATTGAGCGAATTTAAGTGCAGTGAAATACAAAATATAATTTGTCAAGTGAAGGTTTACGAGACTATCTTCACCGTCGTAAAATTAATGAATCAATGGACAATCATATCATCAGGGACATCAGTGCCAGTAATGCTTATCACTCGCAACGATAGAAAACGTTTTCTGTTCTTTGTGCAATAAAAGAAAATCAACATTTTCTGGTTTTTCTCGTGTCATTGGTCTATTCCTAATCTTGTTTTTTTTTACTGTAGAACAAAATTCCTGAGGAAGAATCCTCGATTCATTCTGCCTACCCAAGCCATCGCGTGTGTTTTATCATTTGGAATTGCTTTGCCTTTTGCAATCGCTTTATTTCCTCAAATGTCTCAGGTAAACGACCCTCCCTTTAACCTGCATTTAACCTTGTTTTACTACCACCTGTCGCTCTTCAGATCGGCGATGATTTTTCACCAGGTCACAGTAAAACCTGGGAATGCCAAGTAGGGCCGCTTGTAGGGATTTTGCGTGTCCGCGCATATGTAGTCAAATTCGCATGTCATTGCCATTATCCCGGCCAGTCAATTGCATTTTCCGGCCATTAAGAGCGCTGAATTGGCGGCACCACGTTGCACTGTTGAGTGGCTTTACTGTCCATTCGCTATACTGTACCTACGCTTATTCCTTGCACACAGAAAGGCTAGCCTCGCCGATTGCATTCCAAATATCACTTTGATATAAGTGTCCCAAATTTCAATGTCACAGATTGTGTCTGCGAATCTTCAATGCAACTAACCATTGGTCGTGATCGTCCTCCGGTTAAGAGCTTGAGACTCAAAAATACCGACAAACAGACCGAGTACAAGTGCTTATTCAATGTAAAAAGAATGTTCCTGCGAAATTCCTAAACGGCTATTTTTGGCCCGAAATTTGACGTACAATGCTGGGCACGCTCTGGCTGGCACCAGACATCTACGCCCTGAACATGGCGTCATAGAGGTTTACAAAAACCATTCAGCGTACTTCATGTGTCATTGACCACTGCACGAATGGTATAGCCATATATAGGAAGAGCTTGTCGAAAGCTTTAACACTTTGACAATATTCTGATCATCTAGTTGTTATTCCGCAAACTTTGAATATTTTTTCTGAGATGTTCAGATCTTATGTACAAGTGTTTACCTAAAACAATGGTACTGCATCAAAGCACGCTTTTCAAATTATCACCCCTTTCGTGATAAAGCACAAGTCATTGATATGAATCTACACTTATCTCGCCTATTGTCTGCCATTTATTCACCCTAATTATCAGGTTTATATTATAGCTAGTTTTGGTGCAAGTTAACAAACGAACCTGTTACTGAACGCTGTGTGTGTCAGGTTACGCAAACGAGATTACGGAAACTAGTATTGCATTTAAAAAACTCAAATAGTTTTACGCACGGAACAAGCATCATTTACATTGTCCTCATGAATCATTGACATGTTAATCGTTTGCTATTAATAAAAGTGGTTTGGCATGTATATTTCGTAAGTAAAGTAAAGCAATTGATTTCCACTGGGTCATTTCCATGGTAATAAAGTTGACAATAATGTCTGCTCTGCTGATTTGACGTCATACGCGTGAAAATTTGTGAAACCGAAGTAATTATTTGCTCAGCTTTGCTTTACCACAGCACAATAACAAGCGACCAAAAAGTCGTTCAATTTGTTGTTCTTAATCACTGTTTGTGCTTTTACATTCGTAAATTGACATCTGTGTTTATCAATCCAGCATCGTGCAGACATGCATCAGTATGCTGATATAGGTTGATATTGTTTTCAGCGTTTTATAAGAAAATAGAATGTTTTATCTCTTTGCAAAAACACTCTGTTGGAAACAAAGAAATGTTTTAGAAATGCTAAATATATCGTAATCCAGAAAGATTATAAATTAAGCCGGCAGGTTTTGTTTCAAGCACTACTTGACGCATTTTAGCACTTGTTACGTTTGACTTTTGAGTTGTGTTCGTCACTCGTCTTTGTCATGTTTGAAAGACTCACACATCGTTCGTTAAAGACAATTGAATTTAAAACTGCCCAATTTCAAAATTAACATGTTTTAATGTGATGCTCGTGAATTTTAAAGTTGGGTACCTTACAAGCCATTTTTCACCGCACAGTGTTTAACCATAAACCATAGTCTCACAGATCTGAGTGACCTAGCCAAGAATCTTAGAACTTCTCATGGCATATTTAGGAAGGAACTATGTTTAGTTAGGTGTAATATATACAGCATTTCTTTCTTAGATTGATGTGAAAGATACAGAACCAGAAATAAAAAATAACTGCAGCGAGTTAATCTTACATTACAACAAGGGACTCTAAGTATAATAATTTGTAAATAGTACACCAGAAGACGAAGACGAATTGAGAGCTTCTATCGATTTCAAACTGTTAGTACAACAGTGCAATATTTTGAAAACAGCTTGAGCGGAAAAACGAAACCAAAAATTTCACATCAAAGACGCGTACGCCTAGAGCACATAGAGGTGAACTTCTTACAGCTTAGCCAGTGCGCTAAGAAGAGGCCTTATCCCATTTTTATTAGCCATGATGAGTATTTAGGGGGAGAATGCCTCTTTAGCGCACTGGTAAAGCCAGGGGGGGTACGCATAACTAATTTGAAATTAAACCTCCAGAGGCTTGTCTCCTTCCTGGTCCAGTACTTTTACCACTCGATCTGTACGATTATGGTTGGTTATATGTAGCAAAATTCAAGACAATTTATATGCACATATTCAAGCAATTATATGCACATATTCAAGCAATTATATGCACATATTCAAGCAATTATATGCACATATTCAAGCAATTATATGCACATATTCAAGCAATTATATGCACATATTCAAGCAATTATATGCACATATTCAAGCAATTATATGCACATATTCAACCAATATTATGCACATATTCAAGCTATTTATATATGTACATATTCAAGACAATTTATATATGCACACATTCAAGGAAATTTACTCATGCACATATTCAAGACAATTTTAATATATTCAAGACAATTTATATATGCAACAAAGAAGTTCCCGGACATTCTGTTTTTATTTATTCAAGGGGTAGTACTTGATCTAAGCAGCAGCGAAATTCAATGAAATTTAAATTTTAATAGTGAATTCCAGTGAACTCTATAGTAGATTCCAGACTCCATGAGAGAGAATTTTCCAGTGAACTCTAATACAACTGGAACGATAACTCCTATGTTTTCGTCCTATGATTGGATGAAGCCAAATTTGAAGCAAAAGGCGGGAACCGGGCGGGGAAAATGGCTTGTTCGAAAGGACTGGGGAAAGTTACGAGGAGTGAAAAGTTTGTTTTTGAGCGAAAATATGCTTGAGAAATGAGAATTTTTATCGCAAGACTTCAATTTTAAAGATTCGATTCTGGTTTTCTGGATAGTCCTGACTGTTCTACACTTGGTTACGGAAAAAATTGAGGGCTATCAGTTTTTTACTCTGGAAAATGACGAAAGTTTCAACGTGCCGAAGCAAACTACGAAGCAAACTACGCTCTTCAACTCAAGAATATATTGCTTTAAAACATGTCAACTCTTCCAAAACTTATCTTGTGCTAATGTCCAGGTATCGTTGTTTATTTTGAGCTTTTGGTCTTTGCTGTAGCCCTTCTAAAACGTGAGTAAATCGAGGTTTTCAAAGTGGTGTATTTGTATGGTTGATTTAAAAATACGTACAAAACTAACATTTTTCGTCAGATAGCATTAGTTTTAAAGCTTTAAACTTCGGTTACGGATAGTTCTTGGCAGCCTCTTCCATCTAACTGTTAAAACTCGAGAGGTAACAGTTGTTTAAAAAAGATATTTCGTGACAAAGTTTTCGCCGAAACTGTTTTTCATTTTTAGCAGCCAAAAAATAGTTTAAAACCTTACTGGACGTCCTAGAAAGTTGAGGTACATGAAATTTCAATCTATCTAGAAAATATTTAGCACCTAACTGGCTCTAAAACACGAAGTTAAAGGGTCGAAAAGAGCTTTTGAAAATAGGTCATATTTTCGCGGCGTGACGTACATGGCGGCCTTCAATTTGGCTTCAAAGATGGCGGCCAAGTTATCGTTCCAGTTGTATTAGAGTTCACTGGAATTTTCTCATTTTTCTGCCATTTTGAATAATTGATGCTGCGCTGGAGTCTGGAATCTACTATAGAGTTCACTGGAATTCACTATTAAAATTTAAATTTCATTGAATTTCGCTGCTGCTTAGATCAAGTACTTCCCCTTGAATAAATAAAAACAGAATGTCCGGGAACTTCTTTGTTGCATATATAAATTGTCTTGAATATATTAAAATTGTCTTGAATATGTGCATGTGTAAATTTCCTTGAATGTGTGCATATATGAATTGTCTTGAATATGTACATATATAAATAACTTGAATATGTGCATAATATTGGTTGAATATGTGCATATAAAAGTTCTTAAATATGAATTGTCTTGAATATGCGCACATAAATTATGTTGAATATGTGCATATAATTGCTTGAATATGTGCATATAATTGCTTGAATATGTGCATATAATTGCTTGAATATGTGCATATAATTGCTTGAATATGTGCGTATAATTGCTTGAATATGTGCATATAATTGCTTGAATATGTGCATATAATTGCTTGAATATGTGCATATAATTGCTTGAATATGTGCATATAATTGCTTGAATATGTGCATATAAATTGTCTTGAATATGTGCATATAATTGCTTGAATATGTGCATATAATTGCTTGAATATGTGCATATAAATTGTCTTGAATTTTGCTACATATAACCAACCATATACGATAGTACGATAGATGATATTTGTAACTGGATAGCGAATACAAACCGTTTCTATGACAACGTGTGTAAAAGCAATATGGCGAATTTTTAAAGCCTTGAACGATTAGGAATCGAAGTTTAGCTTTGTTTTTATAAATTTTTGTTGCTATAACATTGACGATTATGGACCAGTTTGGTACCCTTGAACTAAGGTGAGAAAAAATTGTACTTTTGTGACCTTTCCTTGATAATATGTCAAAAAACAGTGAAAAGTGAAATACAATTTTAATACATCATGATTTATGCACCACTGTCACTTGGTAATTTGTTTTGAAATGTTTGAAAATAATTTCATACATCGTTTGTTTTGTAGATGGTCTCAAGGCTATACGAGTACAAGACTTCATTACATCAGAAAGGATGTACTTTGTTATGTTTGTGGAAACAGTATCAAGTTTATAAATACAACAACAAATGAGGAATGTTTTCTTTCATCTGAAGGCGCAGGGATTGCTTGTTTTGCAGTCAACCCAACCAACATGGCTGTGGGCTTTGCTGACAAGTCAATGGAACCTAATATCCTTGTGTACACTTATCCAAATTTAACTACACATCGAGCAAAACTCAAAGGTTAGAAGTTCGGATAAAATGTCAACGAACTAATAGGCCAGACTGGAAAGTTTGAAAATTACACGCCCGAGATTTGGTCATCTGCTTTGCTAATGACCAAGTTTACCAATATGGGAAAAAAGCTGCTAATCCCCCACTAAACCCTGTTAGTCCCTGCCCTTGTGGATTTAATTTGACTGCTGCATTATTGAGGTTGCTCCTCAGAGGTATAGCTATGTAGTTGTTCAACAACTTGAAATACTAAAGGTCTGTGCCTTGTCTTTTAATTTATATAGGAGGTGCAAAGCTAGAATATGCTTGCATGGCATTTGCAAACAACAGTAACATTGTTGCTAGCTATTCTGGTATTCCTGATTTCAAATTAACCATATGGTAATTTCAATTTATTGTTTCCTATACATAACAGTTGATTTCACTTGCTAAAGATGGAATTTTGCATACTAACTAGTTATCACTTTATGTTTTAGGAATTGGTTAGAAAGTCAGATGCTTTGCTCAGTTGAAACAGATGAAATCTCCTGTCATGAGATGTCGTTTAACCCTGCTAGCTGGAAACAATTGTTAACTGTTAGTCATGAAGATAGTGTGAGCTTATGGAACATTGAACAGTCTAACCAACGTTATCTCGTCACATCCAAGTAAGAATGAAACATTCAGAATGGAAACTATGATGCAATCCATGCTTTTAAACCATTAAATCCTACACCATTTTGTCGAAAGAAGTCCATTTTCATGTTTATTAGGTTAATTGTTGTGTTGTCTTACCAGGGGTGTATACTTGTGGAACATGCCAGGGGCAATATTTTCTTTTTAAATCTCCCTCAAAATTTGCAAAGAAGAATACAGTCAAGTGGGCCAAGTTGACTGAAAGCAATATTTCATATGAAATATATGAACAAATATCAACATTTTAATTACATGTTTCTTTATATCTTCCCCTTTCCTTTCCTAATTGCCTCATTACTTACCTCATTTCCTAATGTCCCTATTTCCTATGTCCCTCTTTTTTTTCTCACAATTTGGTCCTTAAATTAATTTTTTCTTTCCTTAGCCCTAAGATCTTTTAATTTCTTTCTGAATTATTTAAGAATATACACCCCTGTGTCTTATGAAGGGGTGCACCGGAAATGGTTAGTTCTGGCTGGAACCCAGATTTTTTTAGTCCCGGCAGGTTGTGGTTCCGGCCCGGAGCGCAAAATACTGGTTCTCATACACCCCTAGTTTTATGCTATTCTTCTTGTTGTTGTAGAGTTATGAAGCTCCCATATACAGATGGCAGTGCTGAAATTGGTGATTATGAAGATCCATTAAACAACTTGAGCCGCATGAGTAATCCATTATCTTCGTCATCAGTCAAGATGACAAAAGCAGCCATTGCTGGAATTGATATAAAACGACTGAATTCCTTTATGCCAGGTAAATTACATTTGTCAAGTTGTCTGTCATTGCTCTATAAACAGGATTCCTACTATAACATGTATATAGATAAATGTGACTGTTGTTGGACACTAGGCAACAATGTTAAATGTATTTCTAAGTTGAAAAAATGGATTTGAGCAGTTCATCCATTCTTCGACAAATTTTGTTCAATGAAGGTTATATATGGGTTATGCAAGCCTTGTTACACTTTCCATCACTAAAGTTTTGAAATTAAAGTTCAAATTTTTTGTTTGATGGGTTAGGCAATGAGAAAGAACGATGTAGTGCAATCAGTCATTGCTGGTCAGATGATAATATTGTGTATCTGGGATGCAAGAAAGGTTTCTTACTCTCTCTTGACTGGGAGTCTAGAAAACTGACAGTTGTAATGGATTGCAGTGTGCATGAGACTCAATCTAGTCATGGTAATCTGAATATTATCCAGGAAGGTATGTCGTTCAATGGGCAATTTTTGTGCATGATCAGCAATTTTTGTGTTAATCACATATATTCTAATAGCAATGGTATTGGTAGTATTTGGTGGAACTAATAGTACTTAGTGTTGTAGGGGTAGTGGCAATAATGGTTTAAGCAGTGGTGGTGGTGGAAGTTTTGGTGGTTGTAGTTTGGGCAGTAGAACTTGTAGTTCTTGTAATGGTGTAAGTGGTGGCAGCAATGAAGTATACCTACCAGACCACTGCTACCAACACTGCTGCTACAAGTATATACTGGTGATAGTGGTACTATGATAATAGTGGTATTGTAATGATAGTAGTAGGTAGCTCTAGTTGTAGTGGTAACTGTATTGTTGGTGAAGTAGTATGGTCATTCAGAAAATATTTACATGACTTTCAAAGAACTAAAAAATTTAGAAACTTTAGAAACTTAGAAACTAAACAACTTTAAAACACTAATGGTAATTAGAATGCTACTATTTTTGATAATTGATATATTACGTTGTCTTTTTAGAAGAATTGATCAACTGGGAAGCTTGGCAATCGATCATAAAATGGAAGAGTGGTTTACTTGCTGGTGGGAATGTAAGAACAAGAGAAATATCTTCATATTATGTTGCTTAGTGTTTTTATAGTGAAACACCTCTCTTATATGTATAACCCAGGCTGTAAGATAAACGTGTATACAAGAAATCAATAAAAAAACCACGATCGATGTTTTCACGCATGTAGGATGGTGTTCTAAGATATGTGTCTGTATCTGGAAACAAAGGAAAGATTGAAAAAGCTGTTGAATTGAACATGAGCCTGAATTACCTGTGTTCTTGGTCAACTGATGAGAAACTGGCTGTTGCAGATGAAAAGGTAGGCAGCCGTAGTCAGTCTTCTTCTTTCCCACGCTTGTTTTATTATAATACTTGGCGAATTTGTCGACGTAATGCGGAGCAAAATTAGAAATTCTGCAACGTAATTGTTTGGTAAAAAAGTTTCCCTTTTTGCTGAATTCCTGTTTTCGTTGCTTAATTGTCGCGCGAACAAACTCACCTAGTGGAGAACGCACGTTGTTGCTGGACTGCGTGGGGACAAAGCATTTCTCTTGTAAATATTACAATTTCGAAGCACTTTGAACATTTCTTTTCTGTTTTAGGGCGCAGTATACCTATACGATGAGAACGACGAAGAAAACCAGTTGACGAAATTTTTTGATGATCATTTTGGTAGAATTGTGGCCGTAGATTGTCTTTATCAGGAAAAGGATTGCGTCGTGGTGAGTATGATATTGCGACTAACGAGTTATCAAAAGCTACATTATGGTAGAAGCACGTGATCAAAGTTCTTATACAGTAAAATGAAGGTTAAACAAAGATGAGGTGATGTTCCTTACTATATGGAAAGTTAATGAGGGTAGGGATTATTTAACAATTAGTCACCGAAGGCGATGTGATTACAAGTCTATCACTGGGCCAAAGGCGAAGTGAATATACGCTGGTAATCACCGACCCTGAGGCGACTAATTGTTTTAGTATAAATTTTCAGGTGTTTGCAAATAATGATCAACAAAACTTTATAAAAATTCACTTCCAATATGCTATTTTATAAAAAAAACCCAGAAAAATGCAAAAAGCTATAGTCACTGGCAAGTGACTATCAATAATGAATTATTTCTTGCAATGAAAACCATATTGCCAAATGATGTTTATCTTATATGAATCAAGTATTTGAAAATGTTCTTTCTTTAGACGTGCAGAGACAATGGTTGTGTTCAGATCTGGTCCATCAGTTCATCCAAACTGACTTCTCAGATAATCTTACAACACGAGGTACCTCTCATTTTTGTTTGTGAAAGATCGAACTTGCAAGCTATAGGCAACTCCTATTCGCAAAAGATTCTTCAAGAACCCATCACTCCCCCTGTGCAATGTAGTCATTAGACGACTGTATGTAACATCCGTTTATCACAAGTTTGTATTTCAGTTTCGTACTTTTTATTATTTCTACAGACGACCAACATGGCTTGCTGCCCTTCGTCCGATCTCATTGTTGTTGGAACAACTTCCGGTCATGTATACTTCCTTGAAACAACGACTGTGGAAAATCCAAGAATTTTATCTTGTCTTCTCCTTCATAAAGGACCAGTCCTTCATTTGTGGTTAGTGTTTTTAACTAGGGTTAGTGGAGCGATGCGCCCCCCCCCCCGGGAAATCTAACATTCCAAAAACACGGGGCTGTGCAAATATGGTCCACAAAAAAGTGTAAGCCTGCACAAGAGACTATAGTACTTGATAATCGTTTATGCTTATCATTTAGTTTTGACAAATTTGGTCAAGTTTTGATCACTGCCTCGAATGACGGTCATATTTTTGTCGTCGATCCCAGAGTCACGACCGACTTCAATATTCTTGGACACACTGGTGAATATTATCACTCCAATTGAACTTTGACGTAAACTATTGGCTATTAAATAAGTTTATATTGTACTAGTAACTATGCTATGTTCTTTCTTGTTCAAGATGTTCCTGGACGTGTTGTGGACGTTTCTTGTCTTAATGTGAGAGACCAAAATCGTCACGGACCGTATAGAGTTTGTATTTTGCATACGCCAAGTGACAAGCCGCAGCACGGAAGTAAACTGACATTGTTTGAATTGTCGAAGGAGATGGTGCCAGGTACGTTCACGATATGGAGGAAAGAGAGAGAGAGAGGGGGGATAACGAGTGAGGGGCGAAGGGAGGATCCATTGGGAAATGGGCTAGGGAAGATCATTAGGGAAGAGGGTAGTTGTGGGGGAGTGCATGAAGTAGAAGAGAGGGATCTCTAATGAAGAGAGGGAGGATATGTTATGAACAGGAATCAGGCGGATCTTTTAGGAAAAGGAAGAAGAAGGATCCTTTATGAAGTAGGGCGTTGGTTGAGAATGCTTACCAAGGAGGGAAATAGAGGATTCTTTAGGATAAGGAAGAGGGAATTCTAGTGAGAGATGATTTGTTGTGAATCCGCAAGGAGGCTGTTTGTTAGGAGGAAGTAGGGCACGACATCAGGTTCTGCCTCTTTTTTAGATGATTTTAAATTTTGTTTTTATCTTATCTTTTCTTGCTGACCATGATAGAAGCGAGTACGTCGGCGTTCAAAGACGCGACATTTCTTTACAAAAACGAAGCAATCAAGAAAACAAGTTGCGATCTCAACGTTATTTGCTATGGTCTGGTGTTGCTGCCCAACAATATTTTAATCACATTATCACATCATGAGAAGAAATTCATCAAGTTCAATCTTTCAGTTGCAAACAAGGTAAGAGATAATGTTCAATTCAGTTATAAATGATACCTTTGTTGACACAACTTTTAACACAGTTATTTTTTAAAATATGCTTTCAAGATATGAAGTTGCTCGCACAGGAACCCTGTTTACTAAATTAGTTATTTTGGCATTATCAAATATTTCACCGAAAACGTCCAAGATAAAATATACATTTATCTTGTTCCGTAGATGTTAGCGGCAGAAATTTTAGACTCCTTTACTGGTCACGAACTTCATGGTGGGTATCTTAGTGCATCACCACATTTGAGATGGTTAGCAAGTTGTGCTCCAGATGGTAACCTCATTCTTCGTGCTGTTGGTGCTCTGGTAAGGTTTTCATGTATTCTGTCAACATTACGACAGGGAGGGCAGTCAGGCAGAGACCACAGGCAGAAACGAACAAACAGACGAGTGAAGATGTGAGAAATCCCCGACCTTTATTCAATTTTTCGTTGGTTAAATATCACTTCTCAGATAATTTTGTTTCACTTATGTAATATTTGCTTCTGTTTTGATAGGATCGTCTGATTAAAACACCTGCTCATCACCATAGCAACGGTGGCGTGACCAAGGCTGTGTATTCTGGCGATGGTCAAAATATATTTACCATTGGTCGTGATGACGTATTATCTTGTTGGCAATGGAGCTTCACACAAATGGGTAAATTACAGCATTAAACGTTTGTGAACAACACTTAATTCTGCGGGCAAATGCACTTTACTTGACAATGGTTGACCTGTCGAAGCAGAATTGTTTAGCGTTCTCCAAAAAAACTTCAGACCATTTCAAACTTGGATAAGCAAAGCCACAAAGAAGGGCCATTTTGTACATGAAGTACTACCTATAATGTATTCATAATGTTTAATCAAGTACATTTTGATCTTCCGTAGGCAAAAGTAAGGCGCTGACTGCAGTAGATGCGGCAAAAACTAGGAACTCCGTACTTGACAAATTAAGAAGTGAACAAAATGATGCAGCCAAGGAGAAAGCGGAATGGAAACCTTCTGACGGTCAGAAAAATATGCCTGGAAGTGAATTACACACTGTTGACAGCGATCTTCTGCATCAAGGAGACGATATTACTTGGCTGGAGAGAGTTACTGCACAGGTACTGCATCTGATTGTAAAGTTTTATGTTTCGCTTACAAGCCTGCTAGAATAACTATTTCAGATTGCACACACAGTAATTTGACCTGCAAGCATATTATCACATTGATTCACGTGCACGCACCTCAAAAGTTACATCACTTCGATAAAAGGTTATTCCAAGCGGCAGTTTAGCAGGAGTTGTTTCACTAGCACGCATCAGTTTTTCAATTCATACATCATGAATGCTTATTCGATGTGTTTAAGGCGCGTCGTGAAGAGGATAGGCAGCACGCAGAACGCAAGAAAGAGCTCAGAAAACAGCTACAACAATTTAAGCAACAGATTATGGCGTTGATTGAAGAGAACAGTACCTTACCTGACTTGGAGAAACTGGAACGTTATGAATTCAATCTCGACGAGGAAGAACGACAAAAGTTGATTGCTTTGGGCGAACAGAGTGTTAAGCAGGTCAGTGTGTGAGGTCAAAGTCGGCGAAAATTGTCTTAACTGTATAAACGGGAATATCTTTCTCCCTATTTTGTCGCAGATCTCTATTTTTTTAGATTTTTTAGATTTTAGATTTCGATTTTTTTAGAAAACACAGTGTTTTTTTGCATAAATAATAGTTGTCTAATGATTGTGGAAGTTCAGAGCTAAGCCAGAAAGCCATTTTCGAAAAGTGGTGATGTTATTTTTGTTTCTTTTGATTTTTGAAGGTTCGAGAGGAGATCGAGTTAGAGAACCTGGCAAAGATGTATCTTCGTGACGTAATAAAGAAGGAATGCTGGGACTCCATGGTCGTCAAGGGATGTGGCGTGAAAGGTTTCCATACATCCCTCCTGGTCACCAACTATCCCATGAGAGAGCGGTCGCCCGAAGAACTACAGGAACTCGCGTTTGTTACTAGACAGCGGAAGGTAGAGTGTACGGAAATTGGATCACGGAAGACCATCCTCGGAGCAGCGAACAGCAACATTACTCTAGGTGCGTAGAATGTGTGTGGATTTCAGGCCTTCAAAATAAGCAAGATTGAACTACGATGTTTCTGAAACAATGTTTTCCCGTTTTCCAAGGATTTGAATTTGCGATGATTTTATGTATGTATTTCCCTACACTGCATCGTTTGTGGCAAGATTAACCACTTTCATCAAAGATGAGTTGCGCATCTGACTGACCATGTTACGATTATTGATATTGTTGTTTCAATTTAGGTGATGAAGATGAGGATGAGAATCAGGAGGAAGAAAAGGTCAAAGATAACGGGGACGTTTCTCCAGCTATTTATGGCAGCCGTGCAAAGACCTACGGTGGAGGAAATGATTTGATTGCTGATCAGTTTTACCTTTACACTGTACAACAGAAACATAATCAGATTGTCCTCGTACAGGTGTGTATTTATAACGTTACTGCCCCGCTCTCAACTAGAAGTTAAGCCCTAAAGTTGTATCTGGCGTGGCGTCGAAGGTTCTTCACAAAATTTTCTATTAATATGACAGCCTTGATTTTTTTCTATTTTCTTCCCACGACAAATGCAAGGTCTCTCGGTGAAAAAAGTTTTTAATATACATGATTTTCTGTCAATATGAAACGGATTCTGTTCCGACGGTTGCCTCTTATCTGTATATAACCTGCTGTTTTGTTCTATTCACAAAGGATGACATCTACAAAATCAAAAAATCATTCAACGCTGCATTTGATGAAATTTACCGTAGTAAAACGGCCGAAGTGAAACGGATTGAAGAGAAGAATGTAAGAATCAAGAAAATCCTGACTGATCTTAATTTGAATGACGACATTCTTCAACCAGTTATGGATCCGGAGGAATGTCCGGAAACTTTACTGGATGTCAAAGACAGCGAGGTACCTTTTGACAGATTTATCACCAAGGAAGAACAGATAAAAATTGAGGAGGAGAAGCGGCGAGAAGAAGGTAATGTATGCATTGCTGGGAAAATTTTGTGTGCAGGTTTGGGATGACGTTTGTATGTGTGTGGATACCATGAGTGGGACGTCTACGACCACATGTCGTTGTTTAAATTCTTTTTTAGCCATTTCTAAGTCAGGGCCTCAAAGCATGCATGGATTGTTTGGAGGGATAGTGCGATAGAGAGCACCAGTCATGAGACAAAACGTGGAACGAATTGTACAAACAACTTCGAGACCTTTCCTAAACGAGATAATGAGGCATTTTTTATATTTTCGTGCTCCAGTTTTAACTTTTAAAGTTTCCAGGTACTTTGCGTTGTCCATAGATGCTTTGCCGTTCTCAGTTGGCAAATGGCTAATTACAGGCTTACTGTTCATAGAGCATGTCGATGATGGAGTGTACAGCATATTTGAGCAATGGCATCTTTACCTTCTGTCTTACTCGTACTTACCCTTCAATCCTTAACTATCTTTACTTAACCATTTACTTACCCGTCTACCCTTTTTTAACCCTCTACTTTAAAAACTCAACGAGCTTTGCGTGCTTTGCAGTTTAGCTCAGCTGGCAGGTAGAATGATGAGCACACCGTTTGAGTACATGCTTTACTATTAACCTGAATGTTCCTTTTGTGTTCTCCTCCCACCAGAACGCCGTTTGGCAGAGATCGCCGACAACGCACGCGAACGTGCCTTGAATCAGATGATGAAAGGAGTACTGGAAGCTAATCCCGAGGATGAACTCAAGAAGGACCTGGAGCGACCGGAAGTGCTGAAGAAACCCGAGGACGAATGGGGCGAGGAGGAACATCGAGTCGCAAAGGAATTTGAAAAGAAAGAACAAGAGTTGAAAGAACAAAGAGAAAAATATAAGAAATCTTTGGAAACAGAACTGAGAAAACATCAAGGGAATATTAATGAGGCGACCGCGGCATTTGATGAGAAACTGAACCAGTTGTTTCAGCGGAAAATTAAGACGGAATTAACCATATTTCAGGTATAAGAATGACATTTTTACCAATCTACGCCCATACCTCGTACACATGTCTAATGCCTTTGATAGTTTCTGTTTACACTGCCAAACAGGCAGCCCAACAGACTTGATACAAGTTGTCGATTTTAACAACCTCGTGCAAATTTACCATCAACCCAATTAATTTCATCAAGTTACATCAAGTCTGTGAAAACCCTGCTTGATCGACCTGATATTTGCAGAGTTGGTGCAAATTGTTGAAACAACTTACATCAAGCTTGTGAACAGAAACATTCCACTCGGAGAATCAACTTCCATCAAGCCGGCTGACAACTTGCAGAAGACTTGTCATCAAGTCGGAGCAAGAATGCAAACGCATCTTAGTATCGGCTTGATTACTGCTAGGTAACAAGCCTGCGACAGACTTGCTGTAACTTGTGCGTTTTGCTGTATATGCTCATGTATATGCTTGGTCGACCACCTTTGCGACCAAGGACCAAGTAACAAACTTGAGAAGTTTCTATATGAATACGTTCATACGTTTTTTTTTTCATGAACTTGCAGGAGGAATTAAAAGTTCTTCGTCTGACTGCTGCCATTATTGCTGAAGTTGAACTGAATACTCGCGAGGCACAATTAGTTCATGTTTTAGAAGAGAAGAAACATTCCAAAAGCCGTCTAGCAAATGCACTAGCCGAGGCAAAACGTGAAATGGAAATATTCCGTGATGAGTATGAAATTATGATGGCGGAGGATAAGTCGTTAGATAAAGGATTCAAGCGGGATTTTAGTGATCAGGATCCACACACTGTTGATCAGTTATATAAGTTGTTCAAACGACGACCAAGGTATGTTGGTTGGGGGCTTGAAAGGCGATGTTTTTTGTACGAACATTTGTGGAGGTTTACACAAGAATAAGTGTGCTTTCCGTGGGGCTCGTGTTGACGCCATGGCGTAAATTGACAAGTGTTTATCAGAAGATTTAACCTAGAGATATCATCTTTCTTGTTTTCATAGAGGTCAAAAGACTCTGAAAGCGGCTGCTGATCTTCACGCAGAAAGCGAGACGATGTTGAAGCAATCTTACACAGGAATACATTCCCTTGAGAAAGCAATGGCGGAACTTGATCACCCGGCGCATATGCCCGAGGGTCTAGATGAACATGTTTGGCAGAGGCTGGTTCAGGCAAGACGAATGAAAGTTGAAAGTGAACAAAAGGTTTGTCTTATTAAATAAACTGTCATGTAGAAATAAAATGTTTTTATATCAAATGATACTCTCGACCGAGGCAAAGTAAAAAACATTAGAATTCGTTTGGCACTGTGAATTTGGTTGTACTATAAAGGAGGTATTGTATTTACTGTAGTCTTTGTTCTTACTGTGCTTTACACCAGGTTAAGACGAAAGCTTTAGTCTTAGCAGATATGAACGCTTTCTTGCAAAGACGATTTGAGGAGGATGAGTCACTACGAGCGGAAATTGAACATCTTTTCAAGGATCTACAAAAGTAAGAAATAATATAACAATAAGAAATAATGTAACTAATTAAGTGCTGGACAAAAATGAGCATTTTGTTTCTTTATCTTAGCTTGCGAGAGGAGAAAACGAAGTTTACAATGAATCTGGAAGTTCAATTGTTACTAAAACAAGGACAGGTGAGGTCAATTTGATGTATATGGAAGCTGATAGTCAATGCAGGCAACAGTCACAATACTGAGCAGGTTTTAACTAAAATTATTTTCATATAGGTCGAAGTTCCTTCAGACTCTTTCATTACTGACTACTGTGATAGTACATTGGTACATCGTTCTGTGATTGAAGATTTAAACGCCACCATTCGGGTAAGGCTCAGACTCCATACTTTCTGCTTGTGGAATATATTGGAATATATGTTTCTCACGTCCATTATTTTGTTCATTAGTCTTTAGGAGATGCGAAGATCAATATTATGGTTGAAAGTAAAGATTTTAGAAAAGGAATTCATGCATTAGAATGGTAAGTCGAGATTCAAATAACTTGCTTGGTTGTTATGTTGATAATCTAGATAATGCTGTTGATAGGACTGGGAAAACAATAGTTCAGGTAAAACATTGAGCGTTTTGTTTTAGATTTTTTGATAAATTTTATGTTTAAATATGACTTGATCTTTAGGGAACATAAGAAGATGAAGATGCAAATCGAGGATCTAGAAGCAAAAGCGCGGGACATTCAATTACTGAGAGTTACCAAAGATTTACAACAGGTATTCAAAGATAGATTTCTCGAGAGATGCAGGCACACGAAGTATAAACTACTGAGTTTGAAGCTTGCCTGTATGCCAACGCGAGTCCTGTAGGAAATCCATAATAGGTCGCCATTTTGAATGTAGAAAGTTTTAATTTTCCCACTTCGTTGTCGTTAATGAATCTTTTTCCTCTTCTATGTCATCCAGTATTTAGGTGAAGTTGATCAACAAGCTATCCAGCAGAAAGAAGTGGCAACTTTAGAACAGACGCTTCAGCTTTATCAGAGGGTAATTTTTATTCAAAGTCAATAAGGAGAAAACATGGGAAAGTTCTTGCATTGTATATTGACAAATGATTGTAAATGAAAATTTCCATCCATCTTTCAGACACACGTGCGAAATGTGGAGGATCGTCGTCGAGTGATCCGTGATTTGAAAAAGGCGATCAGAAGGAAAGAAATTGAGAACCAGAGAATGGATACTGATCTGGAGGAAATGGCGATAAAGGTAGCGGAAAGACAGAATGTCAGCAACCCAAATGGTAAGATTTCTTTGAAAACCATTGGACTTTATCGGGAACTTTCAATTAACCGCGAGTTTCATTTTCATTTTACAGCAGCTCTTTAGCTTCAAATAGAATTAGCTGCAAATAAACTTCGAATTATTTTTGCAACTGCCTGTTTCTCTTTTGCTGATGCCCCATCATGTTCATTTCTCTACGTACTATTCCAGCTGAAAACCAGGCAGAGGCGAACAGTGAACGCCGACTCAAGAATATCGTAGCTCGTCGCAGGTTGGTCGATTTGGCGAAAGGCCAGTCACAGGAGGTGGCTGTGCTAAGAGCCGAAGTTGAGCGATTACGCATGCGCACGTTCCCAGCCTTGGTCCAGGTTGATCCATAGTGGAGTATTTTGTGAACGTAATTGCTTTGTAAATAGACTGGTGTTCTTCGTGGATCTAATATATTTATGCAAGTGCAATGATTGAAGGTTTCGTTGGAAAGCTAACAGGGTATTTTTAACATGGTACACACATGCACTTTAACTCCTGAATTTTAACTCAATTGAATCATATACCAACTCCTAATTTATGTGTAAATTCATAAAAAGAACGAAATTTCCATTTATATTTATTGCCAACTTAGCAAAGTAAGTTTTCGTATACGAGAACGTTACTACCTCACTGCTAAGGCGGGTACGATTTTTAAGATATTATTGCTTCAAATTTTTGACGACAAAGAAGCCATGTTTTTACCTCGAACATCAAAGTAACGTCAGAAGTCATTGTTTGGTGTTAAAAATGGCGAACTGTCGATAATACTGTTGGTTATTCATTGAAGTACAAAGGTATGAAAATAAACTCTACAATGCACAACATAAAAGTACTACTTGAAGTATTATTCACATATTAGTGATATTCACAAGCATAATTACTTGCATAAATTTTATTATTTTAACAAAACCACATTTTTTCCCAGATTAAAAGTATGCTACATCGATGAGCTTTCTTATAATGACCTTACATGCGAGATGTTACGCAAAGTTTGATTGGCTCGGGAAAAATGACAGAGCCAATCAAATTTCATGTAACTTGAATTTATCCGCATTGTATACCCCACACCATCTTTAAAGATTAGTGAAATACACCATAACTATGAAATTGAAGTGTTCAATGAAACGAAGGTTACCAATCACTAAATAGGGTAAACGTGACGGTCAATTGAGTGACACTGACAGAGCTATATTACCCAAGGTGTCACGGATTGGTATGACCTTTGATACATTCTTAGGGTCCAACTTGTGTACATTCAATAATACAACACAACATTCTATTTCAGTTTATTTGTGTTCAAGAATTTGGTAATTCTTTCATAGCATTTTCACAGGAATGCATTCTCTTTCTTAGTCTTTCAAAGTCTTCATCGCATTCTTTACGTTTATTTCTCAGAGTGTTCAAATCTTGTCTCATCTTCTGAATGGAATGTTCTTTGTCCTTGATTTGAACGTCAATTTCTAGAAAACGAAAGAAAGTCCTATTTTTATCAACCTAGCAAAAATTTTTTCATATTTCGCTGTGTGCAGAAGGCAACAGGTTACTCTCAGTGCCGCGGAGCTGCTGCGCACTAACATTGTACTATTGTTTACCGCTTGCTCTACTTTTTATTTTCCTCATGTTCGCCTCATCCTGTGCACGCGCTCGGGCAACAAGTGCGGAGACATCACCCAAAAGACCAGCATCAACGAGGTACTTGAGCACAGCTGGTGAACTTGATGAGCCTAGAGAAAGAAAGGTAAAAATTTGGCCAGTCGATAACCTGGGTATACCATCTTTTAAAATTTCAATATTTGAACTACCTGTTTCGTTGGGAACCTATGTTAGCACGATGGTCTTTCCTAGGGGGGGGGGGGGGAGTCACTGACATGTGGAGTTGTGTGGTCACACCACTTGTCTTGTAAGCTTAGAGTTTAAACCCTTCATCTGCTAATAACGGGTCACCGTACGAAACCACAAGAAGTGACTAAAGTGCTGACACTTGCACTACATTAATTATACAGAGCAACTTCCAATACACACACGTTTCACAAGTACCTTCTTCTGCAGGTGTGTCTACTTCCACTGGACTGCATGCGCATGGTGAACGGCAATTTTCCTGCGAGATAAAGGTCAAAATAAGAACGTACGATGAATAACTACCGCAGCTACCTCAAGCCGTTTACACAGATGCGTTGAGCACTTCTATGAAGGTCTACCGCTACACTCTCGCTGTCTTGACATTCTTTTATTTAAATCTAGTAGTAGGTAGTGAACGTCGAATCTAATCTATTTTACTTTGCCTGTTAAATCGATGCTCGCTGCTTGAGCTCACAATTACACTTACCTCCTGTTCAATTTCGACAACTTTCTCTCGTTTGATGCCCAGAGATGTCATAGTTGGCAATGACGAGTAATCACTAACAACTGGCGTGGTGGAGGATCGTGAACTGGCTCTCTCACTCCAGTTTGTATCGCTATCATCAGTTCGACTGGGCGAAGGAAAGAGATTAGTGGACGCCGGGATCTCTTGGTCTTGTTCCAATTCTGAATAGTATCCCAAACCCAGGTGTTCGCCGTTCTAAAAGCAGTTAAAGACCGTTAATGATTGGGATAGTTGTTACCGCGCAAAACGGGAGTAAACATATGTAATATTTAGCAGTTAGCGTAGCCGTGGTGTTGTTTGGTGCATGCGTAAAATCTCCCGCGAAACAATATTATTTTGAACATATAGTATACAGTACCTGATCTACTAGTATAGATTACCTTACCTGAGCTACGCGCAAATCTGCTGATGGCAATGCGTCCGTTACCGATATTAAGATAACTTTAGTCTTTACCCTTTACATTGCTTACCCTGAGAAGTTCGTGGACAATATTTTGAACACCACCGGCAAAAGCAATGTCTAATGCTGTTTCTCCATTGTTGTCCCTGATTGTCTTGTCCGCTCCAGCCGATACTAGCGCGCGGATTGCACCTGCACAAAACTCAACCTAAAACAACGTGATGTTTGACATGTAACTATGCAGTGGTGTGAATGGGGGTGGGCCCGTGGCTCCCTTATATAAACTACTAACGTCATGTCGATGATCGGAAGGAAGAGCTGTTGTTATGAAATTGTACTTCACTGCTTGTAGTTTGTTTCGCGTTTTGAAGTGTACATGCGGTTATGGGTAACGGATAGGAGAGATGCTAGTCCATAATGATTTGACGAAGTACTATGTAACATGAATGTCGTGTGCATAAATGTGAAATGACTGACCAACGTGAAACGTTCAGAAAGGACGTCTAAGCTACCGCAAAGAAGGGCCGGTGAGGCGTACGACAGTTCAAGCTGGAACAAACCTTTTTGTTTGATGCTGCCAGCAGATGCAGTGCTGTTTTGCCTTCATAATTGATAGCATCCAAGATAGTGTTTGAAGAACATTCCGTTTTGCAGGCTGCCTTGGCTATAGCTTCAATACAGCTCTGAAAAAGACAGGTTACTAATTAATTCCAAACCTTCAGGAACTGTTGGTTGTGATGGCAGAAACCTCGGGGTACAAAGATATACTTTTAGCAGAATTCATATGGGATCAATTCAGCTTATGGGACCGTTTTTTTCCTTCAATTCTGAAGTCCTTTTTAAGTCTGTTCATTGGCAAATGGACATTAACCAATCATTTGGTGGTAACATCATGGTGTGTCAATCAGAGTTGTCTTGATACACAGTTGTCTAGTCATTGTCAGGCATTCCAGGACTAAACATGTCAAGATTGACATGCATTCTAGGATGAAATATTTCCAGAAAAGGCTCCACCATACTAATCTATTGGTGCGCCTCTATTGTTTATGCTTGTTCAGATATTACAGCACCTTGCTCTGCAGTACTTTTTTAAAATTCGTCAAACTTTGTTAGGCTTACGTCCTTGACCCCCATTGTTTAAAAGATACCAACTAGACTTGGCACAGATCCAATCAATTTCTTAACTTTGTTCTTGTCTTTCTTCTGTAACCACAGAGCTAGCATGAGTGGATTACCAGGTACTAGTCCATTGCTGACTGAGGTAGCAGACTCAGGTAAACTCCCCTCCTCCACCAGCCTTCTCTTTGGAAATTTTATATATCTCTGAGATCTTCCATCTCTAAATCCTATTGCCTATAAAACCATGTTGTTTCTTCATGGGAGATTCTATCTCATCCAAAATAGAAATGAAGCCTTGTAGTGGAAGTGTGATTCCAAATTATTAATTACCAACCAAGTCAATTTCTTTTTCTGCACATATGTATGGTGCCATCCAATGCTGTGACCTTATGTCCTCAAATAATGCTTGAAAGTTAACTTTTAACTTTTCAGATGAAGTGTTGTAATACACTAGCAGCTCATATTTACATTCTAGTATCTGGAATTTTTTACCTTGCCAAACTACACTTCTATATGTGTAGGTGATTCTCTATGACAACATGATGCAACTGGTTACTTGGTGACTACATGATGGAATACTCTTGTCATATACTCTTTCATATTCTTTAGAACAAGCATCCAGTCATTCATGATTTCCAACATGCCACAAGGATGAAACACTAAATTAATACCATGTGCACTAAGTGCACCTGGAAATCAACCTACCTGAAAATATTGAGATTTCGAGTGTAAAGTTGTCAACAGTATAGCTGCTGTATGAAGTGGGGTGTCTCCATTAACCTCGTCATGGAACATCAACTGTTTTGGCATTGCTGTCATCATTCTGTTCAGTTTAGGTATAAGTTCCTTTGCTGAAACCTTAGTTCTCGACCGATACATTCTACACACCGCTCGATGCAAGGCGAACTGGCCTGTAGTTTCTGACTTGACATTTGGATCGAAGCCATATTGTAGCAACCACTCTAGTGCTAGACATCTTGCAAATGCACATGCTAAGTGCACTAATGGCAGCCTGAGTTCTTCTGATGGATCTGGAACAACATCATTTTTATCCCACCCTTCATCAATACACTTTATCACACATTTTTGAAATTGCAGGATATTTGACTTTGCTCCAGGACAGTCATTACAGTTCATCAATGTTAGTACAAGATCATGATGTTTTGGGCACTCCACTGTTGCATCACAAAATGGTGTACATGGATGTTTAGTGGTTTTCTTTGGCTTTGGTTTTGCTGTAGGAAGTATAGCATTTGCCATAGTAGGCAAGTGATCTGGCAATCTTGGTGATGCTGTCTGATTGAGCAAACTCATTTTCAAACAACTTTATTTTATAACCTATAAAAATAGAATCACAGTAAACTAACTGATAAAAATATTGTACCATAGAGTATAACAAAAATATTTTGGAGAAAAAGCCAGGGTGGAAAGCAATCCACAGTAATCATGTGTATAGAGAAATGGGGATCACAGACAGTTAAGTATTTCATAGTGTAGTCATAGGACCTGCATTCCATAAATTCCCAATGATTCAGGTGATGACATATTTTTACAACATACAAGCCCTAGGGTCATGCTACAGCCTTTTAAAGAAACGTAGAAAACCCTTAAATTGCGTACAATTCACTTGGAAAGAAATTACAACCAGTTATATTTATTTAAATTTTCAATTTGTATGCAGCTGAAGGGCAGTGAGACACGAGTGATGGATGGGGGGCTACAACTGGATGATCGGAGTAGCCATGTTTTAATTTAATAGGGTTTCTCAAGCACTATTAATGCCGATACTCTGTAAACGCTCTTTAGCTCTTTAAACATTTAAATAGAAAGTAATAGTAGCATTAGTAAACTTCAAGTTTCAGTCGGGCAATGTAGAACGGCATGCGAGACGTTTCGGCACATGTACGAATTAAATTTAAAGTTCACACGGCAGTGTGGCTGTTTGCCATCAGCTTCATGGCACATGGGGTCAAGACGACCGCAACTTCGACACGTTATAGAACTGTGTCCTCGACTGTGTCGCCTGCTGCAGTCTAATGCAACGATTCAATTGGGTTAACACTAAGCTTTATGATTGTTTTAGTTATCAGTTTATCTTTCAGAGGCGAAAGATATTTTGACTAGAAATCACAAAACCCTTATCGGGACGTTGTAGCGGCCCTTCCCGCAAAATCGCCAGCTTCCCGCCGAAGTCATGTCAATAACCAGACACTGAACAGAAACATCGGCACTCGCTATAAAGGATAAATAATTTAGTACTTACCAATTGTAGAGCGGAATATGTGATCTTTTATCCGTTGAAGTACAGAATTATTCTAGAGCTTGCTGTTTCGTCGTGTACACTTGTTTACCAGCAGATGTTTCTTGTCGGACGGCGAAAATCGGAGCGGCAAGCCGCACGCTCGCGTCATCCGTGCGGATTAAAGCTCCCGCTAGCCAATCAGATAATTGTATAATGCACGTAACGGAAGGGGCAAGGAAAGATAATCCCGACCGCAGATCCCTCTTCTGAGCTCAGATCGATTTACCACGCTTGACTGAGGTGGGGGATTGTTCGTATGCCATCCGAATGGCTCACAAAGGACACCACTCGCGGGTAAATGGATCCCTCTTTGTATACACATTAACCGAAATGTTCCCAAAATCATGTTGCCAATGCTTATTTATCAGTATTAAATTGGTGATAATAATTCTAAATGCTTTTAAAATTTATATATTGCATGTCAAGTTTGATTTTCCTGAGTTGATTGCAATGTGTCAATGACGTAAAATTTCAACGCAAAGTCTGCCAACTGACATCCTCATTTTGACAGAAAACAATGAGACGCGCTTAATCCTATTGACTTGGACTGCATTGCTGTCAACCAAGGCTTGATTCGTGTCGCCAGCTTGGTAACTGGCACGATTACGAACTGTTTCCGAAAAGGATTCTATCACTATTTTTCCATATATTTTTTCGAGGGACGATATCGTTTTTTTTATATTACTGAGCCTCGAATGTGATAACCTATTTATCACATACTTGTGCCTTTATCAGAGCTATTCATGGGCGAAAATCAGATTTTATTTTCTAATTATAAATCATTTGATTTCATTTCCGAATGAATGCAAAAACATTGTAAAAAATCAGTTAAATAGCTAGAACTTTGCAAAAACAAGCTAAGAATAACTTACGTTTCTACAGTTTCAGATGTCTTTCTGTTATTGGCCTTCTATCATAACATATTTTGCTTTTTCACTAACGATTTGCAGTCGGACACCATCTTGGTTTTTCCAGCGGGACAAAAAACGATATCACCGTTTTTACGTCACCCTGTTTATATCGCCCTGATAAAGGCACAAGTATGAATTAATTAACCACCAAGAAAGGAAACTGCCAACATTTATACAACAACATCTTCAACACATTATGGTTGGTCATTTTATTAAGATGCTTGTAAGATACGATACATTGGAAAAAAAAGATGTTAAAATTTTGTACTTGATTTGATCAGGGAATAATGTTACACAGTCCTTTATTATATAGCACTAGTTACTAGTTGCTTTTGTATAAGTAAAACACTCTGTTTTGATAGGATCAGAGTTAATAAGGTTACCTCACCCACTGATAGTGATAGGCCTATGGAATTAAGGTTACTGTCACTTTAATGTGGAGAGTTGCGGCGGAAATTTTTCATTATTTATTATTGCAAATGTGTAAAATGTGATGCATTAATTTAATGGCCAATACGCAACAAGAAAATATTTTATTTAATATTGCGAATTCGAAAGCATTAATTCAAAGCAAATCGTAGCAACATCCTGTGGCGCGTCTCGTTTTGAATCCCCGAACATTCCGAAAACATACTTTAATTTGATATTGAATAAGTAATTACGGTGGCCCATAGAGGACATGCTGCAAATAGAATTATTGCAGTAACTTCATTTCAACTTGCAGAAATTATATTATTATTGCAGCAATTAAAGTAAAGTTGCTGGCAAGTTAAAAAGTTGCTGCAAGTTAAAAAGTTGCTGCAAGTTAAAAAAAAGTTGCTGCAAGTTAAAAGGTTGCTGCAAGTTGAAAAGTTGCTGCAAGTTAAAAAGTTGCTGCAAGTTAAAGTTATGTTTGAAAATGTACAATGACTTTTCGCCCCATTTCGCGAGTTCGCGTATAGCGAAGCCATGAGGCATCAACATGCAAAGCGAGAGTTTTATAATGATGCTCTAATTGTGGGAAATTCTACATTCGTCATGGTTCTGGTAAAAGTGTCAACCAAGCAAATAGGGATACCAATAGAGTTAGCGAACAAGGGGCATGAGGGCATCTACTTAGGGGAATGAAGTCGATGGTGACAACAGTCCCGTGTACCTTCTACTTCGTCTTTGCTTACTTCAACAAATGCACGACCAGTCAATTTTTCAGAGTTTTGTTCTCAAAAGGAAAGCGATCAAAGCAAACATTTCAACAGAAAGAGAGTTCGGGGAAAAATGAAATTACATGAAAAACCTGGGAAATCAACCGAAGTCAAAATCAACATTGGCATTATGGGAAAAGAGAGGATGTCCTTGTTGTCAAAAAGAGGGGTAATTCTCTCTGTAACAGTTAAAGAAAGCAGTATTAAAGAAAGCACATCATTAACAAAACAATGTCAAGTCAATTTGATTGAAATGTTAATATTTTGATTAACCGTATGTATTCTGCTTTATAGTGACAACAGAAAAGCAGATATATACCCTATCTTAAAGACATATAGAGGAAAATTAACAAGTCGTACAGCCGAATTACTTTATTTTGGTGCTCTTGTTCAGATTATTATTTGGCTAGTATTTTTAATGACTTGGTTCTTGATTCTGAAATTAATGGAGCAATGAACAGTGTGGAGCAAGAGAGGCCTGAATATTGTCTAGTATAACCGCAAATAATGAATGTTTTTTAACTTGCAGAAACTTTTTAACTTGCAGCAACTATTTAACTTGCAGCAACTTTTTGACTTGCAGCAACTTTTTTTTAACTTGCAGCAACTTTTTAACTTGCAGCAACTTTACTTCAATTACTGCAATAATAATATACTGCAATAATAATATAATTTTTGCAAGTTAAAATGAAGTTACCGCAATAATGCTATTTGCAGCATGTCCTCTATGGGCCACCGTAAGTAATGTTGCGCTTACCTAAAATATTTTTATCAAACACTTAAGCTAAAAAATAATGAAAAAATGATAAATGTCTCAAAAATGTCCAATCAATTTACAGACAAGTTTTGTTTTTTTTTAAATATAAATTCTGTTACCAACATAGTTTGTAAAAGAAGGGGTAGTCACACCCTTCTACGGCTATAAATTTCTGCCTAAGGCACAGCATCAGGTCATTCCTTCATATTTTCACGTAGCTCATTTTTAACTTGAGTAAGAATTTCCCCCAACCAGTTAGTTCCTCGCCACTGGCTTTTATCTTTCGCTCTTGGGTCATCCTCGACTAGTCCTATGCCCCAGATACGATCAACTGGACTGGCTTCAACTAACTCTGTACCACCTGTTGCTAGTAACTTCTCTTTAAGATCAGCATTTTGTGAAAACTAAGAAGAGAAATCATTGCTCTGGTACAGTGGTGGTGGTCACAAGGGTGATATAGTTGTGCTAATCACAATAGCAAGGGGGTAAGTGTAACACCATGGTAAATAACATACTGAAAGATGCTGAAAACTTTACTGGTATTAACTGAGGTGTCTGCAATTTACCAACTCGCCAACTTCATTCTTTGTTTTATCACCCTTTTATCCCAGTCCTACTCGACCAAAATCGTGATTAGGCAAACAAAAGAAGTTGGTGAGTTGATAAATAATATAGACAAGTATTACATGACAATCCTCGTGACAACAATTATGATATTGATAATGGTATGTGATTGTTGTGATGATACCAGTAATCAATGTCATGACAATTGAATGGTGATGAGGGTAGTGATCACAGATGGAATGAAAATGATTTCAATATAATGGTTATCAGGATAGGTTTGATGATAGTGGTATAAGTAGTGGTATCTATAACTATGGTGCCAATAGAGATGATATTGGTAGTAGAGAAGATATTGGTGATAGCAACATTGCGCATTGGTGTTATTCAATGGTCTGTTTCTTGTGCAATGAAGAATTTCAAAATAATTTCAATAAAATGAAGGTAGTGCATGCTTTTACCTTAGCCATATTTCCTTTCCTAACAATCTCTCTGCATTCCCCATTCCATATTTGTCCATCAAAGTTTTTAACACTGCGACCTAGCGTCTTTTGTGTTTTTGGGTCATTGGTTTGCATTATTTTCCTAGCAATTTCTTGATCATTAAACAGAACTACAAAATACAAAATACAGCCTGACTATAGTCACCATTTATTATCCATGTATTACCCAGACTATACATCCACAGACCTGCTTTCTGATACATCATGTACTGTTCAGCACAGTTGAAAGTCATATCATCTACAGTGAAATTTGATTTGTGCCATTGACTGAATGGGGAGTGATTCTTCCAGAAGAATGTGAATTCTTTATTCGCTTCCGCCATCTAAAAAATATAACATATATTGAGGACTATCAACAGCGCACCAATATGCCAGCAATATGCCAATATATTGAAACACTGAGCCATGAAAGCCTTATGGTTTCTAGAAGTTCCTAGCTCAATTACTGTATATATTTAATTTACAATGTAAATATAATTGTAATTAGTTGATATTCATGTAATTTGGGCAAAATTAATAAAAAAATAAAACAAATCATACAATCTTACCTTCAGCACACGAAAGGCAATTAATTTATGGCATTTTTAATTACATTGTAATAACTTTGTTTCACTTTCTCTTTACCAACGTTACCAAATCTATCAATTGCTGTTTAGAGAAATTGCAACATCCATAATCATTAGCAAATGTCCTTCGTATAAAACAGTGCAGGGGGGGGGGGAGTTCTCAGCCCGTGGCTCAGTTATGTATTGTTTGCCTCGTTCTTTGAAAACCCCATTATCCAAGTATATAGTTTGTATATAACCTATGATATAAGTTTATAGTCAAAGTATATATGCTTTGATCCTTTGATAGGGGTTTTTTGAAAGAACAAGACAACAACTGAGCCGTAAATTGCGTCCGCGGGCGGCCTTTTTGCAATGCTAGGAGGGGGGGGGGGGGAGAGGGAAAGACGAGTAAGTTTGATTTTAAAGGCAGGTATGGCATTTCGTTTTGCATTAATAATATTTTCAGAGCTACTGGTATATTAATGATATTGGCTTATGTAGTTTATATTGCGTAGCATTGATATTATTGGGTGTATAAGCTAATTTATTTTATTGTAATTTTGATGAAGTTAGGGTGGGGCTTCACTGGATCACATTTTTGGACACTTTTCCATTATTTAGCCTCAAAATAACACTCCTAATTATAGATCTGATCATGCCCTTCACCTCAACTGTGATTGGCTCATTTCGTAAACCAAAGTACCTGCGTGAGATCATATCTGACTGGTTCACCAATGAGACACAAGCACACCATGAATACATTCTTAAATATAATGAAGCCAGTAAGAAGAGCAACTCACAAGAATTGGAAAACGTTTGTTTAAAAGCAATTTCAGAAATTCTTAAAATGCAACAAGAGATTGGAATTGATGTTGTTACAGATGGAGAAATGAGACGAGAAAATTATATCTATTATTTTTGTCGCAAGTTGAATGGATTTAATTTTGGAAAATTGATTGAAGTTTCTCCACGTGATGGTGCCTATACAACAAAAGTTCCAACAATTGATGGTCCAGTTAGCTCAAAAGAAAAAGATCCATGGATTTGGAAAGAATGGTGGACAACTCAGGAAATGTCAAAACAACATGTTAAAATTACCTTGCCTGCCCCATTAACAATTATTAATACATTTATGAATGAGTATTACAAGGGCAATGAAAGAGAGCTAAGTGAAATTCTAGTGAAAGAAATCAATCGTGAAGTCGTGGCTCTTTCCAAGGCTGGTTGCAAGTATATTCAGGTGTTAATATGTCTCTAATAACACCCCCCATTTTAATGTAATTATAAAAGAAACATATGTGTGCTAAACAAATATATTAAATGCACTGTATCTATAAGTTTGTCTGTTATTCTATTGTATCTGTAACTCCACCACTACACTAATATTACCTCAGTTTAGCTTTCTCAACCCTTATTATTAGTACTCAATTAGTGTTGCCTAATCCTCTTGCAGATAGACGAGCCAGTTATGGTTCGTTTTCCAGAAAAAGCTCTTTTGTATGGAATTGATGATCTTGCCAAATGTTTTGCTGGTGTCTTAGATGACACAATAAAAGTTATACATCTCTGTTGTGGATATCCCTTGTATTTGGTATGTTTGAAAGAAATCTCTTACTTAATTAAGATCAGCTAATAAATGTATAAACTATACTGTTGTGCAAATAGTCTATCTTTGAATTCAACAGGATCAACATGATTACCACAAGGCAGATCCTTCGGCATATTTCAAACTTGCAGAGAAGTTGGATAATACCGGCTTTGATGAAATCTCAATTGAAGATGCACATCGACACAATGATCTATCATTATTTGATCATTTTAAAAGATCTAAAGTAAGAGTATGTTTCTTTTAAAATTGTTGTTAAAAAAATTTTCAAAAAAAATGCCCTTATTATTTTATAAATTTTATATATTGTATCTCAGATCATATTAGGTGTAGTCCAGGCAGCCAGTAGCAGAGTGGAAAGCGTTGAAGAAATTCAAGATCGCGTTCAACAAGTATTACAGCACATTCCTCGAGAACGACTGATTCTCGCTCCTGATTGTGGTCTAGGTTTTCTCCCTGAAGATATCATGAGAAAAAAGTTGCAAAACATGGTCCAAGTTTGTCAGTCTATATAAATATACTGCATAATCAAAAACAAATATTCATCAGGTTTTGTCACTGCTGACATTCAAGACATTTAATCAATGGGTATCAATATAATTATACATTATATGAATTTTATATATTTATCATTAAAACTAATTGTGGGAATTGTTGACATAAATACCGGTATATATTTTTGGGTATCTTTCTCAGGAACATTTTATGTACGGTAATGAAAATACAATATAAAATACATTTATATATATATATATATATATATATATATATATATATATATATATATATATATATATATATATATATATATATATATATATAAATTTATATTATAATTTTATTATTAGTTCAGCTATCATAGACTATATGTTGCTATATATGCATAGGTTTTTGTGGAGGAAAAACTCAAACTGCAAAAGACGGTTCAAATACATAACAATTTTTGTGGTCAGTAAAATGTTTAGTTGTTGGCAGACTAGAGTCAAGAGTGTTGATATGTGATATGTTTGAAGGTTCGTTTGAATACGTTTGAAAACGCATAAAGAGTTTCTTTTCGCAAGTGTGAATGATGGTAAAATGATTCCATGATGGTGTTCAGTGAGGGATTGGATTAAAAAAAGACTAAAAGAAAAATACGTAATTTAAAATACGAGTTGAAAATGGTTGGAAAAGATTTGAGTTAGATTTATATGGTCAAGGAACAATGCAGAGAGGTTTCTTAGCTCAATAAATGTTCGGTATAAAGTCAGCAAAAAGAATTAACTATATGAAAAGTTTAACTGAAGTTTGTGAAAAGAAAGAATTATCTGGCAACTATACACCCAAGATTTTTAATCAAAGGTCAATTGTGAACTAAATGAAGCAGAAAAAATTATTCAAACTTTCTTTGTTGCTTGCACGCGTGACACTGAAACCATCTCGTTTAGCACTTTGCAAAATTGCTTGGACTAATAAAGGTTTAGTTTTCCGTTGTGTGGTCTTGAAAGAATTTATCGCGTTAAAGTAGCTTTGGAATACTTGGAGGGTCATACAATCCGAGTAATCATTCACGGATAGATGACTTTGAACTAGAAATCTTTATTGCCAAAACAAGCAAAGCTAGATCGTGGAGCTAACTTGAGCAGCATTGAGCGAGCTTGGTGTGGAAGAAGGATCGTAACTACCCAATGAAAGCCTTGGAATTAATAAAGTACGGTAACCAATAATCACCCACGCTTTTACCCAATCATCAACGAGGCATTGTCTTAAAACAGCCAATCAGTGAGCAGCAGTTGTACACATAAATTGAGCGCGGACTTTGAAATGCATTCAATCACTGGCATTACTCACTCGAAGTCACTGTAAGCAAGATATTTGAAGGAAGAAGAAGAAATGGCTCGTACAAAGCAAACCGCTCGTAAATCAACTGGTGGAAAGGCACCAAGAAAGACCTTGGCAACGAAAGCTGCTCGAAAGAGTGCCCCAGCTACTGGTGGTGTGAAGAAACCTCACAGATACAGGCCAGGAACTGTTGCCCTTCGAGAAATCCGTCGTTATCAGAAATCCACCGAGCTTCTGATCCGCAAACTGCCTTTCCAACGTTTGGTTCGTGAGATCGCTCAAGATTTCAAGACTGACCTTCGTTTCCAAAGCTCAGCTGTGATGGCTTTACAAGAAGCAAGCGAAGCCTACCTTGTTGGTCTGTTTGAAGACACGAACTTGTGTGCCATCCACGCCAAGCGAGTGACTATCATGCCCAAAGATATCCAGCTCGCACGACGAATCCGTGGCGAACGAGCATAAATATCACGTCCCAAAGACAAAACAAAAACAAACGGCTCTTTTAAGAGCCACCAAATCTGCGAAAAGAAATAAACGAATTCGACCACATGTACCAAAGTTTTTGTCTTCCCGCCATAATTTTAAAATGTCGGCAATAATATGGTTGTTTACCACTACCAGTATAACAAAATCGTGACAATAAATCACAGTCAGAAAACCGATACTCGCCATAAGAAGCATTGTATATATTTCATGACGATTTGTGTCCTTGATATTCGTCGCTTGTGCATGTCACTTGAATTTGAATAGAACCTACCGCACTAGATATTTGCAATTTCAATTTTCACGCAAGAACTCTTATTAGTTCGGCATTCGTTTGCGAAGCTTTTCAGATTGATTGAAAGAGTGGTTAGCAGTCCAAAAGCCTTACTTACTTGATTTCTTCACGAGAATGCTACTGAAAGCCTAACAAGGTTAACAGACTACCCTAACACACTTAAATTCGAATTCTGTCGCTTCGGATTTTGAAATTGTCACCCTAAGTTATTAAAAAACATGCATTTTCTTGTTAGACAGCATACATGGGTTTATCTTACTGTGCTGTGAAGTGCGGGAAACCGTGTTTAATGGCGTGGTAAGCGCATATATCAGTTAGTGTTCTCAATTACATCAAACAACAAACCGTCGAAATAAATCAGTCTAGTGTGCTAAGTAAACGATGCGTCCATGTAATCCATAACAGAATTGTAGAAGGCATTGAAATGCAAGAATAATAGTGAAATAAGTAACGTAAATATTAGAACATTGGTTTACCGACCTTTGCACGTCAGATATTACGCAATGGAGTGTCTGTGTAGCTGTGCATTTTGCATTTAGTGTTAGGGTTCGAATATCACGATTCGCTTAGATTATTTTATATATTTGTTGGCTCTAAAAAGAGCCGTTTGTTTTAAATTTCTGTATCTTCTTCACATTTTATCCACCAAAACCGTAGAGGGTTCTTCCTTGTCGTTTCAAGGCATAGACAACATCCATAGCGGTCACGGTCTTTCTCTTGGCATGCTCGGTGTATGTAACAGCATCACGGATGACATTCTCAAGGAAAACTTTGAGGACACCACGAGTTTCTTCATAGATCAAACCAGAGATACGTTTGACTCCGCCACGACGAGCAAGACGACGGATGGCGGGCTTCGTGATTCCTTGGATGTTATCTCGCAAGATTTTACGATGACGCTTGGCGCCTCCCTTTCCAAGACCTTTTCCTCCTTTACCACGACCAGACATCTTTACTTCGATTTTTCTTGGACTTTCTTCTAATAGCGAGATAACTGAATGATATAATTCTTATTTGTCTTGCTGCTCTTTTATATCGTTTCTTACCAGTCGGACGTTCACGTAGATACAATAACCTTCGAAATGCAAATTTTGATCCTCTTGGAAATTAAGCTCACTAACCAGAATACAGAAGCAAAACAAAGGTGGAACATGTAGTTAGTATTTTCTATTGTGAGACGCATCTAAAGCGTCGTACAAAAAATGGCTAAGTTCCTGCGTTTATAAAGAGGTTTCATTCATTGCCTACATAATTACATTGGGATCGCTGTCGTTGGAGTGACCGCCTGATGGATAGCTGGATAAGCCAAGGTATTTAATTCCCAAAGATCTGAGATTGTTGACAAGGTTAACATTGCAGTGTGACTTTAACATTCAAAGCTTAGTCTGAGGAAAACAAGGTCAAAAGAGTTGGTTAATTAGAGTTGAGAATTTGCATAAACAATTTTTTTTTCACCTCGCACTCCTCGGTCAAACGAACATATGAGGTGTGTTCCTACATTTGATTGATTTTGCAATGGTGTATAATTCACTCAATCACATCGGCCAGAAGTAGTTAGTCTTCTCCGATTCTTACAACAGCGGTGAACTAGGCTTAGGGACTGATCTCATAGTAAACTGGATATAGCTTCTATATATATCTTATAAGAAAAGTGAGCCTAATTATATATGCAAAATATGAGATCAGTGGGCTTAGGCAATTAAAACATTCAAATGCGAACGTGCGACACTGGCGCTTGACTTCAAAGGATATTTTTTTTGTCAATTGAAGATGAATTTGCATTCATGGTCACAGGCATCCCAGCTCACTGGTTATGTAGACATTAATCGCCACTGAAGTTTCAGAATTACACCATCGCGTAAGTGCATGAATATGTAGTCGAGATTTTCTCGTGGACTTTTAATACATATATTTGAACAATTTTGATTGTGCATTAACATTATACAATATTTCTATAAAGTACAAATTAGAGAGTAAAATATTGAAGAGTTTCTACCAGAAATCTACTGAGACTAAGACTGTACATAAATTCGTATTCATACATATACATAAGCCAGTGAAAATAGAGAAGAATATTGATTGGATTATTGATAATTTTAGACAAAATGTAGAAATGATTCTTTAGGACAACGTAGCACAAATGTATTTACACATAAAAGCGAAACTATCATGTTGAAAGCTATGCTTTGTACATTTTTTTACATGTCTATACATGACTAAATGTTTTTTATCTGATTCAAGGTGCGTGCACCGTTCTCCAACCGAAGTAGTGTTGCTAAATTCTTCAGGCGATGTTAAAATGTTCAAGGGAGTCTTTTTCTCGCCATACATTTTCTGTAAGCTTTTGTCACCTTCCATTTGCAGTAGCCATCGGTGTCTCGATAACAGAACTGCGTGGTCACGCGGCAGTCTGTCTGCGGTGGAGGGAATTGTCTAAAATTCCAGTAGCAGACGTCCTTGTTTTTAGGGAACTTGTTACTGAAAACTGTTTTCACACGACATCCTTGACTGCAACCTGTGGCGTATTTCTTACGTAAGCCTAAGATAAGAAGGCAACGAATCAATATTTAATCCTGCTGGCGTTTTTAACGTTTGTATTAACTACTGCATCACGATCGATAATATTGATAGTTATTATTGGCTTACCTCTTCTCATAACTTTCGTAAGAGTTGATTCTCTCACTGTATTAGTTCGATATGCCATCATGCTCTGATCATTTGAAGGCTTCATCGTGTTGTTGCGATAACGTAACATTCGGCCAAAGTAAATGCACTTCTCGTTTTTCTTGAATTCCTTTTCGTACAATCCTAATGAAATAATGGTATAGTGATAAGACCCACATAATGTATTGGACGATAATTCCGAGTAAAATCAGGAAACATTCCCGGGAGGTAGCTCTTTGCTGCTCAATTTGAATGCATAATAAATAGTGACTTTGACTAGTGATTTTAGTTTTAAGTGTCATGCCTTATTCGATGTATTTAAATAATTGTTATCTTGATCTGAACTGGAAGCCATTTTGAAAAGCGACGAAAAATGTCTGCGAGAGTTCCAGCTAGTTTAATAACTATCTAGACTAGCGACCAATGCATCTGCCAGTCGCGTTCCTGGTCGACTGGGAACGAATCAATCAAATAGACAAGAGGGACCTGAGTGAACCTACCAATTTGAATCGCCGCTTCGATCTTTGTGGCTGCAGAAAACGTATCCACAGGAGTTTCTGAAGTCCTCGTAAGTTTCATCATTGGCATCATCATTTCTTCACCCTTGTAAATACGCTCAACTTCGACCATTTGTTTCTTAGGTCGCATCACTCGCATGTATCCCCCAGCCACTAGTCCGCGTTTCGTACGACCAGCGGTGCTTGGCGCCACCATTGCCATAGCTCGAAACATGAACACTGTAGAGAAAATGAAAGCATAATGCTGAGTGGTTTGTTAAAAAAAGCGCTGTTATTACCCAATGTCAGTTTGGGAATTGTCTCAGATGTAAAGCAAGATGACTATTTCTGCGCTATGTTTTTTTACCACGACTCTAATGGCAATATGGAAAATTGGAAATATGGAATTAAATTCTTGGAGATGCCAAAGATTCGTGCGGTGTAACATATGTTCCTACTTTATAGGTCACGGCATGCCTTCGCAGGTATGGCCCATCTTAAAATGCGGCAAAGTCAGCAAGCGTATCGCTTACGCTAAGAGCTGACGATGTTCCTCATCCTGCTGGGAAAAATGCTGACTATTAATGCGTATAGGAATCGTAGAATGATGCCAAAAACAGCCGAGGCATAGAAAGCGGAACAACACTTTTAATTAAACAGGATGAATGGAAAAACAACTCGCGTATCATTTATAGTGCGCAGGATGAATAATAGCATTTTCGTCCAATATTGCAAATTATCTTGATATATCTTACACTTTGTCTGAGCTATGGCAACATTTTGATTTGAAAAAAATATATAGAACTAGCCCCAATAGAAATCATTTTCCCGTTTTATTGTGTAACGATTCATTTTCCAAGGTTTCATTCAGAAACGAAATTAGCCATTAGATCTACGTGATTTTTATTAGCAACGTTAGTAGGTTCATGTGGGCGTGTAAAACGAGAAGTTGGACTCTAAAAGACTAGTTGAAAATCAGCCCTCGTGATTGTTTTGCTGTCGTCAGTACAGGTATTTTGTAGCAACTATGTGTAGTATAAACAATATATCGTATTTTGACTGCGTCGACGCCATTCGTCTTTCCTCAACTGCGATTTTGAATCAAAACAGAAGCTCGAATGTCTTATTGACCAAGGGCAAGGCATTTTCTCTTGTTTTCAGTGCGTTGCATGTTGAATGATGGTTTTATTTTCGTTGACGAGAATTTTCCTGTTAGTGTTACTCTCTCAGACGTTCTGTCCATTATATAAAAACTTCATTTCTAATCGATTTGATATAACGACTAAATCAGTGGTAAACCACTCCGCTACTAATTCTTATTTTTACTCATTTAGAGTAAACGATCCTTAAATTTGTTTTATCTTCACATTTAAACCACAACAAGTATATTTAAGATTAGCTGGAACGGACTGGGGGTATAAATTCAGTGTAACTACTTGTGTCAGACTGCGTTCTGACCCTGTGGCCTGTACTGAACTCTTGGCCTGTATTCAATATAAGTATGCTATGATGTGCATGGTTAACCTCTATTGTTTGTCACAACCACAGCCTCAATATCCCGTAATATTGTGCACGACTTGAAAAATTATATAAGCCACATCCTTCCTAATTTGATTTATCTCAGTATCTCGTGATTTCACTCTCGTCCTTTTTATAGCTATTTGTCCCCTATCTTGTTTACCAATGATGTGTTGACAGACATAACTATATATTTTGAAGATGTGGTTGTGACTTAACGTGCCTTGAGGTCTGGCCTGCCTTGAGCTTATCTTTAGAGGTTTAAACACGCATCATTAGCCATTAAATTTGTATGCCTCCTATAAAACTGGATATAAGATAAACTCTGTTTGTAGGGAGCTATCTACGTATATCACTGACGATCTGCAGTTTTTGTATTTCATCAACAAAACATCTCAAAATTTTGTTTAAAAAATGTTAAAAAAAACTATATTTGCGCATGAAACCTTCTAGCACTAAGGTCAAAGCCTGCGTCAAAGGACGTACAGTGAATTGGGGAAAAACGCAATCGTCAATTGATCTTGATGACATTTGTAATCAAATAACGGTTAATTCCTTTATGGGCTTGCGTGAAGGTAGCTACTTCGGAAAAATGGCAAGTGATTTCAACTGACTGTCACAAATATCAAAAAGATTTTTTACGAACAAGGTCAATCTGGTAACTACAATGAAGTCTTTATAGTGTCGCAGGAACTATGGTTATGCAGGAAGTCTGTCTTCAGTTGATAAAAACCTGTAATTATCCTTATTTTATATCAAATATTCTTTATTTCATGTTAAATATATTATTGAAGATGACTCATGTTTCGAAAGTAAATTTCTAATCTTACTTGCAAACAGCGGAGTTGCTTTATCACGGCAAATAAAAACTAAAACTTAGACAGCCTTAATTTTAACACACTCACGTTTCATCAACAGTCTTTCAAGTCTTTAACAATATATCAAGAACAAAGAAATTCGAAAAAGGTTCCTGAGTCTGGCTAATTATCTCACCTTTTGGAAGCGGAGATAAGATTTTAAACATCAACAACTCTTTGTATAGTTGTTTAAAGATATTCCAGTATCCTACTCACTAAGCACTCTTAGCAGTTTCAACACCGAATATTTATCGGTGCATAGGTTGGAAATAAATTGATGGCGTGACTCGGTTTTTGTTTGGTGCAATTTGCGGTAAATGTTTCAGTAACAAGCAACAACTTGAATGAGTTACCAGAAATCCAATAGTGTCAAAAATATTAGAGGCAAGTGCCAGAAAACTCAGTTGAGTTATTCGTAAATAACAGTAGATATTTGTGTGGTTTCCCGGCCTTGGCTTCACAGCGCATTTTGACGATATCACCCGATTATCGTGCTTAAAGAATAGCTTAAGGCAATATAGTTTAAGTGTAAGTGTAATGCTGTAGTATACTGCAATATATAATGCTGCAATATACACGTACGTATAATACATTAGCTGGCTGCCGCATGTGCGAATTGAAATATTTTCCCAAAGTAAAATATTTTCAAACTTGCGCGCATGAATGGACAAATATATTTATCTGACACAGGCTATTACGTTATTTGCGCAACGAATGACCTCGTAAAAGATATCTGTTTGTCGTGTACAGGGGTCGGTTTACATCAGCGCTGTTGAATAGTCACTTCCACATACTACACCGGCTTTATGCGTTACTATAAGTCAAGACTAATACCATTTCCTACATAATTTGTAGTATCCAAAAGAGAAACATGAATCGGTATGGCGTGTTCAGCCCTTTGTACAAATAATACAAGGCTACTTACCATAATCCGCATTGCAATACTTTTGCTGTGGGTGTCCAGGCATAGACGACCCATGTGCTTCTTGCAATAAACACACAGAAGCTGCGAACAACATTAGCGTTACAACGTTTCCAAACATTTTGTAGTTTGCGTCTAGTTCTAGTTGATGCAAAATCTTTCGATCATTTCTCGAGAAAGAACACCGTGTCTCTGGTTTCTTCAGCGCGCGTCGTGGACTTTTATGTGCTTGATGCGGGCGTGAAACTCGAGGGCTGTGACGTCTACATCGCCGGACCGGAAACTAGCATGAATACCTAAAGAAATTATTCAGCATTTGTTGAATACGAGGGTGAGGCTCTTCCGTAAGAGACATATGGAAGAAATATTTGTGATTTTTACAATTAAGTCGTTGGGATATGATATGCAAATCATTTTAGGGTGACCTTGGTATAATTTGATTGATTTCTATCACACATGCACTTATTCATTGATCCCCACTCCCTACTTGAGTGAAGAGTACAGTATGCAATTCTCAAATACATTTTTAATACAAGATCTTTGAAACAACTGGGTACGTGCATTTAATATAGCAGCAATTAGGAAACCTTCACGTACGAAAAACTAAAATCCTTTTCCCTCTGCATGTTCATTTGTATACATAATTCGTGTAAGTGGATAGAAGAAGTGCGCAATAGAGTTCAACAATCAACCGATACTTCGTAGGGTTAGAAGGAGATTGGAAGACTATTGCAAAAAAGGAATGCATGCCACTTTGTATATATTTTATTTCCATTTTTGAAAACGAGATATTATATTGATGGACGTATAGTGTATGTACATAGTGTTATTAGTACCCAAAGATGACAGTGTATAATTTTCTACATATGGTTTCTAAAAATACATAACGTGTAAGTATTTCATGTTACGTTTAGTCAGTTTGTGTTTTAAGTGAATTTTCTTTCTTGACCTTGCTACCGTACGTATATTTTGGGTTCGGTTTTACAGACACGTTGTTACAGTAATCAGATTTGGGTCAATGTTTAGCTCTGTTCGTTTATTCGTTCTTTTCTGTTTGGAAAGGAGGCATATAGAGTGTTGATATACGGTTTATCTCCGGGTTATGCTTTCAGTGAGTCTGTGTGTGGTGTACAGTATGCCATTAAGACAGTCTATTAGAGATACCACATCAATATACCCCATATAGTATACTTTTTTGTAGTTCAGATATATATATATGAATGTCTTTCATGCATATGCACGGATTTTTCTGCAGTAGTTTGTATGTACGTTTCCAGATTAATTAATTAGTAATAATGACGGTTTTAACTCGCCAGATTTTAATGGTCTCCTTCCTTGAAGTGGCTCTCCTACTTGAATGGCTGGCCAAGTGCATACCACAAATGATGTACCGCTTTCGTGTGGCATTGACTCGAGGTTTACCCGCTTGTTGCAATTTTGTGCACGCGATCATAAATTATATAATATTATTGAGCATATATAAATTATTATGTATAAATTAAGTATATGTGCATTAATTTATACATAATTACAGGTACATTTAATTGCTGAAAACTATTTGTCCTGATGCATTCCACCTCATTTTCCTTGCAGCATATGAATTGGGCATAGAAATTGACATATAAGATGCAGTTTTTACCTTGTTTACGGCTACTCAATTTGAATTTCAAAAAAGTGTTTTTATCCTTCAGTAAAAAGGTCCTAAAGAATAGACGGCCCAATTCACTGTGCAGTTTCAGTAATATATAGAGATCAGTTTAAGAACTACGTAAATATTTATGTCGCACTGATCTCTATATGTTACTGACTTTACACAGTGAATTGGGCCGTCTATGCTAAACGTGGTCTTATATCATTTTATCACTGCGAAGTTTTCGATTAGTAGAAATATACATGTGATACAACGCATCATAACTATTTTTGTATGACTGTTTTTTCTAAACCGCCTTTTAGAACAGTATGAAGTTCAAATGGGTGCCGCTACTTGATATCGTAGCAGCTTCAGCAATTCTAAAAAAGTTTAAAAAAAAATTTTAAAAAATGCCGTAGGAATCCGACTCATGGGATACAAATTGGTGATCTATCAGTAAGTGTAAAATAGATTATATCGCAGTTTATATTAACAGTATTAGTCTCTGCTAGTCACTTTGATATGCTCGTGACTGTTGTATACAACTATAAAGTCAGTATTTAATAACGTTGTTATATAGTTACTTACTGTTAAAATTAGTGCTCACAAGTACTAATTTAATAGACCAGGTCGGCTATTGATATTGTTATATTGGCTGATTATTGTGAACGTGCACGAACTATTTGTGACTGTCAATAAGTTCACATTCTGGCCGCTGACTTCACACTCACAAATCTGGGCATTCTCCCCTCTGCTAGAATGAGTTCGGTGAAGCTCTTTTCTCAAAATATTCGCGAACGTTAAAAATATGCGGAAATTAATGCCGTACCCAATTTTGGTATGTTTGCTCAGCCTGTTTTCTTATTTTTAGAACTCTAATCTTAACTCCAGGCTCGTTTTTCAACCTTCTCGTTAAAATATGTCCTTCATTATGAGGAAATTTGTTCGTTTCCGGACGATTCTTTTAGGAAGTGACAAAACGTGAATCATTATGGCGTGCGTCTTAACTTAACGTATTTTCGGGCTGTGGCTCCACTCGAATGTCGTTAGCGTCCTTAGTCTTAGGAACAGGTTTGGATGTTAATACTAGGATCCGTGACGTAACAAATATGACGCTATCAACTTAGATTTAGCTGGTTGTCGGACTACTTTATACTCCAGGCAAAACCCATCATAAAACACCGTAGTAATCACATTATTTCGCGGAGCATTTTCAGATTTTAAACTTGTAAATATTCTATCGTGAGAAATTGAATACGAACCATGAACGCTTACAGAAGGTTTTTTCTTCCTTTCTAGATTGACAAGGTCCATATAGGTGTGTGTAATAAATGCATGCTGGCCATTTTTCAGCCATCGGCTATTAAATTACACAGTAATTTACTGATGGACATTATTTTGATTTCTCCATGTCATTAGAGCATAGGCAAGCATAAGCGAATATTGAGATTCGCAAAAAAATTTAAGATTGAAGGAACTTTTGAATTCTGACCGCCTTCCTTATACACTAATCATTGAAATACAGGATTAGTCCATTAGTGGATTCTCATTTTTCAGTAGACCTTTCACCTGCGTGATCTGTGCCCTTTGACTATATGACGTAAAAGTATGTTGAAGTATAGCAGCATTATGACGCCCTTTAATTATTCCGATAACAATTTGATTATATTTTCTTGGCGATTTCAATTATCTACCGTGGAAACAAGGTCAAAATATATTTGTATTCAAAAATAAACCAACGGAAATGTTTATAAAACATTTGGCGTGCAGCTAGTTCACTGATGTGATTAACATTTAGCGGGCCTAGTTTAACATGATTTTCTTCAAAGATTCTCTTTATAATCATGATTGATTCGTGTATGAATAGTACTTTATTATAGGCCTATTATAGAGTAGGCTAGTACCGAAAATTATTTAGTTATTTAGAATGTTTTTTCTTCAAACATTTAACCAAAGACTATATTTGAAATTTGCGTGAGACCTCATAACTAATATTGTTTGCAGTCCGAGTATTGTTTAGTAATCTTTGTAAGAAGGAAATAGTAATAATATTATTATAGCACATAAATTAGGAAGTTTGTCACATTATTAAAATTTATAGAATTTTCTACATATACACTGATATATGTTAAGATAACATGCTGTTTAGATTTTAGACATGTTACAAAGCATGCAAACAAAATGTAGTTAATGCAACTCTGGGATTGTTCAGTTTATTTGTTTGTTATAACGTTTTATATAATTCGCCCCAAAAAACTTGGAATTTAAAGAAAAAAGAAACAAAACAAAGAGTAATATGACACGTAATGACAGCGAAATAGTTTCTTTGATTAAAGCAAGGACTTTGTGGTTGACAGAAAACCCTGGCTGCATTAATTAAAAGTCTGGAAGCTGAATTGAAAGCTTATAATGCTACTAAGCAGAATTTCTAATTTCCTGCCAAAGTTGCGAAAATTTAAAATTTTTCTTGTATTGATAGTGATACAAAGCATCGTGTCCATGAAAACAGGTCAGGAACAGGGGTACATTTAATGTGATTTAATAGATATCATTTTCTTCTAAAAATATCAGGAATTATAATTATATATGGTGGCCAATATATGGAGTTGGAGGATGACGACAATCCTTGTGGGAAATTTGTTTGCCACTTTGCCGGAATTTTCTCGATGTTTTGCCTCTTGCTGCTACGAAAAAGCTAGCTGCTTTTTACGCGTGCTGTTGCTGTAACATGATACGCAAACACACTACTCACTATCGACGACGTTCTTGGCTGGAGTTCAAACAAAAAGGTTAATTTAACGGGAACAATCTACATATACCAACCTAATTAAGTCGAGAGTTTAATTGAGTGATGACATACTTGTGGGAAAATGTCAGGCAGGGGAGAAAAAATATGAATGGTAATTTTAAATGTTTACCCTAGGTTTCCCTTCCCGTTGAAGTTAACACATACAATGCTTTAATATCAGTAGAGCATTTTTCTCTAGTATGCATTTCCCATTATGTGTAATTAGAAATTGCTAGTTACCACTAGTCTGTGGGTGTAGAATAGTTATCAGTATATAGCTAGTTTACTGTTTATTTTACTGACTGATAAATTCAGGGACGTAGCCAGGGGGGGGGGGGCAAGTGGAGCCGCTGCTCCACCCCTTTCGTTAATAGAGAGGTTTAGCAAAGACGACACAACGCCTTTGACAACGCCAAAGCGAGATAAAAACGATGTGGAAATGCCGTGAGCAAATCTGGAGATGGGCAATCACGGCATTTTACGTCGCATTGACGTCACGTCTCTCTGCTAAACCTCCCTAGTATTTAACACGATAAGCGCGTCAAACCTATCATAATTATTAGTATCTGCAGGGCTCCCCCCCTTTGAAAGTTCTGGCTACGTCCCTGACTGATATTGATATTATTGCTTCTTATACTTTCGCCTTGATGTTGATTTTTTAATTTCAACTTTTAATTGATTTTATCTACGATCGCCTTTATATGTTGATGCAGTACGCTTCGACTAAATTATGATAACAAAACCAGCTTTTTCAGTGAATATACTGTTCAAGAAGTCTGAAGTGTTTTAGTTACACCTCAGTTATCGAGGTAATGGCATGTTAATACACTCTCCTTACTGTTCAGTCAGACCGATTCGAATAATGTACAGAAAACACCATAGTCATCGATCTTCAGTTCCTTTATCCAGTTGCTTCATTTTACCCAAATGGCCTTGTTTTATGCCATTTGCTTATCTCAGCAGTATCATATTACTGAATAAAAACATTTTTCTCTGAGTTTGAGGTGTATTACAAATCATTTTCAGCCTTATCACACAAAAACTATGGGAAAGCAAAGAAATGAAAACGAGGTAACGTTCAATTAAAATATAACAATGCTAGTATTTCACAAGACTAAAACACTGTATATACTCGAGCATTTATAGAATTTTGTGGCTATCATAATAACTTTATTATATCCTTGTTCAAGACGTATGCAGAAATTGATGTGATTTCAGGTGTTTAATTGTGACTTGTGTTGTGTGGAACTGGTTATAGCCCATATGGAAAAGTAAAAGTCAGATAAGAATGATGGCTATATATTGAGTCTACACATTTTTTATTTCATCATGAATATCAGCTATATATATGTTTCATGCATGAAAATCTAAAGCTTACATGTTTCAGACAGATATTCTGCACATGTGACAGACACAAATAGACGCCAACGTACCGGGAAAGCACGCACTAAGCCGAGATTTCATTCAAGCTGCTTATCATTGCCGAGAGATGATATTCAATAAGAATCATCAATGACAGCACAGCTTCGTTGACTTGAGCTTAACAAGGTCACCTTGAGCTATTTAGATTACGAAATAATTTTGAGACACACCCTCTCGCTTCATGAGGAGTTCTTACAAGATTATGGTGTTTGCCGATCCGTCACTTGCCCTTGAGGATGACACTTTGTTTGGAATAACGTAGATCACACTGCATGTGAACATTCTTCTCGACAGGTTTCTATTATTTAAGATGTCGATGCTTCAAGCTCTTCTTCCACAGTGAGACATGAAACTATTGGCATCTTTTTTAGTTTTTCAATCAATGCTAGAAAGCATAGTAAAATTGCCAAAACAATAATTTCGTGAGGAACTGCTGATACAAGAAGAAGATATTACAAAAGGCTGAAGGCTTTCGCCTTTCGTGACATACCTTAGGATATACTTTGACAGTGATACATCAGTAAATAGTTAAATTAAATCGTCTTAAGACTTAATCCTCGATCAACAGACTATTAGTATTGCCTTTAAGGGTGCAGCGCCAACATTTTATGATTAAATGCCTGTGATCGAAGAATTAGGAAGTCACGAAAAGGCGGCAGCTCTACTTAACTGACTGGGTGAGATGAATATCGTCAGATGTTTCACAAGAATATGTACTAAATTAGTCAGCTCTATACCTCTTCAATTATACTACTAGTTACAAACTACAAAAGAGAAAATGTTTCAAACATGTTTCAAGCATGCATTGTCACTTTTTGAAAACTTGCACCACATGTGTAAAGGAGTGACGACACGATACTTTAATTTAGTTCTCCCCAAGGGGGCTTTTTAGAACCAGTAATAAGTGACCAGACAAATTATTTGTCCACATGATACCATTTCAAGTAGTGTGATCAAGCTTTGGGCCATGCACAGAACCACACAGCGAGGTAAAACCGGCACGTGCTCATATAGTTTCCTGGGAGGGAAATGTTGCAGTATCCTCAAGCAGATTTTGATACATTTTCCCTCATATTGGTGGTCGGTTAACACATCATATGTTGTCTCTAAACAGGTCACATGCAAATCACACGCTGGTAAATGTATCCTATTTAAAAAAAACTATAAGAGACTGGAAACGAGGTTTCGCTTGCTCTTGTCACACACCCTGTCCCTCGATAGCTTTTCATCATCTGAAGATTTTTTTAAAAAAAATTATCAAGAATAATCCATATCGACCTCTTACAATTAAAACGTGAATTGATGAAAATTTGGTTCTAAATAACCAGGAAATAACTTGTGCAGAAAAGGGAAGTTCCAACTTGTAAGGTGGATCAATATCTTCTTCAATGACCGCCAAATATAAAGGAGATAAGAGCTTGTACACTGTCATGGTGAGATTTCAAACTGTGGCCATGGATGTATATGGAAAGTGGGAAGGGGAAATCAAAAGCTAGGAATTTCCGAAGTTCGTCTCTGAATTCTGAATGTGTTTGTGCATTACAATCATGTCGACATTGAAGGAAAACGAAAACCGACGAATTTCGCAACATGCCGATACACTTGGCTCTAAGGTGTGGTCACTTGATTCCTTTAGAACATCGCTGCATGTATGCTAGTCTTGTTGAAAGATTTTCGAATAAGAAACATGGCCGATCACGACGTACAGGAAAAGACAAACAATCGTCGAAAGCGGTTTACGCTTTGTGTTAATTAAGCCGTATTTGTAATAGTTTAATAAAATTTATGAGTTGAAACTGACACGTCACAGCGAATTGCAGGAATCGGCCAAAAAATTTTCTTTGGAGGTTCATAGTATCGGCATGCGCTTTTTGCTTCTTGTCACAACTGATGTTTTAAATAAAATACTGGTAACTGGTATACTATTCAAATCAAAACATGATTGTAAAATTATCGCGCTATATTTGGTGGACGAAGGACTTGTATGTTGGAACTAGTGTTGTTGTAGTGAAATAAGTTTAACATATGATGATCTATGATCGTTACGAACATAATTCAAAGTATTGCAAATACTGTATGATTCATAAAGAGTAACTTTAAAGGAACGTGACTATATATATGCATATATAATATACATATTAGTTTTTAAAAAACACTATAGAGCCCAAATATGTGCATCCCCTCCCATATTTTCAAGCACTCTCAGAGTCAGACTCCTGGTAATTCGTGACAACACTTGTTCATCATTGTTGACACAGAATAAGACAACAATATTCTTTGTATAAATGGTAAAACTAAACATCCTAGTTTTATTTCCGTCATTGATTATTATAAATAAATTTTAAAGCCGATACTAATGACACGACAAATATTTGAAGATTTTGTAAGCCGTTAATTGAAACATTTAAGCCATATATGTATTATGACTTGATGCGCAAATCCGCTGTTGAAGCACTTCATATCAAGTTATGTTTACAATTTTTATGAAAATATGTTCAATACTATATAATTGTTTTAAACAACTAGAATAAACAATCGCATCATGGCTATATATAACAAATAAAGCCTACGAGTCGTGAGGTCATTGATGAAGTTCGAAAGTCTATTATAAACTCTTTAGGCTCCTTTTCTCTCATCGCAAATACCAGATCGCTACGAGCCATTTCATCTAATCACAAGTTCCTTGTATGTTTGCATGGTGGAAACACCACGTAAGTTTATTATCGCAAGGCTTTCGATCCATAAGCTCGGATCTTCATCAGTGCTATTAATAGTTTATTTTAACTAGATGCAAGCACTTGCAGCGAGCTTGCGGGTTGAGTGAAAAAGAGCCTTATATAGCTGGATTTCAGTCCCGTCATACGTTTAGCATTTGGTCACAACATGGACTGGAAACGCAAGCTAAAGTTTACGCGACATCCGTGATACGCTTTATTTTGGAACCCTGTAACTTCACTTTAAATACATTTCAGGATTTCGTATTTACATATTTTAAACAAGAACAGAAATGTGAATGCAACCATTGACTTTTAAAACTTTTCAGAGAGATAAACAAGGTGGAAAATCACCATTTAATATTTCCGTAAACCTTTTTCAACAACAACAATGGCGACATTCCTGTAGTCAAAAAGAACGCAAACATTCAGCGTTGGGTTTTAGCTTTGTTATATCCATAAAGAATTTTAAAAGTCGATAGTTCCATAGACATTGCCGTTCTTGTTTAAAATATGTAAATAGAAAGTCTTGAAGTATATTTAACGTGAAGTTACAGGGTTCCAAAGTATAGCATATCAGGCCGTATCACGGATGTCGCGTCTGCAACGACACTTTAGCTTGCGTTTCCAGTCCATTCTTTTGATTATCATTTAGTAGTTACGCATGTAAAACTATTTGAATATGCCAATATAATTGAATGGTTTGAGTAACAAAAAGATTATTTGTGAAATAAATCTGTTAAATCATTTGTTTCATTTAATGTTCTGGACAAATAAGGACCTAAAAAAATTTAACAATATTGCCATATTTAAATAGTTTTACTCGCTTAACTACTAAATGACGTCATTATGGGTAAGGTCTATTGACTTGCTGGCATAATGGTACTGAAGTGCGTAATGCGATATGCGTGGACACACAAACTTCAATTGAGTAGCCCCACCGGCCGTTACTGTGGCTTGGTGGTCAACCCAAATGGAACACAGTTATCGGATGGAGTTAATCATTTTCTTTATAGGCATTCAACTTGTGTTTGGTAGCACCAATTTTGCCGGCTTCCACAGGGTACAAAGCAGTAATGTGTGTAAAGTTGACCACCAAGCGCTGTCCCATGTAAAACCCCAAGGTAAAACCCACCTACACCCACTAAATGAGAAACACGTTGAGTATATGCCGAATCATCGTAAATTCTGGTATAAAACTACACATACATTTATCAACAATGTTTCACGTTTTAAAAACATGTTAATTAGTTAATTTTGTAGTTATTTTTTACAACATTCAAATATGCATAAAAATGGGCTTCACTTCAAGTAAACAAAGTTCATAACTCTGTTCATATATATTATATTCACAATAATTTACTGTTTCCTCTACTTTTGACAAGACGAAACAGCTCCTTTCAGCATGTCCTGCAACAAGTTCACGTCCGGTAACAAGAACTCGGATTGACCTTTCGTAAATCCTTTTGTCAGATCAATAAATTTCTGAAATTCGTCAACAACTTCGCGTAGTTTTGTTTCAGTTTTCTTCCGGATGTTTTCTTTCTGCGACAACTGCTTTTTCAAGTCTTCGTAGTTGGAATCTTGGTGTTTCATCTTCTCGTAAAGTTTCTCCACTTCAGCTGAATGTACCTCCTCGCATTTCCGCAACTCTTCCAAAGAGACTTGATGACATCGTCTCTCTGCCTCACTGATGTCAAATTTTGCTTGTTCTTCCATTTTCAATCTTAATCTTTTCAAAGCTTCCTGTTAAAAAAATGAAAAATTACAAACAGTTTTTTAACCACTCTGAATCCTCATGCCTTTCATGCTGGGCTTCCATTACTTTGTATATGGTGAGGGGGGGAACTGGACAAAAACACACCATGGCCTTATGAAAAGATTGTCTATGCTATTGTTATTGATCCACCCCCCCCCCCCACCTTGTACAAGAAAATATCCCTGCATGGTGGAAGCTCAGCATTAATGCCTTAATTGTGAATGAGTGCCTGACCACAGAGTACTACACAGAGGGCTCACTCGAGGAAAAAAGCGTAACGCGGATTGGTAGTTGTCAGGGGGGTGAATGCCTCGATGCACTTGCTAAGAATTTTATCCCAGCAAGTGCATAGAGGCATTTACCCCCCCCCCCCAACAACCTCAAAAGGCTCTGAACTTCGCCACCATTTGGATTTTTTCAGGGGGGTGACCACCACTCTTCAGTGCACGTTTGAGCAAAAGGATTTTTGCGTAAGCAATGTTACGCAAAAATCATAGGAAAATAAATGAAGTGAGCCCTCTGTGTAGTACTCTGTGGCCTGACATTTTGAAGGACTATACAAAAACTAGCTTTCATGAAGTTGAACATACTGCTTTCTCTTTTTCTGCTTCCAAAATAATTTTTGCTCGTTTTTTCTCTTCTATATCTGCTGTTCTTGCAGCATCCTCAACAGCATTATTAATTTCCTCTTCTCTTGCTTCTCGAATGGCCAGCATTTTTTCCACTTCAAATTCTATTCTGGCATCGTGAAGTGCTTCCTTAAGTTGGTCTTGAGATGTTTTGTTTGCATCTTCCAGTTGTTGCTGAGCTTGTTTCTTCATGTATGCTTCCACTCTTCTGCATTCTGCTCTCACTGCTTTTTCCTGCATGATGATAAATCAAAGAGGTAGCGTAAGTTGAGTGTGTATTCAAGGTGGTGGTGTTCATGAGTAATGGTTTTGTTCTGGATCATGTTGGTTGTGGGGTGATGGTAATAATGATATGATGATGATGATGATGATGTGATAATGATCATCATGATAGTATTGAAATCATATGACTATTGTGATCACAGTATTGATGGTCATATAACCATGATGATTAGTGATAGTGCTGAATGGTTACCATGGTTTCCATGTATTACTATGGTTAGGCTTGGTTATAATGCTTCTGTGGTAGTTGTGAGTACAGTATGATAAATAGTGATAATGTTATTAGTGGTTCTGAGCCCACATCTGATTGAACAATAAAATATATTAAATGTATGTGTTTGGAAAATTCAAATCTTATGTCTCCAGCATTGGTTAGCATTATGCTATCACCTTTTCTTTTTTGGCATTTTCTTCACTCTGCTTCAATTCTTGTTGGCCCTGTTCAAATGTTTCTTTCACGGCTTGGTCTCGTTCTTCATTTGCGATCTGCCACAGCCTCACCTCAAGTTCAGCCAGCGACTCCTCTCTTAATTTTTCCAACTCAGCACATTTTCTTTCATAAATTTTATTACCAAACTCTGTATTTATCAAAAATGGAAATAATAGTGGTTTCTAAGAATGATTTCAAACACATTTTGTTGTCTCTGACAGCTTTATTTCCAGTGAGCTTTATAAGTGAGGGGACATATGCATGTATTCGTGTTCTGTTTCTTTTGAAATTGAATGGGCAGAACACACATATATGAGTATCCCCCCACACACTTATGAAGCTGGCAATGACAGTGTCTTCCTCTAGTGCCTTCTTCTCAAGCATCTTGTAGGTATTGTGGGTCAATATCCTATGAGCTTGCACACAATATGCAACATCTGAAGACATTGAACAATGTTGTGAACTTAAATTTTTTTCCGATAACATTCAGGGAAGCAATGTAGACTAATAATCTGCAGTGAAAAAAGTTGCAAAAAGATGCGATAAAAAAGGAAGAAAATTAGGTTGTCATAGTGATATATTGTGATGGCATTTTATTACTATTAGCATGTAAAAAGCTGGGCTACTGTTTTGATATCATACGATATGTACAAACAAATGTACAATTTTTATACATTTTATCTAGTATAGTGCTACCAATTCATTTAATACAGTAGCAATAACAATAATATGTGACACTGAATGATGAATTGCCTTTGGAAGACATGTAATATATTCAATAAGGAAGCGAATTAATCCATATCAATTTGATTAATTTCTGAAATAAAACGTAACATAAAATTTGAAGTATTTCATTTTAACGAATCTTATACGTCACAGGAAAGTCTTAAAGGAGGTATAAAGATCAAAAATTTTTAAACAATAGCTCTAATATGCATACTATGGGTACTTTGTCTATGTCAAAAATCACACTTTGAATACATAATTAGCACATCACAGGCGCCATTTACTCACTTAATATGTCGCGATGAGTTGCATGTTGATTCTCTAAAGCTTCTGTATTTTTGTATGAGGTTCCATTTGCGATAGCTTGGCTTCGCTTCGAAATGAATCCGGCCATTTTTCCATTCGAAAACCGATATTTGTATTCTTATGTTTGCTGGTGGCTGCCTCTTGTGGAAACCATTTTTGGACACGTTGCTTAGCAACAGTAGCGTGGTCGAATATCAGTGTGGTGGAATTTCCCGCAGGAAAAATTAATTTCCCTCCATTTTTTTGTTATATTTTTCACCCTGTTTTGCACATATTATATTTTTTTAAGTATACAATGTAAAGAAAATATATGCTGTGTGCCCAAAATTCAGGAATTTAAAAGAAAATACGTAAATAGGATCAAAACATGCCTATGATGTCCTGCATAAAAATAGGAAAACGATTTTTACTATCCACTAACGCATACCAGTATCTTAGTTTATAACTAAAAATTTTATATTTTTATTGAATGTCATGAATGGACGATGGTAATTATTAAAATTTCAAATTAATTTTAATATTGAAGTAATCTTTTTGGAAAAGTGAAAATCAAAACTGGTAACACATTTGGAAACACCAATATTATCCTCATACATCTCTTAATATCCTCCAATTTCAATATGGTGGAAAGTTGAAAAAAAGTAACTTATATCGTTTTTAGAGCAATCCTAGTTTTATTTCAAGGCAATATGCCGTATTTTGCATCAGAATTTGTACTAGAGTGTACTGATTGTAAGTATGTGTGACGTTTTTAGGGATTGAGCTTCAATTTGCTGATATAATTTGCACGTGCTTGAGTGGGCGACTGTCCGTCGATCTTTCCTTTCATAAAAATCGAATTGTAGTTGGTTTTGCAGCTATTAAATACTTTGATCATCCGATACAAACATTCAATGAACATTGATTTTATTAAGTCGTTCATGAAACACCGTATGTTTTGATTTCTGAAAATTGTTTTACTAAAGAAAAGCAAAATAATTCTCCATTAAAATATAATTTTGTGCAACAAACACCACGTAAATTTAATATCGCAAAGCTTTCGATCCATAAGCTCGGATCTTCATCAGTGTAATAATTTTTAATCATTTGATCATGATTCGTGAATGCTTCAATGAGTGCAATTAAGATGAAAGATTGCACTGGAAAAGTTTACATGTTCTAAATTTTTCCATTTAGTCTTGTGTATCTACCCGCTCTTCTTACAGATATCCTTCAAAGGCAAAATCGAAAATAGCCTGATGTTTTAGAGTTATTGAAAGCACAATTGTATATCTTCAAAGCAACACTTTCCTCATCCTCATAATTTAATATTTGAATTTCTTTAGATGGATGTAGTTGCATTAATTCCAAGAATATTAACTGTTTCCCATGTCTTGGGTTCATATGCAGATCTTGCAAGAAATGAATGCACTGATGGAAAGTATACAAAGGTGTTTGTTTTTTTCATGACTAAATTCTAGTGTAGGATGCTTTGAAAATGTTAGTGAGCAGTGACAAAACTAAAAATTGAGGTGAAAAGTTGTTTACTTTGGTGATTTACAGTCTGACTTGCACTGGGAGGGTTGTCACTGCTCACGCTCATTTTTAAAGCATTTCTGAAGAAACCAAAAAATAACAAACTGTATATATGTTTTAAAAAGTTAATATACTGTAAAACATTTTTCCTGTTTGGTGTTGGAGCAAAATACTTGATAAACGTGAGATAAGTCGCTAAAGATTTACTATTTCACCATAGAAGACAATTCACAGGGTATTTGATGTCAATGACTTTGGAGGGAAGGCCCTTGAGTGAGCAGTTAGCAAGGTAATTTGATGCTTTGCTTGATGAAAGTGTGCTGACTATTTGCCCATTACCCATTACTTTGGTTATGTTTACAAAGCCTGATCAAATTGCATTTATGACCCAGCATTTCAAAACACCGGTCTTGTGTCTTTTTCACAATATAAAAGAATTAACATAATAATACAGTTTGTTGTTATTTGGATTTAATTCATTAAGTGCAAAGAGATTGAGATAGTTTTGTAAGAAACCCAAACACACTTAACATTTTAAGACCTTTGATTTAAGCTAAACCAGGTTTTCCCTTAGTACCATTTGACCATTAAAACAATGATTAACCAAAATCTATACTGAGAATTGTTTCTTTTTGAACATCTAAAAGGAGTTACAGCAGTTGGTTTTAGTTTCTTATTACCATCTCAGTCTTGTTTGAATACCAGTAACCAATTTTAAATGCTTGTTTTGATGTTTGAAATGTTTGTTTAAAATTGCAAGGTTTCTCCTCAACATGTTCATAGTGTGGTATTTTGGTCTTGAAGTATATATTGAAATTTGAACTCAAACTAAAGATTTTTAATAAAGTGTACAGGTATCCACAGATAAAAATGCAAACTTATAAATCAAACGTTTTTTAATACACCATTTATGTACATTGATATTTTTATTATTATACAAAAAACTGTTTTAGTGTTGAGATAACCTTTGCAATTTTAAATTGTAACTTTTCCAACTTTCACATAATCATTTGCCAAGTGGAACTGATTTGAATATAGCTGAACTGAAGTAACAAAATTGCTGTGTATATTTTGAAATTATGCAAAAAAGATACCCATTGAGTCAAAGTAATTTATGTCAGACAAAAAGGTAATTGAAAAGTGTGTACTTGTTTCATAAAACAGTACATTTAAACAGCAGACAATTTAATACATTTTATTTTATAATGTAATTTATTAGCAAGAAAATATTTGAAGATGTTAAATTTTCAATTTTGTTGTGTTTATGGATAAACAGCAGACCAACAGAGAATTTAATAAAATACAATAAAAAACATACTCCAAAAATAAATTCTTGTAAACTAAAGATAAAAGCTTTTAGAAACAATACAACAATTTAGTGATATTTTAGTCATCATAGAGTTTTCATACAGCTTTATTGATTTTTACATAATAGTAATTGACAGTCACAAAAATTCGGAATTCATTAATAAACAATGACGGAAATAAAGAAAGAGATAAGGAAGTACATATCTTCCAAGATATGTTAAAGCATGTGCATGAAATTCGTGATTCCTTTGAATTTAATGCTTGGCTTAAATTTGATATTTCATTGACTGTATTACTAAAAATTTCAAATTAAAGTAAAATATGTTTTTTCAAAAATTTGTTTTGATGTTTTTATTGCCTTTTGTAAAATTAATGCCATATTCAGTATTTTTCATTAGTTTATCATGGTTGATTTTTTGATGATTTACTTGTTTGGAAATTATTTTGTTTTTTCATTTTGCTTTCACTTTAGTTCAACATTCAAATAGTTCCACTTTGTAATATTGTTGTGTGATTTTCATAATAATAATATAAGAAAACAGGTTCATCTGGCCATTGAACTTGCTCTTTTTGAAAGGTAAGTTTATACTTCAAAGAAATCTGTTTTTAACCTGACAATAACACCATCCAACATTTGCAAAGCTTCAAATTTGTACGACTCTCATAACAAACGTTTAAAAAATTGGATCATGATTTTGTATGAAGATTTTATTGGAAAACTGTAAAAAAAATTTAAAAAGTTTCAAGTTCTTTCTCAAAGCAAACATATAGATCACGTTCAAAAGATAAGCTCTGAAAACCAAACAACCATTTGTGAAGTCATTATTTTAAAGAGATTTGTTGTATAACCCTGTCAGATTTTTGAGGAAAAGTTACTTGGACATTGAATATACAGGGTGTATTCAAAAAATGTTATCTAACTTGGAGTGTTCTAAGGTGGACAATATTCAACGTACAGTAAAAATTCTTTCACAGTTGGAAAGATGAGGCTTTTAACTTTTCATTGTCACCATTTTCATAAAATTTGAAGAAAAAGTGAAAAATTAAATGCAATGAATATATGATAAAAATGCCAGTGGAAGTCGCAATTTTACCTTTTTTATACAGCCTGTAGTTTTACAAATGAATACACAGTAAATAAACTGAATAAAAATTAAACCCAAAAAAATCATTTAAAAGTTTTTTGAACAGTTAAGAGTATAGTTTTGTCATTCTTTTCATTGTTGTCAGGTTAAAAACATGCGTAAGGATGTATATGGCTCAAAATTTGTCGGATAATTTGTCGGTTATTTTTTCTATTTCGGCACTTTCTTCTCGTTTCTCATTCTCATTTTCTCTATTTAAAATTAAATTTCAAACAAAATATAATATTTTTGTCTCGGTGTTTTTATGTTGACAGATGCAACTTTTCCGTTTAATTAATTTTTTTGTTGCAAAAATTTTAAGGCCTCTTGGGAAATATTTTTGAATCAGTTAGAGAAGTTCTCTTGAGGTTTTTTTAATCGTTTAGCAAAAAGTCTGGTTTTGTTTATTTGAATAAAACAGACGTCATACAAAAAATTGCTTTCTATGTTTGTTAAAATTACAATCGTTTTACCAAACTGTTTCTTAATTTCACTTTGTTTCCAATAATGTAATAGAAGCAAAATAAATTTTCCTTTTATCTAATCATTGAGCCATATATTTTCCTTGACATTTTGAAACAACGCTCGTCCTATGCTTTCGATGGTTGCGTCAAAGTCCACAGATTGTTTCAAAATAATTTATCCAGAAGTATAAACATTTATCTTGAAAAGTCTGAGTTCGCTTCTTGCCTGTGTGTTGTTAGTCATGGGCAAACAAGTGTTCGAACGTTGTGTTTATTCACTTGTGTTGAACACAGCGTTTGTTCTCTATCTGCCATGTTCTGTTTTCTTCTATTGTTATTTAAATGTACAAGTTTGTGGTGGTTGAACTCTTTTTATTGTTATTCAAATTGTAATCGTTACAAATTCTTTTCAATAAATTGTTTACAAAATTTACATGTGGCCTCTTTTAATTAAAAATTCAATTCCCATGGGAATTGAGAATTTGAATAAAAAAAATCCCCCTACCCCGGCCAGCTCCCCAAGTGCTACTTCCACCTAAGTAGAAGTACTTGTACATATAGTACAAGTACCTCTACTTATTTACGGTGGAAGTAGCACTCAGAGAGCTGGCCGGGGTAGCGAGGCGAAGAGAAGACCAACCTTGCAAATGCTAATGCAAATTGCTAAGTTGATCTTTCTCTGGAGAGCAGCCGCGCATACCTAACAAATCAAAACAATAAACGTTAGTGACTTAGGTACTTAGCATGCAAATTTGATTCCCAAAGCCAAAATACAAGTGCCCCCCGCTGATCCTACCAACTGCCTACCTGCCTCATTTCTAAGCTGTCTTCCTCAGTTCTAAACTCCTGCATTCCATTCGTTACCCTCACTTTCCTCACCATCGCACAGTCACTCACAGCTAATAAACCCGCATGCACCACCACCACCCCGACTGCCACCCAAATCAGAAAATTAAAAGAATTAAAATTTTGGTAAAGTATGCATAGCGAGTGTAATTTATTCGGATATTTTAGGGTGAACGTAAACAGAGAAATCAAAGGTCCCACATACAAACAGGTGAGCTTCCTATATACGAATTTTAAAAATGGCAAAACATACAAAACTTAACCCAGCAATTTTGTTCCAAATTTCTTACTCATGTATACACTAATAGTGGTAAAATATTTTAGCTTTAATAGTAAACAATAATAAGAAATGAGCTGTGTTGTTTTTCAAAAAACACGATAGTTTGGTTAGAACATACTTTCAAAACTTTTAACTTAACCCGCAATTTTGTTCCAAATTTCTCATTCCAGCTTGCACGGCTGATGACAGTAAACCATTTTAGTCAATAGTAATAATCAATTCTGAGAATTTAGCTGTGTTGCATGTTTTTCAAAAAACGCTGTGTAAATTTTGGTTTAAACATAGCATACTTTCAACAAAGCATACTTTCAAAATTTTAACTCCTTTAATAAGCCTAACCCCGTGCAACTTACACACGGCTCACACCCTCACAGTCCATACATTTAGCTAATAAATTATGTTATAAACAAAAAAGCAAAACAAAAAGATAAATTACGTTATCTCTAGCTACTTAAACCCACTTAGACTGAGTTTTAGATTGAGTTTCAAAACGTAAAACCTTAACTGAAAGGGTATGGGCTTTTTCTTGTGTTAACTGATCCGAATTAAGTAAATGTAAAAATGATACTTACCAAAATCTAAGGCTGGGTCAAACAAGCATGAGAATGGATGCCGAGTGTGAATATTTGTAAAAGCTGAGACGCAACACAATTAAGACACATCAATGAGAATTTAAACCTTACATCGCACTTGCAATGCAATTTAAAGTCGCTATAGCTAGGACAGTTCAAAACAATTGGAGTACTTTAAAAATTTACCGCAATTCTCATACTCATTTAACCGAAACGCCTTCATTTGCATGGTACGTCGCAGCTGCTCTCAATTACTTCCGTAATTTGCTTTAGTGCACACAAACAATGACTTAATTGTTCCATTGTTTCTGCCTACCAAAACAAACCGTAAAGCACCAAGATACTTATATCAATAATCAAAGTGGATTAGAGTTGCGCCATGAACTGATACATTACCATCAAAACAAAGCAAGCTGTATTCCCATGGGAATTAAAAATGAGCAAAGAATATAATCCTGCTGATTTTCATGTATGTATGAATTAAATTGGCTAAAAACAAAGAAATAGTATATTCCTGTGGGAATTAGAGGAATGTTAGAGGCCAAATTTCCAGGCGTTAAGGTTGTTTATAAAATATTGCCAACATTAAGCATTTTTTAACCGGATTTTTTTCTTTCTTTCTGGAAAAGTATTTCAAACTAAATTTTTTCACTTATTTTCCTAAACAAGAAACAATGATTTTTTTCAACGAGAAAAAATAAAATTCACCTAAATCCTCTTTGACCTTTGAATAATAAGTATCTTGGTATTGACTAACTTGTAAATTACCATTACTTTTTATTACAATATCGTGTCTTCCTTATTCTTGTGGATTGTTGTTTTGTGGGTCTTGTCGTGCAGGATCGTTCATTCTGCTCTTTCTTCTTGCGTTTTTTCACATCACCTTTTGCAATGAAAGAATTGAATCATAAGATAAGATTACGAATAATTTATAAACTGTAATATGTAGTAATTTATAAACTATAATATATTAAAAAATTATTGAATGAGGTCGATCGAGTTCCTCCTACGAGAACTGAATTCAATAAGTAATATTTAAAACACGAGTAGGAGTGTTTTAGGTGATATAAAACGCGAGACGCAGTCGAGCGTTTTATATCACATAAAACACGACCTACGAGTGTTTTGAGTGGCTTAAAACATTCATTAAAATTCAGTAGACATTGAGACCGACTTGAGAGTAATCAGTAAATTATTCTACCATAAAGGCTAGGTGTGACAAAAAGAGTAGACTTGTTCAGTTATTGGCACCCTTTCAAATTCAAATCAGCCAAAATAGTATTCTATTGATTTCAAAGAATGAATAGCTTTTACGCATGCAGTGTTTCGTATATGGTAAAGCACAGTTACTACAATAACTCATTGTTAACTTGGATTAAATCAGAGACACGTTTTCAACTGATTACTATGTCAACTTCATTTATTATTTGCTCGTGAAATGATCGGAACCCAGCCATATGAACAACAAATGAATGTCAGTAATACACTCGCCCCTTCAGATTACAGAGTGCAAGTATTGATATCGGCAAAAGTGAAGGAACCTTTGTAAATAAACCAAGTTTAAGCGAGTCAGTACAAGAACGTTCGTCAGACATTCTCAAAGATCTTGAATTGATTGACTTTGAAGAAACTGATGACTTAATCATAAATACTTAAATCATACGATTTCGTCGAAGCCTGATGTTAGTGATAGTGGTGTTACAAATGTTTCTATGTCGGGATCTGTATTCAATAACCGTACTTTCAATTTTTCTAAATAGTTTCTACGTTTGTCTAAAACAGTATGTTGTTGTAAAGTGTTGAATTAAAAGCCATATCGTTGTGTGTTTTAGTTTGGGTTTATGTTTGTACATGTACTCATAAATGAGATGAAAAATTTTATATAATGACACATCTACAGTAAAATGCACATGTGTCATTATATAATGTTCATGTGTCGCTATATAATAATTCATGTTCATTTGCATTGCTTTGTTCTTCTATTATACCCCATATTTCCCTGAAGCCGATATCAAATCTCTCCCCGGGCTTTTAGAATGTTGAGTAATTTATTGGGTATAAAAGCATATGCACGTGGGAGAAAGCAACGACGTGATTGGTCGAAATGCCTATTGAATATTAATGAGTGTTTTAATTGCTTATATTATAAATAAACGCTATTCAAAATAAACGCTTGCCTTGTAAACATGACGTAAGCTACTGAAGAAGCTATTGGAATTTTCCCGTATTTGGCATAATCAGCATAAATTAGTATGACGTTATAAGGTCGTACAAGTGTTTTCAATATGGTAAATTTATAACTCATTTGGGCATAACAAATTTGGGCAACTACCGAACGGATATGTCAATTTCATCCACCGCTCTTAACCAATCAAAACTTTTGAATTATTTTCAATTGATATTAAAATAAACTATACAACAATGAGAGTTTATTTTGAATTTTCATTGGTCGAGAGCTGTGTATAGTAGACACGCACAGAGGGCGTCATCCAATAGCCTTAGTACTTGAGCAAAATTTTTTGCGGATTTGTTTTTAATACATTTCATTTTTTGTGCTTCAAAAATGGACGTTCAGCAAACATAAATGTCGTAAACAGTTTTAAAGTGCCACTGCAACGAAAAAATCTTTCATCCAATTTTAAACACAACAGAATAACATTTCCATACGAGCCTTAATGGGGTTTTTAGTTTCTCGATATCTTGTTTCGTTTTAGAGATATTAAGGTTTTTTGAAACATGCAAATTAGGTGTTTCTGACGTCATCTACTCACGAATAATAAATTACATTTATCAAATGGTGAATATCTCTGTAATTGGCAGCCAGAAATTTTTCACACTTTGCATGACTATACCAATTTGGTAGCTTCACATCAATATTCCTATTTTGTTGTTGCAACATAAACAGTTTTGGAATAAAAGCTTTTAAACTGTAAAATAAGTATCTTAATTTTCATTTTTCGTTAACACTGTATAATAATTTAAATTCAATAAATGCGATCTAAATGTACATACAACCATTGTATTATGTGCAGTGAAGTAAATATCGTTTAATGGGAGAGAAATAAGAAATTTTTGTTTTTCAAATACAATACATTTGCATCCAAACGATCTCCATAGCAACAGCATAGTGTGAACAGTAGTGTGCGTTTTCCTGATCACTACACTCGTGCAAAGTTAGAAAAGGTCAACCTGATTCTCAGGGTCTTCATCTCCGCTACCCGCGCTACGGCGAAGACCCTGACACAGGCTGGTCACGTGGCACCTACACACGTAAAAACGCACAAGTTGCTACAGACCTGCAAACAAGTTGTAACAAGTCTGTGCACAAGTTGTTCACAAGATGTATTCGCACTGCTTGTTCCGAATTTGTTGGAGCAAGTTTGGCACAAGCTGTTGACAAATTGTAGCAAGCTTGATGCGACTATCAGACCTGTTACAAGATTGTTCCAACAAGACTGATACAGCATGATAAAACAATATTGTTACAGCCTTGTGCTGTCAATCTTGTAACAAACTTGCTACAACAGGATTGTATCAGAATTGTTAGAACAACCTTGTAACAAGTCTGATATTTTCGTCAAACTTGTTACAAGTTGTCAACAAGTTTGGAACAACTTGCTGACAAACTTGGTACAAGCAGTGCGAACACATCTTGTTGACGGCTTGTCTGCAGACTTATTACAAGTTGTGAGATTTTTACGTGTGCAGATTTTGGGTGCCACGTGGAGCGGCTAAACGTGGGAGGGGTGGGAAAGGATCTTTTGTTTATAAACGCGTTAATTATGAGTTGTCTGTCAAAAGCGGTCATAGTGCATTTAGAGTTGGAACAGTTCGGAAATAAATATTTATAATACTTCACCCAAATTCCCCACAATTTCTTACTCTACAAATAGTTATTAGTGAAATATTTTTTGTTTTGTTAAACATGAATATCGTCTCAAAGCTATATTATCATGCACGAATGTTTGCTTGTAAAATGTTCGGATCGGAGGAATTAATGATACGCCTTTTAATTTTAGATTTTAACAATCAGCAGATTTTAGATTACAACAGCCTGATGCAAACACAAAAGAAAGCAAAGTCTCTGCGGGTCTTAAGCCCATTTTCCACTTCAACCGTATCTTAGCGAAACGTAGCGTATTCTATTGTGTCAATATCATTAGTTCTGCCTGAGTGTTCACGAAACAATGAAATACGCTACGTTTTGCTACGATACGGATGAAGTAGAAAACGGGCTTTAGAGTCAGATGACTTCCCGCTTCGTCGGCTTCCATTGTTGTTTGATAATAATTTGTGATAACGCGTTTTTACCTACCCCTGCTAAGTACGAATGTCAAGCACCTGAAATCTGGGTGCCACGTGACCAGCCTGTGTCAGGGTCTTCGCCGTAGCGTGGGTAGCGGAGGTGAAGACCCTGAGAATCAGGTTGAGAAAAGGTTCTGGCCATTACATCTAAAGATATTCATTATTTTAGATATATAATTTATTATTCGTGAGTAAATGACGTCAAGAGACATCTAATTTGCATACTTTAAAAACCTAAATATCTCGAAAACGAAACGAGATTGTGAGAAACTGAAAACACCATTTTGACTCATCTAGAAATGTTGTTCTGTTGTGTTTAAAATTGGATCAAAAATTTTTTCGTTGCAGTGGCACTTTAATATCAAGTTACAAGTTCCGAAACCGTAACATTACATTTAAATCAAAGTGAAACATTAAATATCAATGAAACCACAACAACAATGGAAAGGGACTGGTACTTGAACGTCGATTTACTCAAACTTTCCAACCCCCCCCCCCTCCCCTCCCCATGTTATGCCCCTGTCGTGTATAGTTAGAACGCATGGATTTTCCCCGTGGTTTACGATGTTTCAACGAGAGACACGATATTTGAATTGCTTTAAAATAATATTTAATTTTTGGAGAAAAAATTCTTATCAACTTACGTTTGTAAACTTTGCTTGTAGACCTCGACTGTTTGTTTCATATTGCATTCTCTAGTTTTCCACTTGTTGAGTCCTTTTTGAAAAACAAGAAATTTTTCTATTAGATACCGATGAAAATCTCTACAATTGTAGGATGCATCTATTTAGGAAGCTAAGTTGTGGTATACGTTAGCTTGTATTTTATGTGCATATGGTAGTAGATTAAGGAAATAAGTTTGAGTCTGTCTTGTTCAGAATAGCTTTACGAATTATGTGGAAAACTATTTTAAACCTTCCTTAAATGTTGTTTAATTCTTGAGATATTTTCATTCAAAACCATAACCTGGAACTATGTTAACTCATCGACTACTGTTACTCACTCCTATATTCGCGCATATAGATTGTATTATTTTTATCTAGTTGTTTTGGAATTATTGCCAAAATTAGCCATCTGCCATTTTGGATATACCTGTTACGTCACAAGCACGGTGGCGCAATGGGGATGGTTTTACGCGGCTATGCCAGGTTGCCATATCACCAAAATCAACGTTAATGAGATCAAAAAATAATGGTCGTGGTTTCGATTGGTCTCTTTTCATCATGCCTTTTGTGGTTTCATCTGGTTGGCATTCTCTCCTTATGGAACATCACGTCGGTCCGGTAGGTAACAAGCTCACTCATGTCCAGTCAACCATCATAAAAGAAGGAGAAAGTTCATGTTACAAAATATTTTAGAGTATTGGAAATTAAAGGAAAGTTTGATTGTAAATTACTTTGACAAACCGTACATTGTTATAGTATTTGCGTCTGGACACCTTCTGATGGACACGGCTAGATTCACTTCTTACGCCGATATCAATTGTTTTCCATCTTGTTCTGTCGTTAATTGTTGGTTGGTGTAGCAGTATTCACTTTTTTCTTGGGATCCTTTAAAAAAATTACGATGTTTAGAGAACCTTTTACAAACTAAGTAAAGAAAACTACGTTAACAAGCATTAGGGAGGAAAATATGATATAATAAGAAGTAAATATAATATAGGCGTGGCTGGTCAGAGGTTAGTCGACGGATAAAACTCCATGATGACTTAAACCCGTGGACAAAGTCCTGGCATGATAATATTCCGTTAGCGAGAAATCGTTAACGAAAATCCTGTACGTGTATGCACCCAACTGTATGTATTAAACTCCAAGAAAAGCGCAACACAAAATGGCGGTTTTCGTAGACATTCTTTGGTGTCATTTCCAGTTCCCTAACGTACTTGATGGGCAAGTAATTTATATATTTTTTCTCAAATTTTTTAAAGCAAAATCTAGATAAATTTCCTGAATAAACAAATATATGTTATGTAGGCCCACTAGAAACACGGACTACAAGAAATTGAAAAAATATTTGACCGCTTACGTCAGGAGACTAAAACGGGCGCCCTAGAATGCTCACAATTTCCTTAATCTGGGTTACACTTATTGATTGCGTGAATGGCAGATAACAAAGTAAGAGAATAATAATCACGCTATCCTGCCCAGAAAATTATTTACTAATTAATTTTGTAAAATAATTACAGTAAAACACTAGTCAACGCCAAGGAGTTAAACTTTCTCGTGTAGGATTATTTAATGCTGCACAGTAATGACCTAGTGGCGCAATCGTCAGAGCAAGTGCCTGTCACCTCTGAGGTCGTGGCTTCAATCCCCACACCTCAGACCGTGACACCCATGTGAGGAGTTCGTCAGTCGTGGGTTTATTCCGGGTTTGTAAATGTGGACAGGGTGGTTGGAATTGTAAAATATCGGTAATCAATGGAACCTGGGTACTTAACTAAGGCTGTTAACGACGAGGCGGAATTAAAAATAAATGCATAAAAGTTCGTTTCACTGTAGTTATAATGTAATTATCAAGCTGAATGAATAATTATCCAGTAACTACGTGAATAATAAATTACAATGATAAGATGGGTAGTAGCGGGGGGAAGATAAAGGTTGGATAAGTTTGAGAGAAGAGGATACTGCCCTACAAGGGGTACTCGGGGAAGGACGGCGGTAAACAGGAGGAAGGTTGGACTATAGGGAGTAAAGAAAGGGCACATTTCATGTCAAAATTAAACAGAAGTCTTTAGTGCAAGGATCAAGAAATTTAGACTTCTAGTTGCAATGAAAGGCACTTTAAAGGTCATTTAAATACTCTCTGAATTTAGTCAGAGTTCTCATTTGAGCTCGGAGTCACCTTTGAATTTGAACTGGAAATCTGAATTTCCATGTTTTTTGTGCGGGGTGCAGTGTATCAGCGGACAGATGAGGTTTTGAAGAAAAAGAAACAAGAAGGTAAGTTTATAAAGAATAATGAAAAAAACTATTGATACAGCACTTGATACTTGATAATTCGTCATCATAAACCCTCTATTAATCCCCATAGGGTAGGTCTGGTCTTACTGGAGAGGAAGGATTCAAAAGAGAGCGAGGTTTATTCATTACATGGATTGCCAAGGAAGGGAGCTTTACAGACACAGGGTTTCATTAATTTTTCCAGGTAAATTTCTAAATTATTGATATCGTGGTCCGGGGGGGGGGGGGAAATAGAGAATTTACAATGATACTAAGTATATTGAAATATTTGGTTTTCTTACCACTAAATCTTTTTGAAAGTCCTATTTGGCTGTGGACGTTCGCATCACAGTTGTCACGCGGTGGTCTATAAATATCTCTGGAGTATCTATAATGTAAAGTTCAATATGTAAAATATGAAAAATAGAAACATTTAAAATGGCGGCGAATACTTTACTTTCTTAAACAAAATTTATCAATTGTAGAACTAAATGACAGACTTTAGTTAAAAATTATTTTACCTCAAAAAGGTTCTCTTTTAATCCTGTCACCGGTGTTCGATTTCGAACGGTTATCTTACGGTCCTGCTAGAGTCATGTCAACCTGGTAAGCAGACCGAATGTTTGTC